>JACYFF010031956.1:15230700-15261183 GCA_017589665.1 Selenicereus undatus | reverse complement strand
AGGTCTAAAATCATGGTAGTAAAACTTAAGTAGTTGGTCGTTTGTACATTGGCTTTTACTCAATTGGGAGATGTAGTTGTTGTTCAACTTGTATACTAGGTGATACTCCAATTATATTGGCTTGCTACTTGTTAATATTATTCCTTTTTTTAATTTATAGGGAAATGTACAACATTATGCAGCGTATAGTTCAAATTTATTGAAATGGAATGGAATGAGGAATATCTAAGAGGTATAGGAATGATTCTTGATTCTACTTGCTTGGTTCAATTTGGGGATGAATTTAGCGTATGTTACAAATGATACCTTTGACGTATGGGTTTATGTAAAACCAAGGGGTGGGATAGGTTTATTGAAACCCGCGCCTTTTGGGTTTGTCATTACATCCGAAATGTGATTCCGGGTAAAAGACGCCTCAGCCAAACATAATGTATGCGAATATGTGATACTATTCCCATCCTAAACTCAAAAACCTTTGAACCAAATGGGGCGTAAAATACAGTGATCAGATGGTAGATGATCAAATGCACAACAAGCATCCGACAAAAAGATTTTATCTAAACTGTTTGCTAGTATTAATCGATTTTACAAATTTTATTGCTTTTATTGCCATTATTCTTAATACGGCACACTTGCCGTTCATATGATTAAATAAAATGCTACTTGAAATTCGTACAACCCAATTTGTTTCACAAATATTTTTTTAAAATTTGACCTAATACTATTTGTTATTAGCACTTGATACTTCCATCACCTAACTTGTTTAAAAACTTTCAACTTGGCAACAATGTTTTCTGAGAAATTGTTGTGAGTCTCTTAAAATCCGTCTGTGTTCCTTACAAGAATGATTCGAGGGGTAAGACTACCTATATATATATATATATACATCTCCCCAGACCCACCAAAGCAAAACCCAAGCTCGGAGTTGTTGGAGTAGTTGTTATCAACTTGCTATAGCACCAACCCATAAACACCCATTTCACTCTCAATTAACTAATCTACCATTTGCTTGAACACTTAAAAATAGGCCAAAGAATCTTTCAAAGGCATAGTTGCTAGATATGACATCTTTTGAAAGGTTTGTAAGAAAAAGAGTACATTCCAATGGCAAAGACAAGAACCTATGGGCTCATCCTCTAATTTGACCATCTGTGACACTAAAAGACAATTTCATAGCGCATACCCAAGACCTTAGTTTAAAAAAGCGCTCCTCCCAGGCGTAGTAAGGTGAGAGGTGTGCACCCTAGCACCTCATAGGTGGTGAGGTGAGGTGAATACATAAAGAGAGCTGAAACGTGCGCCTTAGACGCGCCTCACTTGAGGAAAAGCCAGAAGGCACTGCACTTTGTTCGTCTTAATGCAGTTCGCCGTGTAGGAGAGAAAGATTTGATAAATTAGCTATCAAAATGCAAAATTTCTCCAAATTAGAACTTACCTAATGCTTGAATGATAAATTCAAGCAGAACCAATTGCTTCAATTGCTTTGAATTTAGCCTAAATTTTGGACACCCTGATTTTTTCAAAACTTAGTTTTTCAAAACCATATCGATGTAGGACGCTCTAAGAGCAATTCTTATAAAGAGGAACAATTGATGTAGGATGCTCTAAGAGCAATTCTAACACCAAGAAAATTCACATAAGAACTTTCAAATATTCAATATTTCAATTCATTCAAAGCTGTCTTGCTCAAGGCATGAGGAGGTTTATATAGGAATCAAAACAACTGAAAAAAGGAACAGAAAATAAATCTGAATATTACGATAAGATTACGATAACTAAAAATAATCTAAAAGATTAAAAAAGATAAGTTTTTATCCTAAAAGAGAATCCCTAGATTACGAAATCTCTTATTCTTCCTAAAATGCACATTTCCATAAAATTGTTTAGGAGATACGGCATCATTCTCCCCCACCAGAAAAGAACTCGACTCCGACGACTTGTCTTGGAGGTACCACTCTAAAAGGGTGATCACGGAACTTGTCTTCATCCAGGTAGCATCTAACTGGGTTGTCCTCACCATTGCACAAGGAAGCTTAGAAACAAACCCATCATCCAACACCGCCTCGATATCGGCCTACGACTCTAGCAAAGGTGGGAGCTTAGAGACCTGAGCATATGTAAAGACCCCAAAAGGAAGAGAAGGAGGCTCAAAAGTACCTCGATAAAGAGTGAGATCCTCCACATTGACAATAGGACCAATACCTAAACTGTCAGGGAGATTATGTACATATGCATTAGATCCCACCTTTAAAAGGATCTGATAAGGTCCCATGGCACGAGCATAAAGCTTTTTGAGGGAGTTTCTGAGTAATCGTTCAAGTCGAATCCAAGCCATAACAAGATCACACGCCTCAAACTTCACGGCTCTGTGACACACGTCAGCTTAATGCTTATAACTGCCATTGCTCAAAGCAATCTGGTGTTGAATCTCAACATGCAAGTCATGAATATGCTGTGCAAATGTGGATGTAGGATGTGACATGCGGGGATCAAGTGGGAGGGAAATGAGGTCAACAGGGGTACAAGGGGAGTAACCATGGACAACCTCAAAATGACTCTTACCTATGGTTCTATTGATTACATTGTTATATGCAAGTTCAACAAGTGGAAAAGTCAAATCCCAAGTACCTTGTTTCTTGCACACAATGCATATAAGTAACTCCCCTAGACTGCGGTTAACAACCCCAGTTTGCCCATCCGTTTGAGGGTGAAAGGCCACAGAAAATTTTATAGTGGTACCACACAATTTCCATAAGGTCTTCTAGAAATAGCTCATGAACTTGACATCCCTATTAGACACCATGGAAGTAGGAAGACCATTCAACTTAACAACCTCTCGGAAGACTAACTTAGCAACATGTGAAGCGTCATCTATCTTGCTATAGGGAATAAAGTGGGCCATCTTAGAAAACCTATCAACATCAACTAAGATTGAACCAAGATCACGAGATGTTCTAGGTAGACCTAGTACAAAGTCCATGCTAATATCCTTCCAAGGAGCATGCAGGATAGGAAGAGGAGTGTAAAGTCTTATATTGTGTCTCATGGTCTTAGCTAAGTGACAGGTGCGACACTCAGACACAATGCGATATACATCTCTTTGAGTTTTGAGAGAGGACCAATAGAAGTGATCTGCAACCAAAGCAATAGGCTTATCTTCACCCAGGTAGTGGTGCACCGTTGGTGACGGGTGAGTGGTGGTTGAAACGAGGTGGCGATTGAGGGCGTGGTGGTCGGTGCTGGGCGACCAGTTTGGTGGTGGTTCGAGAGAGTGGTGTGTGTGGCTAGGGTTTACGATTTGGGGATTTACATTTTCGGCTAACTACAGGCAGCGATAAGGGCTCGTGGTGGTGAGGTCGAGGTGGTGACCCTGGGGTGATGGTCAGTGGTGATGGTGGCTGACATGATTGGTGGCCATCGAAGGATGGCTGCCCCGCCTAGGGTTTTTGGGTTGGAGAATTTCTTTCTTTTTTGTTTTTGTTTTTACGAACGGTGAGTGGAAAAAAAGGAACACACCAACACAGTGGCAAAGATCACGATACCAAATTGATGTAGGACGCTCTAAGAGCAATTCCTACAAAGGGAAACAATTGATATAGGACGCTCTAAGAGCAATTCCTATGTCGAGAAAATTCACACAACAACTTTCAAATATTCAATATTTCAATTCATTCAAGCCAAGGCACGAAGAGGTTTATATAGGAATCAATACAATTGAAAAAAGGAATAGAAAATGAATCCAAAAATTACGATAAGATTACAATAACTAAAAATAATCTAAGGGATAAGAAAGATAAGATTTTTTCTTAAAAGAGAATTCCTAGATTACGAAATCTCCTATTCTTCCTAGAATACACATTACCATAGAACTAATTAGGAGATATGACATCACCTATTTTTGCTTTGATTGGAGGCTTGTACTACAACCCAATCGGGAGCCACCGATCAGCCGCCCTTCTCTCACTTTTCCGGTGGCCGATCTTTGCCGATCGCTGTTGAATTGCTCTGGTCAGTGGTAATGTTCTCCATTCACCTCTTCTTGCCCACTTTTTTGGCCTTCGAGACCCACTGACTGGTAACGTTCTCTCTTTCTCTAATTCTAACGTTCTATTATAAATATCATATCCTTTCTTTTATGTTTTTAGTGCTTTTTATTATTTACTGTGTGGCAGTGTTTGTCTTCCCTTTTTAAAAATTTAAAAAGGGAGAAACTGTAGAAGGAGCTTTGTTATTTGTTATAGTTCTAGTAAATTATTCACCCATGCATATAGTTCGAGGTTGTCGCTTAGTTTTAAGCATTTCGATCTTATATTTAAGTAAACAATGATCCAGCTCACGGTATTCTAGACTATTTGGTAACATTTTAGAGTTTTTTAACAATTATATTGGTATTTAATCGCTACATTAATGCAAATATATAAACAATTTACCAAAATATGTTTTCTAGTTATATTTTAAGCATTTATGTAAAAAAGTCCACCTCACATCCATGATGTATGCGCGTTCGCTTGCGCCGCACGCTTCGCGCCTCGGGACCATTTGCACCTCGATGCACCTTGCACTTTTAAGATTAAGCGCAAGACATAATGTTAACTTTTGCCAATCTATACTGGAAGTGGCATTCTACTTTTAAATTTCCATATGTCGGGAAACGAAAACAGGAGGCAAGAGAAATTTGAAGACATGTGAACATATGTTCAAAACCCACTATCTCACTCCTTCACTTCCTCCAAAAATACACCCTAACTTAGACCGCGCGTATTGCCACCATCCTTACCAACATATCCGCAACTAACATACAATGACATGTGGATAGAGCTTGTCAATCTCAAGTAGGAGCTCAATCGCCTTTCTTCCTTTCTTCCCAAAGCAACCCATTTGATTTCTCTTTCATTATTTCCCTGACCCTCTCCATCTCCCTTCTCTTCTTGTTTAGAGAATATAAAGGTCACATCCCAATGGTGACCTCAAAGGTTAGTAGAAACTATGTTAGTTTTGAGAGTACACAACCACAAGAGGGGGGTGAATTGTGGTGTCCGATTTTCACAACTTTTCTGACAAACAGTATTAGACCTTGTTTGCACAGGTTGTTCCCGAGTTGTGTAGAAGTGAAAATCCAACGAAATTGAATGCAGAAATAATGGACACAGGATTTTTACGTGGAAAACACCTCCAGCCCAACTGAGGTGAAAAAAACCACCACCTACCTCTTGTAGGATTTAACCACTTCACTAAACGGGCTGAAAACGTTACAATAGTAACACACATTGTTACTAATTGCAACCTACATAACCGTCTTCCCTAAGACCGGTTACCCTACGTCCAAAAGTCCACTTGACTTAGGACGCACTCACCTCACTTTTGCAAAAGAGAGATTACAAAGAAACACCCTATTACAATACTTCTCAACTAAGCTAATATAGGGTACAATTTGAAGTCCTAGTATGCCAATCTTGAAAGCTCAAAACATCATTCACTTGACTCGGTTTTCTTTTGAAAATTTAAAGTTCTTGAATACTGAATGTTTGCTCCTGAAAACCGATGCAGAAGTGAATGTGGAGACTTTGCTTTAAATAGAAATAGTTGTAAGAATTTCGAAAAAAATGCTTGGCCCATAAGAAGTTGGAAGTGTGAGCTTAATTCTCCCACTAACTGCATGAGTTACATGGCTAAATGTTAGCCACAAACTTTCAGAAGCTCAGCTCATGAATTTCTCCACAACTTCAGCCATTTTCTAAAAATAGAGAAGAAGTTATTTAGAGGATAAGGCAAAGCAAAAAAATAGGCTCAAAATCCTCTCCAAGTTTTCAAAGGAAAAAATAGCCCTTTTGGACTTTATCAATTAGCAGAAAATCTATTCAAAAAGTTCAGAGATGTTAGCCCAAAAATCAAGGAAAAAATCGTGTAAAATCATTTTTCGCAGTTTAGTCTGGAAACACCCTAGCCGCCCTGTTTCCAGGACTGTTCTAAAAGGTGATCCAAAATATCTTCAAAAAAGCAAAACCGTTTCAAGTAAGTGATAAGTCAAGACTTTCTAATTGGCATATTAACAAGAATCTAATAAAATAAAACCATAGCAAACCTAAGGCTCTTGTTGAATCAACCAGCCTTATTAACTTGTTGCTCCAAACACTTCGCAGAGCTGTTCTTAAGGCTGTTCTAAAGTTCTGGAAAGTTTTGTCAGCCAACTTATCTTCAGTACCTGTTCTTAAACATTGTTAACCAAGCAATTTGCAAAGTGTTCCAAACAATATTTGGATTCTGTTCGATCAACACACTCAATCAAGTATATATTACATTTGCGTTTGTTATCATCAAAACCTTACATTACATAAGGATAGGGTCAACAAACTCTAAACCACCTAGACATAAAACTCAATGGACCATATCTCTTACATAGAATTCAACTTATAGTTTTTGAATCCCAATTCCTTCATTTGAGGGATCAAGCCATAAATTAAGAATGTGAACAATTGTTTTCCCCCTAATGGTTTTATTCTATTTTTTTTTTGAAAGAAAACTAGGTTAAAGCGAAGCATGAATTCAATGAAATTTAGGAGGTTTATGATGATATGAGGTTAACAACTAGAAGGTGAGGGAGGACAACATTTCTTATATTATAAATGTTGGCGCAAGGGTGAGCGTAGACTGGATTTCAACCCATGTCCCCTGCGCCAATTTCAGCCAATAAATTCAGCTAACAACCCCCAACAGAGAGAATAAGTTATTCTGTATATCTTCAACAATAAGATGAGATTTATTATCATGCTAACATAATGGAATATGTTGCCAAAAGATCTTCTAACCGATACCAGTCATCCAATCGGTCAAGAAAAACAGTCGCAGGCCCTGTTTGGACATTACTTGGTTGAGAACCTGGTTCAGGCCCTGATTGGGCCGTATCGATTCTAAGAACACCTTCAGGAACAATGTGTTCCACATTCGACTCAAACAACACCAAGGGCCACCCAAATTCAGAAGGCACATCACCCAGTTCCTTCCCCACCGTTCGCAAGTTCACACTCTTCAAAAACCCAAAGATTGTAGAATTAATAGGCAAAGGGGGTAGAGAATCGAACCCCATACCTCTCTCCGGTGTCGGTGCTACGGTCACCGACAATGGTAATGATGGAGACACCGGGCGGAGATGCCAGGCGAGGTCGCTTGGGTGTCGGTCGTGAGGCTCGAGGAGATGATGGCCGACGCTTGGAGGAGGAGTGGTTGCCACGGGTCTGCTCCATTGTTGCTAGGTTGAGAGAGAGAGAGAAGAGCTAGGGTTTTTTGGTTGAGGAAGATGAGCGAATGGAGGTAAACGATTTTGGGGGAGAGGAGGCGAGGTTTTTGGGATGAGGTACTGAGAAGAAGGGGAAGTGAGAAATTTAAGAGTCCCAACCGCCTCTTACTCGGAAGGAGAAAAAGAAGTCCAACAACTGAAAAACAACTACCTGATTCGTACAAGGTGACAAACAGTGGCCATACCTGTTCTTGGTGCTTGTTCCTACGGTCAGTTGTTCGGTAACATAGGACAATAAGGGCAATATGATCAGACCTCAACGATTGTCAGCAAGTTGTAATCCACACATGTGCTAATTTCGACACAAAAGTTGACTGCATCCAATGAATCAAGATGTTTGACCTGAAAAATCTTTTAACTAGACAGGCATTGGGGGTTAATGGAGCATGCTCAAGTTGTTTTAATTAGACCAAATTCCAGTCTGTACTTCTCAAACTGTTCTCTGTTCAGTGCCTTGGCAAAAATATCAGCAATTTGTTTATTAGTGGCACAATAATTCATTGAAACCAAGCCCTTTTCAACATTGTCTCTCAAAAAGTGATGTCGAATGTCAATATGTTTAGTCCTTTTATGTTGACATGTGTTTTTGGAAATATTGATTGCACTTGCATTATCACAAAAAATGGGAATGCATCCCGTGTCAACACAAAAGTCTTTGAGTTGTTGCCTTATCCACAGCACTTGAGCACAGCAAGAAGCAGCTGCAACATATTCAGCTTCTGCTGTGGACATGGCAACTGAGTGTTGTTTCTTGTATGCCCAAGATACCAAACAGGGTCCAAGAAAATGAGCCATACCTGAGGTGCTTTTTCTATCAACCAAAAAGCTTGCATAGTCAGCATCAGCATAACCAACAAGGTTAAAGTTGCATCCTCTAGGATACCATAACGCCAAATCAGGTGTATGTTTTAAGTATCTAAAGATCCGTTTAACAGCCTTTAAATGAGATTCTTTAGGCTTAGACTGAAAACGGGCACACAAACCAACACTAAAAACAATGTCTGGTCTACTAGCAGTTAGGTAGAGAAGAGACCCTATCATGCCCCTATAATATTTGTCCTCGACTAAGGGGCTCCCTTCATCCATTTCCAACCTGGTTGAAGGAGAAATGGGAGTATCAATGGGCTTGGCCGATTCCATTCCAAATTGCTTAAGTAATTCCTTGACATATTTTTGTTGGTGTATCATGGTGCCGTTTGAAGTTTGTTTGATTTGCAAGCCTAAGAAAAACTTAAGCTCACCCATCATGCTCATTTCAAACTCACTCCTCATCATTTTTGAAAACTCTTCACATAAATCATTGTATGTTGCACCAAATATAATGTCATCGACATATACTTGAACAATCAACAAATGTTCCCCCTTAGATTTTAGAAACAAGGTATTATCAACCTTGCCTCTTCTAAAACTATTTTCCAATAAAAAGTTTGACAAGCGTTCATACCAAGCTCTAGGAGCTTGTTTTAAACCATAAAGCGCTTTGTCAACTTTAAAAACATGGTTAGGAAATTCTTTATTTTCAAAACCAGGGGTTGCATACCATACACATCTTCTGTAAGGTATCCGTTGAGGAATGCACTTTTGACATCCATCTGATATAACTTTATTTCCATGTGAGCTGCAAAGGCTATCAAAATGCGGATAGCCTCAATCCTTGCAACGGGTGCAAAGGTTTCCTCATAATCAATGCCCTCTTCTTGGTTGTAGCCTTGAACCACCGGCCGGGCCTTATTCCTAGTGACTGTTCTGAACTCATCAAGCTTGTTCCGGAACACCCACTTGGTGCCAATGATTGATCTATCCTCTGGCTATGGTACAAGGTGCCACACCTTGTTCCTTCCAAACTGATGAAGCTCCTCTTGCATTGCCGTGACCCAATCTGTATTTGCAAGGGCTTCATTAACATTTTTTGGCTCAATATTAGAGAGAAAAGCATTAAAAGCACAGAAATTTTTAAGCTTGGATCTAGTTTGCACTCCTGTATTAATGTTAGACAGAATCTGGTCAAGAGGGTGCGAACTTTGGTGCTTCCATGGTCGTGGAGTAAGTGGATCCACTGACAGGCTTTCTACTCTAGCTAGAATACTCGGCGAAACAGGTTCAAGAACTGTTTCCGAGTCTGTTCTGGAGCCTGTTCCTGAGTCTGTTCTGGAGCCTGTTTCCTGGCCTGTTCGAGAAGAATTAGGTTGGTTTTGATCCAAACCAGGTTCAGCAGAGCTTTCCCCTGTCTGGTTCAGACCTTGCCCACCTTCCAAGGAAACAACTCCAGGCCCTGATCCATCCTCAGGACTCTTACCTTTCTCATGTGTGAGCAACAGATCTTTTCTAGCAAGGCCCAGTTCGTAATCATCTTCCTGTGCATCATTCTCAATTAGAGAGTTAGTTTCATCAAATAACACATGCACACTCTCCTCAACACACAAGGTTCTCTTATTAAACACTTTGTATGCCTTACTGTGCGAGGAATAACCAAGGAATATTGCCTCATCACTCCTTAGATCAAATTTCCCTAAGGCATCCTTCCCATTGTTATGCACAAAACATTTACAACCAAATACACTCAAATGCATAATATTGGGTTTTCTTCCCTTGAGGAGCTCATAAGGTGTTTTGTTAAGAAGAGGTCTAATCATGCATCTATTTATAATGTAACATGATGTGTTCACAGCTTCAGCCCAAAAATTTCTAGGAAGACCACTAGCAACAAGCATTGTTCTAGTCATGTCTTCTAGAGTACGATTTTTGCATTCTACAACCCCGTTCTGTTGGGGTGTTCTTGGGGCTGAGAAGTTGTGGTCTACACCATGCTCATTACAATAGCTAATAAAACTTGAATTCTCAAATTCCGTACCATGATCAGACCTTAAGCCAACCAATGAGTGTCCTACTCTCTTTTCAATCCTTTTAATAAGTGCAAGAAATTTCTCAAATGTTTCATCTTTGGACGCTAAGAACAGGGTCCAAGTGAAACGAGAGTAGTCATCCACTATCACAAGCACATACCTCTTTCCACCTCTGCTCATGATCCTCATTGGACCACATAGATCCATATGTAGCAATTCAAGCGGTCGGGTAGTGCTTACACAATTTTTAGATTTAAAAGAATTTCTGACTTGTTTTCCTTTGGCACATGCATCACATACCTTGTCATCATTGAATTTGATGGAAGGTAAGCCAACCACTAAGTCTTTGGTAACAAGTTTATTCAAAAGCGATTGGCTTGCATGACCTAGTCTTTTGTGCCAAAGCATAACATCATTATTTAAGGCACTCAAACAAGTCAAATTATTTTGGGGAAGAGTAGAAATACACACTTTATAAACATTTTTGTGTCGCTTCCCCCTCAACACAACATCTCCTGTGTTCATATGAACAACCAAGCAACGTGGCGGAGAGAACACTACGAGGTTGTCTTTGTCACACAGTTGGGACACACTTAGTAAGTTGTGTTTTAATCCATCCACAAAATAAACATTTTCAATTGAATGGGAGAGTGACTTACCTATCTTACCTATACCGACAATTGTCCTGGATTTGCCGTTTTCAAATGCCACACTCCCTCCTTCTGAAGCTGCAAGTGAGAGAAAATTGGATTTTTCACCACTCATATGCCTCGAACACCCACTATCAACATACCACAGCTGCTTGTTCCCTAGGTTGTTCCCCGAGCTGTTTGCTGGGTTGTTTTCTCTCACTTCAGCCTGCAAAACAAATCAAAGGTTAGTTTTGGGAACCCAGATCCACTTGGATCCCATTCCTTTAGACGTACAAATCTCATCTTTCCTAACCCATATTTGTCTTACATAAACTGTGTTTCTTTCAATGGCATACCTTCTTATAGGACACGCATACCGATAATGCCCCGTTTTACCACAATGAAAACAAACAATATTTTCAGGTAATCCCACATATTTTCTATTAACAGGGTAAACGGTGCGCAAAGCCTAATCCCTTTTTGCCTCGGTTAAAGTGAGTGTTCAGCCAATTTAGCGCCTGTGAGGACCTGTTCCAGCGCCTGTTTGCAGCAAGGTCTGATTCTACTTGTTTTAATTTTTCAAGCAATTTACTGTTCTCAATAAGCAGGGATTCAACCTTCTGTTTCAGTTCAAGGGATTCCTTTTCCAGCTCAGTCAGATTAATGGACCAAGTCTCTTCTTTCATGAGTAGGGTCTCTTCAAGCACACTAATGTTTTCATGTAAGGCAAGTGTTTCTTTGTCAACTTCAAGCTTTTCCATTTTGAGAATTTCATTTTCCAGTTCTAGGTCTCGAACATCCCTTTTTAACTCAGCACACATATCCATTATAGTGTACACCAATTCTTCAAGGGTTGATTTATTGAGACCACGTACCTTGTTCTTGAGTTGAATTAGACTGTTTGTTGATTCATCATCTGAATCAGTGTCACTTCTTGCCATGAGTGCTATATCATCTTCCTCGGCTTCAGACCCTTCCTCATCCTCGCTTGAATCACCCCAAGCCGCTAGCATAGCTTTTGAGAATCGTTTCGCTGAGCTGCTTACACCCTGTTTCCTGCCCTATTTTCTGGGGTGTTCGGGTTCTTGTTCTTCCTTAAGCAGTGGGCAGTTTCTCACAATATGGTCTAACTTGCCACACTTGAAGCATCCGGAGAACTGTTCCCGAGAGGCGTTCCTGGCCTTGCCGAAGTCCTTCCGTTTGCTGTTTTCTTTAACTTTCTTGAAGAACTTCTTAAACTTTTGAGTTATCATGGCAATCTCCTGCTCATCAGAATCAGAATCATCCTCTAAGGCCTTTAGTGCAAGACCTCGATCTTTCTTTGTCTCATCTTTCTGCTGAGAATTTCTTCTAAGTTCATACGTTTGGAGATTGCTAATCAGCTCATCTAGGGTGATCTTGTTCATGTCCTTAGCTTCTTGGATGGCCGTTACTTTCGCTTCCCAAGAATGAGATAAAATTCTTAGGATCTTCCTCACCAATTCTTCAGTGGTAAAGGATTTTCCTAGGGATTTCAACTCATTCGTTATGTGAGTGAAGCGAGTGTACATGTCCATCACACTTTCACGATCACCCATCTCAAACAGCTCATATTTTCTCATAAGAAATTCAATCCAGGATTGCTTTACCTGATTGGTCCATTCGTGAGCTACTTGTAAAGCATCCCAGATTTCCTTGGCAGACTCACATTCAGATATGCGAGTATATTCATTAGGACCTAGGCCGAAATATAGAAGTTTCTTGGCCTTGGCATTCTTCTCCATCATTTTGTAATCTTCAGTATTGAATTCTTTAGGCTCCTTGGGGATTGACTTTCCATCTTCAGTTGTTTTCTTAGGGATGAGTGGTCCATCCTTGATGAGCATCCACAACTCATAGTCCTCGGCTTGGATGTAATTTTCCATCCTGTTTTGCCACCAACTGTAATGTTGGTCATTAAAGTATGGTGGTCGAGTTATGGATTGACCTTCAAGTATGCCTTGTGGGGTATTCATCTTCAAGGATCTCTCAAGGTGTTAGCCTTTCAAAGGAGAACCCGCTCTGATACCACTTGTTAGTTTTGAGAGTACACAGCCACAAGAGGGGGGGTTAATTATGGTGTCTGATTTTCACAACTTTTCTGGCGAACAGTCTTAGACTTTGTTTGCACAGGCTGTTTCCGAGTTGTGTAGAAGTGAAAATCCAACGAAATTGAATGCAGAAATAATGGACACAGGATTTTTACGTGGAAAACACCTCTAGCCTAATTGAGGTGAAAAAAACCACGACCTACCTCTTGTAGGATTTAACCACTTCACTAAACGGGCTAAAAACGTTACAATAGTAACACACCTTGTTACTAATTGCAACCTACGTAACCGTCTTCCCTAAGACCGGTTACCCTACGTCCAAAAGTCCACTTGACTTAGGACACACTCACCTCACTTTTGCAAGAGAGAGATTACAAAGAAACACCCTATTACAATACTTCTCAACTAAGCTAATATAGGGTACAATTTGAAGTCCTAGTATGCCAATCTTGAAAGCTCAAAACATCACTCACTTGACTCGGTTTTCTTTTGAAAATTTAAAGCTCTTGAATACTGAATGTTTGCTCCTGAAAACCGATGCAAAAGTGAATGTGGAGACTTTGCTTTAAATAGAAATAGTTGGAAGAACTTCGAAAAAATGCTTGGCCCATAAGAAGTTGGAAGTGTGAGCTTACTTCTCCCACTAACTGCATGAGTTACATGGCTAAATGTTAGCCACAAACTTTCAGAAGCTCAGCTCATGAATTTCTCCACAACTTCAGCCATTTTCTAAAAATAGAGAAGAAGTTATTAGAGGATAAGGCAAAGCAAAAAAATAGGCTCAAAATCCTCTCCAAGTTTTCAAAGGCAAAAATAGCCCTTTTGGACTTTATTAATTAGCAGAAAATCTATCCAAAAAGTTCAGAGATGTTAGCGCAAAAATCAAGGAAAAAATTGTGTAAAACCATTTTTCGCAGTTTAGTCTGGAAACACCCTAGCCGCTCTGTTTCCAGGATTGTTCTAAAAGGTGATCCAAAATATCTTCAAAAAAGCAAAACCGTTTCAAGTAAGTGATAAGTCAAGACTTTCTAATTGGCATATTAACAAGAATCTAATAAAATAAAACCATAGCAAACCTAAGACTCTTGTTGAATCAACCAGCCTTATTAACTTGTTGCTCCAAACACTTCGCAGAGCTGTTCTTAAAGCTGTTCTGAAGTTCTGGAAAGTTTTACCAGCCAACTTATCTTCAGTACCTGTTCTTAAACATTGTTAACCAAGCAATTTGCAAAGTGTTCCAAACAATATTTGGAACCTATTCGATCAACACACTTAATCAAGTATATATTACATTTGCGTTTATTATCATTAAAACCTTACATTACATAAGGATAGGGTCAACAAACTCTAAACCACCTAGACATAAAACTCAATGGACCATATCTCTTACATAGAATTCAACTTATAGTTTTTGAATCCTAATTCCTTCATTTGAAGGATCAAGCCATAAATTAAGAATGTGAACAATTGTTTTCCCCCTAATGGTTTTATTCTATTTTTTTTTGAAAGAAAACTAGGTTAAAGCGAAGCATGAATTCAATGAAATTTAGGAGGTTTATGATGATATGAGGTTAACAACTAGAAGGTGAGGGAGGACAACATTTCTTATATTATAAATGTTGGCGCA
Source organism: Selenicereus undatus (assembly GCA_017589665.1). Taxonomy (NCBI): domain Eukaryota; kingdom Viridiplantae; phylum Streptophyta; class Magnoliopsida; order Caryophyllales; family Cactaceae; genus Selenicereus; species Selenicereus undatus. The sequence continues at coordinate 15,246,718 of JACYFF010031956.1, read as the reverse complement.
AGGGTGAGCGTAGACTGGATTTCAACCCATGTCCCCTGCGCCAATTTTAGCCAGTAAATTCAGCTAGGGATGGCAAAAAGTTGGGGAATACCCGTCCCCGCCGGGGCCCCGCCCCGAAGTGGGGGAAAATCCCCGTTCCCAAAGGGGACGGGGATGGGGACGGGGACGGGGAGGAAAATTAATTCCCGCTCGGGGATGGGGACCCGTCCCCATTTCCCCGCCGGGGATTTTGCCCCGTTCCCATCCCCGTCCGCAATTCCCCGATTGGGGAAAAATCCCCGCCTTCGCCCCCAATTTTAATTAAAATTACAAAAATAACCTTATTTTCAAAATTTTTAAATGAAATAACTAAGGTTATATATGTAATTTTCTTTGTAAAAATCCTAGGTATATACTGGATTTGGTACTCATGGCTGTAAAGAGTTTAAAAGATAAGGAAAAATCAGCGGATAAAAATCCCCGTTGGGGCCCCGATGGGGATTAAATCCCCGCTGGGGATGGGGATTGGGGGGGGGGGGGAATTTTTTCCCCGCAGCGGGGAACGGGGCGGGGACAGGGGGTGGGGATTCCAGCGGGGACAAGGACGGGGAATATACTCCCCGTCCCCAACCCGCCCCGTTGCCATCCCTAAATTCAGCTAACAACCCCCAACAGAGAGAATAACTTATTCTGTATATCTTCAACCATAAGATGAGATTTACTATCACGCTAACATAATGGAATCTATTGCCAAAAGACCACCATGGTGGCTGATATAGTTTTATTTTACAAGGAAAAGAAAAAATAAAGCTCAAGAGCAAAGGTTGCATACAAAATTAGCATCCTACAAAAGGCTATACACATCCAAATACCTAACATGGACACTATTCGCAAAATCTACAAGATCAAAAGAAGGATAACAAAAGTTTCCTTTATCCCCAAAAAAAAAAATCTCGACAAAATTATCTTTAAATTGCTAAGGAGACATCTGTACTATGAAAGACTTTTCTGTTTCTTTCACTTCCAAATGCTGCAAATAAAAGTCACATGGGGGAATAAAATAACATTCTTCTTTTTAGCTTTCCTACCACATAAGCCCTCCCAAGCAAGGAGATGATCCCTAATAGACTTAGAAACAACGCAAGAAGCACCCAAGCCACCAAAGGCCAGATCTCATAGAGCTCTTGCAAAAGGACATGAAGCAGTAAGTGGCCTAGTGATCTGTTTCTGATTTGCACATAAACCAGCTATTCGCCAAAACCTTACCCCCCTTTTGCAAATTATTGCAAGTCAAAATACTCCAACGGGATGGCTCCTAATTTTTTTTTTAAAAAAAACACTTTAAACGGGGCAGAAAATTCCCAAATGAGCTTCGATCGTGAACACTGCTAGTAGAAGTCCAAACATCACCACGGGAAACGTTTTCACATAGTAGCCCAAAGATCCCAAGTCCCTCCCACCATACCAGCCAAAAAATGACAGAGTCCAAGGGTCTGGCCACATCCAAATATTATCAACAGGAGGCGGCATAGACAGACATACACAGTCACTATTGTACATACAGTGGAAGTGTGGAACCATAGATGATACAATGAAACCATGGAGGATACAGGGAGCAATGGCGAGTGAAGTGCCTTGTCCATTGAAGACAGTTTTTTTTGGAAGGGGAAGAGGTAATGCAAATTTTGAAATTTGAAAGTACTATTCTCTGAGGAAAATTGTCTCCCAACACTTCCTAGAACTTGGAAATTGGAATCAGAAAGATACTCCATCCATAATCACCAAGACAACACTAAATCAAGTAAGAAATTCACCTGTCTCAAAGATACTACTCAGCAACCTTATGTCAATTCCCCTACGCATGCAACCCAAATATCTATGAAACCACCAAAATATCAAAACACAGAACTCAAAATCTAAAGGTATTTTCTGACTTTCTAAGAAGTTTAACTATAGCCTGTCTTCTTGATTTCCCACCATTCCCTAATGGCTATGAAGACATGCCACATTTCTGATGATGTTGAACAAAGCAAAGCTGAGGACAGAAAAAACAATGCTCCTTGACATAAACTCGCAAAGTAGCATAGCTCTTTCATCATATGAGATGTCTCTGCACATAACCACATCTGAGGGAATGATAAGATCAAAATTTAGAACATTCTTCTTTAAAAATCCACATGGGAGTTTATTTAGCTCTGCATTCCACACCTTTACAATAATGATGCATTGATGCTGCTCCATTTCCATTCTCTAAGCATACCCATTACCCGTGCATTCATCTCAAGGTAGGAGCGATGGATTCAAAATATGGCTTTTCCAACACGAAAAGGCCACATCGGACCAGTTGTTATACCATGCAATTACAGGTACAGTATTCTTGTGCACACCCTAGCCCAAAAGTGCGCGCTCATATGCAGAAGTCCAACAGACAAACCCAACCAGGTCTAAAAGTAAAAGCATGCTTAGCCTAGCAGCAAAATACAAGCAAATAAATATTTAACATGCACGGACATTTTTGACAGATAAGTTTTTTTCTTCTAGAAAAACGAAATTATGTCCCTGTCTTTTTTCACTTTATTTGCATATTTAATTAGATGTTTCCAAAAAATATATATGTACACTCTATTCATGGTAATTACAAGTGACTAAGGTTTAGTTTTTTCTATATAAAAAAAAGAAATTCCCTTTCTATCTTTCACTTTACTTGAAATAGTTGTTTAGTTTTTTCTAAAAAATACATACTCCATTAGTCAAAGTTTGATTTTTAACCAAATCTTGCAAATCAAAAACTGTTCACTAAAAAATGATCTATTATTCACTAAAAAATAGCCTATTGTGCACTAAAAAGTGCTTTTTTGTTCACCAAAAATTAATCTATTGTTTACCAAAAAATTTATCCATCAAACACTATGTACCATCTATTGTTCACTAAAAATTCAAATTTTGTTCCCTAAAAAATAACCTAATGTTCACTAAAAATTAGCCTATTCTTCACTAAGAAATTTATCCACCAAAAAATTGTTTGTAATCTATTGTGGACTAAAAAGTGTTCTATTATACACCAAAAACTAACCTATTATACACCAAGACTTTTGGTCGCTAATAGTACTTATGATGCATTGTTCACCAAAAACTTACCTATTATGCACTAAGATTAACCCACAAAATTAAGCTATTGCTCACTAAAAGTTAGACCGTTCTTTACTAAAATAATTTATTCACAAAAAATGAACCTATTGTCTGACATCTTGCTGGGTGATCTCTTGCCCTTCATTCCCTTTCTATCTTGCTGCTGACTTCAACGAGATTCAGCTTTCGTTCAACGAGATTAATTGCTGCTGACTTCTGAATCGCAGAAGTTTTATGTGGACAAAATCTTGCTGGGTGACTGTTGACCCTATCCTTATGTAATGTAAGGTTTTGAAGATAACAAACACAAATTTAATATATACTTGAGTGTGTTGATTGAACAGGTTCAAAATATTGAATATTTTGAAATTGCTTGGCTAATAATGCTCAAGAACAGGAACTCAAGATCAGTTAGCTGACAAGACTTTCCAGAACTTCAGAACAACCTTAAGAACAGCTCTTAGGAGTGTTTGGAGTAGCAAGTTAAGTTTCTACAAGATGTCTGGTTGATTCAACAAGAGTCTTTGTTTTGCTATGGTTTTTATTTTATTAGATTCTTGTTAATATGCCAATTAGAAAGTCTTGATTTAACATTCACTTTGAAATGGTTTTCTCTCTTTGAAAATAATTTCAGAACACTGTCTCAGAACAGTTCTGAGAACAAGGTGTTCAAGGTGTTTTTTAAGCCAAAGCTGCAAAGCTGATTTTTCACGATTCTCTCTCTGATTTTTGGGCTAACGTCTCTGAGACTTGCAAACAAGATTTTCTGTGGAGTATTTTAACCCCAAACGATTATCCTTAATTAAGGGGTTCTGCAAGATCTTTTTGAAATAAAAAGAATCTCTAATTTTTGGCAAGTGGATAAGTTTGTTGAGAAAATCATGAGCTAATGGTTGAGTCCTTGTGGCTGAGAACCACCGTCTTACTCAAGCAATTAAGGAATTTTTTCCAACCCTCGTTACTCCACTACTTGCGGCTAAAGGACTCTATTTCCTTTAGGAATTTTGTTTTCCAAATCTGAAAAAAAATATATGAGAAGATAAATCTTTTTACCTTTCAAAATACTCTATAAAAGGTGGCTTTCTACAACTCATTCCATATCGGTTTTCACAGCAACTTTCAAGAGTTCTATGAGATAAATTTTTAGAGAGAAAACCGACGAAATTGTGTGCAAAAACTGAGCTTTAAAAATTGGCATACTAGGAGCTTAATTGTACCTTACACTAGCTTATGGGAAGCACTCAAAAGTAAGGTGTTCATCTTGTTCTCTCTCGTTTAAAAGTGAGTTGAGTGTGTCCAAGTCAAGGGGACTATTGGACGTGGGGTAACTAGTCTTGGGGAAGAAAGTTACGTGTGTGTTACAAATTGTAACGGTGAAGGTTACTTTGTAACGTGTTTAGCCCGTATAGTGAAATTGTCGTACAGGGGTAGGTCGTGGTTTTTCACCTCAGTTAGGCTAGAGGTGTTTCCACGTAAAAATCCTGTGTTCACCTTTTTCTTCTACTTATTTTCGCTGTATTTCAGTTTCTGGGCGTGTTACAAACAGTCTGTCCAAACAAGGCCTAAGCCTGTTCCCAGAAAATTGCGAAATTTTGGCAACACAATTCACCCCCCCTCCCCTCTTGTGTTTGTGTACTCTCAAAACTAACAGTGACCTCTTGCCCTTCATTCATAGCATACCATAGAAGATTGGGATTTTTTTTCTCTCTTGGATCAAAGGGTTTCTTTTTGGAGATTTAGCTTTCGTTCAACATTTAAAGCATATGCAGGAGCCACATCAAGGGAGACAAAATTTTGACTATATAACGAATCAGCCTGGATAGCAGGTGTTAGACCACCAATATAACGAATTATCCGTTGGATCTCAGTCTCCTCAAATCGACAACAGGTGACTGAATTCTGAAATTCTCCAGTATATGTGTCTGACATCTTTGTTTCCATCTCGCATATTTAACTTCCCAAGCCTAGAATAAAGCTCTCAAGTATAATTGAAGGAATGAACTTCATGCCCAAGGCCTCTTTGAGTTGACCTACTTCACGATGGACCTTAGAGACCTAGTCGACACTTAGTATAGGCCCACAAATCCAAAGCAAACCTATGGAACAAGGCAACCGCAAATTTGACTATATCCTCAGCACCAACCCCTTTACCGAGAAAGATGTTCTCCATTTGATTTATCCAATCATAGAGTTCTGCAGGGTCTCTTTCTCCAGAGATTTAGGCAAATCTATTTAAGGCCGTTATCTGAGTGAGTTATGGGATTAATTTTGAGAATTAAAATGACCCATTCTGCTGTTATGTGGATCATCAGAAGTGACAGCTCCATCCACCACTAGTTTCCATACGCCACGTAATCCTTCCAGCAATTGTTTAGTTGTTGCTTCGTAGACGCTGAGCCTCTCGTTCAATTGCTGAGTTGGTGCTTCATGTTGGTCGAGCCTCTGGTTGGTTGCTCCTGATACTCTTTGAATTCCTTGATTAACTCAGCATTAGTCACCATTGTGCTTCAAATTTTCCGGTAGGACTGTGGCCGATTGCTAGCAACCAAGGCCAGAAACTGTTCTTGGCTACGATTAGAGGTGTGTTACTACACTGTGGCACTAACCCAAGGAACTGTTCTTGATCTGTTACCACCCTGTGTTTTATAGTCATGATGAGGCAGCACCGAGCAACGACAACATAAGCACTGTGGCAGGTGGCAGAAACTGTGCTATGATACCAACTAATACAGAACTCATATCAACCTGTGAGTAATGACTTACGATGGCCTTTTACAGGCAAATCCAATACCGGTCCTATTTATTGGAAAATAAGAAAGAAAAAAAGATGAGATTTATCTTCTAGTATCTCATCCTTACAAAAACACTACTTTCCCAAAGACTATCCTAAAAGGATCTAACATCAGAGTTCTATTCCTGTCTAGATACAAGGCTTACATAAGACATACCTAACAAAATATTATCCTAAGATAATTAAAATTCTGATTTCATTTTGCATCAATACTTTCATATATTTTGGTTTATTGCATAGGCTCATTGCCGCCAGTGGGATAATATACATGTTCGAAAGACATTCATGAGCTATCAGTTGTGGGCCATACATAAAGCTGCACTGGATGTAATGATAAGTGGCTGCTTAGCATCTTTCACAATTATTGGTCCTTACTTGTAAAAGGCATGAGGTGCCTGAGGCGCATAGTGTCACCATAGGTTTGTGCCACCGGAAACTAACCGAGATGGTGAGGGGAACCATTGAGGGGGTTACAGAGAAGGGTCTATGGGGGCCCATTGAAGGGGTTACAGTAAAGGACCCATTGAGCCCATTGAAGGGGTTTTAGCATACCATTGAGGGGGTTACAGGTTAACCTATGGTGTATTTATTTATTTATGTATGGGAATAAATACACCATAGGTTAAATACACCATAGGTTAACCTGTAACCCCCTCAATGGTATGCTGTAACCCCTTCAATGGGGTCAATGGGTCCTTTACTGTAACCCCTTCAATGGGGTCCCATAGCCCCTTCTCTGCAACCCCCTCAATGGTTCCCCTCACCATCTCCGTTAGTTTCCGGCGGCACAAACCTATGGTGCATTTTTTCAGGGTGCTAGGCAGAAAACATCAGTAGAGAGTTGCACTTATATGCAAAAATGTCTAAAAGTCGTTCACAAAGCATATTTTGCAGAACCTAGTTACGATACTTGGACTCTTCATTTTGCTCCACCTGTACCTGTGTTGGACATGACACTCCATGGATAGGACATGTGATACATGTCTGATCCTTATCCGAAGTCTAAATTAGTAGGGGTGAAAAAGTTGGGCATGTATGGTCTTTTTCCTCTATCCCATTATTCTTTTAATGAGTCTTTGATGTTCAATGGTTGGGTAAGTGAATAACCATTAGTTACTGAAATATTCTTGAAAAATTAATTTGAAAATGCAACACAAAAAGCGAGTCCCCATATCTGTGTCCAAATTTTGGATAGTGTCCTATAGTTATAGCCTGAACGAGTCAGGGACTTGGATCTAGGGCTGGCAAAAATTCGGGTCTGGGTCGATTCCTCCGGTTCGCACAAATCGGACATTCGGACAAAAACTTCATACTCGGACCCTGTCCAGATTATAAATCGAACATTCGGTCAGACCTGGACCCGAATGCCTGATGTCCGGACCCGGTTGTCTGAATGTTCGAATTTGTGATATGATTTTAGGACATTCCGACCTAAATTTTGTGTGACCGAACCCGAACCTGAACCCGATTTTTCAATGTCCAAACCCGATTGTTCAAAGTTGTTTTTATAAAATTTTCTAGAGAATTTGGACTAAAATTACACATAAATATAGTTGTCCGATGTCTGAACTCGGTTGTCTGATTGTCCAAATTTGTTCGAACCCGAAATGGTTCAAAAATCCGAACAACCCAAACCCGAATGCTTAAACCTGAACCCGACCCGGATTTAAATTCGGACATGACCGATTGTCCGAATTTTAAATTCTGATATAAATTTTGTGACCGTACCCAGTTTTTTCAAGTTAGACGAATTCGAGTAATCGAGTTGGACAGATTTTTGTCAGCCCTACTTGGATCCATACCCATGTCCGACTCCTAGTACTTGGGTCCATGTAATAATAGGAACCAAGGTACATAAATGCATCAAAAAAGTGATTAGACATCATTGTGAGAGTGTGTAACGCCCCTAAATTAAACATGTTTCACTGATTATATTCTCCTTAATAAATCACTCAATTGCTATATGATGAATCCAATGATAGGGGCGTTACCGCCATCCAAAAAGGACAAGGCTTGAAACATGAGTACTATAAATAATATAATTGAGCATAACCTCAAACATATACATACACACCTAATCAATCCAGATATAAACAACTGTTAACCAATATAAGGTTTCTACACCATAGTAAAAACAATTCATCATGAAATCTGCATCTCCATCCATTGAAGAATTCAATATACAACTTTAAAGTATGCATATACGACATTACTTCTAATCCATCCGGATTCCCCTGCTTCACTTATTCTCTTCAGTTGATTTGCTGGCATGAGGGCAATACTCTGAGCATTTGCCTAAAACAAAACATGAAAAACATTTCAAATTGTGAGTCGAAGCTCAGTACATGCGTTCCTGAATTGTTAAATGATCATTGAACACTGGTTGAGCCCGCTTTGCAATTCATTTAGTTAAAACACTGAATAAGATGATGTAAAGCTGCATTGCTAGTTATTATCTGATAGTGAACCCCTTGATACTGTTGCAATCTATGGATAGGTGTACACCTACCAAGCTAACCGGGGGACCTGGCCTGAAGCCGCGCGGGTAACTGAAGGGCGAATGCCCTATAGATGATAACTGACGGGGTCACTAATAAACTGATAAATCACTGTGCAAACTGATTCATTGATATACTTACCAAAACATGATAACATTGATAAATACACTCTAATTTCTAAAGATACAGGCAATAGGCGTACCTGAAATCTTTAAAAATGATATTTCACTTGATAATACTTGATAATACTTATGCACAATGGAAATGATAACTAGGCCTTAACTCTATTTCATAAATGTCATTGTAAGTAGGTGTAGTCAGTAAATGATCCTTACTCGCATATTTGAGTAAACAAAAGTATGTGTACCAGAAATTGAGTAATGAAATGGGATACATAACTTGTGCATTTCAATATAATAAACTGATTTTAATTTAATATAAGACAAGTTAAACCAAAATGAACTGATTTAAATCAGTTAGGGTTATTGAACTTGAAATACAATAAGTTGAAGCGAAATAGGCCAAATGGAAATGATTGAGGTGATAACGAAAAGATTTTAGTTGATATAAATGAAATATGGGTTCCTGAAATGAACAATGAAAAGTGTGATACTTTTGAAATGGATAATAGAATGGTTAATGCCTCTGAAATGGATAATAGAAGGTTCAATGCCATGAGGGCTGTTGTAAGGTTCATAAAAGCTCAAATAACTTCGGTAGATCTGATAGACACTAACTTGAGTCAATACTGTGCCCACTTCTCAAATTTCATTTTCATACTCACTTAACTCGGTTCTCAAACCCAAGTAAGCTTCTAAACAATAACAAACTTGTTGAACTCACTACACTTTGTAATTTCCTTACAATACCCATTATTATATAGAAACTTCTGAAAATATTTCCAAATATCACGATTTCTGTATTCACTCATGTTACCGTTTGATGGTCTGCAATAGAAAATCCATATCTTTCACTCGCGACCTCCAAATACGATGTAAAGCCCCAATATAAAAATCTCACAGTGTCCTATAAAATTTTTATTTGGGACACAAAGCATGATTCACATAGTAAGGTCTCTAAAATTAGGGTAGAACATAGACATGCACAATTTCTGTTCAATCTGCGCAGTCGTAGCAAAACGACCATAACCTTTTCCACAGAAGTCGGATTAAGGCGATTCAAAAGGCATGTGAAAGCTAACTCATTGATCTATCCACACGCCAAAAATCACAAATTTTCAATGAGCCAATCAGTACCAGTTTTTCCGTAAAGTTACTGTTCCAGTTCAGTTCCCAGTTTCAATGTATTCTGCATAGTCTTGAGTAAATTGGTCATAACTTTGTCCACACAACTTGAAATTGCGTAATTCCAAATCCTATTGAAATCTAACTCATCAAGCTATCACTACACCAAAAATCATGAATTTTGGGTGTGCCAAACAGTACCAGTTTAATCCCGAAGTGGCCCCTGTTTCAGGTCTCTTGACAACTCAATAACCACATATTTGCAATCTTTTGTTCACATAACCACCCATTAACATCACTCTTTAACTTATATAAATCAGCATAAACATATTGATACTCATTACTAATGCCAAAGATCACAAAATCTCATTTAAAACAATCAAAATTCAACACTTGAACATGAAGCTTGCATGATTAAGATAAAACCCTAAACCTAGCTTCAACTCCAACATGATCCACCACCAAGATGATTCTTAATTCAATAAAAACAACATGATCCATCATCAAATAACCAAAACAAGAAGTAAAAACCAAAAATTCAAAGAACAAGATTGAAGTCACTTACTTTGAGCTTGAAATAAGTGAGGATGGAGATGATATTGGGTGATTTTGAGGATGGAAAATGGTAGCTAATGGAGGGAGGTTGTTTGGAGATTGAAATCCTTGCCGGAAAGTGCCCGAAAAAAACCACTTTAGGGGCTGGGGGGCCTGCTGCCCATGGGTAGAGAGAAGGAGGAGAGAAGAAGAGAGAGAAAATGACTTGTATATTTGCTTGATGAAGTAAAAAAAAAAATACTTGGTTGATATTTATTTTGCCTTAATTGCTTTACTTGGCTGAGATTATCCCTAGCAAAATGAGCTTAAGCCAATGGAAATTCAACACACAAGATTACTTAGTCAAGCAAAATGAAGTGGATGCTTGTTGGGCCAAAATTGGCATTAAAAGAGCTCAGGTTGGGAAAAAAATGCCAAACCGGGTGCGATTAATTAAATTTGTTTTCCCGAAACTCGAAATTAAATATGATATCATAAAAAATAATTTAATCTTTTAAATCATAATCATTGAGGCCAAATATCAATTTCTTCGAAAAATTGTTTTCGGTAAATGAAACACGAATTGCAAAATAGGGCCCAAAATGAATTCTCCCAACCGGGATAATTAGATGAGATAAATAAATGAGAAAAATGAATAACATGGCTTAATTAAATAAATAAAAATGATTTAGGGTCGGGCTATTACAGTGTGTAACTGCTAAATGCTGTAATAACCTTAAGTTATATATCATTATAGTTCCCCAATCCAAATACTTAAAGTACAAGCATAGTCATGCAAATAATAGAAATCAATTAGGGACTAAACTGCGTTCATAGGGGCCAATTGATAAATGTATAGGGGAAAGAAAAAATTTAAACAGGAGGAGGTTTGTGTCAAATCCATACCCATGTCTAACACCCCGTACCTGTGTCAATGTAATAATAGGAGCCAAGGTAGATAAATGCATTAAAAAAGTGATTAGACATCATTGTGAGTATATAAGTGCTAAATGCCGTAATAACCTTAAGTTATATATCGTTCTAGTTCCCCAAACTAGATACTTAAAGTACAAGCATAGTCATGCAAACAATAGAAATCAACTGAGGCACTAACCTGTGTTCATAGGGGCCAATTGATAAATGTGCAAACCAGGGTGTTAGGTAAAATTAAGCAACTTTAGTTGCGGAAGCGATATGATGAAATAGATATTCAGAAATTTAAAGAACGATAACAAGAACAAAGCAATAACACACAAGAATTTACGTGGAAACCCAATGCGGGAAAAAACCACGGACGGTGATGAGTACAACCAATCCATTATATGAGCAGGGAGAGTACAAAGTGATCGCAATCACAATAAGTTATTCGATCCAACAGCAGGATTACAATCTCTCTTGTAATCTCTCTCAAAGCACTTTCTACCTTTCAATGTGTTTTGTATTTACTTGGTTATGGAACTCAGTTGTCTTTTCAGATCATAGGCAAGGTCTCTTTATATAGAGTCTAGAAGTCCAGGGTTTAACCCTTAGAGGAGAACCCTAGTGCCAAGAAGACTGTACACCAAAACGCAAACTCTAGCCGCCAGGAAGCTCGCGCCCGAACTGGGAACGCAACACGGCCGTGCTGGGTGGCACGACCGTGTCACCTGGCACGACCCACCCGTGCCAAATCTCTGCCTTCTTTTGTTGTCGCTTCTTCAGCTTGACACGCCCGTGTCGTCTGACATGGTCCCACCGTGTCGTTTCTTTCATTTTGGGCCACGAAACCCAACAATCTCCACCTTAGACTGAAATCTCCAATCACCAGTTCTCTAACACCGTCACCGCACCCCGGAGGGTGATGCCCCCCAAGGGGCGATGCGCTGAAGGGCGCTCACAACTATTTCCCCTGCAGCAACTGTATCTTTGACATAGTGATACTTGACACTGATATGCTTGGTCTTTGAATGGTTGGCATCATTCTTAGTCAAGTGGATTGCACTCTGACTATCAGAAAACACCACAGTGGTAGCCTGTGGAACTCCAAGCTCAGTAACAAAGTCCATCAACCAAGTAGCTTCCTTTACTCCTTCAGTAGCAGCAACATACTCAGCCTCTGTAGTAGATAAAACTACAATAGACTGAAACGATGTTTTCCAAGAGATAGCACCTGCACACATAGCAAAGATATACCCAGATATGGACCTTTTTCTATCAAGATCACCAGTATAGTCAGAATCAACAAAGCCTGTAACATCATATGTAACAGCTTCGTTTCTATCAAATACCAACCCCTTATTAACAGTACTCTTCACATATCGAAGGATCCACTTCACAGCTTCCCAATGATCTTTTACAGGATTATGCATATACCTACTTACCACTCTCACAGCATGTGATAAGTCTGGCCTAGTGCATACCATAGCATACATCAAACTACCAACAGTACTAGAATAAGGGACATTAGACATCCTATCAATGTCCTCCTCAGATTGTGGACAACACTTAGCAGACAGTCTGAAATGCGCAACAAGAGGTGTAGAAACTGCCTTACAATTATCCATGTTAAATCTGCCTAGTACTTTCTCAAGGTAGTGTCCCTGAGACAAGTACAGCTTCCCAGCCTTTCGATCCCTCTGAATCTCCATGCCTAAAATCTTCTTAGCTGCACCCAAAACACTATCTACCTCTCAATGTGTTTTATGTTTACTTGGTTATGGAACTCAGTTGTCTTTTAAGATCCATGGTAAGGTCTCTTTATATTGAGTCTAGATGTCCAGGGTTTAATCCTTAGAGGAGAACCCTAATCGCCAAGAAGACTGCACACCAACATGCAAACCCTAGCCGCTAGGAAGCCCACGCCCGAACTGGGAACGCGGCACAGCTGTGCTGGGTGGCATGGTCACCCCGTGCCATGGTGGCACGACCGTGTCACCTGGCACGGCCCACCCGTGCCAAATCTCTACCTTCTTTCGTCGTTGCTTCTTCGACCTGACACACCAGTGTCATCTGACATGGTCCCACTATGCCGTTTCTTAGATTTTGGGCCACGAAACCCAACATAGGGGGAAAGAAAAAAGTTTAAACAGGAGGGGTTTGTGTCCATCAAAGGTCAATTTTCAGCTTACAATAGAAAGATGAAAAAGGAGGCAAGATTTCTGGCTTGTTTCTTGTCCTTTTCTTGTTAATGAACATTGCTTGCTTCTGTGCAATTTGAAGACATCACAATTTTAAATAGAATATTGACTTTTTCCCCTTTTCTTTTTGATGGTTTTTGGGTGGCATGTATACCTTTTTTTTAGGGGGGGGGGGTGGTGTTGCAAGTATTGCCTTTCTAGTTTTTTCTTTTCTGGAGGGGGGTATATGTTGATTATGTGACTAAACTTTGACTCTAGTCATCAGCATCAGTCCAGCTTATTTCTGCTTTTCTACTTGCTTTCTTCATTAGTTCTGAGTCTATCCTTGTAGATTGCAAAAGAATCTGGGAGTTTGGATAATGGTGGAAATGACCGATTGACAATAACAGGTTAGGAGTGCGATGTTATTCTTTTGCTTGTATTAGATGTTCAGAGGATCCAACTTTGCCCCTTTATATTCGTAATGTATCAGGTGACAGTGTTGAGCACGAGGCTGTAGATGAGGCAAATGACAAACCTGAGAAAGCTGATTATGTGTGTGCTGAAGGCGATGAATCAGATAGTTTTTCTTACATTGATGATGCCGAGGTAAGCAGTGAAATTTCATCTGTGTTGTCCTTTTTTATATCATGGCTCAATATTGCCATCAGTGATCCTTATTTTTTTTTAAAAAAAAATCTGTGATCATTTATTATCTTAATCCCTTTTTGATAGAATGATGTAGTTGGGCTAAAGAAAGGGATGCGCTAGCTGAAACAGAATCATGTAGTTGGGCTGAACAAAGTTTATGGGATTGGTTAAGAGCTGTCTGGTAAACAAGTTATCAGTACCTGAGCATGGCATTTGCTTGGACACCACATAGAACAAGTTGTAGGCCACAAAAGTTTGGAGCTATATCTTGGCTTTAATGTTGCTAAAGGGGGAAAATGCCTCATTGTCTCATTCTCATTCCAGTGATATCCCATCGTGTTAGGTTTCGTGGCCCAAAATCAAAGAAACGGCACGGTGGGACCATGTCGAACGACACGGGCGTGTCAGGACGAAGAAGCGACGACGGAAGAAAGGCAGAGATTTGGCACGGATGGACCGTGTCATGTGACACAGTTGTGCCACCATGGCACGGGATGACCGTGCCACCCAGCACGGTCATGTTGCGTTCCCAGTTCAGGCGCGGGCTTCCTGGCGGCTAGGGTTTGCGTTCTGCGTACAGTCTTCTTGGCGGTAAGGGTTCTCCTTTAAGGGTTAAAACCATGAACTTCTAGACTCTATATAAAGAGACCGTGCCTAGGATCTAAAAACACAACTAAGTTCCATAACCAAGTAAACAAAAACACATTGAGAGGTAGAGAGTGTTTTGAGAGAGATTACAAGAGATATTATAATCCTGCTGTTGGATCGAATCACTTGTTGTGATTGCGATCACTTTGTACTCTCCCTGCTCATATAGTGGATTGATTATGCTCGTCGCCGTCTGTGGTTTTCCCGTATTGGGTTTCCACATAAATTCTTATGTGTTATTGCTTTGTTCTTGTTATCGTTTTTTAAATTTCTGAATATCTGTTTCATCCTATCTCTTCCGTAGCTAAAGTCGCTTAATTTTACCTAACACATCGTTTTGTGAAAATGCAAATATGGCTACTACCAACAATGACCAATGTGATTTCACCTCTAAGAGGGTTTCCTAATTAAGATATGGTAGGCTTCCATATTGCATTCCAGATGGTTTGAACATTAATGGAGCTTTGTTTTCCTTGTATCATATTTGCATACTCTTAATTTCTGTCAAAAAATATATTAGGAAACAATACTGCTTAAATTTCTGTTTGGAGCTGAATTCTCTTACGTATTTGGGTTTGATGGAAGTATGGGATTGGGGAGATTCTTACTCCTTTGCTCCCAAGGTGACTCTCGTGGTGCACTTAGCAACTAGCAAAGGTAGGATTGTTGTGTATGAGCATAGTGAGAACTAATAACAGTGGAAGATGGTTGAACATTGAAATTGCATATGGTTACTCATCAGCAAGTCAGCTGGACAGACCATAACAGAAAGCATGACTATCTAAAGGATAGACGGATTTATATTGCTTGAAAGTTTATGTAGCTATTCCTGTGTCACATGCCAATCTGGCACGACACAAAATTATGTACTCTATGACAGGCCGAGGGAGTTGAGCTTTAGATAAGTTTCTTCTGTTGTGAAAGCAACCAAACATAATGCTTCACATTCGGGTTGTGTACTAAGAAATCGTAGACTTATAAATAGAAGGATAAATTGTACAGCAATGAAAAATGAGGACCTTTAGACATTAGGTATAAGAGAGTCTGAGCTTAGAGACAGTTGTGAGAGATGGAATTAACAGTGCTTTCTTTTTATTTTTCCTACAAAGAAACCTCCAAGCCAAAAGATGATTCCCAATTGAACTTGAAGTGATCCAAGAAACACCGAAGTAAGCTTCCAATGAGCTTTTGCAAAAGTACAGTGCAGCAGCAAAACAGGAGATTCCAAATCCGATTTGTACACATATCAACAATTCACCATGATCTTACCCCTGCTTTGTAAATTATCATATGTCAAAATACTCCCATGCCATGCTTCCCAGACAAGAGATGTTACTTCCTATTAGCTAAAATAAAGGAAGACGATTTTATATTATCACTATCCATATTAGAAATGCTGGTACAAGACATACATACATATATATATATATATATATATATATATATATA
>JACYFF010031956.1:15212904-15230600 GCA_017589665.1 Selenicereus undatus | reverse complement strand
ATATATATATATATATATATATATATATATATATATATATACATACAAGCTAAACTTCCTAAGTTTGGAAGGAAAAATAATCTAGACCCTAAAATCAAGGAGAAATAAAATCAATGATTATTGTCCAAATTTACATTTGCTAACAACCCCCTCAAACTCAAGATGATGACATTAATTGAAGTCAAGTTGATTTTGGATGCTAAATGATGAAACCTTCCCGGTAGGAGAGACTTAGTAAAGAAGTCAACAGTTTGCTCTTCAGAAGAAACCGAAGCAAGAGTGACATCATGCTGTAGAAGATGTTGTCTAATGAAATGACAATCAACCTCTATGTGCATAGTTCGCTCATGAAAAACATCATTATGAGCTATTTGGATAGCACTTTGGTTGTCACAATAAATTGTAGTGGGAGTATGTTGAGATACTCCTAAGTCTTATACTAACCAACATAATCATAATAGCTCTGGTGTTGTGTCTACAAGGGCTCGATATTCTGCTTCGGTGCTAGAACAAGCAACAACTGTTTGTTTCTTGCTACGCCATGATATTAAAGAGTCACCTAAAAAGAAACAATAGCCAGTAGTAGATCGCCGATCTGTGGGGTCTCCAGCCCAATCTGAATCTGAGTAGGCTTTTAGCTTTAGTGAGGAACTATAAGGGAAGTGAAGTCCTTGGAACAATGTACCCTTGACATAGCAAAGGATCCTAAGCACAGCAACATAATGGGTAGTATGAGGGGCAGCTAGGAATTGACTCGCCAAATGTACTACATATGAAATGTCGGGTCTTGGAACAGTAAGATAAACAAGACTTCCTACAAGTTGACGATATAGTGTAACATCTATCAATGGAGCTCCATTAGTAGGTGAGAACTTTGCATTAACCTCGATCGGAGTTGATGCTATTTTGTTGTCTGTTAGCCCACCACAAGAAATGAGATCACTGGCATATTTGGCTTGTGACAAAAAAACCCCTTCGAGTTAGAAGTTACTTCCAACCCCAAGAAATAGTTTAACAAACCCAAGTCTCTCATTTCAAATTCTTGGTGAAGAGATTGCTTCAAGTCTTTTATCCCTTGGAAATCGCTCCCTGTAATGATCATGTCGTCAACGTAGAGTAGTAATATGACATATCCATTACATGTACGGCGGGCAAAGAGTGCATTGTCATGGGGGCTGGAGCAAAAACCAAGACGATTAATAGCAGAACCGAACTTGGAAAACCAAGCTCGTGGTGCTTGCTTTAAACCATATAATGCTCGTCGAAGGCAGCAAACTTTGTTTGGTGGGTGATCATATCCTGGTGGAGGTTTCATGTACACCTTTTCTTGAAGATCGTCGTTAAGAAAGGCATTCTTAACATCTATTTGAAAAAGTTTCGACTTTTTCCCAGCTGCAATTGCTAACAGACTTCTTACAGAGGTAAGTCGTGCTATTGGTGCAAATGTTTCTTCATAATCAATCTCATATTCTTGATGAAACCCCTTTGCTACAAGTCGAGCCTTATAACATTCAATTGACCCATCTGATCGAGTTTTGATTTTATAGACCCATTTGCAACCGATAGCCATTTTACCAGGTGGAAGATCCATAATATCCCAAGTGTGTGTCTTATGTAATGCTTCCAATTCTTCTTGCATCGCTTTTTGCCACTTAGGGTCATTTTGAGCCTTTTTGAATGTTTGAGGTTCATAAATAGTAGGAACAAGAAAATAACAATGATGATCTTGTAAATAGGTTGGCTACTGACTTACTCAAGATGAACAGCATAACGTTGGATTTGTAGCAAATATTGATGAACTGCCACTATCATTGCTTGAACTTGCCAGCTCCTGAGATACATTTAAAAACGTTGTAGAAGGAACTGACACTGATGTATCGATAGGTGAAGGAGTCTCATCTGAAGTAGAGGATGGCACCTCAACAAGAGTTTCATCAGCATCAGGAAAAAGGCTGACAACAAGATCTGTGAAATAACAGGATTCATTGCTTGGAAGTTGAAAGCCAGACATTGAAGAGAACATCTTATGTTCCCAAAAAATAACATGGCGTGATATGTGAAGCCTCTTAGAGATTGGATCCCAGCATCGATAGCCTTTATGTTCAACCTCATATCCAATGAAGCAACACAATCGAGCTCATGGCTCTAACTTAGTCTGCTCATGAGGCTACAACAACACAAAACAGGCACAACCGAAAACTCATAGGGGATTATAATTAGGAACAGTGCCATATAAGCGCTCATAAAGAGATTTATTTACAATTATAGGAGATGGAATTCGATTTATAGTATACATAACAGTGAGAGCGGCTTCACCCCATAAAGATTCTGTGCAGGTGGCGGAAATAAGTACGGCACAAACGGTGTCAAGGATATGGCAATGCTTCCGTTCAGCACGACTATTTTGCTCTGATGTGCCAGGGCATGAATACTGAGACACAGTTCCATTCTCAGCAAGGAATTTTAGAAAATTCTTCTCTTTGTATTCTTGTGCATTATTTGATCGAAAAACCTTAATAGTAGCAGAAAACTGAGTACGAATCATGGCAGCAAAGTTATGGTACACTTGTGGTAATTCAGACCAATTTTTGATCAGATAGATCCATGTGTATTGTGAAAAGTCATCCACAAAAATCACAAAATAACGTGAGCCACCCATAGTAGGAGTTGGAGAAGGTCCTCAGATATCAAAGTGCACAAGATCAAATGGAGCTTGAGAAATGAAAATATTATTACTAAATGGCAAAGCATGAAACTTTGCTAGTTGACAAGACTGACAGTCAACTTTATTAACATCAACATGACCTAAAACTCCACTAGAAATTAAGGGGACTAATCTAGAAAAAGAAACATGACCAAGGTGAGAATTCCATAATTCTGGAGATACAATAGCACTACAACAACCAATTCCTTTAGATTGTATTGTTAGAGAGACAAGCTCGAACAAACGACCCACTCTACGACTGGTCCCAATTATGTCTCCCGTTTGAGGTTCCTGTACAATACATCCATGTTCTAAAAAATTAACCCATAGCCAAGCTCACACAGTTGACCAACAGATATCAGATTCAAAGTGAGTTTAGGAACTAAGAATGTGTCTGACAGAGATAAACTTGCAGTTGATACATCACCAATATGACTGACATGCAACTTAGAGTTATTCGCTGTATAAACAAAGGATGTTTTCACAAGACTAATGTTTGATGTAAACATATCAGATTCAAATGTCATATGATTGCAGCAGCCAGAGTCAAAGAACCAAGACTGTGAAATACTTGGAGTGGTAGATAGAGCAGAATTAGCAGCATCGGTAACAGACTGAGACTGCGAAGTAGATGCTATTGAAGTGCCAGCAAGTTGTTTGAGGATCGATTCAATGTCACTGAGAGAGAAGGTTGGAGACAAATCATTTGTAACAGCTCCTGTAGTTTGGGGGTGACGATTAGAAATGCGGCCTTTGAATTGGGGTCCCGAACTCTTACTATTCTTGTACTTTAGCTTCCTACATTATGAGATAACAAGCCCAGGTCGACTACAGTAATTGCAGGTCACATTAGACTTGGAAGAGTTAATAGCTAAAATAGAATTTTTGTTCATACTTGTGCTGATGGGATGATCCTTCAATACGCTAAGACAAGTTTCTTCCGATAGCAATTCAGAAACCACACCCTCAAGTGTTGGCAAAGAACCTCGATGCAAGATTGAGGCACGCATAGGTTCATAATCATGTGTGAGGGCCATAAGAAAATAGAGCACCCGTAAATTGTCATGAAACTTAAAATATTTTTCAGCTTCCTTGGCATTTTTCCATGTAGGCTCAGCTAATGCCAATTGATCCCATATTGCTTGCATTTGGGACAAGAAATCATTGATAGGTTGATTGGACAATTGCTTCATGTTATGAAGTTTTTCACGTAGCTGATATTGATGAATAATATCAGTTGTGGAGTAGCGCTTGGCCAATAAGTTCCAAACATCATGAGCTGTTTCAAAATGAGCAAATTGAATTTTGATCGATGGAATTGTTGTATTACATATCCAAGTAAGAATATGATGATTTCTACCATCCCAATCTTCAAGTCGCTCCCAAAATTGTCTATCATCCTCATCTTTCTCTTTAATGGGCTTAGATATATCCCCAGAGACAATTTGCTAAAGTTTTATTCCTTTGCGAAAACTTGACATCTCTTGAGACCAAATTGCATAATTTAACCCATCCAAAATAGTTTTAATGGGTTGGAAAACATCTACTTGCTCCATAACTAAGAGAAATCAAGCGCACACGAACTAGCTGGGAAAAAAATATGAGAATAGATAAGCAAAATCTGACCTGTCATTGATAACCCAGAAGTAGAGAATCAAGATCTGGGAAAGAACAAGAGAAATCCAATTCCGTAACAAAACCTTGTGCTGATTTGACAAAGATGAGACTGAACGGAGGGCTGCCCCCAATATGAGAGTAGATAAGCAAATATAAATTTGAGTGACCAGAGAAGACTTCTCAAACTTGTGAAGAAAATTGGTGTAATCTAGAGAAGGAGCACATAATTGCAAGTAAACAATTGCTAGTTCCAACCAGACAAGGAGATAAAAAGGAATTTGCTTGAATTCCTTTCAGAAGTATGTACTGGAAGAAATGCTTCCCTCTGGAAAGCACGATTGAGACAGAGAAAGGTAAAAGAGAGACCTTTTGTTTTCTCTCTCCTAAATTGTGTACTTTTCCTTGTTTGCTTTTCTTTTTCTTTTTTTTTTGAGCATTAATGTTTTGATACCATATTAGCTAAAATAAAGGAACAAGCTTTTATATTTTCACTGTCCATATTACAAATGGTGGTACAAGACATATACATATACAAGCTAAGCTTCCTAAGTTCGGAAGGAAAAATAATCTAGACCCTAAAATCACTGAGAAATAAAATCAATGATTATTGTCCAAATTTACATTTGCTAACACTTCTGAAGGAACCAAGGACTTGCAAATAACCCTCCAAGGGAGACTATTGTACGAGGGAGACAAACAGGAACACTACAAAAAAGGTTGCTTCCCTTCACTTTTAATTTTGCTAATAACCACACTTATAAGTGTAGAAACAACAGTTGCCAACACTTAGGCTAAGTGTGGGGAAGGTAAGTGTGTGGAAGTGTTCTCCACACTTAATGAAAGTGCGGGTAGAGTTATATTTCCCACACTTATAAATGCGGAGTAAGTACTAATTACCCACAATTTATGTGTAGCCATTTTACGTTATACTCACTCTAAAAGTTGCAAGAAGTCATAATTTTCCCCACACTTAAAAGTGTTAATAGTGTTGGTTTAGTTTTTAAAAAATAATGCTGGCAATTAATATAAAACTTATTAATTTAAAATAGAACAATTGTATACAATTGTTCATTTTTTAATTAATAAATTTTATACTAATTACCAGCGCGCATAACATGAATGAATAAAATTAACAAACCAACAAATTAAAATAGATTAAATATCAATTCAATAAATTACACATTAGTGCATGATAAAAAAATTAATTGCAGACACAACATAATGACCAAGGTAGTCAAAACTAAATATTCTTGTGTTGTTTTGAATCCATCCTACTAATTTTTTTGTTGTATGTAGCTGATTGAACATTTTATTGCTCTATATATATACCACCTAAAATTATACTTTGAAAACATGCCTAACATCCAAGAATATAGAACAAAATCTCGATCTTCGTTTTCTTCACTGAGAAATGTTAGCTCTAGCAATGCAACCTGTTAGACAATTGAAACACAAAAAAAAATAATATTAGAAAAGATAACCAAAGAGATTAACTAAAATGCAGACTTGGCAGAACCAAGTTGATGCACAACAGAGTTTGAACCAACAATAGAACCACAACATAGTTGAACCAACAATAGAACCACAAATCGAGTTCAATCAATCATACAACCACAACCAGGTATATGCATGAAGACAACATAAATTTACTGTTAGGATCATAGTTACTATGATCTTAAATTGTCAGCCAACTCCACATCATCAACATCGTTCAAGGCGCTCATCTTATGCTCCTGCTGATGATGAAGGTATAACTACCTAGATATTTTAGATTTAGAATTAAGGGTTCACAAATAGCATCATTTTATCAATTCAAGAAAGGAGGGGTTCACAAATAGCATCATTTTATCAATTCAAGAAAGGAGAGGTTCACAAATAGCACGTTCGTTTCACTTAACAGGAACAGCTTCAGCAAAATCTACGTAATACCACAATTACTTCGCAATTCACGGGAACAAATAGCTCGGTTCAGTATCATAACAAGTTAATCGTTTAATTCACAAAGCCAATATCCACAAGCATAGATATAATCGCCAAAACAGACCCAAAATCTTCAACCGAGAAATGGGTGGGAAGGAATAGCTGTTCAGAGGGTGTGAAGAAAAGGCTAAAAGTGGCCAAAAATACTCTTACCAGGTTGCTGAAGAGTAGCGAACAACTTTTCGTAAAGAATCTTGCTCAGTAGGTCCTTGTTCACCTTCTTTTTACCCTCAATATAGGCCTACAATAAATGATGTTTTATTTTTAGAATTGGTTTACCCAAAGTAAACGACATTAATCAAACCTTAAATGTAAGAATATACAAGAATTTATATACCATGCCACCTAGAAAACAATGAGCAAACTCTCTTCTCTTTGGATTCCTGAAACTTCTCACGGTGTCCGGATTTTCCTCGATCACCTTATCGACTAACTTCTCTATCTCCACACGACCACACTTAAGATTCATTCAAATGAATCATTTGGTGAGGATACTTGAAGTAAGAAAAACATAGAAAACCATATGCGTAAACGAGTAAAGATACATTAGAAGTATAGAGTTCATAATATCTTTCAACAACTATTTACCTGACTATGCAGTGATGTCTTATTTGCTTGTTTCTTAGGCAAATTGATACTTGACTGAAAATTAGAAGTATCTACTTCCTTCCTCTTTTGTGCGCTGATCGAATTTTGTGCTTGTTGATTATATGCAGTTCCTACAAGTCCCCGACAACCATTTCCAGAAATCTCATCATTCGAGGTGACACCATCATCACAAGCCCCAAATTCAACTCAAGTGCTCTTCGAATTTGTAAGGCTCTGAGGCAAACGATTCATCTCCTTAGATGATGAGTGATTACGGTGAGTAAAGTTGTCCTTTAAACAATAAAAACAACCAAATTAGTTGAATAATCTGTTCCAATTTAAGAAACATAATATTAGGGGAAAATTACTTAATTAACGTCTTACCTGCTCCCTTTGGTCAAAATTTAGCCTGCGAGCGATGTTCGATTGATTTGAGCAACCAGTTGAAGTATTTGTATTTTCCCCCATAGATGAAAATAGTTCACCCGGCTACATAAAATTACAAATTGAAAAGAAACTTCAATAACGAAAAGCTAACTGTGCAAGGTTTTTACATTATACTCTAATGTAATGTTTATGTGCACAAAATAAGGACTTACTTGATTTACAAGATTATGGGGCCGTAGAATGCCACTTGTGGAATTTTCCATCCTATTTGTCACAATAGTATGTTTCTTGCCGATTTGAGTTGT
Organism: Selenicereus undatus; assembly: GCA_017589665.1. Lineage (NCBI taxonomy): Eukaryota > Viridiplantae > Streptophyta > Magnoliopsida > Caryophyllales > Cactaceae > Selenicereus > Selenicereus undatus. Next base: position 15,223,019 of record JACYFF010031956.1, on the reverse strand, counting down.
ACAGGACTTGTTAACTCCTTCAAGTGGATTTGGCTAAATAAAACTAGTAGTCAGATATGATTGTGTAAGATGAAATAGCTAACAAGAACATAATTGTAAGTGTCATGATTGTAAATGTCATCTTTACCCAAGTGGCACAACATGAAGCTAAATGCATCAAAATAAAATAGAAGTGGTTGTTTTGTTTTATTTGCACCTGTATGTTCTCTTTGCCTCTAGCACACTGTCTTTGATGACTCGCCTACAAACACACAAAATCATGTATGATAGTTCTTTAAAAAAAAAAATAGCCAAACATAAGATTTTGTACGAGAATACGACATTTATGTGCATACAGACTGTGAACTCACTTGATTTGGAACATGAGACCACCTAGATGTATGTGCATACAAGCTATATTACAAAAATTACAAAAATCGAACATTATCTACTAAGGGAAACTAAGTAAGCAAAACAATCACATGCACTTGTGTACTGATATTATTCCTTTTACTTACTTGGCCTGTGAGGTAATTAATCAAAGATTTAAAATAGAATAAATTTAAATTTAAACATAATACTCGGATGTACAAACATTTGTGCAAATGCTTGGCCTATGAGGTTTATATGACTAAAGGGTATGAATCCTTGCAAGCTTGAACTATTATGTCAATTAGCAATAATATGATAGTCACTTTCGAAATAAGAACAAAATACAAACATCTGTAAATGCCAACACATGATAATGAAAAAAATAAAATTATTCCTATTCCTCACAATCAACAGTATCCCAATTTATTGGATCTCTGAATGCATCCTCCTTTGATATATTAGGTGGCATGCATTGAGGATATAATTCGTCGTCATCTGCCATGGTTGCTCCTAATTGGTAACTATCTCTTGGCTTCACTCTCACAACATGAGCCCAGCCTTTATCTTTCTCATCTTCAACGTAAAATACCTGATTGGCTTGCGATGAAAGAATATATGGATCATCCTTCAAGGCATTTCCTTTATGTATCTTATGTGAGAAATTCAAGAGAGTGAATCCCCTTTTGTCCACTTTTCTTCCCCGACTTGAGTTTACATCCACCCAATCACATCGAAATAGAACTACCTTACATTCAGAAAAGTAGTCCAACTCAATGATGTCGGTGATCTTTCCATAGTAAGGTTTTCCATCAGCCTCTACCATAATCCCATAGTTTTGAGTTTTCTTTGTCTCATCTCGAGCTTGAGTGTGGAATCTATACCCATTGATATTGAAATCCTTCATTCTTTTGACTATGGAGTTCGGACCTTGAGCCACAACTCTCAACACTTTTGACTCTGGGTTATAATCACTATCAGTAACCTAAACAATTTAGCACTCACATTAGTAGTTGATCTAGTTTTACTTCTAAAGCATTCATCATAAAGTTTTGAATTTACCTTTTGTTGCAACCAACTTGGAAAGTCCTCAAGTAACCATTTTTGCTTAAGCTTATCACTAGGCTCTTGTGAACAAAATGCAAGGCGTTCCTCAAGGAAAGATCTACAAGTCATGAATTTTATCAAATTAAATGAATACTAGTAAACTTCACACATTTACCATGAAAGGCGGTAAAGCTAGTTTTACTAACCTGCGATAAGAATCTATGCTGTGAACATGGAGGAGCACATATCGATGGGCTTGCTTAAGGCTCAACTCATCCATTTCCACCATTACAACCTGACCTTTAGGTTGTCCACCAGTGTCAAATAAATACATTTCTTCATTAGGGTTAGAGTCATCGTTCCTTTGTGGACGATTGAATACAGTTTCTACCCCTTCAAAGTATATTGAGCAAAACGTTATGCACTCTTGGGCAATGTATCCTTCAGCCATTGACCCCTCTGGTTGTGCTCGATTACGGACATATCCTTTTAACCGTGCCAAGTACCTACAATTTGCCACTAATGTATGATTTCTAGGGGAAAAACAATAAAACAAAACCCACAAAAATTAAGGCCTTACCGCTCAATAGGGTACATCCATCTATAAAATACAGGCCCTCCAAGCTTTGCTTCCTCCTTCAAGTGAACAATCAGATGCACCATAATGGTGAAAAAACTAGGTGGGAACATTTTCTCTATACGACATAACGTGAGAACCACATTGCTTTGTAATTCATCCAATTTATCAACATTCAGCTCTTTCGCACATAATCCCTTAAAAAAATCAGACAACTCACACACCAAATCTACAAGATCATCATCCTTAACCGCTCGCAATGCAATTGGAAGTAAATCTTGCATTAGAATATGGCAATCATGGCTCTTCAAATTAAACAACTTGCGCTCCTTCAAATTGACACATCGAGAGATATTGCTTGCGTATCCATCTGGCACCTTGATGTGCTTCAAGATTTTTAGCAAGGAGGTTTTCTCATCAATAGACAAATTATAAGGAGCTACAGGTAAATGATATTTTCCTTTTGGTAACAAAATTGGGTGGAACTCAGGCCTTATATGCATTTGTTGAAGATCTTGGCGGGCCTTCAAGTTATCCTTGCTTTTCCCTTCCAAATTTAATAAAGGTCCTAACAAATTATCACAAATGTTCTTTTCGATATGCATTACATCCAAATTATGACGTAGACGGTTAAACTGCCAATATTCAAGATCAAAGAAAATGCTTCGTTTCTTCCATATTTGCACTTCATCCCTTTCATCAACGTCTATATTGCTTTGGCCTTTCCCATATGTAAACATAGTTCCCTCTAACTCCGCAAGTACCTGACTCCCTGTTAATGAAGCTGGAGTGTTACCAAACTCCATATTTCCATCAAATCCATCCTTATCATACCGAAAAGGATGGTCTTCTTCTAACCATCTCCGATGACCCATGTAGCAAAACTTATGTCCATTTTCCAGCCAAAGTGATTGAGTTGCTTTCCCACAAGATGGACATGCGAAACGACCCTTCGTACTCCACCCAAACAGATTAGCATATGCAGGAAAGTCATTTATAGTAGAATGAAGAGCGCCTCGCAATGTAAATCTTGTGTTTGTGTATGCATCATATGCATCTACACCATGCCATAACAACACTAACTCTTTAATCAATGGTTGAAGATATACATCGATGTCCATACCTGGGGCCTTTTCACCTAGAATAATCATCGATAGTATAATTGAGGATTGTTTCATGCATAGCCAGGGAGGCAAATTATATGGAATTAGTAAGACTGACCAAGTACTATGCGTGCTACTCATAACACGAATGGGATTAAACCCATCACTAGCTAGCCCAAGCCTTATGTTTCGAGGATCAGATGCAAAATCAGGATATTGTTCATCAAATTCCTTTCATGCCTTTGCATCTGCAGGATGCCGTAAAATCTCATCCTTTGTACGATACTTATTATGCCAAATCATATCTTCAGCTATCTTCGATGATTTGTAAAGCCTAAGAAGCCTGGGAATGAGAGGGAAATAGCGTAATACCTTAGCTGGCAATTTCTTTTCACTATTCTTCCATCGTGAAGAGCCACACTTGTCACATGATTCTTGTCGTTCCTTTTCACCCCAATACAATATGCAATCATTCGGACAAGCATGTATTTTCTCATATTCAAGGCCTAAGTCCTTAAGTAATTGGTTGCAGTTACTCCATGATGATGGGATGGGGTCTATTTGGGGAAAAACAGAACTCAAAAGTTGGAGCAGCATATTAAATGATTTAATAGACCAACTATACATGCATTTCAAGTGGAGTAAGTGTAACAGAAAAGAGAGTTTTGAAAATTTTGAACCCTCATATAGCTCCTGTTCAACTTGTTCTAGTAGTCTTTCATATCCATCATCTTTGTCTACCATGGAAATATCACCATCATGTCCCTCATTCCTTAGTACATCATTGTCTTCTTCATCCATATCACCCTCTTGATGAAACATGTCCTTCCCACTATTTTCACGCATCCCAAAAATATCATTAAGTATTCTCATAGTATCAATGTGACCAAAACCACTTTCTGATTGGGTATTAGAAGTATTGTGGCCTTTGTCACCAAAAAATGAAGAAGGTTTAGAAATTTCCTCCCCATGATGCACCCACTCTTTATAGTATGGCCAAAAACCATTAAACATGAGATGATGTGCCACTTCTTTTGTGAAGCAATGATTATGCCCAACTTTGCATTTATTACAAGGGCATACGATCAATTTACTACCCCCAGCATTGCAAAAAGCAAATTCCAAAAATGACTCAACCCCATTCCTATATTCAAGAGAAGTTCTATGTATATGAATCCAACTTTTGTCCATTATAATTTCTACCAACCACCTACAAGGTCATCACATAAGTCAATATAAGCATTATAACTAAGCATTCGCAATCAATAAAGGACAAGGGGAAAAGAATCACAAGGGTCACAACAACACATCAAATTCATGTGCTTAGAGCATACTACGCCATAAGAACTAAGCAAACTTAAACCACTAGCTACAAATTCAATAATATTAACAAGTCGAAGATGAAAATAGTTCTTCAACTTAATAATATGCATTTAGACATTGTTCAAGGCATAAAAATCACTGAGTAAATTGAAAAAATTACATAACAATTTTTACACTTAAACAAGCAAAGGAAATTCTCTTTTAAGAAAAGAAAAGCTAAGGAAAGTGAAAACAACTTTTGTATTCTTGGGGAATGGGAGTTGAAAGGTACTTACTAAGTAAATAAATAAGTAAATTTTAAACGTTCAACAGGTGTGACATACAAAAGATTTCAAGATGTACCTTCTTACAGCAATGCAATTACATTAAGTAGGAATCCAATTATTCCCAAACTTGTGTTTGTGGGTCTGTGTGTACCATCAAAGAAACCATCCAACATGTGTGCTCAAACAAACATGTAAATGAAGAAAATGGTGGCCCGAGATTAATTTGTGGAGCTACAAATGATAGCAACCATAGATTTGATTCCAGGAGTATATGTTAGTCGTCGATTCATGGGAGTTATTATTTATTAAAAAATTGCATACCCAGGCGCTGCCCGGCCACTTCCACACATCTTTTTCTCGCATACTAACCGCTAAAAAAAAAGAAAGAAATCAAACCATTCACGACTTCTCATCCCCAACTAACTCAGTTCCCACTCTCTTATGTACTCACGGTGCTCTTTGTAACCACCATCTAAAGCTCTCAATTTGATAAATAGGTAACAAGAGCCCTGCCTCTCCGTTGATTCAAGACCAAATCGGTAAATTTTCCTTTTTTATTTTTGGAGTGGGTTGGTTCATTTGGTTTAATTTGGTTAATTTATGGTTTATTTTTGGATTTGCTTTTAATTAGTTGCATCTCGAACTAATTCTGAATTCATAACGTTGATTTATTTTTTTAGAGTTCTTTTACCTTGTCTTTTCCTTTTTGGGTAAGTTTGGAATTAAGATGTGATTTCCTAATCAGAAAAAAGGGAATTGAAATGTGATTACATTTTTGGCCGGAAAGGGGTGGGTTGGTCAAAAAAAAGGTAGTGAGATCTTAAACAACACTTGACTATGTAAAAATACATTAAACCAGAGTTGAAAAAAATAATAAAACTCCATAACATACAAAGACAACCTAAAAAGTTATGTTTTTAATTTTTATTTTCAGTTTTAAGGGTTTTATTACGTGTGGAAAATTATATTTTACAAGCTAGGTGTTTTTATTATTTGTTTGCGTATTTAGTTTACAGCAGTTGATTAGTTTTCAAATTTTTGGTTTTATTTTCTGCAGTCATTTTCTATATTATTTTTCTGAAAATAATTAGAAATAATTCTGGGAATATAACTTTATAAATTTGAAGAATATTAATTGAAATTATTTTCTATGATTTTTAATTTAAATTTTCTGCATGTTATTTTCAAATAGAGTAAGAAAATTGGGGGGTCGTAAAACCTACAACTGAGGTAATATGCGCATTTTCATATGAATATGTTACACTGCCCTTGATTTCTCCAGTACTTGGCTTATTTATATATTCAAAAAAAAACATCACAAGCACAACAAGTGTTTAGAAACCAGCCAAGGTTGGCATCCAACATCTTCTGTCCATTTTAGATGATTATGTTAGAATCCACATATCAGTGGCATTACTACATATTGCTTTAATGCAGGGTTGAAAGGAAATTGCGGTTAGAAGAACAAGCTCAAAAGCGAGGAATGGCCTAATGGGTGGCTTGAATGGTTATTCATCATGTCAACAAACTAAGTATCTCACACAGAGACACCATCCACAATTCCACATTAACAAACATCAAACCCAAACCATGAAGCAATAATGACTTAAGAATTCAGAAGCCATAAGGACCACCATTGAGTAACAGCATATCCAACAGTATGACTTAGGTTGTGCCTTTGAATAGATCTAGGAAAGTAAAACATTTGCGAGCCCGCCCATACAAAAATAAATGACGTGTGATCTGAAGCCACAGGGTTGTATGCATGCTTGCTCAATCATCAATACGCTAGACAATACTCTAGCAGTTGGGTCACAGACTTCTCGTATTTACATCAAACCATGCTTCTCTTGCCCCCCAATAATAAGATTATACTTTACAGTCCAAGGCACTATATCTATGGAAATACCGCAGAGGACATCAACAAGTAAAATACCACTCACAAACCTCAAAATTCTTCTTTAAGTTAAAATTTATTTGCTAGTGATTTTTGCATGTTGAAGTAAAAGAAAAGGTTAAAAATAGGTTTTTGCAGTAACATTGCAGTTTCCCATACAATAAAGTTGTAACATTGACAATGTTAATAGAAAGTAATACACCACTCACAAGAAGGATGCAGTTGGGGTCATTAGTGTGCCCTCTGTTCACTCAGCCTCACAAGTGATATCACAGAACAAATGATGTCTAATGTCTGAGCATATCATTAATCCCATCCACCCTACATTTATTGAATAAGCAAAGGAAAAGCAAGCCGCCAATAATCATGAAGTTAACCAAACTAGTTAGCTTATAAACTAGTCACAATATTGACTACTAGTAGAAGCTCTAACTATTCTCTACTTCATAAAATCTTTGACATAGATCCAAGTAATCAAAGGCGTAGAAACCAGAGTAACCAATGGCACAAATCTAGGGGCATTGAGGGTCCTAACTTCCCATGACAACCTCACTAGAAAACTAACCGCAAACAATATAACTATAAACTTGAATGCAGCCTCCTTTGTGCTCCTCTTACACAAATCTCGTCCAATAAGGATGAGGGCAGTTATGAAGTTTAACACAAGGACCACAAACATTTGCATATTACTAACATATCTGTCCATGCATTCCCCTTCAGAATCAATGTGTTAGAATGCCGTGAATCTATTTTCTGTAGCCCCCTTTTGCAGACCTAGCACGGTGGTTACGAAAGGGCTTCAAAAGAGAATAAGGATAGTTACCATTATTCTTATTCTTCAGCTGATTCAATCCTAGTATCCCAATCCCACAAGATAAATGAACCCACACAGCTACCAAACCTTTAAAAACACTGCCATGATCCCCAACTATACAAGACATGTTATAGGAAGCTAAGGTCATGGATATCCAGTAAATTATTTCATGGCAGGGAGACTAAACGTAAAACACAACAACAACAATAGAGAGTTCAATTGAAGCAATTTCAAAGGCACACAATATAATCCCTAATTTTCAATTTCAAACCACACAATTCAGATAATGAGAGAAAGGGGATGATAATACCGACTCTAGATTGAGCGACTGGCCGGAATCTTTGCCGCCGGAATCCAGGAGATGCCGGAATTTCAAGCTTTGGTAGCCCAAGAATGGTGGGATCAATTTCTGACCACACAAATCAAGCTTTGGCCGGAATTTCAACCCCGCGACCCGAACTACAAACCGCAGAAACCACCACCTGACCGGCGGAACCTCGCCGCCGACCACCACCGACCAGAGCAGACCAGACGCACGACGAACTGGGTTAGGCTAAACTGGAGAAGCAAAGGGGTGCGCGGGAGTGATTGAGGCAGAATGGCGCACAGCTTGAGTTTTCATTCAATTAAATTCTACCCCAATCTTTTCCCTTTTTTTTTATTTAATTTGGCGGTTTATTTAAGGAAAAACGTAATTTCTTGTTTTTTCTTTTTTTAAAATTTAATTTGGCTGTTTAATTAAACAAAAAACACAATTTTAAAAAATTAAATAAATTGGCTACCACACTTAATATCTATGCTAATTGTTTCATATTTACGATAGGTAATTCCCCACACTTAATATGTGTGGGCATACATTATTATCTTACTACCACTCTTATAAGCGTGGTTATATTTATCCGCACTTATTATGTGTGGGGATAGTACTGGGAACTTATTTTCCTGCTACGCTTACTCAAGTGTGGTTAAATAAGTGTGGAAGTATAACCTTTTTTTTGTAGTGGAAGCTAGCTTGTAGTATTTTATTCATTGCCTTTTATCCATATTTCTATTTTATCTGGAAGAAAACCATCTTTAGTTCGTCTTTTCAAAAAAGTAAGTCCACTGCTGACCAAAGAGTTATCGGGACTCGTATGTGAACTTGAACATTCGGTGTGCTTGTAGTATTTGTTTTACGTGCGCATCATGTCTGTAAATGCTGTTGAGGAACTGTCCCTTAACATTTCTTCATGTGTTGAACTTTATTCCCATCATTCAATTTCATGATTTTCTCTAGCATATTAAAAATTTTAAGGGTTTTGTTCAGGTTGATGCCTATTTACATGATGAAGAAGGGAAGGTTATGAAGAATATTGCATGGGAGGAGATGAATTGGGAATACCTTCAGGTGATTTGTATTTTTGTTAGTTGAATTTGCTCTCAAATAACACCATAAAAGATACCCTCCGTCCTGACCCATGTATGGGCCGGAGATTTTCTGTTGAGTGGGAATGTCTTGGGATCTCACTATTTTGTGTATGCTAGTGAAATCTTTATCTGCATTGATAAATGAAGAGGTGGGAGATGCTTTATTGTCAAACAGTGAGCTCAAATTTGAAGACCCAGTTGCATATGTTGAAAATTAGATACGTTCAAAAAAAAATATGAAATTTTTTGGTTGGTTTCATGGAGGAGACAAGTCTCTGAGTCTGTCTTCGCTCCCCACTCTTATTTCATGGGTGGGGTGCAGGTGGAGGCGTGGTGGACATGATCTGAATGTAGTCATGGGTCCGCCTTTATTCGTCAATTTTGGACAACCTTTTGAAAATCATGAGGAGTGGATCCCTTAATGGAATTTAGCCTTTCCATTTCATGTTACGAACAGAGCTTCCTCCTTCCCCCCAAAGCTAGTCATTTAGTAGAAGCTACTTGATAGCTTAATTTCACCTTGGAGTACTAACATTTAGGGGGTTCAATGTTCAGTGTTCCTAAGCTGATTTTTGGACAGTGCGTTCACTCATAGTCGATATAACCCCAGTTTTATCTGTCTCTTTTTACCCTCGCAGTGTATAGTTTGGGCTAGAGGTCGTAAAAAGAAGATGTTTCCTTGGTGAGATGGGATGAGTTTCTTTCTAAACTATTAGGAGAGTTTCTGAGATATGCTCTCTTTTTCTTCTTTTCTTGTTTTTAATGACTAATCAAGAAATATATTGATCGATAGTGCCATTAATGTACAAAAGGGGCAATTGTAAAATCATCATGCTCATTCATGCCCTCTAGTTGTCATGTGCAATGTTATCTGCAAAATCCAAAATGTCAATTTCTTCCACAATTAAACCCCTGATTCCAACTAACTGTAATTTTCAAAGAATCGTGCTTGAATTCTTGATGGAATGTAGTTTTACCTTCAAAATCTGCTACTCCTTTCCTTCCAAGTAGTCTACCAAATGGCCAAATCCCAATCTTTCAGGTAGTCCATCAGAAAATATGCTCAATTTTTATTTGGATGTCCAACCCATTTCTAGGCTTAGAGCCTGTTTGGCCTGACTTTTGTAGTGGTGCTTTTGTTTTTTAAAAGCACGTTTTGTAAAGCTATTCTTTTAGAAAAAAATGTTATGAGTTTTGGCATAACTTCTCATATAAATATTTCTGAGGCATCAAGTTGTTTGGCACAACTTTTGCATATTAGAATTAACTCCTCTTCTTATTGACACAGACAGACGTATGCGTATCTGTAATGTATTTATTTTTGCCGTGAATT
>JACYFF010031956.1:15069299-15106291 GCA_017589665.1 Selenicereus undatus | reverse complement strand
TGGTCCATGGCTTCGATCCAGTTCTCTTCTGAGCTGCTTCTTGAAAACTTTGTGGTTCACTTGCGAAAAAAGCGGTGATGGTATGGCCACATTGGTAGTCTTGGACGTACGTTGGAGGATGTCGGTGTCTTTGTGAGCGACGTGTTGGTTGAGGAAGGTTTGGAATTGGAGTTGCTGTGGGTGTATTTCTGGGAGATTGTGGGCTTGATGAAGGAGGTGAATTTGGTTCGGGTGTTTGAGTGTGTCCTCCTTCTTGAGATGAGGTTGGGGAAAGGTTTTGTGATGTTGGATATTGAGTAGAGTTGTCTTGCGAACTCCACTGTGCATCTTCATCGAATATGACATCCCTTGAGATGGTGAGTTTCTTTGATTCGGGCTTATAAAGGCAATAGCCTTTTGACTCATTACTGTATCCAATGAAGATATATTTTTCTCCTTTTTCATCCAATTTCTCCCGATTTTCTTTTGGGATGTGGGCATAGGCAACACAACCAACGATTCTAAAGTGCTCCACTTTGGGCTTCCTTTTGAACCATGCCTCATAGGGCGTTTGATTTGGGACTGCTTTTGTGGGAGATTGGTTAAGAATATACACTCCTGTATTTACAGCTTCGACCCAAAAGTATTTTGGTAAATTTTCACTTTGTGGCATGCTTTGGGCCATTTCCACAATTGTTCTATTTTCCCTTTCGGCAACACCATTTTGTTGAGGTGTTCGCCTCACTGTCAATTCTCTTTTGATGCCACGCTTCTTACAGAAGCGGATAAATTCCTCATCTATAAATTCTCCCCCACGATATGTTCTTAATATTTTCATATTATGCCCACATTGTTTTTCAACAAGAGCTTTGAATTCTCGAAAATATGTAAATGCTTCTGATTTTTGCCCCAAGAAATATACCCAAATCATTCAGTTATAGTCATCAACAAATAGTAAGAAATATCTTTTCCCACTAATTGTGGGATTTTTGGATATTGAAGTGGGGCTTTGGCCCTCCACGAGGCCTTTGGAAATGGTAATCTATGCATTTTTCCAAATACACAACCATCACATATATTTTTGTTAGCAGTAATAGAGGGTAGGCCAATTATTGTTTCCTTTTGTTTTAATACTTTAAGACTTTTATAATTTAAATGCCTCAATTGTAAATGCCACAATTTAGTGCTCTCCATAATAGTAGTGAGAGCAACTTTGTGCTCTAGTGGCATCATTAAGGGAAATATCCTGTTAGGAGTCATAGTTACAAATGCAATTAATTGGCCCTTTTTCTTATCATGTATGAGGCATCTATTTTCATCAAATTTCACCATATAGCCTCTTTGGAGCAATTGGCCCACACTTAATAGATTTTGAACTTGGCCAGGGACATATAAGACATCTTGTATAAATTTAGTAGAGCCATTTTTAGCTCTTACTGCAATTGTCCCTTTGCGCGCAACGTCTTGGTGACTACCATCACCAAGAGTAATATGAGATTTTGTATTTTCATCAAGGTTGACAAAAGAGTTTTTATTGCCAGTCATGTGGTTTGAACAACCACTGTCTAAGTACCAAACCTCAGATGACTCTTGTTGTGTGCTTAAACAAGAATAAAATACATTTTTAGCAGAGTCATGTTTTTCAGAAAACTTATCTTCATTATTATTTTCCCGGTTTTTGCAATCTTTAAAATGATGAGTATGCCATGTACATTTTTTGCATTTAAACCGGCAATCTTTAGTATTGTGATTATTCTTTGTGCATAATCTGCAATATGAGTTGGTTTTATCATTTTCATGGCTCGCTTGATTTTCTCTCCCCCTACCACCGTAATTTGATTTCCCCCCTTTCTGAGGGAAGTTTCGACCGTGGCCATTTTTATTTTCTCCATTGTAGGAGAATTTTAATTTAGCCTAAAGAGCTTGTTCTAGTGGCTGCTCAAAATGTCTACGCATTCGGTCCTCATGAGCTTGGAGAACCCATTAATTGATTTAAAGTTAGCGTAGACAAATCTTTAGATTCTTCAATTGCAACTACTACATGATCGTAGTTAGGAGGAAGGCTTCTTAAAAATTTTTGTACAATTTTTACATCTTCAATTGTGTCCCCATATGTTCTAATTTGATTTGCTATATTAGAGACACGATTGAAAAATTAAAGTTTCAAATTCTTTCCACAAGTTTTGAAGTTTAAAGGATATTACCTTTTTTGAGCCTTTATAAGCTTGCTCTAATATCTCCCAAGCCTCCTTAGCCGTCTTTGCAGCCATGATACGGGGAAATATGGATGGAGTGACTCCCCGTTGAATTAATGAGAGGGCATTACAATCCCTCCTTTGATTTTCTTTATATTGTTTTTGCTTATCTTTATCCCGAGATTTCTTTCCTTTGGAATCTTGGGATGGGATTTCATACCCCTTTGTTATCACATCCCATAGCTCTTGTCCCTTTAGAAGAGTTCTCATTTGGACACTCCATATTTGATAATTTTCACCATCAAATATGGGCACCCAATTATTTGGCACATAGTTAAAGGATGTATTTGGGTTAGTAGAGGCCATGGTATTTTTATGGACTTGAAAGTTTGAAGATGGAGGATTTGAGAGTTGAGATATGAGTTACGTGGGGTTGAATTATTTGGATGTGAAGGAAAGGAAAGACTTGGATTAAAATTGGCTCTTATACCACTAATGGATTTTATGGAAGATTGGTGGGATTATGGTGGAAATGGTTTAATTTGATGAAAGATGTTTGATGGTTGAAAGCTTTATAGGAGGGGAGACTAATTGGGAGAATGAGAAGTGTTGTATTGCATTGCTCCAAGTGGTCCTACAATGTGGTATTTATAGAGGAAGGTTTGGCCTTACCCTCCAAAATTATCTAAGATATTTCTAATTTTAATTTAATTCTCCTTTTAAATTTTTATCTAGATTTTTTTTTTATAGATTCTAAGGCCTAGGTAGATGTTCTAGTGTACAATTCTAGATATTTCTACAATACACAATCTAGATAATTATCAAGACTTTTCTAGATTATTTGACACTAAGATTTTTTTAGATTATTTTATCAGATGACTGGTTTACCATGACATAGAGAATGATACCACTAAACTAATGGAAAATTGGTTAATAGAACTTCTTTTTGCTGCATAACTGATGACAGATTGCTTTATATGAACTTCTGGCGATGCTTGCTTAAGCTTTCAGCCATGAGGATGCTCATTTGTAGTTCAACGTACATAGATCTTGAGTAGTTTATGAGGGTGTTTAGGGATTCGAACTCGTTGTGCCAACCATGTTGGCCTGTCAACAGTTTGCATTTGCGGCATGAATGCTTAGTGGTGGAGCATACTGAAATGCTGGAATGATCAAATTTGCACAATGAGCAAATCTAATAAGGCATTGAGATTGAAGAGAGCTCCACTTTATGTATCATTTCTACCTTTGATAAGCAATACTTAAACTGTCTTCACGGCTGTCATTAATGAATTTCTTTAGATGTCACTTTAGAATACCCAGTGGAACATGATTAATGCTTTGTGTGGTTCTTGTTAGATTTAATCACACAAAGACACAAGAGGAGGGGATGAATTGTGTCTATCAACTTTTTTTGATTGTTTCAGAATACTCGTAAAAACTGTTTAGACTGCGTCTTTGGAGTGAAGTGGAAACACAAAGTTAATTGCGGAAATAATAAAGGAGACACGATATTTTTACGCGGAAAACCACCTCTGGCCCAACTGAGGTGTAAAAACCAGGACCTACCTTTGTAGGATTTCAACACACTTTCACTAGATAGGCTAAACACGTTACAACTGTAACACACGTGACTTAGTCACACACATAACTTGGTCTACCCCAAGACCTTCGTTACCAACACCACATAACTTAGTTTACCCCGAGACCCTCTTTACAACAACCACGTCCAAAGTCTCGCAAGACTTAGACACTCTCTTATCTCACTGATGGAAAAGAGAAAAAGAAAAACACCTTACTTGAATGCTTCTAAACAAGCTGAATGTAAGTGTAACGCCCCGACCCCTCTCGGTCGTAGGTCTTACCAATAACGGCTTCAAGGATCGTCGACTGGCCCCACAAATCACCACAAGTCTTTCCGGCATGGTTCGTTCTCGCTCACACCAGGAGGTCACCCATCCCAAGATTGCTCACCAGCAAGCACGCTTAACTGTGGAGCTCTTAAGAGTGGGTTTACCGAAAAGAAAGGTGCACATTTGGTGATATAAGTAGTCACTTCGATCCTTTTAAGCCACACTTGGGGTGTTACAGTAAGGTACAATACAGTCCCTACTATGCCAATGTTGAAGACTAGATTTAGCACTCGCTTTGAAGGTTTTCTCAAAGAAAACTCAGACGCACAAAGACATTTTTTAACCCTTGGAAAACCTTGAAACAAAAACTTGAGAAAAAGGTGACTTAAATAGGGAGGTGAGCTTGTGCCGCATGGTTAGGAAGAAGAGAAGATTACTTCCACTCAATAACTCTAACAATTAAACTCCTAAAATCTTTCCACTTGATATTTTTCCCTTAAAGATAAGATAAAATCTCTCAAGCCCCTAAAATCTTTCCACTTGATAATTATTCTTTTTCTTAAAAATATCATAAAATCTTTCATCATTATTTTTAAAGAGAGAAGCCCATTTTTAGACTCAACTTACATCAGCAAAATTAATCCTAATTATTTCAAGAAATTCGATAGTCAAAAAATCATTTTAAAACATTAAAACTCGTTTTTGTCTTTGACATCAAAACATTGCAAACCTGACTTCTTAGAACTGTTCTGAGGCAACGTTCTGAAGTAGTTTAAAAAAAAAACTTTCAAAGTAAACGCTAAGTCAAGGACCTTCTAATTGACATATTAACAAGAATCTAAAAAATAAAACGAATACCAAGCCTAAGACTCTTGTTATCAGCTGGACTCCTTGTACGTGTATCAACTTTGATGATCCACACTCATTCGAACCGCTCCAAGTATTTTATGGATCTTGTCTCAACACACAACTCAAGCCCAGCATATTGACTAGTAAACTTGGGTTGTTATCATCAAAATCTTACACATTAATTGGGTCAACAGTTCTAATCTAATCTTGATCCATTACGAGATGAGAGAAGTTCATGGATACAAAATGGGACAGTGGCTCCCCCTTCCCTTAGATCTGAACCCCTTTCAATTTGATTTTCAGCAGTCATTAATGATAAGCTATTGTTGTTGTAGAGCTTGAATTTTCAGCTTTTGTTGAGCCTCTTAAGATTAGATGCAAAATGCACTTATTCATATCTTTACAAATTCTCTTTTCAGAAACGTCAACAAAAAAGAGCAGCTGAAGTAAAGAATGCACAGAATCCTACGGAAGCAGCTTTTCAAACCTTGAGCAAGAAGGTATAGCTATAGCTTGATTGAAAAGGTTGTGTCTATCATCTGTTTTTATGGTGCACTCGATGAATTTTAGGTTCTGCTTGAGTCTTGTGTTCCAGTGAATGCTTTGTGATTACCAGGTACTGTTTTCAGTGTTATCCATTGGTCCCTCTTTTTATGCACACTTTTCACTTCTTCATAATTAAACCAACGAAAATGTGCTCTAGAGACATGACGGGGTTCCCTATCTCCCATGCGTTCCTCCACTATGGTATTTATATATTTCTTATTCTTGTAATTTAGAAGGGGGGCCTTGGAGCAACAGTAAGGTTGTCTCTGTGTGACCAAAAGGTCACAGGTTCGAGCCGTGGAATTAGCCACTGACAAAGTCAGGTTAGGCTACCTACAATTTACCCTCCCTTCCCCTGACCCTGCGTGAACGTCAGATGCTTGTGCACCGGGCTGCCCTTTTTTATTCTTATAATTTGGAAACTACACAAATTTGCTTCTTATGGATTTATATTGTTGTTTTCAGAGGGTTAGTTCAAAACTCAACTATGAGAAGTTGCAGGAGCTCTTGGATGGACCTGTGAGTACTAGATTTCTATCTTTTGTCTAGAATCTTTACGAGTTTGACTTCCGGTATTTGTAGAGCTCATCAAACATTCTGGCCTTGTCCCAATACTAGGTTTCTATCTTTTATCTAGAAATTTGATGAGTTCTAGTTGGTGGTATGTGTAGAGCTCAGCAAAGATTCTAGTCTTGCCACAATGAGTCGCGTAGCAGCCTGGCCTGATGATAGTTGCCTCATCAGTATTCAATGTTGATAAATTTGCTTTGTCGATTATTTCTTAACTGGACTCTTGCAGTCAAAAGCATGTTAGCACATTTCTTGATTTTCCCCATCTGTGTGTTGTTTCTAAGTTCCCGTGCATTCTTGTTAGCTGAGTCACTCTGTCATACAGTCTTCTAGCTTCAGATCATGATAATCCAAAGAGATTATGAGTGAACCTTCTTGATTTTGTTTACTAGAAGGGGCAGAGGAATCTTCCCTATCCTTTAGCCGGATGGAATCCGCCTCTCATTTGTGGAACTCGAGCTTACTTTTGCAAACCAATCTTGTGCTGCCTATTTCCAAACTGATGATGCAAGCATTCACTTTATGGATGGCAATCTTCAACCCGACGGCATTGAAAGTTTGTTTTTATTATGTGAAATTACCATTTTATCCTTTTCATTTAATTTAAATTTTTTCAATAGCTTACGTTTTAAGTTTTTTGTTTTAAACAGTAAATTACGATTGTGTAATAAAAATTTTATCCTTTTCATTTAATTTAAATTTTTTCAATAGCTCACATTTTAAGTTTTTTGTTTTAAACAGTAAATTACGATTGTGTCCTTTTTGTTTGTTTTAGTTTCTTTTAGTATTCGTTGTCCGAATAGTAAGTGATTTGAGATTCATTGATGTCCATGTTTCTTTGATACCAAATAGTGTATATAAAAGTTAATTCTAATAGTGCAATATTATCTTTTAAGATTTTTCTATTTCTTGGTTCAATAGTCCCTGGTAATAGTGATAATTGATTTAGTCGTATTGTATAATGATTTAACATTTGTTGACGGATATTTCTAGTTGTACAATCAAAAGTTCTTAAGAAATCAAAAGCTTGTTCTTTCGTATTATATTCTAGATTGGGTAGATAACTTTTAGTTCCACTTATATAATCTCCTGATCGGTCTATTTTAGCTGTAGATTGAAATTTATGTCTAGAGTTCAAATTGTTGGTAGATGAATTCATTTTATAGGTTAACCAAAGTTATATAGAGAAAGGTAGTCTTTTAAAGGTTTATTTAGTTCTTTAGCAGTTTTATTATTTTTCACAAATTAGTTGATTTAATAGCTTATGATAGCATTTGTAAGCTCTGTGCTCAAAAGGAGTTAAAGTATCTCTTATAGCTTTATATTCTGATAAAGATAACTGAAGTAAGTTTTGATGTTTTATTCTTAGTTTATAATAATCATCTCTTAAAGATGCAATAAAACTAGCTTTAAAAAAGTGAGAGTTTTTTAGTGAATGATGTTGTGCATATGGGTGATTTGGTATATATGTCATTTTTAATAGTTCTTTCTTTTAGTGTTGCAAAATTTCAAAAGTTTCACGTGGTTTGTTTTTGTCAAAAGTGAATAGTTTTTTGCATAACAATTTGTTTGTTATTTCAATAATTTTTAAAGTTGTACACAGTTCCTGAAACAGTAATTGCTAATAAGTGTTACAAGTTTTTCATTCGAGTGTCTTACTTGCTTATGAGATTTTTCTTTTTAGATTAGTGCTTGCTAAATAGTTTGCCAAATAGTTTCTTTTTTAGTTAACTGTTTTGTGCTTAGGAATTAATAATTAAGATGTTCCCGTTTTAATTTTCAAAATTTTTTTTGATTAGTTTCGATGAGTAGAGTTTATTATTATCAGGTTCGTTTTCATTTTCAAATAGGTGTTGAGGCTTCATACTTCATCATTAATAGGGATGCTAATCGAGTGATAATCTTTTTTTTATAAACAGTGATTAATAGTTGCTGAATTTTATTTGGAAATAATAGTTAAGTTTCAATAGTTATTAATAGTTAATAAATAGTTCGGGTCGTCTAGTGCTCTGATACCAATAACACTAAGGGCTGATAACTTTTTGTAGAAAAAGGTTTAAAACTCTTTGAAAAGATACAATAGTTCGAGCAAAGTTACGATAAAATGAGTTCTAAACATGATGGTACTCTCAGCAAAATAAATATAACTATCAGTAGTTCAAGAAATTATACATCCTAGATCGCAAGATTTTTAGGAAAAGCTCTGGTGCCCCTTAGATCTACTGTCATGCCCTTCCTCTCACAGGCCTTACTGGACTTACTGCGATCTCTCTGCCTCCTTTTCTTTCCTCAAAATCATTCAATGTCTCTCGTTGAGATATGAAATTCTCAGAATAAGCTCCACCATGCCTCCCTCTGTCTCATAGGTCCTGCTTCAATCTTTAAATTCCCTAACTCACTTTGAGATACCTTAAAAAAGAAGATAAAAATTTCAAAAAGTTCTGAATAGTTCTCTTTATTAAGTTGATTTTCCAAAGCGAAATTTAAAATAACATTTTAGGAGCTTTGCTCCAAATAGTCCCTCGAGTAGTTTCCAAAAGCTCTCAGATTTTTCACTCTAAATCTCTCTCTTTTTCTCTGTCTGAATCTCTGCTAAAATCTGAGTTCTCCTAGCTAAGGAGTTATATATTTATAGTGCCTCGAAAGGCCTTCGCGACGTAAGTGCTTACATTAAAGGAAATAACTTTACAACTGTAAATAGTACAATAATTGAAAAGTTCAACAGTGTCTTGATAACTTTTTTGAAAAGTTTGCACGCTTGTCCGCTGTCTTCTGCGTGAATGGTGAATAGTTGTAGCAAATAGTTGAAGTGCATAGTTGATGGTGACCTGAGCAATAATTTCTAAATTCTTCGCGTGGTTGCAAAAGTTTTCGTGAGTAATTGCTTGTGGGTCTTCTTTTAGCAGGCAATGATTGATGTGCTGGCATCTTCTAAATGGTAGTTTCAGATTTCAGAAAATAAGTGTTCAATAGTTGAGCAATAGCTGTCGACAAGATCCTGGCCTTACATCTGGCTGTCTTATGGCAAAATCTTAGCCGTCAGAGATGAAAGTTTCTTTTCTAATTTTTTCCATTAGTAATGATAGTGTTTTTGCTTCTCTTTCTTCTTGACTTTTTGTATACTCTAAATAGTCTCGAATCAATTTACTGTGAAGATCATCATCTGCTTGGTTGAGACAAGAAATATCAAAGCGTATGTTATAGCATAAGGGAATTAACACATGAGAGTTGTATTGTTCAAAATGGCATATATGAACATCAGAGATAATTTTTGAAACGAATTGAAAGATATGGGGTTCAAAAGCAGTCCAGTAGGTAAAATACTGGTGGTAATATCTGACAGTTTTAATATAACCGATAGGCATTACAGCAAGTAAGGGATGATTATTGATATCTTGGAGAAGAGTGTGGTAGACTTTAATGAGTGTGAGGTTGTAAAGCATGTCGAGAGCTACAAATTTAACCACTACTTCGGTTATTAAATACTTTTTATAACATAGGAAAGTAGGGATCGATGCATGAGGAAAGATTGTTGTAAAATGCTAGCTTAATCCTAAATGATTTTACTAATCCAATTTATTAAGTCTAATCTTAATAATTCTAAAATAATTAAAATCTAATGAATAAAAATCTAGAAAATTACCCAATCATATTCCTAAATATTCTGAATCATATTCTGGAAATAAAACAGTAAAAAGATTCCCTAGACAATCTAGAAAAATAATATCAGAATATTAACTGAAATTCTAATTAGAAATCAGAACAACAAAGAATAATCAGAAAATAAATATTAAAAATTGCAAACAGTAACCTAAAATATTATTATTCAGGTATATAATCTTATAACTCCTCAATTATATCCAAATAATTTCAGAAAAATCAAATCAGAAAATTACCACAGAATATCACTGCAGAATATTAGATCTGAAATTAGAAATAAAATAATCTGCATAAATATAAATATGAAAATAATTAAGAAAATTACCCTCATTCTATGAAACAATTTTCTGGACTTAAAAATACCTAATAAATGTGAATTAATAATTAAAATCGAAAATTTCAGAATTAATAACCTAAAAACCTGCACTTATCAATTTCACAAAATAATTCTGAACAATTATCAAATAATTTCCAAAAATTACGAAATTTATTATGAGCAGATTAGGACACTATATAAACCCTAGGAATTAATTAAAATCGAAAAATAACAAAAATAACTATTTTTAGTCTAAGTTCTAACACCGGTAATTAAATACTAAAATTGAATATAAATTAATCTAAAATTATAACCACTCTAAAAATCAAACTCTAAGCTATCTAAAATTACCTATACACTCCTAAAAGACTATACTTTTGGGGGGGTCAATTGAAATTATATTGAAGCTGATAAAAATAGAACAAAAACTACCAAACAAATCAAATTAACTATAAGCAACAAATAATAATCAAAAGTTATCAAATTTATGAAGGACACTTAGTATAATCTCAATCCACCCTGCAAATTAATATTTATCATTAACACACAAGTTAATTTTATTCATGAGTTAAACTGTAGAAGATATCCATCAGCGGTTCTTCCCTGTTTTTCCTTAGATTCTAGTTTACTGAGATCTAGCACTAATATAAACCCTACTAATTTGATAATCTTTACACCAGCGCAAAAATTTAACCAAACTAGAGCATTAAGAATTAGAAAAATATCATTTAATACTTTGTAATCAATTTACCAGCAAATTGATTTAACAAAGATCTAAAACAATTGCCTAATCAAAAGAGATGGGTTTGGGCCATCCATGATTAATTAGGGTGATACCTAAGCCTAAAAGACTAAGACTTTTACGTATTATAGTCTTCTAAACTATCAATCAAAATTGTATTTAATCAACTAGCATGCATTCTAATCGATTTAACACAAATTCATAAAAGATAAACACTAATCGTAAAGAATCATGAATAGAAATCAACTAGGAATTAAAGCATAAAACTTGTTTCAAAATAGTAAATTTAGCATGGCTTCAAGAAGATTATACTAAGCATAAGGAAATTACCCGCTCATATTAAAAATAAAATCACAATAATAAATCAAATATTTCATGTTTAATAATATGAGTAGTTCGAATTAATAAAATAACAAAGATAAAAAAAAGTTAAAATAAAATAGAAGTACTATAATGGTGGTGAGGCAGTGGGGGTGATGATGGACGTGAGGTTGAAGAAGGAATGAAGCGTGATAAAGTTTGGTGATGCTGATGCGTGAGGTGTGCCTTGGTGTTTGGAGGATGGGTTAGGCGTAGGGTTGTTTTATGGGTGAGGACGATGGCGCAAAGGGGCTGATGATGATGGGAAGGAGGAGATGATGATGATGGAAAGGCGGTGAAGAGGGTGTGCGTGGGGGTGTGCATGAAGCGGTAGAAGAAGGGGGCTGATGGTGATGGTATGAAGATGATGATGAGGGTGATGAGATGAAGAGGAAAAAGCGCTAGTTGTGGGTTAAGAAAAGCTGCTGTGTGTTCTTATGCGTGGCTGAGGAGATAGATGATGATGGTGAAGATGGAAGATGATGAAGAGGGCTGCCGTGAAGGTGTTGGTGAGGCATGGGGACGTATGGAGATTTATTAAGGTGGGTTAGGGTTTTTCCTTAGGGTTTTCTTCTCCTTTCTTCCTTAGGTTTCTTCTTCCTCAAGACTTCTAGCTTTTCACAAACTCTTGAAAACCTAGCCCAATATAATAATTATGAAAATAATATTTTTCATAATTATTATTTTTGGACCGTCTTGTAGCCAAGTGTGCAAAACCCGAGCTTCTACGTCATCTCTTCTCCTCTTTATTAAATTAATACTAACCCTACAAAATATATAAAACAAAACAAATTAAACGAAATAATATATACAATATACTCGAAATAATTATAAAAATAATGCATGATTTTGACTTAACAGATGTGCTGATAGAAAGGTATTTCTTTTGAAAGATACCATTCTTGGTAGTCAATAAAAATAGTATATTCATCATAACGAGGTCCTGCAAAGGAGGTGAAATAGAGATCGTTATCTCTGAGGTAGAATAGTAGTGGTTCAAGAGCATAATTGATAGTTTCTATTGTAGAACTAGTTTAATAGTTCTGTATCTGAAATAGTTATTTCAATAGTTCACGATCAGTCAATCATTGATCTTCAGCCTTATTTGGTGTCATCATTGAGATATTCGGCTTCTCGAGTTAAATAATCTGCAAGAAAGTTGTGATTTCCTGAAACATACTCATGAACAGCGTTAAATTGAGATAGAAAAGTTTGCCATCGATGGAGTTTCCTCGTGTGAGGTCCATTATCTAAGGCTTGTTTTACAAACATAGTTGCTGTTTTATTATCAGTTAGAACTCTGAAAGGTTTTGGTAATAGAAATAAACGCCATTTTTTAATTCCTCGAATTATGGCTAAAAGTTCTTTTCCATAGTATTATAATTTTCTTATGTTTGAGAGAAAGTTCCGCTGTGATAACCACAAATTTTATTAAGATCAGTTTTTAGGATAGCAGACCATACGTTATCAAATGCATCAGTTATGGCAAATTTTTACATTCTTCTTTTAGCTTTTTTACTATTTGTGTGTGATGCTCATTCCATCCTTTGGTATTATTTTTTCTGAGTAGACTTTGTAAATCTTTTTTCTTTTTTGCGAAGTCTGGGATATAGGAACTCGCATAGTTAAGAAATCCTAGAAATTCTTGAATTTGCTTTTTAGCTCTTAGAATGTCGGGATATTCCATGATTTTTCTTGAAATATGAGTTTGTAAAGTGATACCGTTAGATCCTAATTCGAATCCTAAAAATTCAATTTTTTCTTGTTCTATAGTTGCTTTCTTCTCGCTTAGACAGATTCTTTCTTTAATAGCTGTTTCTGCAAATAGTTGAGGTGTTCACGATGTTCTTTAATAGTTGCGGAACTTATTAGTATATCATCCACATAGATTACAAGAAAAGAGTTAAGATGTTTAAAGGCATTGTCCATTCTTCTTTGAAATATTCTTGGTGCATTTTTTAGTCCAAATGGCATAACAATCCATTCGTAAAAGCCAGGAGTACTAAAACCAATATATTTTATCCTGTCTTCTTCCATTTTGATTTACCAAAATCCAGATTTACAATCAAATTTGGAGAAGTATTTTTTATTTTTGACTAGATTAAGTAAAACATCTTTGTTTGGTAGAAAATAGTTATCTGTTTTAGAAAATTGATTTAGTTTTTTTATAGTTGATAACCATTCTAGCTTTATTTCTTCTTTTTCTGCTTCATTCATAACCATAAAAGCTGGAGATGAATAGCTACCTTTAGATGGTCAGATTAAGCTTTTGTCTAATAGTTCTTTGATTTGTATTGAAAATTCTTTTATATCTTCTGGAGAGTAGAGCGTAGGTTTTTCTTTTATATGGATTTCTTGAGTTAATTCGATTTTTGCTCTGGGATGTTCTGGTTTCCAAAATTGTAAAGGATTGCCAGAATAGGTTTGTTTTAATTTGGTAATGAGATCTTCTTTGTTGACCCTATCCTTATGTAATGTAAGGTTTTGATGATAACAAACACAAATGTAATATATATTTGAGTGTGTTGATTGAACAGGTTCCAAATATTGAACACTTTGAAATTGCTTGGTTAACAATGCTCAAAGAACAGGTCTTAAGAACAGGTACTCAATATCAGTTGGCTGGAAAGACTCTCCAAACTTCAAAACAACCATAAGAACAGCTCTTAGGAGTGTTTGGAGCAGCAAGCTAAGTTTCTACAAGATGTCTGGTTGATTCAACAAGAGTCTTTGTTTTGCTATGGTTTTTATTTTATTAGATTCTTGTTAATATGCCAATTAGAAAGTCTTGATTTAACATTCACTTTGAAATGATTTTTCTCTTTGAAAATAATTTCAGAACACTGTCTCAGAACAGTTCTGAGAACAAGGTGTTTAAGGTGTTTTCAAGCCAAAACTGCAAAACTGATTTTTCACAATTTTTTCCTTGATTTTTGGGCTAACGTTTCTGAGATTTATCTGATAGATTTTCTGCTGACTGTTAAGTCCAAAAAGGCTACTTTTGGCTATGAGAAACTTGGGGAGAATCGCAAGTCTATTTTTAGAGTGCTTTATTCTCCAAATAACAAAATCTCTATTTTTAGAAAATGGCTGAATTTGTGAAGAAAAACATGGGATAATTTACTGAGTTTTTGTGACTGAAAATAACCGTGTAGCTCAAGCAGTGGTTGGGAATTTTCAGCTCATACTTTTCACTCCTTGTGGTCCAAGCTTTCTCCTATTTATATGAGATTATTCCACTTGGTTTTCTATTTAAGCAAGACTCCACACTCATTTTCATCATTGGTTTTTCGCAGCAACTTTCAAGAGTTTTATCAGCAAAATTTCTAGAGAGAAAACTGACCAAAGTGTGTGCAAAAATTGAGCTTTCAAAATTGGCATGCTGGGAGCTTAATTGTACCTTACACTAGCTTATGGGAAGCATTCAAAAGTAAGGTGTTCATCTTGTTCTCTCTCGTTTAAAAGTGAGTTGAGTGAGTCTAAGTCAAGGGGACTATTGGACGTGGGGTAACTAGTCTTGGGGAAGACAGTTACGTGTGTGTTACAAGTTGTAACGGTGAAGGTTACTTTGTAACGAGTTTAGCCCGTATAGTGAAATTGTGTGAAAATCCTACGGGGGTAGGTCGTGGTTTTTTGCCTCAGTTGGGCTAGAGGTGTTTTCACGTAAAAATCCTGTGATCACATTCTCTTCTACTTATTTTCGTTACATTTTCATTTTCTGGGCGTGTTACAAACAGTCTGTCCGAACAGGGTCTAAGCCTGTTCTCAGAAAACTGCGAAAATTTGGCAACACAATTCACCCCCCCTCTTGTGTTTGTGTACTCTCAAAACTAAAAAGTGGTATTAGAGCAGGTTCTCATTAGAAAGATTAACATCTTGAAAGATCCTAAACATGAGTACACCACAAGGAATGCTTGAGGGCCAATCTGTGACTCGACCACCATACTTTAATGGTCAACATTATAGTTGGTGGAAGAATCGCATGGAAAACTATGTTTAAGCTGATGATTATGAGTTATGGACGATCATCAAGAATGGTCCACTCATTCCCACAAAGGCAATCGAAGATGGAAGTATGGTTCCCAAGAAGCATGAAGAATTCAATTCCGGAGACTTTAAGATGATGGAAAAGAATGCTAGGGCCAAAAAACTCTTGTATTTTGGCATTAGTCCTGATGAGTCCACTCGCATTTTTTAGTGCAATTCAGCCAAAGAGATTTGGGATGCCCTCCAAGTAGCTTATGAAGGCACAAATCAAGTGAAACAATCAAGAATTGAGCTTCTAATGAGAAAGTATGAGCTATTTGAAATGGGTGATAAAGAAACGGTGATGGAGATGTATACCCGCTTCACCCATATTACTAATGAGCTAAAATAGTTAGGAAAGTCCTTCACCACTAAGGAATTGGTGTGGAAAATCCTACGATTTTTTCCACAATCATGGGAAGCCAAAGTTACGGCCATTCAAGAGGCCAAGGATATGAAGAAAATCTCCTTGGATGAACTTATTGGCAATCTCCAAACGTATGAGCTTAGGAGAAATTCTCAACAAAAAGAGGAGATCAAAAAGGACCGAGGCATTGCCCTAAAGGTCTTGGAAGAGGATAGCTCGGACCTTGATGAAGAAGAAATGGCCATGATCACCCGAAAATTCAAAAAGTTTTTCAAGAAGGCCAAGGAAAAATCTAAAAAAGGGAACTTCAGCAGGTCCAGGAACAATGACCGGGAACAGTTCTCTGGGTGTTTCAAATGTGGTAAACGTGACCACATTGTGAAAAACTGCCCATTGCTGAAAGATGAACAAGAGCCCTAACAATCCAGAAAATAAGACAGGAAACAGGGTGGAAACAGTTCTGCCAGGCGTTTTTCAAGGGCAATGCTTGCGGCTTGGGGAGATTCCACTGAGGACGATGAAGGGACTGAAGAAGAGGATACTGTCGTAGCTCTTATGGCCAGAAGTGATACAGATTCAGATGATGAACTGCTGGACAGCTTAGCTCAACTCAAGGATAAGGTACGTGGTCTCAATAAAGCAAAACTTGAAGATTTATTATTCACTTTAATGGATGAATGTGATTCTATAAATTCTGAGAATTGTATGTTAAATGATACATGTTCTGAGTTAAAGAGGGATATTAGAGAACTAGAACATGAGAATGAAATCCTCAAAAGTGAAAAACTTGAAGTTGACAACAAGACACTTGTTTTGCTTGAAGACCTTAATAAACTTAAAGAAACCTTGAGTATGAAAGAAGAAGTGTTTTCACTTAACTTCTCTAAACTGGAAAGTGAGTCCTTTGAACTGAAACAGAAAGTTGAATCTCTGCTTGATGAAAACAGAAAATTGCTTGAAGAATTAAAACAAGTGGATTCTGACCTCACTACAAACAGGCGTTGGAGCAGTTCCTCAGAAGCGTTTAAATGGTTGAATACTCATCATAACCGAAATAAGAAGGGACTAGGTTTTGTGACTAAACGTACTGTTTACCTAGTAAACAGGAAATATGTGGGTGTACCTAAAAATATTATTTGTTTTCACTGTGGTAAAACGGGTCATTATCGTTATACATGTCCCTCAAGAAAGTATGCCATTGAAAGAAATATGATCTATGTAAAACAAATATGGGTTAGAAAAGATGAGATTTGCATGTCTAAGGGAATGGGACCCAAGTGGATCTGGGTTCCCAAAACTAAACCCTAATTTGTTTTGCAAGCGAAAGTGAAAGGGAACAACCCAGCGAACAACCCAGGGAACATCCAGCTGTGGTATGTTGACAGCGGGTGTTCAAGGCATATGACTGGTGAGAAATCTAACTTCCTCTCACTTACAACCTCAGAAGGAGGAAGTGTGGCATTTCGTAACGGCAAGTCTGGGACAATTGTCGGATTAGGTAAGATAGGTGAGTCACTCTCCCATTCTATTGACAATGTATATCTTGTAGATGGACTAAAACATAATTTACTAAGTGTGTCCCAACTGTGTGACAAAGACAACCTAGTAGTGTTTTCTCCAATACGTTGCTTGGTTGTTAATATAAACACAGGAGATGTCGCGTTGAGGGGGGAAGCGACACAAAAATGTTTATAAAGTGCGTATTTCTTTTCTTCCCCAAAATAATCTGACTTGTTTAAGTGCTTTGAATGATGATGTTATGCTTTGGCACAAGAGACTAGGTCATGCAAGTCTCTCTCTTTTGAACAAATTGGTTTCCAAAGATCTAGTCGTCGGCTTACCTTCCATCAAATACAATGATGTCAAGGTATGTAACGCTTGTGCTAGGGGGAAACAAGTCAAAAATTCTTTTAAATTGAAAAATTGTGTTAGCACTACCCGACCTCTCGAAATGTTACATGTCGATTTATGTGGTCCTATGAGGATCACAAGTAGAGGTGGGAAGAGGTATGTGCTTGTTGTAGTGGATGACTACTCTCGTTTCACTTGGACCTTGTTTTTGGCTTCTAAAGATGAAACATTTGAGAAATTTCTTGCATTTCTTAAAAAGATTGAAAAGAGAGTAGGACACTTATTGGTTTACTTAAGGTCTGATCATGGTACAGAATTTGAAAATTCGAGCTTTATTGACTATTGTAATGAGCATGGTGTTGATCATAATTTTTCAGCTCCAAGAACACCCCAGCAGAACGGGGTGGTAGAGCGTAAAAATCGTACTCTAGAAGACATGACTAGAACAATGCTCATTGCTAGTGGTCTTCCTAGAAACTTTTGGGCAGAAGTTTTGAACACATCATGTTACATTATAAATAGATGCATGATTAGACCTATCCTTAACAAAACTCCTTATGAACTTCTCAAGGGTAGAAAACCCAATATTATGCATTTAAGAGTATTGGGTTGTAGATGTTTTGTGCATAATAATGGGAAGGATGCCTTGGGAAAGTTTGATCCAAGGAGTGATGAGGCAATATTTCTTGGTTACTCCTCACACAGTAAGGCATACAAAGTGTTCAATAAGCGAACCTTGTGTGTTGAGGAGAGTGTGCATGTGCTATTTGATGAAACTAACTCTCTAATTGAGAATGATGCACAGGAAGATGATTACGAACTGGGTCTTGCTAGAAAAGATTTGTTGCTCACACATGAGAAAGGTAAGAATTCTGAGGATGGATCAGGGCCTGGAGTTGTTTCCTTAGAAGGTGGGCAAGGTCTGAACCAGGCAAGGGGAAGCTTTACTGAACCTGGTTTGGATCAAAACCAGCCTAATTCTTCTCGAACAGGCTCTAGAACAGGCTCAGGAACGGGCTCCAGAACAGGCTCGGAACTAGTTCCAGAACCTGTTTCGCCGAGTATTCCAGCAAGAATAGAAAGCGTGTCTATGGATCCACTTACTCCACGACCATGGAAGCACCAAAATTTGCACCCTCTTGATCAAATTCTGTCTGACATTAATACAGGAGTGAAAATCAGATCCAGGCTTAAAAATTTCTGTGCTTTTTATGCTTTTCTCTCTAATATTGAGCTAAAAAATGTTAATGAAGCTCTTGCAGATTCAGACTGGGTCACGCCAATGCAAGAGGAGCTTTATCAGTTTGAAAGGAACAAGGTGTGGCACCTTGTACCATGGCCAGAGGATAGATCAATCATTGGCACCAAGTGGGTGTTCCGGAACAAGCTTGATGAGTTCGGAATAGTCACTAGGAACAAGGCCCGGCTGGTGGTCCAAGGCTACAACCAAGAAGAGGGCATTGATTATGAAGAAACCTTTGCATCCGTTGTAAGGATTGAGGCTATCCGCATTTTGGTAGCTTTTGCAGCTCACATGGACATAAAGCTATATCAGATGGATGTCAAAAGTGCATTCCTCAATGGATACCTTAAAGAAGAAGTGTATGTGATGCAACCCCCTGGTTTTGAAAGTAAAGAATTTTCTAACTATATTTTTAAACTTGACAAAGCGCTTTATGGTTTAAAACAAGCTCCTAGAGCTTGGTATGAACGTTTGTCAAACTTTTTATTGGAAAATGGTTTTAGAAGAGGCAAGGTTGATAATACCTTGTTTCTAAAATCTAAGGGGGAGCATTTGTTGATTGTCCAAGTATATGTCGATGGCATTATATTTGGTGCAATACACAATGATTTATGTGAAGAGTTTTCAAAAATGATGAGAAGTGAGGTTGAAATGACCATGATGGGCGAGCTTAATTTTTTCTTAGGCTTGCCAATCAAACAAACTTCAAACGGCACCATGATAGATCAACAAAAATATGTCAAGGAATTACTTAAGCGATTTGGAATGGAATCGGCCAAGCCCATTGATACTCCCATTGATAGTCCCATTTCTCCTTCAACCAGGTTGGTAATGGATGATGGGAGTTCCTCAATCGAGGAGAAATCCTATAGGGGCATGATAGGGTCGCTTCTTTACCTAACTGCTAGTAGACCTGACATTGCTTTCAGTGTTGGTTTGTGTGCCCGTTTTCAGTCTAAGCCTAAAGAATCACATTTAAAGACTGTTAAATGGATTTTTAGATATTTAAAACATATAGCTGATTTGGCTTTATGGTATCCTAGAGGATGCAACTTTAACCTTGTTGGGTATGCTGATGCTGACTATGCATGCTTTTTGGTTGATAGAAAAAGCACCTTAGGTATGGCTCATTTTCTTGGACCCTGTTTAGTATCTTGGGCAACCAAGAAACAACACTCAGTTGCTATGTCTACAGCAGAAGCTGAATATGTTGCAGCTGCTTCTTGCTGTGCTCAAGTGCTGTGGATAAGGCAACAACTCAAAGACTTTTGTGTTGACACGGGATGCATTCTCTTTTTCTGTGATAATACAAGTGCAATTAATATTTCCAAAAACTCATGTCAACATAAAAGGACTAAACATATTGACATTCGTCATCACTTTTTGAGAGACAATGTTGAAAAGGGTTTAGTTTCAATGAATTATTGTGCCTCTAATAAACAAATTGCTGATATTTTTACCAAGGCACTGAATAGAGAACAGTTTGAGAACAACATAGTGGAATTGGGTCTAATTAAACCAACTTGAGCATGCTCCATTAACCCCCAATGCTTGTCTAGTTAAAAGGTTTTTCAGGTCAAACATCTTGATTCATTGGATGCTGTCAACTTTTGTGCTATAATTACCACGTGTGGATTACAACCTGCTGACAATCATTGAGGTTTGATGATATCGCCCTTATTGTCCTATGTTACAGAACAATTGACAGCAAGAACAAGAGCCAAGAACAGGTATGGCCATTGTTTGTCACCTTGTACGAATCAGGTAGTTATTTTTCAGTTGTTGGACTTCATTTTTTCTTTCCGAGTAAGAGGCGGTTGGGACTCTTAAAATTCCCACTTCCCCTTCCTCTCGGTACCACATCCTGAAATCCAGCTTCATCTCCTCCAAAAATTGCCTGTCTCCTGCTCTTCCATTTCCACAGCCGAAAACCCTAGCCTTTCTCTCTCTCTCTCAACCCAGCAACAATGGTGTAGACCCATGGAAGCCACTCTTCCTCCAAGTGTCGACCATTATCCCCTCGAGCTTCACGACCGGCACCCAAGAAACCTCGCCTGGCGTCTCCGCCGGCACCTCCATCGTTGCCCTTGTCGGCGACCGCAGCACCGGCATCGGAGAGAGGTATGGGGTTCTCTTCTCTACCCCCTTTGCAAATTATTTCTACAATTTTCGGGTTTTTGAAGAGTGTGGACTTGCGAACGGTGGGGTTGCAACCGGGTGATGTGCCTTTTGAATTTGGGTGGACTTTGATATTGTTTGAGTCAAGTGTGGAACATACTGTTCCTGAAGGTGTTCTTGGATTAGATACGTCCCAATCAGGGCCTGAACCTAGTTCTCAACCAGGTGATGCCCGAACAGGGCCTGCGACTGTTTTTCTTTATCGATTGGATGACTGGTATAGGGTGGAGGATCTTGAGGAGACCAACAGTGATGGGTCAGATTCAACCATTGAGGTTGTTCCCCCCAAATCCTACGAAAAGACCAACCCTGGCGAGTGGGGACCAAGGCGAAGGTTCAAGACATTCGTAGGGCGAACTGACCTTCCCCTTGTTCACAGACCCAGAACTCGGCGTTCTGGATTTTCTTCTGCCTCCCCACTGCCCAAAGAAACATCCACTCCACCTTCTTCCCGATCTCACTCCACCAGATCATCTAGAAAAACCTTACCAAGCACCCCTTGAACTTCTAAACCGACTGAACCCTCCGAACAGCAGCCCACACTGTTTGAGGAAATTGTTTCCTCATCAGAGAGTTCACCTGCCTAGAAAAAGGGGAAAGCCCCTGCAGACCAAAGCTTCGAACAGACCCCACCAACCTCGAAACCTTGTCCCAAAAGGACGTCATCCAAAAGGAAGGTTTCTCCAAAACAAGTCCCCACACAGGGTTCTGCTGAGGATGAACCTATAGCACCAACCTCCAAGAAGGCCAAAACGGTTACACCCCCTAGTTCCAAATTTGCCAAATTTCTTCAAAGAAGTGTGGTGAGGGGAAAAATTGTGAAGGTTGAGTATTTCCAAGAACAGGGCCTGGAGGTGTTCCTGAACAAGCTCAGGGCTCAGGGTTGGCTGGCTTTATTTAGAAACACCCAACTGGGGTGTTCCGTTTCTGACTTGGCAGCGTTTTACGCCAATTGTATTGTCACGCAAGGTGTGGTGACAAGTGAGATTTGTGGGAAGAAATTGCGTTTTGACGCAAAGAAACTGGGTGACATTTTGGGTGTTCTGGCTACTGGTTTCGATATGTATGTCAGAGAAGACAAATTTGTGCTTGGAACAGCCCGGTTGCTGGAGCTAGCCCAAAAACTGAGTCAGCAAACAGGGCTGCAAACACCTAAATCCATCAAAAAGGGTGACATGTCATCTCTACATTAGTTGCTTTTTTGGTTTATCATAAAAAATGTCATCCCCAGGGGTCAAGGGCGCAACCTAGCGGACGCCATGGACCAATGCTTTATTGATTTGTTGGACAGAGGGGAGCAAGTAAACCTCCCAGCCATCATGAACCACCATATTGCTAGGATAGCAAACACCACTCGGGAACACGACCTAGGGTATGGTTTTCTCCTGACCTCGATCTTTGAACATTTTGGGATTTCTTTACAGAAGAGGGTAGGGGTGCAAGTGACAGATGAGATAGGTAGCAGCGCCCTAATCAATTGTGGGTTCAAGATTGCAAAAGGTGCGCCTGTTGGTTTCAAACAGGGGTGCCCAACACCCTTCACCCCTCTTCCTGGTCCCTCCTCCAGTGAGCTTTCTGTTGCTACCTTGCTTCTAGACCAAAACCGGTTGAAGGAGGAGCTATCCGAGGTTAAGGCGACTCTTGCAGAAGAGAAGGCTCTGAATGCCAAACGCCATGAGGATCTACTATCTGCCATCACTGCCCTCACGGCCTAACTGTCCTCTCTTCCTCCCTGAACCTGTTTCTACCCCCTGTTCGCTGCCTTGTTCTATTACCTGTTTTTGCTGTTCTCAACAACTGTTTTTGACTATCTGGTTGTGCCTTTTGACTGACTGTGGTTTATACTAACTCTTGGTTGGTTATTAGTTCAAACTGTGCCCTACTTGTCTTCTTATTGTTGTTTGTTTGTACGTGACTCGGATGACCAATATCATTACCGTACCATATACTTGAGTGTATCGCTGGTTGTCTTCCTCCATTACCCAAGTGGTGGTGATTGCAAACACCCTGAATCTCTCTGTTTGATCTGACCACCCTTTTTCGAAGATGTCCAAAGGGGGAAGCCGGGCATGACCATGGTTGATTTAGTGTGACTTGGCTTAAGTTAACTTCTTAAACAACTTTCTCTCTTCTATGGCTTGACTGTTTGGCACTCACTTGCTTTCGCTTTTTATGTCAATATGGTCATTTGGTTTGTCATCATCAAAAAAGGAGAAATTGTTGACCCTATCCTTATGTAATGTAAGGTTTTGATGATAACAAACACAAATGTAATATATACTTGAGTGTTTTGATAGAACAGGTTCCCTAAATATTGAATACTTTGAAATTGCTTGGTTAACAATGCTCAAAGAACAGGTCTTAAGAACAGGTACTCAAGATCAGTTCGCTGGAAAGACTCTCCAGAACTTCAGAACAACTTTAAGAACAACTCTTAGGAGTGTTTGGAGCAGCAAGCTAAGTTTCTACAAGATATCTGGTTGATTCAACAAGAGTCTTTGTTTTGCTATGGTTTTTATTTTATTAGATTCTTGTTAATATGCCAATTAGAAAGTCTTGATTTAACATTCACTTTGAAACGGTTTTTCTCTTTGAAAATAATTTTAAAACACTGTCTCATAACAGTTCTGAGAACAAGGTGTTCAGGGTGTTTTCAAGCCAAAACTGCAAAACTGATTTTTCACGATTTTTTCCTTGATTTTTGGGCTAACGTTTCTGAGATTTTTCTGATAGATTTTCTGCTGACTATTAAGTCCAAAAAGGCTATTTTTGGCTATGAGAAACTTGGAGAGAATTGCAAGTCTATTTTTAGAGTGCTTTATTCTCCAAATAACAAAATCTCTATTTTTAGAAAATGGCTGAATTTGTGGAGAAAAACATGGCATAATTTACTAAGTTTTTGTGGCTGAAAATAACCGTGTAGCTCAAGCAGTGGTTGGGAATTTTCAGCTCACACTTTCCACTCCCTGTGGTCCAAGCTTTTTCCTCTTTATTTGAGATTATTCCACTTGGTTCTCCATTTAAGCAAGACTCCACACTCATTTTCATCATCGGTTTTTCACAGCAACTTTCAAGAGTTTTATGAGCAAAACTTCTGGAGAGAAAACCGACCAAAGTGTGTGCAAAAATTGAGCTTTCAAAATTGGCATACTAGGAGCTTAATTGTACCTTACACTAGCTTATGGGAAGCATTCAAAAGTAAGGTGTTCATCTTGTTCTCTCTCGTTTAAAAGTGAGTTGAGTGTGTCTAAGTCAAGGGGACTATTGGACGTGGGGTAACTAGTAGGGTTGCTCAAAGTCGGTTAACCGGAGTTTCGGTTAACCGAAAACCGGTTAACCGTTTTTTCGGTTCGGGAAAACTGCGAACCGTGAACCGAATCGAAATTAGCGGTTAACCGAAAATCGGTTAACCGCAAAAACCGGTTCGACAAAAAGTCGAACCTTAAACCGAACCAAAATATACGGTTACCCGGAATTTTGGTTCGGTTTATGGTTAACCGAACCCCTATACACATAAATTTACATTTTTTTTGAGGGTTTTTCTATAAATCTCCTAGTCTTAGTTATTGTATTGTTCATGGCTTTTGTTTCTTACTAGTAGCAACTTTTTGCTTTTTTTTGTTTACCTTGAACCAAAACAAAGTTAACAAACTCATCAAAAACACAAAGCATAAAAAGCAACATTTCCCTACATACTCCACAAGTCAAAATGCAGACTTTTTTGTGTCTAGTTGTCCTCCATCTCATTTTTCCTTGTGGCTAGCCAACTAAGCCAAGTCAACTAGGTGAAGAACTAGCAATTGCCTTCAAATATAAAATTCTAACACTTAATGGGTGGGGGAAGGGATGGGGGGATTAGTTAGTGTTACAAACCATGCATAAGTAATTAAAAGTTCCAACAAATATTATAAACCAAGGATGAGGGATAAAACATCAAGGATCTTAATTTCCAATAAAAACTTCAATTAAAGTTTGCATCGCAAGAGAGTTGGGACTTGGGACTTGAGAGCTCCAATGCTCCACTTCATAGATCACTTGAAGCATCAATAGACTCATCGATAATAATTGTGGGTTGCTCCAAAGCCAAGTCTTTAATACCTAACAATAAAGTTTATGTAAAATAAAATTTTGATTATACATATATTATTACAAGTTATAAAAATAATAACAAAAATGAATAAATAATAAATGAGAATGAGAAAACTTACTTTTCTCCAATTCCTCAATCTCAACAAAGGTGTCTTCTATTATGAGAGGACCATGTGACCTTCTTAACCAATCTTGACAACAAATGAGAGCTTCCACCATTCTAGGGGTCAAGGAAGTGCGGAAAGAATCAAGAACACGACCCCCTGTGCTAAAAGCGGACTCAGAAGCCACA
Organism: Selenicereus undatus; assembly: GCA_017589665.1. Taxonomy (NCBI): domain Eukaryota; kingdom Viridiplantae; phylum Streptophyta; class Magnoliopsida; order Caryophyllales; family Cactaceae; genus Selenicereus; species Selenicereus undatus. Next base: position 15,081,175 of record JACYFF010031956.1, on the reverse strand, counting down.
GTAGAAACCGGCATAGCAAGCACATCCCGAGCCATTTTGGCTAGAATAGGGTATCTCTTTTGTTGATCCTTCCAAAATTGCAAAATTTCAAATACATCATCATTTCCCTCTTCACAACCATCACTTAAATACTTGTCTAACTCACTTTTCTTTTCACTTTCTAGAGTTCCCTTCTCTTTCTTATATCTCATACTCATAACTTGGTTGACATCCATCCTTAGTTCATCATTTGAGCCCACATCACAAGGAGCACTAGAAGGAGTGACACTACTTGATGCTTCCATTTTTCGCTTTGGTGGAGGAACACTAGATGAGTAATAATCAAACAAAGATCTTAAAGTGTACTTGACTTTAAGAAACAACATATTGGCACCTTCATCATCATAATTAGTCCTTATCACCCATTCAACGTAATCCAATTTGTATCTTGGGTCAAGGACTAAAGCAATGAACAATAAGACATTAATATTATCAACATTTGCCCAATACTTGTCATATTTGGCTTTCATTTGATATGCCATATTTCTAATGCTCTCATTCACAGTGTTACAATAACCCGAAATCAAGTAGCCAACTCCATATATTTGGGGTACATAAGAATTACCCGTCACATAAAGAGACACAGACAACTTCAAAGTTTTGTCATAATAAATTCTCAAAAAGGGCAACAATGCACCAACTTTCTTCCAATCATCATTATTAGGTGGACCACCATGCTTTCTCATTTCTTTAATGTAAAGACCACCTTTTGTCTCCAAATTACTAAATGCCTTTCTAAATTTCAAAGCACATTCAAGCATAAAAAAAGTAGAGTTCCATCTTGTATCAACATCTAAACAAACAAGACCTTTTTCATTGATGCCTTCCTCTTCTATACAAGCCTTAAACTTTTCTAACCTTGCAGGTGAAGACCTCACAAATCTTACGGCCAAACGAATTTTGACAATAGATGGATCAAGATCCTTTAATCCATCTTTCACAACAAGATTCAAAATATGCGCCACACATCTCATATGTAAATAATTACCATCCAAAACAGTAGTTCCCCAATGATTTAGTCTTCCTTTCAAATATTGAATAGCAACATCATTTGAACTTGCATTATCAACTGTCACAGTCAAAATATTTTTCAAATTCCATTCAATTAAGCACTTTTCAATTGCTCTCCCAATAAGTTCACCAGAGTGGCCACCAATAGGACAAAAATTGATTATTCTTTTATGCAAATTCCAATCATCATCAATAAAATGTGCAGTGAGACACATATAACTCAAATTTTGCCCTGAAGTCCAAGTATCAGTGGCTAAACATACTCTTGAAGGCACCTTCTCAAAGAAACCCTTTAATTTCCTTCTTTCATCAATGAAAAGAGCATAACAATCTCTAGCTATTGTGTGTCTTGAAGGGGGAGCAAAATTTGGATGCAAACCCTTGCAAAAACCATGAAATCCCTCTCGTTCAACAAACATGAAAGGCAACTCATCTAAGATAATCATCTTCACAAGCTCTTTCCTACTAAAATCTGGATCAAATTGCCAACAAGAAGGAACATTCACATGCTCAATAGATCCATCTTCTTTAACAACTCTTTTTGTTTGAAAACTAAGCAATTTTTGTTTTTGATCCACATTGGTAGCATATTTTTTGCATCTCTGTAAATGATTTTTCATGACACTTGTCCCATTTCTAGAACAAACATGAAGCAATTGTTCACAATATTTGCATTCAATCTCTCCTTCAACATTGGTTTTATCATAATGCGTCCAATATATCGACTTTCTCTTTTTTCCAGAAGCGGATGAAGTACTTACATTGGGTATAGGTGGCTTGCTTGCCTTACTTCTAGTAGAATTTGCCTCATTTGATGACCTTTTTTGATCTTTGTTAGTGCCACGTCCTCTACATCGTCGACATCATCATCATCAACAATTATGTTCATAGGAGCATTTTCATTGGTCGTATCATTGCTCAAACTCGAAAACATCATATTCTACAAACAAACGACTGAAACGAGTAAGTCATTGAATAGAGAAAACCTAAAGCTTTTGGTTAGGGGTTAATTATATATGATTAATTATAATAATTATGGGTCAAACTCATATAGTATATGTATTCAACACTTTAAACCTAAAGCTTCATTTATTCAAAGCAAGCACTTAACAAACACATAAAAAAAACTCAAAGAAGAGTCCATAAGTCATTCAATCCAGTAGTCGACATTAGACAACCGATGTTACTTGGCCATGAACAATAATTTTCACGGATCTGAAATTTACACAAGCCAAGTTCTTCGAGCATGCCATCAACATTAATTTCCATACAATTGTTAACTATAAGTAATTCACAATTTCACATAAACAACAAAGCTAAACTATTATACTCAGTTACTCACTAGTTCGATGAATGACAGACAAATAGACAATAACCTGGGCATCTTCTGAAACAACTTGAAAATAAAGATTGCACGATTTGGCCTAAATTAGCCTGAATTAGAGCACCAAATTGTCCAATAGTCACTACTACTTACTCAGCCTGAGGAGAATCCGGTGAGCGAACGGGGAGCACGAGCAGATTCCGGCGAGCACGAGCAGATTCTGGCGAGTGGCGACCGCGACCAAGACTCGAGAAATGGTGAGCAGATCCCGGCGACCAGGACTCGACCAAGAGCAACACCGTGACGCAACAGAGAAGGGAGAGAAAAACAGAGGCCGGTGGGTGACTGGGTGGCGTGTGTGGCTCTGCTGTGGCCGCCGGTCAGTCCGGTGGCCGGTGGGATGACTGGCGACAACGAATCGACGAGGGCGAGCGACTGGTGACTCTGTGACTGGTGAGTGAGTGGTGGTGGGACGGTGGTCGGCGGGTGGGAGTGTGCGAACTGGTGAGTGGTGACTGGCTGACTGCCGTGAACCGTGATGCCGTCTACCGTGGACCCGTGGTGACTGGTGAGTCACTGAGTCCGGTGAGTCGGTGACTGTGCGAGAGGCGAGAGGCGAGAGCAAGAGGGAGAGAAGAGCTGCGCGAGTCTGGGAGTGCTACACTGACCAGTGACTTTAGTCTTTAGTGACTTAGGGTTAGGGAGTTAGGTTTAGGTTTGCTGCCAATTAAAAAAAAAAAAGGGTTCGGATCGGTTAACTGCGGTTAACCGAAAAATCTATCCCCCGAACCGAAACCAAACCGCGAACCGAGAAAAAAATTTGGTTCGGTTAACCGAACCGAAAACTTCATGAAATTCAATCCGGTTAACCTGTTTTTCGATTCGGTTTTTCCGGTTTTTCGGTTTCGGTTTTTTTTGCTCACCCCTAGTAACTAGTCTTGGGGAAGACAGTTACGTGTGTGTTACAAGTTGTAACGGTGAAGGTTACTTTGTAACGAGTTTAGCCTGTATAGTAAAATTGTGTGAAAATCCTATAGGGGTAGGTCGTGGTTTTTCGCCTCAGTTGGGCTAGAGGTGTTTCCACGTAAAAAACATGTGTTCACATTCTCTTCTACTTATTTCCGCTGCATTTTCATTTTCTAGGCATGTTACAAACAGTCTGTCCGAATAGGGTCTAAGCCTGTTCTCAGAAAGCTACGAAAATTTGGCAACACAATTCACCCCCCTCTTGTGTTTGTGTACTCTCAAAACTAACATTCTTTCTTTAGGATATTTACATGAAAACTTGATTTTTGAAGTTGAATTGAGAGTGCAAATTGTTCATATCCCTGTCCACCATGCTTTGCGCGTACTCTGTAGGGATGTTTTAAGGTCGGAATTTTCAAGGTATGGCCACATTTGGTAGTGAAATAGACAGTATAGGGAGTTTGTGTAAATTTAGCAAACTGTTTAAGAAAATAATTTCCTAAGAGGATATCATAACCAGAATTGTATTGGAAAACCAAAGGGATAGTAAGAATCTTATTTTCGACAATAACAGACACATTGCTTTGTAGGAGGTTTAAATAGGTAGGGGTGGGATGGACACCTTGAATTCGAATTTGGTGATTAGAGGGTAATTTTTCCTAGTTTGGTAGTAAAAAGTTTTGAAAAAAGGTTACTTCGGAACCTGTATCAATTAAGGTGGTAGTTGTGATATCGAGTTCTTTTACAGTGGTCTCACTATGAGTATGGATAGGAATTTGTAGTTGTTTCATATTCTTTCAAGAGTAATGAAATTTTGCTTAGTTGGTAAGATGATGTGAGTTGGTTTTATCTCATAAGTTTCAAAATGATCCAAAAAGTTCATCCCGAGTAACACGTGATAGTGATCATTATTGATGGAGTTATTGATATAACAATCAAATTCAATTAAGGTAGAGGTTGGAGTTTTCAGTAAAAGTTTGGTTTTTTGGGTTAAAGTTGCTTCGCATCCATCATAAGTAACAAAGATATAGTTATTGGTGGTAAAGACCGGGATAGGTAAGGTTATACAATGACATTGAAAGGCTCCCGTGTCGATTAAAACTTTGTTGTCTATCCAAAGTTGTCCATTAAAATAGGTAAGTTTCACTTTATAAGTTGAATTAGTGTTAAGTATTTTGGGTTGAAAATGGGGTATTTTTGATGTGCTAAAGCTCTTAGGTAGAAGAGGTTGATGAATTATTCTCATTCCTTTAGCGGTATAAGATAGTCGTGGGGCTTCAAAGCTAGTAGATAGTTCTTCGTCGACTAATTGGAAGTTCGTTAAAGCAAGTAGGCCGAATATGTTGCTGCCCATCTTCACATGCTGTTAAATTGTGATGAAGCTAAACCTTATATAGGGTGAGTGGTATTTTCACTTCCAATTGAATTTATCATTCACAGTGCAAGTATATTAATAGGCTTCAAAAAATGTGATTGAATTTTCACAGAACAAGTGAGAGCTACACGTCCCAATGTCAGCGACGCAGATGTCGACACCATCATCAAAACTCATTTCTCAAATTGGTTTAGTGAGAATGTAAGTATTCGAACTCATTTATTCATAATTTGAACATAGCAGTTAATTAGGTGCATTGTATTAATTAAAACCACATGTTACGTCACCTTAGGTGCATCATATTCAACTATTCGAGGCTGACAAACATTGCTACCTGAGCCAATTGGATGTGAAGTCAAAGCAGTATGTGTCGACATGGACGACATATAGAGTAAATGGATTCAAATTCCACACAGAAGCTCAAAGCGTCGGGAAGAGAACATATAATTGTGGTGTTGATGTTTGTGGCACTGGAGAAGGCGATATTGAGAATGATTATTATGGTGTACTGGAGGATATTGTCCAAATTGAGTACGTAGGCGAAACTTAAACGATGTGTGCTCTTCAGTTGTGAGTGGTTCGACCCCACATTGAATCATGGGACACGATCTCATAAACTAAGCAACCTTATTGAGGTCCACCGTACAAAAAGGTACCGGAAGTACAACCCATTTATCTTCCCAGACACCGCATCACAAGTATACTTCATGCGACATGTAGATCGCTCAAGGGATAGGGCCAATTGGCTTGTTGTCATACCAACCAAAGCAAGGGTGAGAGTGGATTAGCAGTATACTCTACCTACTGCGTACCAACAAACGGACATGACGACTATCGTCGAACCTGCGAATGATGCCATCCCTGCATCATTAGTAGATGAAAGTGCACCACCGGAAGAAGTGAATGATGAAATAGGGTTTTCATTCATTCAGGGTAATGACAAGATAGATGAGGTAGAGAATGATGAGGATGATGAAGAGGGGGAGTGGGATGACGTTAATGAAACAGATGAAGCTGAAGAAAATTTGCATTTGTATGATGATGATGACGATGACATTGATGAGGATGAGGATGCAGATGATTGGGTGGTTACGAATTCTTATGTCTATGAGTACTTTGCATATCAAACAATTGGCTATGACTTTACTTACATTATATGAATGAGCTTTGCAAAATACGTGTAACCTACGTACCTATTATAATGTATGAGGAAAACGATTTACATGTGCAATTATTATATATTTGTACTTGGCGTTGTTGTCACCTATTTCAGGTATGGATTCAAGTTCTCGTCGAGCAAATTCCTCCCCTCGAGGTAGAACATTGATCCATCTTCCCCCTAGGTACCTTATATACCAGTTCAGTCATGAGCGACAATGGCTGCTTACATACCAGGTATTTCAGGACCACTGTCTCCCCCATTTTGGGCTTTCCATCATCAGAACTCATACATTCCCAACCAAAGCACCATGTACGGCCAATTTGCCTACAACATTCCTTCAAACCCCCATGTGGTTCACACTGTGCAGCCCACTCCCCAACCCACTCACCCTAACACAAATCAGTCCCAAGAGAACATTGGAAGTGCTGAAAGTGAAGCACAATCCAGTCATGGAAGCACTCAAGCTAAGACTTGGATTGGGCTACACGGTAACGGGTACGTTTTTATTTGTTACATCTTATGAAGTACTACATGAATTTTGCATAAGAAGTAATGAATTTTATGTGTTATGTTCAATTAGGTTTCTCCCTAATGATTGTAACGCCCCCAATCCTAAAGTCAGGACTGTTACCATTTTCTTTAAATCCTGGAGCAAAACGGACAAAGTTTCCCCTGAAAACTCACCATTTTCCAGGCTCAAAGCCTTACAAAAATTTCCCTGCACTGAAAAACAATAAAAACTAACTCAACGGCGACCCGCCGGAGTTCACAGCTCTACGGGCCACCCGCCCGGAGCACCATAACCATTGCAGTTCAATGCTTAAACAAATTAACAGTCAAAAGTACAACCCTGACAACTTAGATGGTGACTCCTACGGCCATACAGAGCGACTCTAAATGATATGCAAATCAAGTACACAAGAACTCAGTTTACAATCACACACTATAAAACACATTGCAGTTCACGTACGAGCCCATCACTTAACTTCTAGGCAGTAGTGACTCCCTTTCGGCTTACTTCAGAAACCTGGAGGCACAATGATAGATGGAATGAGCGATAATCGCACAATGGATAACCCTCTCCCCTAAAAGTTGCAATAATAACTTACGACCGTTGTTGACGCTAAAAATGTGATATCTTTACAGTACCTTTCTACCTAATTTATGCTCGAAATAATTATTATTTTTAGGTTTTTATTTGATTTGATTTTATTGTGTAGGGATTGAATAATTCGGGAAAAATACTTGAAAAAGGCGAAGAAATGCTGAACAAGGAGGAATTGGGCCGGTTATTTTTCTATCCCTTTTCTCTGGCCCATACGCTGCCCCAGCTCTCTCCCTCATTTCACTTTATTATCACATGCCAGGCACATGACAACCACCCATTTTCCCCCTTTCCTGTTCTTCTTCTTTTTCGTGCTAGTGAACCATACCAGGATTGGGCAGGGCAGCCTTTCGCTTTCCCTCTCCTCTGTTACTCCTTCTCTCTTCGCCATAAACTGCATCATCATTTTGTTGGCATTACTCCTTAATTAATCAATCATCAATAAACCGTTATCTTCTCTCTCTTCAACTGGCTACACGTTTGGGTTTTAAGTGCCTGTTCATCTCCTGGCAATTCGAAGGTCTTAATCTCAGCATTAATGAAGCAATGAAGTGAAGTTAGCCATTTTTTTGGGTTATAATTCGAGCAAGGGTAGAGATGAGTGGAGTTTTTTTGTTTTTAAGCTTCAGTTAGATATACGTTCAACTAGGAATGCATCTGAGTTCGAATTTCAGAGTTTAATTCGAGTTGGAATTTTGGGGTTTAATTTGTTCTCTTGTTTTTTATTTCAATTTTTAGATTCATATTTATTTTTATTGCATAAATGTTGGGTTTGCTCATGCGTTGATTCTGGTTTGCCCATGTAAAGCACGAGGCTTCCTCTGTTTCGATTCACTTCTGTTGCCTCCTCTGTTTCAATTCACTTCTGTTTCTTCCTCTGTTTCGATTCAACCAGGGGAAGAAGAATTCAAAGTTAAATTACTGAAAGGTGTTGCTCACGTGATTCATTTTCAGTTCCTTGTTCCAAATTACCTTTTGGTGCTCTCAAATCTCTTATAGTTTTTCAATTATTTTAGTTTGTAAATTCACTAAATCAAATATGATAATTTTCAGGTTAGTCGATTTTAATTTTCAGTTTCAATTAGGTTAAAATTGATAATAATCAAATTTCCTTCATCCCTGAGGACGATACTCGTAAGTACTACAACGTTAACCGTACGCTTGCGGAAATTCATAACAAGTTTTTGGCGCCGTTGCCGGGGATGTCGTTGTGAAATTTGGTTATATCGAGTCGTAGTTTAATTAATCGAGTCGTTTAGAGTTGTGATTTTTTTTAAGTCGTTATTTCGTTTAGTTTAGTTTTATTTTTGCATTTAGTTTACATTTTGATTTTGATTTTTGTTTTTGTTAAGATTAGTTTAATTACAAATTTTAGATGCTGTTTATTGCTGAAAAAAAAACAGTACTAATCAGTTGGGTTTTGTGCAGGAAAAAGAAAAAAAAATGAAAGGCACCAGTGCAGGTTTTTCATATTTTCAGTTTCTGTTTGATTTTTGTGGGCTGATTCTGGTGTGATTTTTGCTGTGCGAATATTTTTCTTAGATTCGGCATGATTTTTAGAGGCTATGTGAATTTTTCTAGAATTTTTAGGACTGTGTGGAATTTTCTGTGAATTTTGGAACTAATATTCTGTTTGGAATTTTCTGCACAGTTCTGGAACAGAAAAAAAAATTGAAAAAAAAATTATATCCATGTCTCTTGTGATTATGTTGAATTTTCTGTGTATATAGTTCTGATTTGGAGTTTGATTTTCTGTTTTAATTTTATTTTTCGCTTTTGTTTAGGTTTTAGTTTATTTTCTATTTTTTGTTTTTGTAGTTCAAATAAAATCAAAAGGAATGATGCTCACGTCTTGTGTTTTTGTATTTGGTCATTTCTTGTTGATTGAGTCTTTTGGTAATATAGTTTTCTTTTTGTTAGTTTATTTTGTTTCGTTCCTTTAATTATATGAATCTCTTGTTTTTGCTTTAGTCATGAATTTGTAATTAGTGTCCTAGAGTCATTTTCATTTTATTTCCTTAAAAAAAAAAACTCCCTTTAAAACAAAAAATTTTAAAAAATTGAAAATCCTAAAAATTGAAAAAATTTGAAAATTGAAAAAAAAAAAGGAAAAGAGAATGCCAGTGTTTAATTTCCCACAACTTGAACATGAACTTTTCTGGAGTTATCTGTCTAGGCTTAATGTTTACCGTGCTCAATTGAATCAAACTTTTGAGAAATGGGAAATTTGTGAGGTTATCGTTTTGGGTTTAAATACTGAATTTAGGGGTGTTGTTGAGTCCATTTATCCTGGTGGTGTATTAGGATTGTTGTCTAAAACTCAAGATGAAGTTTGGAATTTTTTTGAAAAATTAGCTTGGGATACCTATGAGTTTGAACAAGCTAAAAATAATTTTGGTTACCCACTTCATCGTGAGTCTGTTATTCCTGTTAGTCCTTACCCTCAGGATCATTTTATAAATTCACATGACCCATCTTACTCTTGTGTGCCTCCTGTTTTGTGCGATTATTGTGAATCTTCTGCTCATGATGCTTGTTCTTGTCCATATCGTGACTATTTTGATGCTCAATGTGCTAGTGTTGAACAGTGGTTAAATGCCTTGACTCATAAAGTGTTAGAGACAATGAAAAAGAGAATTACTGAACATTCTCACTGTTTTAATCAGAGTATGGAGCGTTGTGATGAGTCTGACTCTAGTTTAGGATCTCCTAAACCTACAGTTAGTCTTTTTGATGATTTTAAGTCCTCTTATCAATCTAGGCCTCATTTGCATGATGATCTGTCTTTGCCTAGCCTTGAAAAAGAGAACAACCTCCCTGTGTCTCTATCGCCTGACCTTGCACCCCACACTAGCTCACATACGGATGTCATTGATGATGTCTTAGTTTCTACCGGCCCACCCACCATCTTTGATGACTCTTCTGAGTCTGAGGGTCAGGAACTTGAGAAACCTGGTGAGTTAGATATGAGCATCCCATCTGTAGTTGAGCATCATAATAAGTTAGATGATATTGTTGTCCAGGAGTCGTGTGAGGAGGAAGTTGAGCCCACTATTTTAGAATTCAATGATGATATTCTTTTCGTAGAATATGAATCTTTTTCATGTGGGTTTAATTTCGATGACAATTTTGATGAGGATTTTTGTGTTGAATATGAATCATTCTCTTTTAACCCTCTAATATCTCATGAGTCATTCTCTGTTGAATATGATTCATTCACTTTTGATGTCCATGTGGGGTTGGAAGTGGATCTGCAAGTTGAATATGAATCTTTTTCTTTTGGCCCCATCCAAGCTGAACTCCTTTTTGAATCTCACACGTCTGACTTTGTTGAGTTTGCGAATGTTGCCCCTGAGAATTTTGCCTTAGACCAGACTCCTACACATATTGACCTTAAAGGACTTGTGGATTTAGGACCCACTGATTTGCCTAGACCGGTCATTCATGATGATTACATTTCTAGGCCGATGACCCACTTCCTGGCTACTTTTGAGTCTGTCTGCTTATTTTTTGATTGGGCCCAACTATTTGATCAGTTGAAGCGGACCCTTACTTGTGCTGCATTGCCATGGTGGATGTACTCTTTGTGGCATCAACTCTTTAATTTTTGTTGTCAAAATTTTATTAAGAGTTGTTCATGCCTATATGATAAGCTATTACGTGCTTTAATGGGATTTGATTTGCATAGCAGCTTATCTATTTGTGATGGAGTGGCTGATGCTCCATCGTCCTCATCTGAGAGAGGCTATAGCTTAGGTGTAATTCAGCACCTGACCTGGTATACACGTTCCTTTTTTATCTCTTCTTTTTATTTTATTTTTATTTGTTTATATTTGTTGCTTTGATTTATTTTTATAGTTTTCATTTTGAGTTTTAGAGTCATGTCATTTTTCTTTCTTTTTGAGTCTTAGTCTTCTTTTTGTATATTCATTTTTCTTTTGCTATTTTTTTCACTCCCAATGAGGACATTGTGAGATTTCGGTGTGGGGGTGGGAAAACTTTGTTTTCGATTTTAAAAAAAAAATTAAAAAAAATAAAAAATTAAAAAGATTTTGTTTTGTTTTTGGGGAACTTTTGTACTATTCTGATCAACTTACATCCTCTGTACTTTGATAGATAGCTTGTATATACGCATGATGTGCATGTTAAGTCTCTGTCCTTGATGTGGCATTTTTGCTTCTAATTCTAATCCTATTTGTTCATTATCGTTGTGTGATCTAATCCTTATTCATTTCATCCTCATTGTCCAAAGGTTTTAGTTTTCATTATCGACTCTCCCACTTGTGTTTGAAAAAAAAATAAAAATGAAAGACCAAAAAAATAAAAAGAAAAAAAACAAGAAGACAGAAAAAAAAAGAAAAAAAAAGAAAAGGAAATGAAATAAAATTTGGAATGACAAAGCAACCCTTTGAGGCATGCGCTACTGGGTGGTACCCTTTGAGGCAATATTGCTACTGGGCAAGCTTGCTTCCACTGTTAATGAGTCAATCATGTAATTTGTGTAAATTAAGTGGGATTGAGTTTGATTTTGGAAACTTAAACCTTAGGATGATGAGACACATACACACGAGCACAGGGAAGGATGCAAAGTTTTAGTGTACAATGAGGGATGAAAAGTTGGTGCTTCAATGTCATTCATGGGGTATGGTGCCTTAATGTGTACATTATGTTTATATGCCGACCACTATCTTTGTTACATGGGTAATTTAGTTGATTGGAATGTGTATATATCTTTTCCCAATTTTGTACATAGTATTTTTGTGGGTTTCTCTTTTCTTTTTCTAGGCTTTTTAGTTTTGTTTTACTCGAGGACGAGCAAAACTTTGGTGTGGGGGTATTTGTTGACGCTAAAAATGTGATATCTTTACAGTACCTTTCTACCTAATTTATGCTC
>JACYFF010031956.1:15013270-15054099 GCA_017589665.1 Selenicereus undatus | reverse complement strand
TGTGTGTGTGTGTGTGTGTGTGTGTGTGTGTGTGTGTATGTGTGCGCGCGTGCGTGCGTGCGTGTGTTGTGTGTGTGTGTGTGTGTGGATTAAAAGTTGGATATGAACAATGTATGAATGACATGTGGCATCTCAGGCAGCGCAAAATAATGACTTGGAAAATTGTAATCTGCTGATGTTAGTGATATATATTAATCAATATTAATGCTATTAGTTAGAATATATTATATGTTATTAACTTAATTATTTATTGCTTGGTTTTGCACTCATAACTTGTTTTATTTTTTGAGTAAGTCCTCATACAATTAACTTGGTGTGCTATAATTAATTTTTTTTTAATTTCAAATTGATTCATTTTATTTTTCAATGTTTAAATAATAGAATTAATAAGAGAATCACACTTTACCTTAATTTTAATTGTTACTACTTATTATTTTTTAAAGGTTAGATCTTGAGGCCATTATAAATGAGTATGAGTTTATTGCCATATAACAATTTAATCACACATGACTATTTATGAACGACATATAGGACAACATGCATAAAGGTTGTGTTAGATTAGTTGCCTACGTGAATATTCATCTAGAGTTGAAAAGTGACTTTTTATATATCTTTTATAAAGTTATCTATAAGATTTTAATATAATTTTTATGAAATTAAGTTAAATTAAAATATTGTCCGTTTAACTACTAAACAATGTCCATTACAAATTAATTAGAAGTGTTACGTGTTTGAGAATCATGAAAAAAAATGGTAAATGCTAAATCATTGTCATATGAAAACAAAAGCAATTTAGAGTGATCATAAATGAAAACAGAAACGAAACAATAATTATTATTATAGAATTGTTAATCTACGTTAACAATAATATGTTTTTATTAATTATTTATACTAGTAATATTAAAACAAAAATTTACTACAGTACTTGCGTTGCAAGAGTATAGCACTAGTATAACACATATGATTGAAGAAGTTGGGATGAGAATAAATGGACACCCATGACCATTCAAGACGTTATGGTGTCTCACATCTTTTATGTAGATGACTTAACTTTGTCTATTTATCAAGCATCCCTTGAAAATGTACGCAATATGATATAAAAATGGAACATTTGGGACAGAACTTGGATCTTTACATTGATTTAATTAAGCAAAAGTGCACAATCTACTTACTTAGGAAACTATACATCATTGACTTACAAAGATTTTGTCTGCTTCAATCTATATTCTAGGAATTTCGAACGTATTCAGGGGTTCTGATGATGCCTTGATGACCTAGACAGTCATACTTTGATTACGTCCTAGCTAAACTTAATGTTAAGCTAAATAGATAAACCTAGCAGACAGCTAGGTGGCACAAGATTTGTAGCAGGCCTCCAGGTCTATTATATGAAAAATGTTGATCAAGTTGTTGGTCCGGTTTGGCTAGTTAAATCACCCTAGAGGAGGGGGTTGACTAGGGTGATGATCAATATTGTAAATTAATCAAATAAAGAGCGGAAAGATAAACATGGACAAGACACGAGTAATTTTTTTCGAGGTTAGTATCAACCAAGCTTAGTCCCTGCCTAAAGTTCCCTAACTCTAGGATTAACCCAAACTTTTATTAGGAGGGATGGTTACACAACTCTAGAGTACACATACTCTAAGTTCCAAGTTACAAGTTGACCTTTCAATAAGTCGTTGGTAGAGTTGACCCTTCAATTCTATGATTCCACCCAAATTACAACTTGAAAAATACAATGAAATGTAATATATAGAAGCAAATTTAAGCTCAAGGTATGCCAATAAATTCTCGAGTAATGTGTATGCCAATGACTGCTTGCTCTATCTTATACTTTAGCTCTTCATTCAGCTCTATATTTATAGCCAAGTCTTGAAGGAGCTTTTGCAAACTAGCCGTTGGACTTTACTTAAAATCAGCTTCAGTTCAAGGCCTTGAACTTCAGTTCAGGGTTCTTGAAAATCTTCCATTTTCGGTTCCAACATTCAGTAGTTATTTTTGTTGATTGTATATTTCTTCAACAGCTACTTTCTTTGATTTGGGTTGAATATCTTGGCTGAGAATCTTCTAGAGCCATTCATAATTTACAGCATAATCTTCCAAGATATTCTATTACAAGATATTATCATATTAAGAGTAAATCTTTGACATTGATAAATATAGCTCAATAATCTTATATTCAAATTTGAATCACATAATATAATATCATAAAGATAATTTTCAAATTTGAATATTAAACAATGTCAATGATATTGTGACACCTAATATACAATGAACTAAGTAATATTAATATTCCAACATCCACTTCAAAAATATAGCACATTTAAACAATAACAATTATTAAGATCATTTAGTTATAACATGATGAATATTTCAATTGATTAAACCATTTTTATCTTTCATCAAAACATATTAAAAAAACTCAATGTGAGCCTTAAGAAAGCTAACAATCTCCCCTTTTTTTATGAAAGACAAAACCCAATAAAAATAACATATTCATACAATTTTGAATGACATACCATGAAAAATTTTCCAAATATTTCTCCCCCTTTTTGCATTTCATCAAAAAGGTAGCACAAGAAGGAGAAAGAAAAATTAAAGATTATTATGGTAAACACATATAACTCCCCCTTAATAAGTCACTGTCATGTAAAGATGCCCCCCCTCAATCCATGGCACTCATAAAAAAATATAGGGGATAAAATACTAACAAAAAATTAATCATATACGCTAATGCTCATTGACTTGGAATTTTTATAAACAACATAATGATGCAATAATTGAACAAAACTCTCCCCTTATCAAGAGTAAATCGAGGCTTTCAAAAAATGATCAAGTGATCTAATTTTTATCTTCTAGAAACAAGCAATATAAGTATTAGGGATCATAATAATTATGCACAAAAGCATTGATATCATATGTGCATAATAACATGTCAGAATAGTATAAGATACCAATAATAAAGCAAATTAAAATTCAAAAAATGTTGAAATCAAAATGCCACAAATAGGAAGTAGATCATGCAAAGTAACATAGTCTTATGTTTAGCAAGAATCTAAATATTTTCACATAAAAATTCAAGCCTTTGAATGGGTCATATTAAAGATACCCAGTTTCTGCTTGGAATTCAAGGCATTGGACTGTACTTCAGGGCCTTGAAATATGAGCAATGATAAAACAAATGAACTTACCTTATTTTTACTTTTGGCAAACCATAACTTACCATATACCTTTGTGAAGCTCCAATGTTTCCTTGTCCACTTAAATTTTCAAGAGGATCAAATGGTATTGAAAAATCATTATTAGTACATAAATGAGAAATCAATAATATCCCACGAACATATGCATTCTTTTTTTATTTCTTTAAGAATAAAGTTGCTCGACCAAATCTTGATACCCTTTTCTTCTTGGATTCAAAATTGTTAGAAGTAAGAAAAATTAATGATGTAAAATTTTTCTTTCCCTCAATCTTGAAACATTTTCTTGATTTAATACCACAATCAAGAATTTTTAAAAGTTGAAAATTTGGTGTGGTATTTAAATCATAAAAAATGTGACAACTTGGAGAAATAATATTATTTGAAAATTCAATTTTGGATGTTACCTCATCCTTACTGCTTTGAAGAATAGATGAATCATTATTTTTCTCACCATTTTCAAGAAATTTCTCAATTTGGGCATGCTCGACATCATTATGTATAAACCATTGAATTGGATCATCATTTTCATGTTCTTGCTCTTCATGTTGTTGGTGATCCTCAACTTGCTTAACATTTCCTTCCTTGAATATTTCATCCTGCGCCACAGATTCGCTTAATGCCACATTTTGATTAGTACCATATGAATTGTAAAGAGTCTCCCTTATTTCCTTGGCACTATCACAATGTGAAATAAACTCATAAATATCAACGGTAAGAACACAATATAAAATGTTTATAGCTTTAAAATTTTTGAATATCCGCTTGAAATCATCTTCAGCATATTCATCTTCCGATTTCTCAATAACTATTGGACCTTTGATCATGATCTCCCAAAGATCGAGACCCTTGTGCTTGATATAACGTTCCATTGGTTCCTGTCACAAAAAATAATTAGCACCTTTAAAAAGCGGAGGGCAATAAGAGTCAAAATCATGACTAGCCATGGGATCGAACTATTATACGGTAAAGTCTAAAAAAAAAATTGTGTCAACTCTGATACTAATTGTTGGCCCGGTTTGGCTAGTTAAATCACCCTAGAAGAGGGGGTTGACTAGGGTGATGCTCAATATCGCAAATTAATCAAATAAAGAGCGGAAAGATAAACGTGGACAAGACACGAGCAATTTTTTTCGAGGTTAGTATCAACCAAGCTCAGTTCTCGCCTAGAGTTCCCTAACTCTAGGATTAACCCGAACTTTTATTAGAAGGGATGATTACACAACTCTAGAGTACTCATACTCTAAGCTCCAAGCTACAAGTTGACCCTTCAACAAGGCGTTGGTAGAGTTGACCCTTCAACTCTATGATCCCACCCAAATTACAACTTGAAAAATACAATGAAATGTAATATATGGAAGCAAATTTAAGCTCAAAGTATGCCAATAAATTCTCGATTAATGTGTATGCCAATGACTGCTTGCTCTCTCCTATACTTTAGCTCTTCATTCAGCTCTATATTGATAGCCATGTCTTGCAGGAGCTCTTGCAAACTAGCCATTGAACTTTCCTTAAAATTAGCTTCAGTTCAAGGCCTTGAACTTCAGTTCAGGGTCCTTGAAAATCTTCCATTTTCAGTTCCAACGTTCAGTAGCTATTTTTGCTGATTGCAGATTTCTTCAACGACTACTTTCTTTGATTTGGGCTGAATATCTTGGCTGAGAATCTTCTAGAACTATTCATAATTTGCAGCATAATCTTCCAAGATATTCTATCACAAGATATTATCATATTAAGAGTAAATCTTTGACATTGATAAATATAGCTCCACAATCTTATATTCAAATTTGAATTACACAATATAATATCATAAAGATAACCTTCAAATTTGAATATTAAACAATGTCAAAGATATTGTGACACCTAATATAAAATCAACTAAGTAATATTAATATTCCAACATCCACTTCAAAAATATAGCACATTTAAACAATAACAAATATTAAGAACATTTAATTACAACATAATGAATATGTCAATTGATTAAACCCTTTTTGTCTTTCATCAAAGCATATTAAAAAACTCAATGTGAGCTTCAAGAAAGCTAACACCAGTATTAATGACAAACTTGATACTTTTCTTTAAAAAAAGAGGCTAATAATTTGTGACATGGATGACCACATCTAATATCAATAATGCCATTTTTTCATTAATGGAGATTTAAATGTCAATAATCGTGAAATTTGATCCAAAACTTAATTTGTGTTAATCTTTAGAAACTTCAATGGCTTTATTTTGAAATTTTGTAAACGAAGTTGATAACCATTGCCCTAAGGGCAATGGTTAAAAGTTAACAAATGTAATAATATTGAATTAAAATTTGTAAGCAATTAAGTCATGATATAATTATACTAAATATATACATATATTTTTTGTTCTAAGATTATCTTTCAACGTTTGTACTGCCACCTCCTTACCCCCTGCAATTCCACCACCACCACCATTATTACCGCTCCACCCACCACGACCACATAGCTCTGTCAGCATTGCAATTTGCAATCATCGTTAATCTCTTACCATAAGACACCTACCTCTACAACCCCTCGCAACTTTGGCTGCTTGTTCTTGAACCTACTCTCTACGACCACCGTTCACTGGCAAAGTCGACGGGATTAAAAGAGACCCTGTTAGGCTGGCTTCGCTAGCAATTAATGATAAACCCTAAACCCAACTGAAAGCATTTTAATTTGCAAAATGATAAATGTCTTGCGACAAGACACTTAAAAAGTGTCTTATTTTCATTTAAAATTTATATTATTACTTATTAAATCGGAAAAAATAGTATGACTGAATAGTGAAATGATGTCAAAATTTACAAATTGTGTAAAATTATCCTTTTATATATAATTTTTCACATTTACAAAATTACACATATAATATTCCTTCGCGAATGGAGTTGATCCGATTCGGGTGTCAATTTTTATTTGTTAGCGTAACCAACGAATATTAAAGTTTTATAACTTATAATAAGTTGTAATTATTAAAAATTTGGTGATTTTAAATCGTAAAATAGATTAATTTGAGAAAAGGCAAGACATTTAAAAGTGTCTTGTGACAAGACACATAACATCACCTAAATTTTAAACCCCAATAATAACCATATATTGTTTGATTTTTTTCTATTTCCATTAAACTCCAAAAAAAAATCAACAGTATTATCCATTCATTCTCTTCCGAGCAAAAACTATATGAAACTAAAGTATATGATCAAATAGATCCAAAGAAATACAAAATTGATTACACATTGTATCCTGCCTCTATTTTTCCCCGATACAAAGCCTTATTTCACTCTCAAATGTAAACCCCCTCCCCCAAAAAAAAACTAAAAATCTCTTTAATTAACATTGTAATAGAGTATATAGAGATAATCTTGTAATTTTACATATGTACAGTTATTATATATACAAGTCTAGGTTCCTAAGGTTGGGTGAGCATTCCCTCCAATTATTTCTCATATGGTATCAGAGCAGGTTCGATTCTGAACCTTAAAACTTTTTCTGCTTTCTTCTTTCGCAAGTCTCTTCCAAAACTCTACCTTCCTCACCCGCCGCCCATAACCCTAGCTCCCTCTCTATTGCGGCGCACCATGGCTAACTTCACCACCTCCGCCGCCCAAACTGCTGTGATAGCCCCTATCACCGACGTCCTGTAGCCAGAGTCATCGTCCACCGCCACTTTCTCTGCCCCGCTTACACCCTCTCAACCTGGTGAGCATGGCGCGACTCCTCTCTCTCTCTCCTTTAGCTTCCCACCGCCACCTCCTCCGCCACCACTGTCCACCCACCCCATGTCGGTTCTCCCTTCTCAAGGTCTGGCATGACCCCACGCGTAATCCAGCTTCCCACTTTCCTCCCCCTCCTCCCCCTGGCCCTCGTATGGCATGGGTGTGCCATACTCGGGTTATTCTGACCCGATGAACCAGGCCCCACCCTCCTTGATCTACCTTGCGGGCAGTGCCCTTGATGGAGTGTGGTCTCCCTCCAGGTTCCTACCCAGCCACGACAGTGGTCTTCTGCCCTCACCCCCTCGCTTTGGACCGAAAATATCACAACATATGTGACCACGGTTCTTGCGTCTGTCGATGATTATTTATTGTGGGAGACCCAGTTCACTTTGTTTGTTACTATGCATCAATTGCAAGGGATGATTGACGGTTCTATTTCGCAATCTCCCTATACAGTTTTGGTGGCCCCCGGTTTTAATCAACCGAATTCGGCTTATTCTTATTGGCTTAGAGTTGATCAACTTATTCGGGCGTGGATCTTTGCAACAATTTCTAAGGATATGTTGTGTGAGGTACGTAATATATCTCATGCATTCCCAATCTGACAGCATCTTGCGAATCGCTTTAACACTGCTAGTTTGGCTAGAGCGTTAGATTTAAAATACATGCTTACAAATGTATCCAAGAGTTCTGATTAGTCAATGGAGGATTATTTACATCATATTAAAACCTTGGCTGATTTACTTGCTGCTATTTAGGGTCCTGTCTCTGACCTTGAGTTGATTCAATTCAGTACGTCTGGATTGCCACCTGATTATCACACGTTTGTCACTACCTATTCTATGATGCCTGGTAGTCATACCTTTGATGACTTACGATCTAAGTTGATCTTCTATGAGCAATAGTTAAAGTTTCAGTCCAATAGAGAAGCTACCATTCATCAGACTCTAGTCAGTACTATCAGTTCTGGTAGTACCAATTAAAGGGGCGGTTCTTGCAATCAAACCACCAATAACAATAACAATCAGGGGAAAAATAATGGTGGTTAACGTAACTAGAACAATAAGGTGGTGGTCGCAACAACAAAAAGGGCCATCGCAACAACAACACCAACAATAACAGTCGGCAAAATGATTCTACGTTTAGGGGCATGCCTACTGGTATTGTATTTGATAATTCGGACTTTTCATCATTATCTACTTATTGCGCCTCTACTTTTGATACTCACTCTCTTTCTGCAGGCACTAACCAGTCTGAGGGGATATTAGGATCCCATCCCAACACTGTTTGTCAAATCTGTCATGCTCCATGTCATTCTGTTGATACCTGTCCCAGTCGATACCAACCTCGCTAGCAACCAGTGCTTCCTACATATGCTACATTTAATCCCGTCGATGCTGGGGAATAAGTTTGGTATCCTGACTCTACTGCAGCCTCCCATATGACTCCGGATGATGGTAAGTTACTCACCAAATCTGCTTATTCTGGACCTAGTCTTGTTAAAGTTGGGAATGGAACCTTGTTACCTATTAAGCATGTTGGTCATAATGTTATTAATACTCCTATGAAGCCATTGCAACTCTGTAGTATCCTTCATGTCCCTCACCTACGTCAAAACCTCATGTCCGTTAGGAAGCTTTGTAGTGACAACAACCGTAGTGTGGTATTTGACTCTAATTCTGTTCGCTTTAAGGACAATACCACGGGTGATGTCCTTTGTAGGCCCCTAGTGTTGGCAATGTCTACCCAGTTTGTCTTCCTATTAAGAGCTCTCTAGTTCTTGCTAACCTGGCATTCAGCACCTCAGGAGATTACTGGCATTGCCGTCTAGGGTATTGTGGAGCTCGTACCTTAGGTGTTTTAAAGAAAAATCATCTTCTGAACATTTCTACTTCTTTTCATTATAATTGTACGACTTGTTGTTTAGCCAAGTCATATAAAATTCCTTTTGATTCAGTTGAACATTATACTATTTCCCCTCTTGAGTTAATCCATTCTGATTTCTGATGTATGTTAGTCTCCAGTAATTGTGCATCAGGACTTTAAGTATTATGTCTCCTTTATCAATGATTTCCCTCGCTTTACATGGATATATCCTATGAAACGTAAATCGGAAGTTTACAACATATTTTGCAATTTCAAGTCCTTGATTGAAAATCTCTTTAATCGCAAAATAAAAAAGTTTCAGAGTGATGGGGGAAAGGAATTTGATCAAACTAGTATGCATGACCTCTTTCTTAAACACGACATTTATTTTCACAAATCATGTCCTAAAACACAACAACAAAATGGGGTTGCTGAAAGGAAGCATCGACATCTACTTGAAATGACTCGTTCCTTTCTTATAGATGCCTCTCTTTTTGCTGATTTCTGGTTAGATGCCACCTATGCTGCCATCTATACCATTAATCGTCTTCCAACTCCTGCTCTTAAAGATAAATCTCCCTATGAGGTTTTATTTGTAAAAGTGTCTTATTATAGTTTTCTTAAAACCTTTGGGTGTGCTTGTTTTCGTCACTTCACATCCACTTCTGTAAATAAATTATCTCCTAGGTTAGTTCAATATGTGTTTTTGGGATATGCTCCCCATTATAGAGGTTATCGTTGTTTTAATCCACTTACAAAACATGTTTATATTAGTCGTCATGTCCATTTTCATGAAAATGAATTTCCTTTTCCGTACTATAGCTGCCCAAGCTCCCTCATCTCTTAATGTTTTTAATCTTCATGATATTTTGAGTCTAACTCCCACTATCTCTATTGTCATAGCTTCCCCCGAGCCCCCTACTCGACCTCCCTCAATTCCTGAGCCGAACTCTTACCCGGGTCCTCTCCCGATCGCACCGGGATGCCCCATTGAGCCCACTTCGCTGCCTCCCTTGTCCACCCTTGTGTCCAGCCCATCCTCCCCACCTCCTACTGTGCCCAGCCCTACCCCTCAACCTATTCCTGTGACCTCCTCAGCTAGGCCTACTACCCCTTCTAACCCACAGCTCTCTTCCACCGAGCCCACTCCACTCGTATCTCACTCTCTCCCATCCCCCACCAATGTCCACAAAATGCAAACCAGATCCAAATTCGGCATCTTCAAGCCAAAGCGCTATCTCTCTCTACCTCGTTAGCTGAACCTGAGCCTACATCTTTCACCTAAGCCTCTAAACACCCTCATTGGAAACAGGCAATGGCGGAGGAGTATAATGCATCAATGGCAAATGGTACTTGGGATTTGGTTCCACGCCACCCTGAAAAAAACCTAGTTAGGAGTAAATTGATTTACCGAGTGAAATATCGATATGATGGTTCTGTGGAAAGGTATAAAGCACTTCTAGTAGCCCAAGGGTTTTATCAGCAAGCTGGGATTGATTTCCATGAGACGTTCTATCCAGTTGTCAAACCTGCCACCATTCGTCTCGTTCTCTCTTTTGCCATCTCGTCTCGTTGGCCTATTCGACAGCTGGATGTCAAAAATGCCTTTCTACATGGACATCTAACTGAAGAAGTATACATACGACAACCTCCAAGCTTCACTCACCCTGATTTTTCCCACTATGTCTGTAAGCTCAAAAAGGCCCTCTATGGTTTGAAACAATCTCCTCGAGTTTGGTTTCATCGCTTTAATGGCTTTCTTTTGTCTAATAGATTTATGTGTAGCATCGTTGACCCTTCCATGTTTGTCTCCTACCCTGGTTTGTACACATTGGTCCTCCTCTTATACGTTGATGACATTATCCTCACTGGCAATTCCCCTGCCATTCTTCAGTCATTCATTTTTGTTCTGCCTCAGCAGTTTGCCATGAAGGATCTTGGAGACTTTCATTAGTTTCTTGGCATTCAGGTGATTCGTTCTGCTTTTGGCCTCTTCCTTTCATAGCAAAAGTATGTTACTGATCTTCTCCACAAATTTCACCTCCACACTCTCAAATCTGTCCATGTAGAACAATCATGTCCCTAACTGACGGTGAACTGCTTACTGACCCCACAGAGTATCGCAATATGGTATGTGCTTTGCAGTACTTAACTATGACTCGTCCTGACATTGCCTATGCAGTCCATGTAGTTTTCCAGTTTATGCATGCTTCCCGCACTACTCACCTTCATGTTGTCAAGCGTGTTTCCAAAAATTTGCAGGGCACTCTGGATCATGGATTGCTTCTTCGCCCATCTGCTTCCTCCTCTATTATTGTGGCCTATTCTGATGCTGATTAGGCTAGCTGCAAGGACTCTTGTCGCTCCACCACTGGTTATGTTGTGTACTTTGGACCCAACCTCACCGCCTGGCGCTCCAAAAAGCCACCCACAGTCTCCAAGTCATTCACTGAGGTTGAATATAGGACTCTTGGTTATACAGTTTCTAAAACCATTTGGATTCGCAAACTGTTATACGATCTAGGGATTGTTCTCTATGATCATGTTTGCCTGTATTGTGATAATGTGAGTGCTACCTACATGTCTGCTAATCCGGTTCTTCATGATTGTAGCAAACACATTGCTGTGGATTATCACTTCGTTCGAGAGCGGGTTGCTGCAGGTGATCGTGTAGTTAGATACATACCTACTAGTTTACAGATTGTTGACGTGTTTACAAATGGATTGTCCTCTAAACAGTTCTTGTTTTGAAAATCCAATATGTCCGTGCGTCCCTCGATCTTGAGGGGGCGTAATAGAGTATATACCAATAATCTTGTAATTTTACATATGTACAGTTATTATATATACAAGTCCAGGCTCCCAGGGTTAGATTAGCATTCGCTCCAATTATTTCTCACACATTGTTTAGGCAAATCTCCTACTACTAACCACATCATTATTCACAGAAACCACACTCTTGAAGCTAGAATTATGCAAAAGTACTTTAGAACAAGAACTAGCAGAAGAAGAAAACACTTTCTTCTTCAAAAAACAATTCGACCTTCTCCACCACCATTTTCTTCTCGTTTGTTGCCCACTCACATGACGTCTCCTCCTCCTCACCACCCCTCCCCGGACTTCCGATGGCTGGTAACTTCTTATCAACGCCAACTTGATTCCGGCAAAGAATTAGTCATATGAAGGCTGAATGACTAAGACATTTTATGCTATTTAAGGTAACTCAAGAGAAAATAGTTATGGATGAAAAGGAAAATCATATTTGTGACCAACACGTATTATGGGTTAAGATAGTTAAAGATAAACATCTCTTAAGTACAATTTTTACAATGAATTATGTTACTGTGTTCTTCTTTATTGAATTTCGTGAAATTCAATAAATGCACCAAAATTTCACGAAACTCTATCTAAAGTCAACCAGGATTGTTATAACTTATATAAAAAGTTGATAAAAAAGACCTACAATTAAATTAAATTTAATGGCATATTAACCAAATACTTGTTGAGTTTGTAGTTTATAATAAAAGTAATATTTCATCTGACGAACATAACTATCTAGAACTAATCCAACCAAGTGAGCATTGCTTCAATGATGATATGAAAGGTGAATTTCATGCCTACCCATTAGGGTTTGAATCCTGGTTGACATAATTCTCTCGGTGGAAACTATGGTACTCTTCAATCTCCTTGTGGGCTAAGCACATGATGGGTTGTGTCTGCATTGGGCTTAGTCCAATAATTGTACAGCCTCTCCTTCCAACAAACCACTGAACATAACTTATAGGCAAACTTACATATTAGGAAAAAGGAAAAACATATTAGGAAAAAAATTCTAGAACAAATTCAATCAAAAGGAACTTGACATCTAGTGGCCAAATTAATTGAGAAGTTCGTATAGCATGCTTCAGTTAAGGAGATCAACATAAATTATATAATGCCAGTGACTGACTTAGATAGTAATTGGCTTAGATGGTTGGGCTCTTTTGGAATTGAGTCTTATAGAAGATTACACACTTGAACTAGGAGAATTTATCCTTTATTGACCAATAATTAGCTTAGATTCAATCAATAGAGAATAAAAACTAGTTTAAAATAAATTAAAAATATTAAGTAAAAAATAGAACATAATCGTATTATCCATTAAAAACATATTTGAAAAATAAAAATTGTAGTAAAAATTAAGTGCATGTTCTTTTCAACTCAGGTTCGACCATTCAGCATAATCAACACTAATCAACACCTAGGTGATCTGTAAGGACTCCACCTTCCACGTCTTCTACTCAGGTTCAATCATTGGGAAAAGCACATGTTATCTCTTTATGAAAATTTTTATGTTGTCGCTAAAATATAGCATCTGCCAAAAAATAGTATTTATAAAATCTTTATGTCTTTCCTTGTAAAAATAAAAGGCTCGATTTAAAAGATGATAATATATGTCCTTTTGGAATTCTAGTATAATCTAGGACCGAAAACTTGTAACCAGGGGAAAATTTGGCCATTCAATGCCTACATTATGTCTAGCTTATAGGCAAGCAACAATCACTTGACTAGTTAGTTGCTTTAGTTAGTCTTTTATTTAGATGTAGTTACTTGATTGGGAACCTCATTTCTACTTTTGTGCTTTATCTAATTGAGGAGGTATTAATAGAGGTATACAACTAATATTGTCCCACATTGATGTAATTGTAAATTATATAGCTTACCTGTGCTATATAAACAAACAAGGCTCCTATAGACCCTAACCCTAGCCTCTTACAGCACCCTCATGTCATCTTCCTTTCGTCATTAGGGCTGCCACCGCAGCTACGCTGCCTTTCTACCCTTCTCCTATCCACGGCGATCGGCAGCCACCCTTGCTAGGGTTGTTACTCCACCACTTTTGCCTTCGTTGTTTCCTCAACCAAGTCCTTCATCCTCTCTTTTCATGGCATCCAAGAGTTACGAAGGTGACTTCATCTCTTCCTTCGAAACAGCACCAGTCATCATGGGAGAAGAGAACCCCAAAAGCGAGAGCTCTAGCCTTCAGCACAGCATCGGGACTGTCTCGTCCACCGCGCTAGCACAACCCTTTCCGCTATCTGTTGCTGTAATAGGGTTTGTCTTTACCATCCCAGTCTTATGGCATTCCTAGTCTCTCCAGGGCGCACTTGGGGCATGCCTCCACCTATGGTGCCCTTCCTATCTCCTGCATCTGCCCTGCTTGGCGATAGTCGTGTGCCCTTCCTTTTGGCTGCACCGTACTTCTTGATGCTAGACTCGTCACCGGGCAGTTAGTTCATGCCCACTAGTTACATGGTCGTCGCGTCTACAGCCCCCTAACGATGCTTGGTTTCTACTGTAGCAACCCCCCTGGCGGCCTTGCCATGCTTCCCCCTAGCATATGGACTATGAATATAACTACATATGTCACAACCATTCTTGCTTTGGTGGATGATTATTCATCATGGGAAATCCAATTCACTTCCTTTCTTGTTATGCATCAGTTGAAAGGTATGGTCAATGGTACTATTCATGTTCTTCCTGAGTTTGTCATTATTTCCTTGGGTGTGCAACAACCTAATTTTGTCCATTATTTGTGGGTTCGTATTGATCATTTAGTACAAGTCCAGTTGTTTGTCACTATATCTAAGGAAACTCTTGTTGAGGTTCGTGATTTACAACATTGTTTCAATATTTGGTGTCTAATTGAATCTCTGTTTAATGTAACTAGTCATGCTCGAGCTTTAGATTTAAAGCGTATGTTGACTAACTTGAATAGGAGGACTATCAATCTATTGATAAGTATTTACGCACTATTAAGTCTATTGTTGACTCCCTGGCTGTTATTCAGTCTCATGTCTCTAATTTGGAGCATATTCAGTTTACAACTGTCGGCCTACCTTCTGACTATGATACATTTGTTAATACTTTCTCTCTCATGACTGGGCATGTTACTTTTGATGATCTACGCTCTAAGCTATTATTTTATGATAGTAGAATTCAGTTTTAGAAAGGAAAAGAATCTACAGGTCATCAAGCATTTATAGCAACCTCTGTCCCTGTGGATCAAGGGGGCGGTCAATCCACTGGCACCAAAACCACCAATGCCAACAAAGGTAGTCGTAATAACAAGAACAACAACGGGCGTTAGAAGAACAACAATCATAACAACGGAAACAAGAAGCATCAACCTCAGCAATCTCAGTTGTTTTCAAGGAGTATGCCTACCAGTTCTGCTTTGCGTAATTCAGTTATTTCATTGTTTCATACTATTGGCTCTTCTACTTCTGTTACTAACATCTTCAGTGCAGGCACACACTAACATGGAGGGACCCCAAGCTCACACCCCAATGTTGTGTGTCAGATTTATCACTCTCTAGCGCATTTTGGGCATTTTGCTGATACGTGCCCTAATCGTTATCAACCCCAGCAGTTTGTGAATAGGTCAAGTACCCAAATTTAGCTGCTGCATCCCACATGACACCAAATGATAGTAAGTTACTCTGTAAATCTCCTTACTTCAGTTTAAACAAAGTGCGAGTAGGTAATTAAGATATGCTTAACATATCCTATGTTGGTACAATGACTTGCAAAACTTTGACTCGGCCCTTACATCTCTCCAATGTGTGTGATGTTCCTCATCTTCATTATCTTGTTCAAGAACCAATTCAACCAAAAATTTAAGCTAATGGTTGAAGGCCCATGAATTGGTTCATACTCTAACATGCCCCCTTACACGAATGTCCTTTGAACTTAAAGCATGGCTGCTGCAAAGGCTCCCCTACCTTGCGCAATTATAAATCTATATGGGAATTGCTAAGATTCGAACTCGATATCTCTTGGTCAGAAAGGCTCTGATAGCATGTTCAAGAACCATCTTAACCAAAAGCTTAAGTTGATGGTTGAAGGCCTAAGAATAGGTTTATACTCTAACAATTATAATCTATTGTCTGTCGAATTGTTGTGTCATGATAATAATTGTCATGTTGTGTTCAATGCTGATTCCGTCTCTATTAAGGACAACACCACGGGTGAAGTCCTTCTACAGGGCTCCAGTGTCGGTAATGTTTATCCAATTGGCATAGAGTCTGATCGCCTCCTTGCCAACCTCACCGTCAATGAGTCCGGAGATATGTGGCACCATCGTTTAGCAAATTGTCGATCACATGTGTTGGGCTTACTTAAGAAAAATAAAGTTGTTCATTTTGAAACTGCTTTTTCGGATACTTGTATGACTTATTACTTAGCTAAGTCTCATCGACTTCCATTTAATCTTGTTGAACATCGTGCCACTTTGCCTTTGGAATTAATTCACCTAAATGTTTGGCAATTAATCTCCTATTTTGTCTCATCAAGTATTTAGATATTATGTTGTTTTTGTTGATGATTTTTCTCGTTTCAAATGGATTTATCATATGAAACGAAAATCAGAAGTCTTTGCTCATTTTTCAAATTTTCAGTCTCTTGTAGAGAATCCGTTTAATAACAAAATCAAGCAGTTTCAAAGTGACGGGGGTTGGGAATTTGATGACATGCCTATGAAAGAACACTTTCTTAAAATGGGTATTTATTTTTGAAAAATTTGTCCTAACACACAACAACAGGGTGGGGTAGCTGAACATAAGCATCGTCATCTCTTAGAAATAACCTGGTCATTTTTAATGGATGTCATGATGTCTGCCACTTTTCGGGTTGATGTTGTCTATTCAGCAATCTTTACTATTAATAGGCTACCCACCCCTGTGGTACATGGTAGATCTCCATATGAGGTTTTCTTTCGATGGATGTCTAACTACTCTTTTCTAAAACCATTTGTTTGTGCCCATTTTCCTAATTTTGTGGCATCTTAAACTAAGAAATTTCAACCACGATCTATTTAGTGTGTTCTTTTGGGGTATGCCTCTCATTATAAGGGATATCGTTGTTTTGATCCCCGTACAGGTCGTGTCTTTATTAGTTGGAATGTTCGATCTCATGAAGCGCAATTCTCAAACCCTACATTGATTTCATATGAGTCCCAACCCTATATCTTTGACTCTTAAGCTATTATGCAACTTACCTACACTGCTCCTATCCCTACTATGTTGGATGTGGCTGCCCCTAAGTCCCCTAAACTTAGGTCAGTCACTCAGGGTCCCCACTGTGTGAGCTCGCCTCTTGTGACTTCGATTTCTAGTCTATCTATGTTGCAGCTGATGGTTGTCGTGTTGTCCTCGTGTCTGGGTCATGAGTCTAGCCCTGATCGATCCTCCTCTACTACCCCCCATAGTGCTCTCGTCCCTCCTATTGTGTCTCAGTACTCTAATAATGTGGTTTTATCCTTCACTAGTCCTAATGTGTCTGCTTTGAGTCCTCCCTTACCTACTTGTGTATCCTCTCCACCACCTCCATCTCCTTAGTCTGACAAAGTCAACACTACTGTTGTGTCCCAACAATTACTCCTTAGCCTCACTCCTCAGTGGCATTGAACACTAATCCTATGCAAACTCATGCCAAGTACGGCCTTTTTAAACCTACACAATTCTTGCCCTTCTCCACTGTTGCCAATGAAGTTGAGCGCACTTATTTTCCTCAAGCATCTAAGTTCCCACAGTTGCAAGATGCTATGGCTGAGGAATATAATGCTTTAATTTCTAACCATCCATAGGAATTGGTGCCTGCTCCACTGGTTTAAATCTTATTGGCAATATGTGGGTTTGCAGGATAAAATACCACTCTAATGGAAATGTGGAGAGATACAAGGCTCGTCTAGTTGCTCAAGGTTTTCATAAGCAAGCAAGCATCGATTACCATGAAACTTTTACCCATGTTGTTAAGCCTGTTGTTGTTCATCTTATACTGTCTGTCACTGGTTCTTTTCAGAAGCCTATTCCTCAGTTAAATATCAAAATTGCTTTCTGACATGGCATTCTAATTGAAGCTATCTACATGAAACAATCTCCTGGGTTCTGAGTTCCCTATTGAAGTGTGTAAACTCATAAATGCCATTTATAGTTCGAAACAAGATCCACGGGCTTGATTTCAATGTTTCAGCAATTTTTTCTTGTCTCATGGTTTCATATGTAGCTTTGTTGATCCTTCTATGTTTGTTTCTCGCACTAGTGCACATATTGTTGTTCTACTATTGTATGTCCTCAGTGGTAGTAGTTTTACAATCTTGTTGTCCTTTACACAGCTTCTCTCACAACTATTTGCCATAAAGGATCTTGCTGACCTTCATTATTTCTTAGGCATTTAGGTGGTTCGCTCTTCTTCTAGGCTTCTCCATTTGCAAAAGAAATATATAGTTGATCTCCTTCATAAGTTTCAACTTCATACTGTTAAGCCCAGTAGAACTTCTTCTACTGCCTAAACCACCCTTTGGCTTCATGATGATGAACTGCTTGCTTACCCTTCTCAGTATAGAAGTATGGTAGGAGCCTTACAGTATTTGACCATGACACAACCTGATATTGCGTTTGCAGTTATTGTAGTTTCCCAGTTTATGCTTGCTCCTCGTACTACTCACTTGCATGTTGTCAAATGTATTTTTCAGGTACTTACAGGGCATGCTTGATCATGGTCTCCTTTATTCGTCAAATGATTTGTCGATCATCATTGCTTATTCGAATGTGGACTAAGCTGGTTGTAAAGACACTTGTCGTTCTACCACAGATTACGTAGTTTACTTTGGACCCAACCTCATTGCCTGGTGCTCCAAGAAGCAATCCATTGTTTTCAAGTCCTCCACTGAAGCTGAGTATCATGTTGTTGGCTATACTATTGCTAAGACTATTTGGCTCTATAAGATTCTCTTTGATCTGGGCATCACAATCACTACTCCTACTCGTCTCTATTGTGACAATGTGAGTGCTACATTCATGATGGAAAATCTAGTTTAGCATGATTGGCAAGCATATTGTTGTGGACTATCACTTTGGTGGAGAGCAGGTTGCTCATGGAGATCCTATATTTCGTTATATCCCTACTAGCTTGCAAATTACTAATGTATTTGCTAAGGGTTTGTCCACCCATAGTTTTTGTTTTTAAAGTCCAAGTTGTCCATGCGCCCCCCCTTATAAGCTTGAGGGGGGTAATCGAGGTATAGGGACATAGGACTATCATGGTTTCACATTAATGTAATTCTAACTATATATGCAAGCGAGGCTCCTATGGTTGGGTGAGTCATTCATCATATGTTTCACAGGTATGATTGATGCTACTTCTGTTGCATTTAATTAACTCTTTATGTCCTTGTCAGCAAAATCAGACGATTTGACTTAGGGAGTCACAATGTTTAACAATCAAATCCAACTTCATTAACTAGCCGGATTATGGAGAAGTGAATGAATATTACTACCACTTGTGCCTTTAGCATGTATGGAACTACTTCAATATTTCTCTTATTTAGTAAATAGTAACGGGATAATACATAAATGGATAAACATTTTTTTTTAATGTCTCTTTGAGTGAAAAAACATTGGAAAAAAACAAAAAATGTTTTATCCTTACTGTGGTGGTGTGCACCATGTCTGTCAGCAGGATCAAATCAAATACTTCGTAGTGAAGTCCAATTAATTGCAATTGAGCAGTTTGATCTTGATGATCTTGCAGTTCTATTTGCATATGTTTTTGCACGACTCCCCCCACCCCCCAAAAAGAAAAACTGTGGGAGAGTAATATTAGTACGATAAAAACTACTCTTTATTCTTTAGATCATCTAATAAAATCTAGTCCTAACGGCATCTTCATAGAGAAGGGTTTGTTCATTATGAGCCTATTGGAAGAGAAGTTGTAGCAAGTTGTAGCATATTTGAGTAGTTTGAAGCAATTTGGAGTGTTTTAGAACGTTCTTAGCAATTTAGAGTGATTTTTTATGGTTTTACAATAACATGTTATTTTGCAGTACTAGTGTACATCCAAAAAAATTATGCAACGGAAGAGTTGAATGTTACTGCAAGTATTATTGTGAAAATTAATAAAAATTTTCATATATTGAGAAAAGCATAATACTAATTTGCAATCAAGTAAATGCATTTCATTACAACAAAAAATTACATATAGAAATTTAGTGGTTGTTTATTTACGATAAAACTATATTAGTTATTACATTCCCACATTCATTTATTACTTGTTTGTTTTACTCGTCATACAACCCAACATTGGGAATGGTTACACTATGCATGGTATGGGCAAACTTAGTAACTTTTTTTATCCATTCGGTTGAAGTTGTGTAGCATGCTTTGTTGTCCTTTTCTTAATTGTTCAAGTGTTCTTTAACACTCCAACTATTCTCTTGATTGTCAAATGTAGGGAAGAGTGGCGAAAATTGATCTCTTTATCCTTAGTAGATGACCCATATTTTCTTATCAATATTCATAGTTTCAAAATGAAAGAAAATAAAGTAAATCTCACCTCAATCGAGGTTAATTTGTTGATTTATCATTAATAGTTTGTTGATAATAATTTATTCATTCATAATGGCTTCAAAAGTGTGACCATATTGTCCTACTTTTCCTAATTTATCGTCAATAACTTTTTTGAAAATTTTATTATACTTTTCTTAATTTATCATTAATAATCTTTTTGGAAATTTTATTTTTTAAAATTTTATTATTTTTTTATCTAAATGTTACGAGGTTAATTTGTCATATGTTGTCCATGTGAAAAAGTTTATATATTTTACTAGCAGTTTCGATTGACTTCGAATGGGTTTGGACAATTGGGAGTAGGTTCGAGTAGATTGGGATAGCTTGGACTACCGGTTAGAAGGTTAGAGCTAATTGCAGAAGAAAGTAAATTTAATATGCTATAACGAACAGGCACTAAGAAGATTTACATGAACGCAGGTTAAGTGTTTCACTCTATACAAGTAGAGAAGACATATGATGATTAACTAGTTCACATGAGATATTTGGAAATTCATTGTTGTCAAGAGATTGTGCTTCACCATGTTGACTACTAATAAATTGTTAGTGTCTTAATATACTTTGCAGCTTCTAGTATTTTGCATCCTTGGGTTGTTATAAACCTGTAATTCTTAGTTTTGTTTGGTTCACTTACTACCCATCGTCACTCACTCTTTTTTCATCTTATTTCTCCTTAGAAAAGTACATCTTTAATTTTTTGTGATCTTTCCTTAATGATGGATTCAATGGACATCCTTCCAATGTGTGACTAGTTATCCTTTTCCTCTATGAGTTTCCTCCATTCTATATAAACAAACACATAACAGAAGAAACAAAGAGAATCAATATATATAACATCTTCAAGAACCATCTCGACTAAAAGTGTAACCTAACAATTGACAAAATAATCAAACGCAAACATCTCACATAATGTGCCTACTAATATTGTATTTAGTAATTAAGGTGTGTCATCATGAAATACTTATTGTCCTTCTGCTTTGATTACTCACTTCTCACTTGATGCAAAGCCAGCCACTGACGCCAAGATTCACCAACATATCAGGGTTCGAGGCATGGGTTCCCTTAATTACTCAAGGAAATGGAGCGTTAGGGGAAGATCCTCCTGGACCTATACCTCCTTGGAGCCTTAAATGAGGGTGTATAAGTTTAGTGCAGTGGCAGGGCAATTAGTAGCCATAAATAAGGATCTTATGTAAATATTCTCCTAAGCCACTTCTTATTCATTTTCCTAGTTTCAGTCATGATTTTTACTTCAACTTTTAGCTCTATGTTGAATGGGCAAACGGGCTCCAATTTTGGCAAATTACATATAGATGGATAGTCCCAAATGTCTATTTTTTAGCAAGCTATGAATCACCTTCGGATTCCAAGTATTGTGTGAGATATGGAGCTTTAACATAAGAAGGGTCAGTGCAGCTGTGCCTTGTGGTTGTTGAACCATGCCTAAAACGAGTACCATCGAAGGTCTTTAAGGGTCAACTTCAGTACCTCGCCACAATCCTGGGAAGAACAGCTAAGTCTAGTGCATTGTCTACCACTATTGCACAAAAGGTTGTTTGCACGATCTTAGGATCCTGGCCTCTTGGGCAACCTCCATCGCATCCTCCCTATCAAAGGATGGGCAGACCACCTAATTATCAGGGGGTAGCAGTCTTGGGAGAGGAAGAGGCACCTCCCCGTCCAGCTTCAAGAAGTTAAACTCTTCCCATATGTAGGATACCATATCCCAAGTATTATATCTGTTGGGGAAAACCATGGTTCCAACAAGAGGCTCTTCAGAAGAGAAGGAGGAGGTAAAAAATGAACATTCACCTCCTCAACTCAAGTGCATTTACCCTAGGGCCAATCTACTTGGCAATGAGAACCAGCATTAAGGGTGTGTTTGGTAGAGGAGAAAATCATTTTCCCAGAAAAATATTTTTCATGAAAAATATTTTCCCAGGAAAAATGATTTTCTACTTATATTTTCAGCTGTTTGGTAGAATGGAAAACTATTTTCTTTCAACTTCATTTTTTGCTATTTGATAGAATGAAGCCCCCCCCCCCCCCCCCCCGCGCCCACTTCGTTTCTTTTTACCATCAACCCTTTCCCCTGCTCACTGCTTTAACTCGATCCAACCAATAAATTCTATTTCTCTCTCCTCTTCAAAATCAAATCCAAAATATCAATAAGAAATATACCTGGTTATAAACTTAGAAAAAGAAAGAATCAACATTAATGAGTCTCAATTTTTTCACTATTCCCAATGTTTACCCAGTTGACTTTGAATAATATTAAACCCAGATTAAAGAAAATGGCGAACAGGGAGATAATCAGATTGCGAAGTTCTTCCAAAAGGCAACAGTAACAAGGTCAGAGAATTCAAGAAATAATTGCAGAGATTGACGATGGAGATCATCGATGAAGATGATGAACATGAAGAAGAGGGGAAAAATGAGAGACAAAATAAGAGTGAAAATAGAGTGATTCTGGACACAATTAAAAGAAAATAGAACAAGAAACAAAATTGGGCAATGAAAATCGGGCCTGAAAAATCATTTTCCCTACTTTTTCAAGGGAAAACAATCTCCTTCAAATGGGGTAAAATAATTTTTTCCTGAAAATGATTTTCCCTTTCTTATTTTACCAAACGGCGTAAAATAGGAGAATTATTTTTCGGAAAAATGATTTCCCCCCTACCAAACACACCCTAAATGGCTGTGGATAGCCCAATTCCCCCGAGGGCAATAAATGAAATCGGCAAGGTTGCTATCAATATCGAAAAGGGATATTTTCTCCACATCCTACTTGCACCCCCATTTTGAAGTTGTACTGGTAAAATGTAAGGGCTTAAAGGATTTAGTCTAGGAAAAATCCAACTTTGACCTCACTGTGGCCATATCAGTAGGAAATGCATCTTGTCACGTGGTGTGTAAGGAAAGAAGTTGTAGCATCAACCCACAAGGGTGAAGGCCGAAGGCCCGCTTCAGACTTGGCCCAAGAATGCACAAGTCTCTACAAGTTATCATTCTACCCTCACAAGCAGTCTCCTGTAAATGCTCACTTACTCCACTCAAAAAAGGTGTGAAAAGGACACTCAATTTTAAGCTCTAAAATCACGAACTGTCAGGGCAGAGTTTACCGGAGCAAAGGAACCGCACAACTTGGGGATTGCCTTCTTGCAGGAAAGGAGACCAGAAGAGGCTCGGATCGAATTGCTCACCATCACATAAGCCACTCTCTCGCCACATCATCAACATCAAAATTCATTAGAGCATTAGAAGCCACATGACACGCAAGGGAAAAATTGTCACGCGGGTCCTCTATAGCCAATTGTCATCATTTCATTTGCTCAGCAAAAAACACCCAAGCGTGGAGGAACCTGTGGGCATTCCTCCACGCTTGGAACTTTTGGATTTTTTTATTATTACTTTTTTATTTTTTCTTTTTTTAGTTAATATATAATTTTTATATAATTAAAAAAATAAGTTGTGTGTTATAAGGTAAGTCCATGACAAATATTTTTATTGGATGATTAAAATTGGAGTTTCATAGGTTGAAGAAGTGATGTAATGCAAGTTCTAAAATTGTGGAACTTTTACTCACATGGCACGCCAGAGTTCCAAAAAGAATTTGGTTGGGAATGCTCTTAGGAACCATTTACTCATAGACAATATCTACGCTCTTCTTTTTGGGGGGGGGGGCATCATATGCAACTCTAAGGCCTTTTTCATTGGTAAATCCCAATTTACCAACCCAAACCAACTTTAACTATCTTCAACACACTTCATCAACTTCAAAAAAAAAAATTCAACTTCAATGAACTTCTACCTACTTCAACCCACTTTCCAGTATTTTAACCAACTTTTATCTATCATATAAAAAAATTCAACCAATTTTAAGCCGCTTCAAACCACTTTAACAAAAAAAATATCAACTTCAACCTACTTTTACAAATCTCAATCAACTTCACCCATTTATCAACCCACATTTTCCATCTAAAAGAACAGGCCTTAAGGGACTATAAAAGATCTCTTGTAATTACTGGATTCAAATCATTTATTTTTTTTATATAAAAAGTGAGTGTTCTATCTTGATATTCTTACAATTGCCCTTCATATATTCTATACACATATGAATTAAAATCATACATGTTAAGTTGTAGAAATATATCTCAATATAACTAAAAGAGCAACTTTATAGTCCCAATCGATATATATATCTGTTTGTACGTCAATGGTAATAGATTGGATTTTGGTTGGCCACCCACCCACCATCACTAAATGCCAACAGAAAAAAAAAAAAAAAAAAAAAGAGGGGGTGGGGGGGACTGATGGGGTAGGCTAGGAGTGCCCAGCTCCATGTCTATGGTACACTAGACCGTGGAGAATGGCTAATTGGACCACTAATTAAACTAACCAATCAATACTAAGGGGCCTCTGGTGAAAACTGATGGCAATTAATCAAGTGTGGCCACTATTAAACGACCAGGGCCCATCATGAAGGTGGACACAGTGGCACAGTAGCCCTGGCCTTGCACCTTTTTGGGGTCTCTTCCTCGAACTCTTAGGTGTATAATATACATTACTATCTCTTTTCACGTGTTTGAATTGGTGGCTCACTTACCTTCTTGTACACACAGAATAAGAGAAGGACGATCCAAATCAACTGATATTTTATTTGATAGTTAGTGATTAATTGATATTAATTATTAATTGGCTAATTATAATAATTAATTATATCAGCTAGTTGTACTAATTGTTTGTAGAAAAAATGTATATATGCAGTGAAATTAATTGTTTCTTAAAAATATGCGACATAACAAGTTAATTTTTAAAAAGTTTTAATGAAAAACTACTAAAATTAGCATCAAAACTAGATTAACTATTACATTTCTAATCAAGACGGGAGCCATGTCAGTTGATGATCATATTTTGGCTTTTGGCCACTCAAAGTGAAGGAGTGATTATATTTATCCTCACATCTTTTTCCTTTCTCTTTTTTTTTTTGACTTTTCCCCCCCTATTTTATTCACTTTGTAGCATGCTTCATAATTGCTTCAAGTTGAAGGGAGCAATTTTAATTCATTCTGTCCCATTTCTCTTTTATATAGACATCAAATTACATAAAAGTGACACCAACTTAATTAGAAAATGACCATATGACTTTATTGTGTGATAAGTGATAATTGTGTCAAATTTGGCTGCATGATCAAATACTCCACGAGGTAGGAGCATGCATCCTGTTATGATTGAACATTTTTAAAAACAATTGTTTTATGAAAGCTCAATAAATACCGTTAATATGTTGTCTTTCATTTGAGTGGTAAATAGTATATTAACTATTATATAAATAAAAAAATTTATAATTTTCAACCAAAAAAAAACCTCAAACATTATTCAAGCGGAAGTCGTTTTTAAGGTTTTTCTCTTCTTAGAAGAACCCCAATTATTTACGATGTGAATGTCTATTGTACATGGCCAGTACATTGCAGATCCAAATATTTCATGTAATAGTTGTCTGATTTTTGAGTTTTTTATGATTCCATAATTGCCGCTTAATTTTTATGGATTTTTGAATTTTATGAATTTTCTATAGAAATTTCAATAATTTTTCAAGCTAATGGTTGCCATGGGAGACACGATGCCTTGTAAACATACCTAGATCTGCCCATGTGCATATGGTGATAATATTTTATTTAGATGCATAAAGAAATACAAATCCAGCATCATATAGTTCAAAATTGAATCAAAATTCACGTCTTTTAATGTATTTTTAACCTTTCCTTTCAGAAATTTAGATTGTTCTAACACGAATACGAAAAAAACAAAAATTAAATTATCAATTACATAGGTAGTAGCACTTGAACCAATTATCAACTAAGACAATTAATCAAAGTACAATTTTTATCTGCTTAGACTTTAGATGTCTACGACCTACTTGAACATAATATGTTCTATGGGCTCGTACCTCTGTGTCATTAAGTTCTAAGGAGACAGCAGAAGCTTAGTGGATGAAATATGACCATGTGATCAGAGCATGATTACGGCTCCTAGTGGCTGTAAAAGCCATCAATGCTGTAGAGGATCGATCCTGATCTCCACTTTGCGATCTGCGATAGTCGCACGGTTGTCTGATGCATTTTAGATGTCTGAAATTTTGGTCAGGACAAATTTGTTGGAGATAAGCTTTCGGGTAGGTAATACCATGTAATCCAATCTTCTAGATGATTTAATTTGTCATCAATCCGTGATTAGTGCATTACTTTAATTGCAGATTATTTTGCAGCTTGTTAACAAACTGGTGCTAATGATGAGGTAATAATAGGTCAAAAGTTAGCATTACACATTACTTTTTTGTGACAATCACAGTTAATCTGGTTCATAGATCAGTTGAGTGGTATATTGCAATTTTCTTTTTCCTTTTTTCTTGATTGATAAGCTGTTTCAGCAGTAATTACTAGGTCTTTATTTGGAGATAATCTAATGGGTCCTATGGTCCAAAAAGAGAGGCACACGTTGCACCACAAAAAAAAAAAAAAAAAGAGGGGCACACACCTAAACCCAAATGCTATGGATGACTTAGAAAAAAATTTCTTTTTCGTTCCATGTGATTTGGTGTAATATTTACTAACCTCACAATTTTAGAAAAATATTTTTGGAACTACTTAGTTTAACGTAAATGCTCTTCGGGGCACAATTTTTTTGGGTTAATGATTTCTAATTGACAAATATTTTATTTTATGGCACTAAACTTTATGACATTTCTGTTTTTGACCTAGATAGGGTTCATAGTGCAAATACTCAAAGTTTTGGGTTTTTTTTTCCAAAACTAAGCTTAAATTAATGTTTGAATTTCTTATAATAACTTTACTGGTACTAGTTATCACAATCTACTACTTATATCATAAATATTGAATTTTTTGTGATTAGAGGACCATCATGCTTAGCAAAATAATTAAAGTATAATTAGAAAGTTTCGATCATTACCTGAACTTAGTCAATGTTGAACCCTGGCATTCCTCTGACTTCCATTTATAGAGTTGTTAATCTCAACCACACCTTTCTTGGATCAGACATAACACAATTCCATTTCTTTTCCTTTTTCTAATAAGAATTTTTCAGCTCCAACATTAAAGAGATAAGCAAAGACGTCTTCTGAAGTAGCTCATTCTACCTTCATATATTTGCTGAGATTATCATGATAAATGAAAGTAATGTTTCCGCAATATATTAGTGGCCTTCTCAGTTCAATTAATGCCCACATTTGATGATAAATATTATAAAAATCAATGACTCTTGCTAAAAAAGGATCACTAACTACTTCTTGTCGTTCTGAAAACCATTCTTGTCATTGATAATTGGAATCGTCTAAATCAATTAATTGAATAAGATAATGGGCTGGTTTAACTTTTTCATTTTTATACTTAGTTACTGCACAGTGAATCTCAACATACAAACTTCTAATGTACGGAATTTTTGTTAGACCGTCAAAAGATGTGAAAATCCAATGGATCCTTTTAAACATGCACCGTTGAAACTTAGTTAGTCTTGAGAAGAATAGGTACTTTGGATCTGGAATTTTCATGAGGTAAGCTATCATTCATATTCTCAGGCTTTCATGATGGAGTCATCTGGAGATATTGAATTAGTTGGGAATCTAACACCACCAACTCCATATCTATAAGGAAAGAAGATCATAGTATTCCATGATTTACCAAATATCATAAGAATAATTATGATAATAGTCAATAAAGAATGCATACCAGTCGTTGAACCATTTTCTTGAACATTGGAATTTATTTTTTCTTGAATATCACAAGGACACCTTAGGTAATTCATTTATAACTTTAAAAGGTTAAATCTTTGAGCTCTTAGGTAGACAGAAAATAGCATATCAAAACATGATCTACTTTTTCTATGAAAGTTCAAAATATTCATAAGGATTCTACTATAAAGATAAACTCGTTCTAATAGTAATGACATTTCATTTTGGATTTTCTTATTTTTCGGAGGGAGTTCTACTCTGATGATCACCATTGGCAAGCTCACAAATTAACTATCTGCAAAAGAATTCCTCGATCCTTGTATATGCTCAATAGAGAGAGAAAACAGGTTAAGTCATCATTGTCAACACAGGAGTCTCCCTTGTACTTGCATGTTTGATAAATTCTTTTTTACAAAATCAAGTATTCCTTTGCAATCAGTTCAAATAAGAAAAGGTTTTATGACTAAAAAGATTAAAAACTTTTCCATCCCCCTTATGACTGCAAGAATTTTCTTTTTCTATCGTGGGACAGTTGTATTTTGCTTTATTAAAACTTTCACTACAATATTTGCATCATTTTTCTCCTTCTTTGATTTTGATTGTTGCACTTCAGTGCTCATTGCTGACATCTGTCTCAAGAATTAAATCATCTTCTTTATTAGGCAAATTAAAAATAGGAAGATTTTTACACATTTTTTTGAAGTTTTGAACAATTTTTGCATTACTAGTAGTCCATGACTAGCTTAATTACTTCTTTCTTGAGTTTCTACTGCAAATGTTTTCTCCATTTAGCTAAATCTTTAATGAAATCTGAAGCATAGGTAAAACGTCCAAGAAACCTTTCTAATTGCTTCCTATCTTCGATCTTTTCAGAAAAATTTTCTATTTTCTCCAGAATATGCTTTTGTAGGATGATTTGTCCAACTTTTATCTCTAGAGCTAAAAACTCAATTTCTTATAAAGCATCAATGCACTTGTTCTTACCAAGAATAATACGATGATCAATGCATCTTTGGGTGATAGCTAAGACATTATATTTATTCTATTACATGATTTTGGACAAGACAATGATATCATCAATATAAACTAGACAATAGTGATTAAAATCTTTGAAGATGTTATCCACTCTTCTTTGAAATATTTGAGGTTTATTTTTTAGACCAAATGGCATTATTATCCATTCATAATGTCCTTGAGGGGCACTAAAAGTAGTTAAAAGAATGCTTTTTTCGCCCATTTTTATCTACCGGTACCCACATTTGCAATCCACTTTTGAGAACCAAGAGGTTTATTGAATTTTATTGAAAATGACTATTTTGTTAAGAATATAATAATCATCAAATACAGTATTATCATTAAGCTTTTTGTAACTGATTACCATTCTTGCTTTTCCATTTTTTTCTTCAAAATGATTTCCTACCCTGAAAAAGGGACTGGTATGAGGGCTCTTGCTATTCATGATTAATCATTTATTCAAAAGTTCCTTGATTTGTTTATCAAATTCTTGGATATCCTGGTGTATATATGCCATTGTTTGACTCGAATAGTAGTGTTGGGATTTAAGAAAGTAATCTTTATAAATGTCTTATTTTTATCCCAAAATTTTAGAGGATTATTAGAGTAGAGTTCTTTGCATAATTACTCTTATTGCTCAGCAATCTGCTCTTTAATAGATAACTCAAATAGTGAGATTGTTAGTGCTAGCTCTCGTTGTGTAGGCATTACCTTCTCACCATGCTGACTACGTGTAAACTCCATATTCTGATGAGTGTAAGCTCTCTTTAATTTATTAATGGGAACTATGTGACCATTTATTGTAAATATTATTTGATTTATGATCTATGTGCATAGAGAATACAACCTCTGAAAATTATTCCCAATAATCATATCATGAGAAGGTTGATCGGTAGCCCATAAAACTGGTATAATACATTGAACTTCTTCGATTTCTATGGTTAACCCTTCCATGGCCTCCTTGTGGCTCATTATGTTATTGTCAGCTATCCTTACTTATAAATCAATTATCCTTACTTGTAAAGAATTCTTGGCTTTCTTCCACATGAACTCTGAAAAGAAAGATCTTTTTTCAAAACAGATAGAGCAACCACTATTCATGTGGGCACAAATTCATATTTATGGTATCTCTCTAAATATATATTTATTGGGATATAGATACTATTAGAATTCGTATTGGTGACTTCATAGCATTTCTTCATAG
Source organism: Selenicereus undatus (assembly GCA_017589665.1). Classification (NCBI taxonomy): domain Eukaryota; kingdom Viridiplantae; phylum Streptophyta; class Magnoliopsida; order Caryophyllales; family Cactaceae; genus Selenicereus; species Selenicereus undatus. The sequence goes on along the minus strand of JACYFF010031956.1, from coordinate 15,023,957 downwards.
TCATATTTTTGAGTAATTCATCATCATATATTGGCTCACTAATAGTTTTTGTTTTATACCTAATGACTTTCCTACCTAGACTTTTCCTATGTAGAGTCATACTTCGATCTACACCGTATCTTGCATATTCAAAACTCATGCTCTACTTATTTTACTAGTCATGCTAATTGTATCATCTTCTTTAAGTTCTTCTTTAGCTGATGAAAAACCTTCTCCCCATTCTGATCTTGTACTCATACTTCTTAATTATTGGGATTTAATGGTAATTTTATGATTCCCATCAATTTTTATCACATTTTTCTTATTGATTTTTGTGGGATTAGCAAACCTAGATATCCAAGATCTAGCAAATTTTTATCTCCTGCTGATTGGACTTTATTCTTTGAATCTTTTGCATTAGAGTAGGACTTTTAAATTTTTCTACCTCTATCATTGTTACCTTAGTTTTTGGATCTATAGTATTATCTAATTTGTAGATTATTTTTCAAAATATTCTTAGTGGATATCCTCCTCTTTTCATATCCATCCCAACTGTTTTTATCTTAATCTTCTTAACTTCAGTCTTAATTTTACCTAATTCGACTTTTAATTCTAAAACTATATCAGTGATATAGTTTAATTGGGATGCTACGGAAGTGATTGCTTCTGATGAGTTAACAACATGTGAATAATTAGGAGTAAGGCAAGTAGGTGATGATTCGAGCATTAAATACAGTTAATTAGCTTAATTAATTATTAATTAGCCTAATTATTTTAATTATTTCACGTGACTCTAATGCCAATTGAAAGAGGGACTCAAGCAGTACTACGAGAGAAATTACACATATATAAAATTAAATTTTTCAAAGTAAGTTTTTAAGGATTGAGGTTAAAAATGCAAATTTTAAAAACTTCGAGTACTATTTATAATTTAGAAAGTTAGTTTGGTTAAGTTTGGTTCCATAAATTATTTACCCCAAAGTTGAATGGACTGAAAAATCGTTTCTAAAGTGGTGGGTTCAGAAAATTATTGACCCTAACCTTAAGGTTTGAAATGAAATTTATCCGGAGACTTAGGCCTATTATGCCTTACGTAAGTTCCTTCCCAAAAGATAATACTTCCACCATGATTCAAACTTGTCCCTTTTGGGTTCTTGCAAAGTCCTTCACAAAAGAGAATGTTTCTACCAAGATTTGAACTTACTCTTTCAGGTGCATGGTCAATATCCCACTTGAGCAAGAGGTAATTGGGAATATTGCTATATTGGAAAATGGCTACGACTATTGTATTATTACACGACAACTTACCTTCATTTACATTATTGATGCAGTTCTGGTATGAAAATATGTATGATTTTTTACTTATTATGTTAATTTAGTCTCATTTTGACTTTATCTTTTCACAAAATTGTTTTGTGGGTCATATGGAATCAACCTCTCTATGGGTAGGAATATCGGTAGAGGTAAGGTTGCCTACAGCTGGATCTCCCCAGACCCCGCGAAAGCGGGACCCGCACTGAGAGTTTGTTGTTGTTGTTGTTGTTGTTGTCTCATTTTGACTTTGGAATTGGAATACTCGTTCGCTAGTTAATACTATTAGTTTCATTTTGGATTTTCCACAAATGTTGAGAAGATGTACTAACAATCAATGAGGATGTTTTTCTAAACATCTAAGTTAGATGCACCTAGTGATTGTCCTTAAAGAGGACCACCACTTTTAACGAAGCTAAAATAAATAGAAGAATGACCATTAATTTTGCACAAGTTAAAATAAACATAAGAACTATCATTATTGATAGAAGAAGTACTAACAAACTATTTGGAATAAAAATATGAACAACTAGTTTTTTTTTCGATCATTGATATATCTTGAAAAAGGTGTAGAGAAAAAGCTATAATATGAAAACAATCCTTGCATACTAAGAGACCTCACAGAATAAGAAAAACTCCGATGACCACCTAAAATTACGATCACATCTACTTATGAACAAAATTGCACCCACAATTGACAACCTTAAACAAAATGGCAGCACTCTGAACATGAATCTAAACGAGTAGGACTCCAAGCATTGACATATAATGATGCTATTTTGTACCTAATATGTACAACTAGCGTTAGCCAACAGGCTTAAATACTTTTAAGAATCACTATGTACAATCAATTAAGTACTTTAATGAGGGAATTGTTAAGAGTAAAACCTAATCTCTATAACTACATATAAAATTGAGTAACTTCACATATTTTTGCCAAGTATCATAACTTTATTGATTAGCATATTAATTAATATTTTAATTTATTTTGTGTCTTTTACTTGGGTACTACTCTTTTTTAACTTCTTTTTATATATTTCGCAAGATCTCCTTAGTCAATTTCTTAGAAATGTGATTAATAAACATTTACTTGCCTATAAAAAAATAACACATGTGTAAATCTAAAAAGTTCAATAGTTACAAAGATTATTCAGCTAATAAAATAAATATAAACGATGAAAATAATATAATTGATGAATTATTTATAATTTTAGACACTGACATATTATCTAACTCACAAAGAGTCATGCATATAACCTCAAATAAAGTTCCATCCCCAAACCAATTGATAATGGGTGGAGAAACTCACAAGTTTATACATATGCTCAAGCCCTTGGTAAATTGGTAACGGGCCTTTGGTAAATTCAATCCAGTTATCAATCTTCTGAATATATTCTAGTTTCCTTGTGCATTTTGGGTTGCATTAATTTCGCTGATTGTCAATCATTGTACTTGCCAAACTATTGTAATTACCATATTCTGTATTAGACTTTGTACATATATATTCATCTAATTAATAAAATCAAAACAGTGAGAAGAGCACGGAGAATCAATTCTCTCCCAACTCCAAAATTTTCAAGAGCATAAGAAGACATACATAGGATAGTTATAGTAGGAATAGAAAGTAGTACAAGGTTATGAGGAAAACTACATGAAATGATGGATAGAGGGCCAGTTAATCTCTACTTTTTGTAAATCACATCATCACAAAATGGCATTGTTGTCTCCTGATTCCCTATCCCCTCATGTGATTGAGGAAGCTCTCCTGTTTCTAAAGTGCCCTATCGTCCTTTTCTTCTTTTAGTTTGTGTCTTTTCCTATGCCTCTTCCTTAAATCCGTGAAATTTCATTGTCCTTCTAACCACCTACACTGAGTTTAGCTAGCTAATGCAAGATTAATCTTGTATATACTTGGTTTCGAAAAGAAATTATAGTTACACTTAATTATTTTCAGATGAGAAAAATTCGTGTTTACATAATATCAAACTAGCTCTTTTAGATTGGACCAATATATCAAGTATGTGTATATCACATAAATTTTAGATATTATTAATAAGAAAAGTATGATAACGATGAACGAAAAGTATTGTCATAACCAAAATTAGGAAATGTATAAATGTAATTTTGTATACTGTACAATCCTTAATGCATATTTAAAAGAAAGATGAATATATAACTTATAAAGATTGCTTTGTGAAAAAGAATAAGAAATTGAGTCAAGGGTATAACTGAAGTTTTATAAAATAATTTTATTTGAAACAGTTAATTTCAGCAAATATCTTTTTTAAAAAAAACTATTACAATTAGTTAAATCAAACAGCTAATATAATTAATTAACTACTAATAATTAATATAATCAGCTAATAACTAATAGCACTGACAACTAATTGCCAGATAAGGACTCTTTCAGCCGCTAATATTTAAGCATGTTACTGTTTTTAAATATTTAATATAATCAGACTTGAAGAGATGTAATATCGGCCTTTGTTTTAATTTCCAACGCCACATAGACAGACAGTGGATAAAACAAAAAGGGGTACGAGCTACGTATATAAAAACAGTACTTTAGGTTAAACACTTCAAAGGAAAAAAGGGGTCCTATAATGTATGTGACATTATTGCTGCTCCAATTGTTCTTTATTGTTTTCGAGAATAAAGTAAACCTGATTTTTTTTCTTTTTTTTTTAATCATAAAATGGATGCTGATCTCTAGTCAGTCATTAAAAATTTGTTAACCAGGTTGACTGACGTTAATATTTTTGTGGGCTGAGCATATCTCGTCTTTGATAAAGATCTCAAGATTTTGTGTTAATGCACTTTTTTTTTTAGAGTTACATTTTGTTGTAATGTATTTGTTGGAGGAAAGATAATTATGTAACAAAATGCTGTGAGGTTACACATGCTTTTTTGGTATTGGATCATTCATTTCACTGGAGTCGAGTTACTGTTGCTTTAATTAGGGGTAGAACACTCCTATTATCAATTTTCTCCATTCACAAAACTCGAATCTAAGACCTTACTTAAGGGGAACAAGTGTCAAATTACTTGAACCAATCTGTGTTGGTTGTGAGGTTACAAATGTTAATCTAAAGTAAGTTTGTAACACTATCATATACTTATAAATTTTTATTATAACATTACGTGTGTAAATATCTTGTAACCCTGTTCTTTTTCGCACTAGTGAGCATTTAGGCTATACATTACATGTCTTTTATAACTTCTTACGGCTTCTGACAACTTTAATAAAATTTTAACATCTTCTTTCATCTTCTTAAATGTCCTTACATCTTTTTACATCTCTTTATATATTTTTATAACATTCAACTTATCATTATTTTTTTCTTATATTTATATAAATTTATGCATATTTTTTATATACTAGCAATATGAGAAATTTGCATATACTTTTATAAACAGAATGTTTCTATAAACATAAAAACAAATTTAATGACATTAATTACATTTGAGTTTCGACATAAATTATATATACGTCATTATTAGGGACGAAGCTAGAAGCCTACAACAGGGTCAGGGCAGGCCATTGTTGTATTATAAATGTACCGCAAGTGCACGGTGCCGGTTGTAGCCAGCAAAGGCAAGCACGGGTCGTATCCGCAGGGAACTTAGTTTCAACCACCGAATTGATTTCTAACACTTAATCTAGGCGAATGTCGAGTGAAGTTGGTTTAACTGATTCTAACTCTATTTGGTCTAAGTCAATAATGAGAAGGGAATCCTGGATTGGGGTTCACCGCACTGTGACATTCATTATAGAATAAACTAGGTCGTGTGAATCTGCCTGTAAGATAATTGAAATGGAATTATTACCGGTTTAAAGCATCTACGCCTACTTTCGAAGGTCATTAGACTGATCAAGCTAACCTAGTTGTCTACTTTCGTGAAACTAGAATAACAAAACCACAAGATCATGTAATTTCGATTCCCAATTGCACCCCCGACTACTTTCGTGTCAGGTAATTCAATTGCTCACAAAGCTACTCTAAGTAAAGGACCTAACTTTCGTTAGTCTCCTAAACCCAAATTAAGAACTTGAATAAAACCCTCTCAGGCAATTCATCGAACACCTGGCATGCTAAGTGAGAATTCAATTATACTCTGGCGTAATTCACAAAAACCTAGGATTAACAATCCAATTTACATCACAGGGGCTACACCCACTCCAAGATTAAGGATTTAGCCGCTAAACATGATTCTAAACAACATCTCAATCAAGAACATACACATACCAAGAAATACTAATACTTGAATTAGAACGTAAAGGAATGGGAAGAAGAATGTACTCTGTAGAATCTGCAGCAGTAATCTATCGAAATGCATAACCCAAAATCCAATCCAAAACTTTGAATTCAATAACAATGAGAAGTAAAGTCTAAACCCTAAAAATCGCCTTTTTCGAGAGGAAGCAAGGAAAAAGAAAAGCATGCCCCCGAACCGCCTTCGCCAAACTGATTAAGTCGCGACAAAATAAGTGATGCACGGTCGTGCCACATACGCACGGGCACCCGTGCGTGTCTGGGGTAGGCACGGTTCAGACGCACGGTCGTGTGTTCAACCGTGCGCAGCCTCTGGCTTCGAGGCACGGCCGTGCGTATCCTGCAACTGACCGTGCGCCTCCTGCAATCAGCCGTGCGCCTCCTGAAGGTTCTCCCGGGCTTCATCGATGCTTCGTTCATGTCGGAAATCGATCCCAAGGCGTCCTTTCTTGGCAAAACAAGCAAGAAACTCCCACTTTCTGGACCTTAGACCTGCAGATCAAGAAATAAGGCAACTTAGCGCATAATAGGTCAAGAAAGTGTATTCAACCCCCTTTTTGCTAAGATTAGTCGAAAGATTATAGGAAAAAAAGGGGAAGAATTAGAGTCGAATACGGGCTAAAATAGTGTAAAATAGAGGTTCATCACGCCCCCATGCTTATCTCTTGCTTGTCCTCAAGCAAGATTACGCTATGAAAGATCAGAGAGGATGGTGGACCTCTAAACACACCCTCTTCAAGGGGAAGGATGGAGGATCAATGAATCATGCAAATCATGCATCGAAGGTGGTCGAGTCAAGGTGTGTCAGATAATCTCAATAAAAGTGCATGCAATGTCATCTATGAATCACCTTGCCCAAATGAAACACACCACACACCCCAATGTTGAAACACTTAGTAGGACATAATCTTCCTCAACAAATGGTGAGTAAGCAAGACTGGTAGGACTTCACTTTATGGCAAAGTGGAACACTCCCCTCAACGTGTTTGAAATATGTAACAAGGGCACGCTCAATACTCCAACCAATTGGGCAAACTACCATATGCTTGGTAACGTTCTCCACTCTTCACCGCAGGAATGCAATATGCAATGTGTTCAATCAAGAGGACTTGCGATAAGGATGTAATGGGGCTAAGGTCAAGGGTGCGAAGCGGAATAATTTGGGAAAAGTGGAGCTATTAGTCAAAGACTAGGGAGCAAGAACACTTCCACAATCAACACTAAGATTACAACCTCACACAACTAGCGAAATCGAACAACAAATCTCGCAAAAACCTCGAAAGAGGAACCAAGCAAGCTTATTGCAGAAAGCTTCCACGCTACCCATTTTATTTGCAACTTCTCTTTTCTTTTTTTCTTCTTCTTTTTTTTTTTGAGAAGCAAAAAGGATGCTCTTGGATAGCGTCGGAGGTAACCAAAAAAAATCGATTCGCACTTTCCCCAAAATGAGCCACTAGTATTATACCCGCAGTGAAAAATCAAATGCCCGAGAGAGACCCAACTTGATTGTGGAAGTGTCGCCCCACTAGACCTTGACAAGGGTGAAGAAAATATGCATAGGTCAAGTGTGTAATTGGTGTGGTGCAACAACAACGACAGGGGGAAGGGCACAAAGGGCTACCAAGGGGTAATCATGCAACAACGGGTGGCTTTTTGGCTAATGTGGCTACGTGAAGAAAAAATTGCCTCAATCATGTCAACACATGCAATTGCTAAATGCAGTTTCAAGGAGAACGAGACCAAGTTCTAGAGATGCTTCATGGAGGAGTCACACATGAAAGGAAGTAAAGACTATATGTAATGAATAGTCATTAGGCTCAAGAATCTCACAGGTAACCCTACCACAGTCAAGTGACTTACTCCAAAGTATGTTCCATTCATCAAGGTCAATCAAGTCAAACCGCATGAAACTCAGGGGTAGTTAGCATGCAACACAGGGCAAAGAAACTACGGATGACAAAGACAAACACAATTTGCACAAAATCTCACACCAAGACAAGTCACCCCTCAACACACAACCCAGCATGATCAATCAATCATCACCCCTTTCAATCTCATCACAAGAGGGGTTTTCTCACACATTTATTATAAAGCAATAAATCTAACTAAGAAAGCGGTAAAGGATATAAGGGGAAATGGAGAGAAGGGCAAGAAGTAGTACCTGAAAATCTTAAGGAGGCCCAACTTGATCATTTCTCCTTTTGCGATGTAAAATCTAACCCTATATGCTCTACACTACATGCTCTAATAATGAAAAGATAAAAACAACCGAGTGCAATTATATGAAGTCCTATCTAAATGATGTAAATGCAACATGCTAGTCAGTCAATTCCCTAAAATCTACCATTTCACCCAGAGAGCAATAAGCTCACCCCCCCATGCTTGAGGTTTTCATGGTCCTCAATGAAAAGGGCGCAGAAAAAGGGCAAGGGAAGGGGGAAATGGAAGAGGGGAGTGACACACGTTTTTTTTTTTGTTTTTTTTTTTTTGGTGGTTTTTGTTGTTTTTTTTTTTGTTTTTTGTTTTTTTTCAAAGCTGTAAATGGCTTGGGTTGCCTCCCAAGAAGCGCTTGTTTAAGGTCCTTAGCTTGACCCTTACCTCCAAATGGTAGACGGTAATGAGGCGGGAGGTGGCCTTGGGGAGGTGTAGAAATAGGAAGGAGGATCTTCGACCTCCCCAGGACGAGCACAGGCGGGCGCGAAGTAGGATGTGAGAGGGACGGCCCCAGAACAAATGGTAGGGCTGGCAGACAGCATTGGAGATCCCCCATGCCCATCATATATGGCAACCTCAGGAGCAGCATCAAATGGGGAGGGTGGGAGAGGCGCCTCTGAGGGTGGGGGAAAGACAGGCGCTAAAGGCGGTGCAGGGGGAGGAAAACTGAAGTCTACCTTCTCCCCACACACTTGGAATGATAGTGTGCCGGCCTGAACATCGATCACCGCCCCGGCAGTCGCAAGGAATGGGCGACCGAAGATGAAGGGTGGCGGAAAGGAATCGTCCATATCAAGGACGATAAAGTCACACGGGACCAGAAAATTCCCCACCTGGACCGGAACGTCCTCCAGGGTGCCCACCGGACGCCTGATGGAGCAGTCCGCAAGCTGAATAGTGATGCTGGTGGGTGTGGGGTCCCATAATCGTAGCTTCTTGCAGAGAGAGAGCGGCATGATACTCACACTAGCGCCCAGATCGCAGAGAGCTCTCTCAATCTGCACATCCCCTATATAGCAAGGGATGGAGAAACTGCCAGGATCCTGCAGCTTGGATGGCGACCGCCTTTGCAAGAGTGCGCTGCAGGAGCCGCCAATGGAAGCTATAGAAGCCTCCCTAGATGCTCCCGTCTTGGATAGGAGCTCTCGTAAAAATTTCCATTGTGCAGGGGCACTCTTGAGAACTTCCAAGAAGGGGCTACTGGCATAGATTCGGCGTAGGATTTCCAGAAATCGCTCGAATCTAGGTTCAAGCTGAACGAGCTCGGACCATGCCAGTCGCTGAGGGAAGGGCACTCGAGGGTGGTAAGTGCGATCAATAGGTTGATGGAGGGTTTCCTCAGTAGGGCTCAGACCCTCATTTTTCTCCTTTCCCTCAGTTCCGGCAGAAGCAGAAACCGGAACGACCTCCTGGAGGACCATCACTGGGCTCTCTTCTAACCCCGCGCCCACAGTAGATATGGCATTGACTTGACGGTGGGGGTTGACCTCGGTCTGGCCCGGAAGTTGCCCCTGAGGTCTGGACAGGTGGCTCACCTGCTGAGCAATCTGGGCAATCTGTGTATCCATGGTTTTCTGATGGGCGGCCATGGAATCCACTCTGGAGGTCAGTGCCTGAATGTTTTCTTTGAGAGTCTCATTTGTCGTGGTCTAGGTCGCTATGAAATGCTCCATAAGGCTCTCCAAGTGAGATGTGGGTTCAGGAGGTGGAGGAGGTGGAGTGTAGGGGGCTCGGTTGTGGAAACCGGGTGGCTGGTTGGGGTTCTGAGGGTGAGGGTTGGGGTTTTTATAGAGGGGGTTCGGACGAGTATTCCAACCCTGGTTGTAGGAGGTGAGATGAGGGTTATTTTGAGCAGGTTGGGTGTAGGTATGATAGGCGTTGACGTGCTCAATGCTAGAGGGGGCATTGTAGCACTCAACGGCAGTATGGCCCTGTACACCACATGCCTCACAAATGGCATAGATCCCCATGGACGGCCCTGCAGAAATGGCTGATGAGGTAGCCACTTTCTCTAGTCGCTGTGCGAGGGCGTCTACCCTGCTCGCTAGGAGCGTCACAGTGTCTACCTCATGTCTGCCACCTCCTCTCTTGGGGGTGGCTCTGTCACTCGACCAGTGATAATTGTTGGAAGCCATCTCTTCCAACAACGCCTTTGCCGCTTCGATCGATTTGCCCATAAGAGCGCCCCCTGCTGCAGCATCAACTGAAATCTTCACCGACCGCTCTAATCCATTGTAGAAGGTTTGGATTAGGAGCCAGTCGGGAACTCCATGGTGGGGGCACTGGCGCTGGAGGTCCTTAAATCTCTCCCACGCCTCATATAATGACTCACCATCCTGCTGGGCAAAGGAGGTGATGTCTGTCCTCAGCTTGGCAGTCTTGCCAGGTGGGAAGTACTTGCTGAGGAATGCTTTGGAGAGTACTTCCCACGTGGTGAACGAGTTGGGCTCCTCGTTCTGAAGCCAGTCACTGGCTCTATCCCGCAGTGAGAATGGGAAGAGCCGCAGCCGGATTGCATCAGTGGACACCCCATTTAGCTTGATGGTATCACACTTCGCTAAGAACCTGCGAAGGTGCACGTTGGGGTTCTCCGAGGGGTGCCCGCTGAATTGCTCCCTCTCCACGAATGTGATCAGTGCGGGGCTGAGCTCGAAGTTGTTAGCCTCGATGGCGGGGCTAACGATGGAGGAGGTTACGCCCGATGCTTGTGGCAAGGCATAATCTCGCAGCACTCTTTGGCTTTGCTCGGCCATCTGTATTTGTGCTTGGTGCCTCTTTCTTGCACCGCTTTGCCTACGAGCAGTGGCTTCGATTTCAGGATTCAGGGGAAGCAGGTTGTGACTCCCCTGACTGCGCCTGCGCATACAAAGCCAAAAACTACACCAAGCGTAAGCAGGTTCAAGCAAGAG
>JACYFF010031956.1:14983446-15003270 GCA_017589665.1 Selenicereus undatus | reverse complement strand
CTAAGAAATTGTATTACGCATTGACCCAGTTGGTCCTCAATCTTTGTCCTTTGGTAGCGCTGCTCTTATGGCAATTTTGCTCTTGTAGCTTATTTCCTTCTTTTAGTTTGGCCCTTTATCGTTTTCTTCTATGTCAATAGTTTTCCATGGTACTTGGGCATCTTTTCTTCTTTCAATTTGATTCATTTTTCTTATTTCTTTTTCATATAATTATGTAAGCCACAAGGTGAAATAAGCTATTTTTTTTCTTTTGTACCTGAACATATTTCACAAGCTCAAAGTTAAAATTTTCTTGATACAAAATAAAGTGGAAAGACAATTATTTAATTTTAGTGTGTTTAGTTTGAACTAACAAAGCAGAGCATTTAGTAATTTAGGTTTTTATTTAAATTTTTTGTGCAAATAAGTTATATTGTAATAGATATTATTGTAATATAATACAAAAAAGGAAAATTAGACCTAAACCTCAACAATTTAAGGGTTTAATCACTTGATCTAGATTAGGTATTATAATATTAATTAGCAAAGCCTAGAACAATAGAAAACAATTTAGGCCGTGTTCAGCAACAGCATTTTGGATAGCATTTAGTGTTTTGATACATTAATTAGTTAATTTTTAATGTTAGGTAAACTAGTATTTTAACTAATATTTCAAGTAGCGTTTAGCGTTTTAAGCAGCGTTTTTGAAAAGTTAATAGTATTAACATTTGACATTTAAAAGTAGCATTTCACTTTTTTTAGCCAAAAAATATCCTTTAAAAATTTTATCTTTAGAAATTATCTATATCCTTTTATATCAATTTATATTAATTAGCTAGCGTAATAGCTAAATTTATCAAACACAGTAGTTTAAACCGCTTATCTAAACAACTATCTGCTAACATCTGAATTAGAAACGTTATACGCTACCTGAACCGCTATCCGCTACTTAAACAGTTAATTTTGCCGAATAGGGCCTTAGATTTGGAGAGACATTAGAACATCTTAATATGTAAATAAAAAAATATTTAAGAGAAAGGACACAAAAATGATGATCTTTTTTTATTTAAATTGTTGTCTTTTCATGTTCTTGTTCACTATTATATATCAATCTCTTGTAATCTCAGCTCTTTTCTCAAGATAATTTCTTGTAGGTAATTTATTTAGGATTTCTTCTAGAATATTACAATTAAAAATACACAATATCATATTATTATTTCTTTTTTTAAAATTTGTTTATGGTGTGTTGTGATCATTGCGGAAATTACTTTTATAATGAACTAAGATGTTGCTTAATTCGGGCCCCTCAATAAAAAAGTCTAGCTTCGCCCCTGGCAATTATAAAGAAAATAAGTTAACATGCTTTTAAAATTGTAATACAAAAATAGCATCACGTTTGAGTTTCGAAGTTAATCATATATGAAAATAGTCAAAAGTATATGTGATGAAAGTATTTTAGCTATTTGATCTATTAGTTTATCTATGATAATTCAGTTGCTATCATTGTTCAATTAAGCATTGGGTGGCCAATTCACATTTGGATCCCTTGCTGAGATTGTTATGCCCTTCTTATATAGAATAATAAAGTTATGAAGAGTACAACAAGTAACGATTATTTCAAATCGCTGCTCCATTCTCATTTGAGGCATTATGGTTAAAGTATTAATTTAAAATTATTTTAAAAAATATTTCATTTTAAAGGTTCTGTTCAATTTTGTTGAGAAAAATTGCTATTTTTTGATTTGTTTATAGGGAGGTAAAGTTATTGTTAAAAGAACACCTCAAGTGTAGAACATATTTGGTTCTATAAATTTATGGGCTTGAATTTATTGTGTTGTTATTTAATTAACTTGTTTAAAGGTTTAATTTTATAAATTATGTCATTTCAATATTATTTATTCTCATCCAAAACGATAATTGTAGAAAATCAAAATTTGTTTGCATAATGTTAAAAAATAACTTGTTTAGTGATTGTATAAAATTAATTTTATAAATATCACTAATATATTACATGTAATTTACTTTCATGAAATAATTTATTTCACGAATCATACATTAAAGATCAACAAGTATGCATGTATATCTAAAAATTATATTTATAAAACTTTTTAATAATTTCACAACTGCTTACATATACCCTTCATCGAGGTTGTTGGAATCGTGATCCTCGTTAGAATCGATTGGGGTCCTTGAAATAGGAATCGTAGAATTGGATCCAAGACCATAAGATTCTAACATTTATGTTAAATAATGAAAATTATTTTTATAAGAACAAAAATCTTAATTAACATTTGCAAATATTATAGAAATTCAATTTAATTATATTGTTTAAAATTTTTGGATGCAAAATATTGTTGGAATGATTTTCCGTGTATATTTAAATATGACCACTTTAGAAATTTATTTCAGATCGGGGATCGTCTCATAGATCGTAGAATCGCATTGCGATCCTACCATATATTTTTTTCAACTAAATTAAGATCGTAAGTTCCTAATGAATTTAAGATTCTAGCGGGAGTTGGATCGATGAAGGATGTTTGCATTGTAGAATCGTATAATCCTAAGATTCGGATCGAGAGTTTAATAACTATGCTTACAGCTTCTTGCAACTCATTATAGTTTTTTATAACTTCTTACATATTCTTACAACTTTTTTATAATTCTTATAGTTTCTTACAACTTCTTACAAAAAGAACAACTTCTAAGTAACAACTTTTGAATTTTTGAACTATTCATTTCAACGTACAAATTATAATAATTACGAAATAGTAATGGCGTTCATTTTTTATTAAAACCATCTAATTATATTTTCTTAACTAGTTAACATCACTCAATGCTATTTACCATTGTTAGAACACTACAAAAAAATACTATATATTCGATCTGTTTAACAATGTTTAGTGTGACTTTTATATTAAACGTCTTTTTATATAGAACTGAAAAAGTCTGATTTGACATGATAATCGACCCAAACTAGACCCGAGGTTATTGAGAGTAACCCAAATTCAACCTGAACCGAACCGATTTTGACCCGAAGTCAACACGATTTGACCGTTTAATTTGAGAGCCTATTATTTTTCAATTTTGAGTAAATCTAAGTTATTTTAATGCCGTTATGAAATTGATCCGTTTATTAAATAGGTAGATCCAATCCGACCCATTTTCAACTCTATTCTCATATATTGAAAACAGCCTTGCCTCATTCAAAAACCTACTGCTGGTTACACAGTACGTGCCCCGGAGTCTCTCCCATTTGTTGCCATGTGCGCTCTATAAAAGATTAGCATTGTAGACTTTGTAGTAGATCATGCAACAGAGATCGATGAAGGTGAAAGGGATGATCACGTGACCCGGAGGCGCCTTTTTTAAAGCTTGACTTTCGAAACTTGAAACGAGAGATAATAAATAAAACACACAGAGACCATCAAGAGCGCTCTTGTACTCTATGTATTTAATCCAAGTACACAAAGCGAGGTTGATACTTTGGTACTGCCAATGTCATTTGGACAGCTCATCATCATGTGGGCGCCTAAACAAGATATTTATGGTAACCCTCCCTCCACCATGAGTACGACACGACCTTGAGCGCCCAATTATTCATAGAAGTTGTACCAACTCATCGTGTTATTTATGCGCGAGACGCCTACTTGTTAGTTTTGAGGGCTCCGATCCAAATATACCCCAGGAGTAGGGGAATTGAAGAGCGAATGCATAAGGCGGTAAATTTAGAGGTTTTTTTTTTTTTTGAAAAAAAGTTGTATTGTTAAACTTTTTTATTTTTAAAATGTTCGACAATAGTGAATTTAACTACCTCATTATAGTAATATTATCATAAAAAACTTGGATAGTTAGATCATATCATGGGCATGATTTATTCAATTGTCTAACCAAATTCGAAAATTTGGATTGTAGGATACTAGGATATGAGGTTTATTAAAGTCTGAGTTACCTAATTTCTATTCTTTTAATGCTGAAAAAAGCACACATAAAAATCAAAATGAGAACTAAAATGAATCATTTATACCAATAATCAACCTTAAATCAGAAGTATTTGAATCTTTTCTCTTCAACTTGATGATCATCAAGGCCTTGCAATCTCCTTCTACAACGATGCTCTTGTATAATTTGTCAAGTACTTGTTGCAATATAAAACGACAAGCCCTTGCCTCTTCCAAGCCTAGTCTTAGGGTCTGTTCTTTTCGTGGGTAAATTGGGGTGAATAAAAGAGTGAAGTGGGTTAAAGTGGGTTGAAGTGGATTGAAGTGGGTTGAATTTTTTTTTATGTGATAAATTGAACTTGGTTAAAATAGTAAAAATAGATTAAAGTAAATTGAAGTTGGTCAAAATGGATTGAAATATATTGAAATAAGTTGAAGTTGATATTTTAAAATTGATCCAAAAAAAAACATACCCTTAGTTAGGAAGTCAACATCTTATTTAAGTCCACATCCCACCACATCCCTTTCAGTGTCCCTCGTCACCAACTTTTTCTGAATTTAATACATATTAATTGATTTTTATGTATATTCACCTTTTAATATTTAAAGGATTTCATGTCAAGTTCTGGTCAATTTGTCTAATGTTACTGTGCATCGTTACATTTTGGTTAAATTAGTTTCATAGGCTATATTAATCAAACTATTTTAAATTAATGATATATGAGATCATTAAGTTAGGATAATTTTTCTTGTATCATAAGCATCCAATTGCTAACAAATCAAGTTTTTAAAATAAGCTATTATTTTCAAACACGTATTAAATGAATTCTTTGATGTCGATTTTAAATTCTAAACAGTAATCTAGCCGGACATCATACCATGATTGTTTCATTAATTTGCTTCACCAACAAATTATTAATTTTAAATAGTCTCAAACCTTGTATGCACACATATAGATGTACATCATCTGATATATTCACTCGCTTTGTTGAAAACCTTACTATTATTTAAAATAAAATTCTTTAAAGCTACTCCCCGCCCCCCCAAGTCCATCACGTAGAATTTTTTTTGCTACATTAATGTTGGATAATTATATCAGTATACAATACCAAGGTAATAATCACATAGTCAAAAAGTGATAAAATAATTTTCCTGCCAATGTACTCCGCCTGGAGAACTGGCAGAAAGGGTACATTTAGGGCATGTTGTCTTTGATTTATTTTTAGACAAAATAAGTTCAAATAAGTTCAGTTTAGAATAAGTTTAGTTTAGAAAGTTCAGAATAAGTTTTGATAAGTTTAGATAAATTCAGTTTAGAAAGTCCAGAATAATAAATTTAGTAAATAACTTCAGAATAATTTCAAAATAAGTTAAGATAAGTTCAGTTCAGAATAGTTCAGAATAAGTTCAGTAAATACAATTTAGAATAAATTCAGATAAGTTCAATTCAAAATAAATTCAGATAAAATAAGGTGAAGAGAACACGCCCTTAATTATGTCATACACGTACAGTTGTTAGGCTACTAAATTAATTCATAGTCATGCAACCAGCTTTATTGTGGTGTCTTAGGGCCTGTTCTTTTCGCCTTATTTTGATTGAACTTATTTTATCTGAACTTATTTTGAACTTATTAGGAAGTTATCTACTAAACTTATTCTGAACTTATTCTGAACTGAACTTATCTGAACTTATTCTGAAATTATTTACTAAACTTATTATTCTAAACTTATCTGAACTTATCTGAACTTATTATGAACTTTTTGAACTAAACTTATTCTGAATTTGTTCTGAACTGAACTTATCTGAACTTATTCTGTCTGAAAATAAGTCGAAAAGAACAGACCCTAAGTTTAGAATAAGGGCCTGTTCTTTTCGCATTATTTTGATCGAACTTATTCTGAACTTACCTTATCTGAACTTATTCTGAAGTTATTTACTGAACTTATTCTGAACTTATTCTAAACTGAACTTATCTGAACTTATTTACTAAACTTATTATTCTGAACTTTCTGAATGAACTTATCTGAATTTATTATGAACTTTTTGAACTAAAGTTATTCTCAACTGAACTTATCTGAACTTATTCTATATAAAAATAAGTCGAAAAGGGAAGACCCTTATTCTGAACTTATCTTATCTTAACTTATTCTGAAGTTATTTACTGAACTTATTCTGAACTTATTCTGAATTGAACTTATCTGAACTTATTCTGAACTTATTTACTAAACTTATTATTCTGAACTTTCTGAAATAAACTTATCTGAACTTATCTGAATTTAGGACCTGTTCTTTTTGACTTATTTTCAGACAGAATAAGTTCAGATAAGTTCAGTTCAGAATAAGTTTAAAATAAGTTTAGTTTAGAAAGTTCAGAATAAGTTTAGATAAGTTCAGTTCAGAAAGTTCAGAATAAGTTTAGATAAGTTCAGTTCAGAATAATATGTTTAGTAAATAGCTTCAGAATAAGTTCAGATAAGTTCAGTTCAGAATAAGTTCATAATAAGTTCAGTAAATAAGTTCAGAATAAGTTCGGATAAGATAAGTTCAGAATAAATTTAGTCAAAATAAGACGAAAAGAACATACCCTTATTCTGAACTTTTTGAACTAAACTTATTCTGAACTGAATTTATCTGAACTTATTCTGTCTTAAAATAAGCCGAAAAGAATAGACCCTTACTCTCTTTGACCTTTTATTTATAAGTAGGAACTAGGAACCAAATAAGTGTCTGTTCTTTTCGCCTTATTTTGATTGAACTTATTCTGAACTTATCTTATTTGAACTTATTATGAACTTATTCTGAAATTATTTATTAAACTTATTATTCTGAACTTTCTGAACTAAACTTATCTGAATTTATTCTAAATTTTCTGAACTAAACTTAGGGCATGTTTTTTTCGACTTATTTTCAGACAGAATAAGTTCAGATAAGTTCAGATAAATTCAATTCAGAAAGTTCAGAATAATAAGTTTAGTAAATAAGTTCAGAATAAGTTCAGATAAGTTCAGTTCATAATAAGTTCAGAATAAGTTCAGTAAATAACTTCAGAATAAGTTCAGAATAAATTCAAATAAGATAAGTTCAGAATAAGTTCAGTCAAAATAAGGCGAAAAGAACAGGCCCTTATTCTGAACTGAACTTATCTGAACTTATTTTGTCTGAAAATAAGTCAAAAAGAATAGGTCCTAAGTCAATTAGCCTTCATCTTAGCCGTTTCCCTTCTATATATTCCCTAGTGGTTTATTAATAGGGCGTGTATCTATTTAAGCTTAATTATGAGGTTAGATTGTTTATAACTACATATAGGTTTTGCTAAGATATCAGTTGAATTATTTAGCCAAAAAAAGATATCAGTTGAATTGATAAAGTCGAAATAGTAGGATATAAGACATATAAATGTATAATTTTGGGACCAATTATTGGGAGAATAATATAAGAATCTAGAATAATGAATTTGTTAATTAGTTAGCGAGATCTTTTTCAATAGGAAAAACTATAGCTGCCTTCTCTATCTTCTCAAGCCCAAAGGACTATAACTAGTTATAATCGTTACTAGTAAGGTTCAATTTTCTCCTTGTTGAATATTGAATATAATCATTGCTGGTAAGCCTCACCAAAATTCTTTCCATTTCGTGAGAGCTACAGTTCTCTCTTTTGATGAGGGTTTTCTGTCCTCGCGTAGGTGGGAGTTTCCAAAATTCTTTCCATTTCGTGAGAGCTAAGGCTCTCTCTTTTGACGAGGGTTTTGTGTCCTCGCCTAGGTGCGAGTTTTGGTGTTAGTTTTCCCCTCGCTTTTTTTTTTTTTTTTTTTGGCGAGTTTTAATTTCGCAGATATGAAGATATTAAATTGTGGGAGATAGTTGGACATCATCGTATGACGCTTTCTTGTTTTGGACAGAAACTGAATCACCAATAAAATTTCATATGGTTCTACCGTTGAGATCTTTTTTTCAAGTATAATCTATCATGTGCAACAGATGTTGTCTATGGAGTTACATTATAGCTCAACGGGCGTTCGGGAAAGACGCAAATACACAATGATGTTGAAGAACATAGTTAGTAGTCTGAAGGATGCTACAAATTTAAAGCTTGTC
This sequence comes from Selenicereus undatus, assembly GCA_017589665.1. NCBI lineage: Eukaryota > Viridiplantae > Streptophyta > Magnoliopsida > Caryophyllales > Cactaceae > Selenicereus > Selenicereus undatus. The sequence continues at coordinate 14,995,258 of JACYFF010031956.1, read as the reverse complement.
GATAGTATATGTACCATTAATTTTTTTTTGGAGATAAGCAGTTATTTTGATGTCTTAGATATACCACAAATGTTTTTTATAATAGATGGCGAATGACTTTTTATTTATAAATCTCCCTCTTTTGATTAGAAAAAGGTTAATGAGGATCATATATATATTTTCTGAAAAAGAACAATAGTTTTAGATTGCACAACAAACTTAAAACCAAATCTTTAGCATTTAGCTCAATTTTTTGGTGCTTGTTTTGTTAGTGCAATTAGAACTTTCTACTTTTTAGTACTGAAAAAAAAATCCTTAGTTTCAATGTCATTTTGCCATTTTTCATGCCTATTCTTTTCATCAATAATTAATTTATAGAAAATAAAAGTTATAGTAATTAATGTAAATTCAAGTTATGATATTTGGAATCACGTTTGACCCTCCTCCAACCCCTCTTTCAAAGCCTACCCCTCTCGTTAACCCTAGTTTGTGATTGGTTATCAACCACCTTTTTTATTGGCGATAATTTTTTTTTTTTGGGTTAGTTATGTTTTTGCAAGGAAAGGAATAATTCATTGATCATCCATAATGCGCCATACGGCACTTACAATAAATTTTCGACTAATGAAAATACAATCTTTAATATCAAAATCATATCCCAACATCAAAAATACTAACTTGAAACACACTGATCGCTCGTCTTCCCACGTTCGTTGTTTCTTGATACAGTCTGGGGAAGAAACCCACAGATCTAGTACAATTTCTTGACTGATGTTGATCTGCTGATCGATTGTAGTACTCTTGAGCGAGATATTCTTCCAACACCAAAGATTATAGGTGAAAGACCAAAATCCATAAAAGCACCGTTTCAACATGTATAATTGACCAATTCCTTCCAAACTTAGAAAGACACACAACAAGATAAGAGCAGTCATATAATAAAAGTCTCACAATTGGAGAGATATAAACAACTCTCACAAAAAAAGAGATTGGTTAATCTCCCAATTGGAGAGACTACAACTAAACTTACAAATAATACTAATATGAGAGCAAGGAAAAGTTGGAAATGGCCAGAGAACCGGCCATCGCCTCCTTCACCTTCAATTCAGGAAGAAAACTACCACTCTTAGTATTGACAATGGTGGAAAGAAGGGAGAGAAGTTAGAGAGGAAGAAGAGGAGGTTGCAAAGTAACGTGAGGGCGGGCTAGTTATGTTTTATCCCTCATTAATTTATAGATGATGTTTTATTGTACATGCAATGCAAGTACTACGTACGACTTATTTTTATGGCATGGGATGGTATGGTTTACACACTTTATTGTCTATCCTTCTCTTCTAGGCCTGATGTACGTTAATTAGATCAATTATTCATTCCCCCCAAAAGTAAAAAAAGATAGGGTCGACTCATTTTTGTTAGAAAATATGGGTTGATAAATGAGTAAAATTGATTAAAATTGGCAGAAGTGAGTTGAAATAAGTTGAAGTGAGTATTTTTTTGTTGAAGTGGGTTGAAATTTTTTTTATATGATGAGTAGAAATTAGTTAAAATTATGGGAAGTAAGTTGAAGTGGGTTGGAGTTGGTTCAAGTAAGTATTTTTTTTATTGAAGTTGGTGAAGCGAATTGAAGTGAATTGAAATTGATTGATGTTGGTAAATTGGAATTTACCAACGAAAAAAACAGGGCCGTAAAGGGCCATTTGAGAAGGCTGATATATGAAAAAAATAACAATAATGGAATAGAGTTTTGAAGTTGTTTGTCATGTGTAGTATGTTACATATGTTAATTGCCTTAGGATGAAAGTTACCTGTATGCAATGTTCTAAATCTATACTTAGTTAAATATGTTGTATGGTACAAATAAATAATTTCCGTCGAAAAAAAATATGATATTGAAATTTAAGTTGTGAAATTTCATAGATATTATAAGATCTAATAAGAATTAATGCTCATGTACTAAGTCATAATTTAATTAACATGATATTAATTTATGTATTTTTTATTTATTTCGAACTCTAGATTCATGTTTAACAAATATCTACGGGTGAAAATGCTACTATCGTCTCATTTTTTAGGTGTATGTTAATAAATTCAATTGAATAATTGAATTGGGAGTACCTATCATCAATCTTTCTATTGATGCAGTTTTTGGAATAGTTTGCAATATCTATCAATGTGACTTGACAAATGATCATCTTTCTTTTTTGATTATACTCCATGATGTTACTTGTCAGATCGATTCATTTACTAAGCAAACTACACGTATGCAAGGGTCAAACAAGAAGTTATAACATGGAAAATAACAATTAGACAAAAGACTGATCGTTATAGTGTGTAGCTCTTTTGGTAGATTGATTGAATATTTAAGAATTTTTATATCTAGTTAAATTGGAATATGAATTATAAATGTCTATGCCTTTTTGTTGACTAAAATCCCTAATTTTTAAAATAAAATAAAAAAACTTAAATTTAAACTTTTTTAAAAACAAATAATAACATATTTAAGTTTAAATTTATCCACATTTTTCTTTAAGCTCCGTTTGGTCCTTAGAAAATTTGGTGAAAAGAAAAGTTGGAGGAAAAAAAAAGTAGGGAGGAAATGAATTTTTTTCTCTTGTTTGAATTGAGGAAAAAATACAAGAATTTGGATAAGAAATTTGAATGTTGATGACCTACTTGAATTATATTGATGTCATCTAAGTAATGTGAGGTTAGAGTAGAATAAGACTTTTTCCTCAAACTTTCCTCATAATTTTATAAGAAAAATTTTATCACTTGTTTTTAACAATTTTTTCATCTAAATTTTATTTTTTTGTGATTTTCTCTAAACCAAATACAAGAAAAAAAGTAACTTTCTCAAAAAATTTATTTCTACTAAATTTTCGAAGGTCCAAATGAAACCTTAGTACTACATCAAAAAAATTCACCAGAAATACCTTTCTCGGTCAATTTGCTAAGATCAAGTGTAGCACCTTCCCCAAGGAGGGAGAATGTTTAATTGGAAATATTCCCAGTGTTAAAATGATAATAGTCACCAATTGCCAATTTGCTTAACATATTTGGCATTCATATATTTTGAAATTGGTGCTTCTGTTTATAACAAACTAAGATTAATACAAACTACGCTTTATCAGAAAAAAAAATCCTACCACAAAAAGTACATTTTATATTGTTCAACAGCACAAGTTTGACTCTAAAGGAGTGTTTGGTTACAAGAGTTTTTTGGAGGGTTTTAACTGTTTTGATTAGTCAAAACAGCTAAAGTGGTGTTTGGTTGAAGAGTTGTTTGGATCCAAAAAGCTCTTTTTCAAAAGGCTATGACCCTATTTGGCAAACAGCTGTTAGCTATTTGTATTAGCTGTTTGTTGAAAAACTGTTTTGTAAAATTAGCTGTTTCTGACAAAGTTATGAGACAAAAAGCTAATTCTTCAAAAAACTCTTCTAAAAAGCTCATTGAATTAGTTTTTTCAAATTAGCTTTTTGGACCCAAAAAGCTTTTTTAAAAGCTCTCTTACCAAACACCCAAATTAGCTTTTTTACTTGATCAAAAATTTAATTTTGGTCAAAAAAGCTCTTTTTGGCCAAAAGCTTTTCAAAAAGCTGTTTGCCAAACAAGGCCTATTTTTATTAGCCTTTTGGGAATAACTGTTTATGAAAATAACATAACTACCAAAGAGTTTGAAAAAATTACACCATATGCCATTAGCCTTTTGTAGTGCTATTTGATGTTGTATATTATTTAAATTTAATCTATCCAATATTAAATCATTCGAATATATACATTTCAATTCATAATAATAAAATATGTAAGCAAATAACATAATAGTATTTTAAAATATAATTATCATATAGATAGATATACACAAGTTGAAAAGAAAAAAAAGATTAATAAGAATACAAATTATGTACAACTAGTAACAAATTAAAGTTTTATCAATAAAGTTAATTTGTACATATGACATCAATTTAATTCTTTTTGGAAAGAAAATAAGATAATTGGCAAATGAAAAAATTATTTTAACTAAAAAGTAATTTAGAGACAAGAGCACAAATGAAATTTTACTGAATATCTTTTTTAAAAACAGCTAATTTCATCAAACGCTTCTTTTATAAACAACTAATTCAAATAACTAATTCAAACAGTTAATACAAACAGCCAGAGCCTAAATTGTAACTAGTTAATTCTCCCAAACAAATTTGATAAAACAACACTTGGTGGGCTCAACTATTATTGAATTTAGATTTGGGAAAAAAAAATTAATTCGCAATTTGAATCGAACGACTTGAAGTTGATACAAATCATAATATAAACACGATAATTTGATCTAAACCTGAGTCTAAATTGACCTGAATTGTAGTCAAAGTATACTTTCTTTTAAAACTACTTTTCTTCATAAGACAATTTTATTAGATAGATGATAAAGACTTAACAACACAAATCGAAATCGATCACAATTCAAACTATAATCTTATTTACTTAAATAACACATGATTCGTAATAGAATTGAATCTCATTTATTATTATTATTATTATTATTATTATTATTATTATTATTATTATTTTATAGAAAGGTCTCGAAAGCGTGTTATCCCATGGGTCTACTTGCGTTGCGGATTGTCCACAGCATCAGCCATTTGCCTCCAGTGGAAACAAATAATAAGACGCCCACCCACCATGAGAAAATAAAAACTACTCACCCTTTCCTTTAAAGAAAAAAGGAAATGGAAATGGAAATGAGAAGAAGTACTCGTATTACCTGTGTATCCGTGACACTCACTGAACCTTTCCCGTTATCCCAAACACTTCATTACAGTGTAGTTAATAATTATTTTGCCTCACCTAATCACCCTTAATTTACTGCTAAAAAGCAGAGAGAATTATAATCAAATCACAAATCACAAAAAATGAAAAAAAAAAGAACACCCAAATCTGCGGAAACTTCTCCTTCACTTTTCGTATAAAATTCTTACATTCATCCGTTTGTACTATTATTATTATTATTATTATTATTACTATTATTACTACTACTACTACAGTCGGTCATCTCTATATGCGAAGACTGTATACAGACTGTGCATGCTTGATACTTGCTAGAGAGAGAAACACACACACATTCAGAGAGAGGGAGAGGGAATCAGATCTGTGTTCGCTCCAAATTTCGAGGTCGGGCCGAGTAGAATCCGAGTTCACTCGCTTGTCGGTGGTGATGGAGGAATTCAACTGCTGCTAGGAGCGGTATTCCGGCGATGCTTGCCGGAAATCGTCGGCGGTGAGAGGATTCCGGCGTAGCTGCGGCTACTAAAGCTAAGCTCAGGAAGAAAGATGTTCAAGTGGAGGAGCGAGAAGAACAAGATCACCGTCGTCTTCAAATTGCAGTTTCATGCTACTCAGGTACCTCACAAACTCCATTAATTCAACTGGGCTGCGATATTAGTCATACACTGAGCGATTCGATTTTGTGATCTTAATTTGCGTTTCGATTGGATCAATGAAGGTGTCGGAATTTGGGGGAAATGCATTGGTGCTATCACTGGTACCAGCGGAGAATGGGAAACCAACTGCGAAATTGGAGAAATGTGTGATGAGAGAGAACAGTTGTTATTGGGAGAATCCTGTTTTTGAAACAGTGAAATTCATCCAGGACCTAAAAACTGGCAAGATTCAGGAGAGAATCTACTACTTTATTATCTCCGCTGTATGTATTATCCATTTATCTCTCTCTTCTAGAGTTTTGCTTTTCTTTTCTTTTTTTTTTGTGGTGGAAATGGGGTATTGTTTCTTGCCACAGGAAAAAATAAAAATAAAAATTGGGGGTGTGTTAATTTGATGAAATTGAGATGTGTGTCGATTGCAGGGATCACCAAAAGGTTGTCTTGTGGGAGAGTTTTCTGTAAATATTGCAGATTATGCAGCGGCAAGCAAGGCTTGTTCAATTTCTTTTCCTTTTAAGAGCAATCCTCACTCACATTTGCATGTTAGTACTCTCTCTCTATCTCTATCCCTCCAAACCAATAAAAAAAAAAGGAAGAAAAAAAGTAATGATTCGTGAATCTTCATGTATCATATCATTGTGGTTGGCAATGTGGTAGGTTTCAATTCAAAGGATACAGGAAACTTCTAGCCAAAGGTGAGAATCTATGGCCTATCTTTTTTTTTTCCTTTTTGATTTTTATTTGTTGGAGTTTGTGGGTGGATGGGCTTGTCGGTGGAGGCAATGGTTTTATAGAGTCGCAAGTGTGTGAAGTATGATGGTGTTGTGGCCTTGTGGGTTGATGATTTGCAGAGGTCTTGAAGAAGATGAAGTTCCTAAAATCAACCCGGATCAGAAGAGCTTAAGACGGCATTTCAGCGATGGCGTTACAGAGGAAGGCATCAAAACAAGTTCTGTTGAAGTAAGGTGTCTTATTCCATGTTCATAAATAACTTTCTTCTAATCTAATGTGAGCTGTTTACTCTTAGGTATGACGATATTTGATACATTAATTTTTATGGCCCCTGTCATCTTTGAGTTTATTTTTAAGCACCCTTACTCATGAATTCCTTACAATTAAGTCCCGAAATTACAAAAATACCCTTACTATTGTCCCCCCTTTTTTTTTTAAAAAACCCCAACGCTTCTCTTTTAAGTACCCACAACAACATCGATAGATTATCCAATAGCGGAAAGATAGTTTTTGGGGTTTTTGCTTAACAAAAAAACTAAAAAGGACAATAATAAAGATATTTTTGTAATTTTAGGACTGAATTGTAAAGAATTCATAAGTGAATGTACTTCAAAATAAACTCAAAAATGTCAGGATCGCAAAAATTAATGCGTCAAATATCGAGGTACCTAAAAGTCAACAGTTCAATCTATTGTCATTTATGGCTTTGTGGGAGGCATACTATAGCAGGGTTAAAGCTTGGAAGAGTTTTTTTTTTGGGGGGGGGGGGCTGGGGAAGGCGGGATTGTATGTATGGCGATCTCCATATTGGCCATTTCAGTTGTGTTGATTTGCTTGTGACTCGAAGCAATGGTGCTCATATTTTTGGCTGTTTGTTGACATGGCGTGCTTTCTGTATATGAAGGATGAACCTTTGAGAAAAACTGAGTCACTTTTGCCGGTGGTAAATGGTGCGCGTAGAGGCTCAAATGGCTCGGATATTACATTGCCAAGCTCTGATAGCAGCTCTGGACTTGATACACCAAGAGAATTAGGAGCCAGGAACAATAATACGAATAGCGATCAGACCTTAAGTGGCTCCAACAATCAAGATCAGCAGAGAACCCAATGGGAGTTGGCAATTGTCCCTCCTAATGGCTCAAGCACAGATTACTCTCTGTACAGCCCGAGCTATGCCTTTTCTGGTGAGAGATCTCAGATGGGTATGGATGACTCTGTTGAGAAACTAAAAGCAGACCTTGTTGCTTTGTCTAGGAGAGCAGAAGTGTCAGAGTTGGAATTGCAAACTCTCCGAAAACAGATTGTGAAGGAGAGCAAGAAAGGGCAGGACCTGTTAAGAGAAAATACTAGCTTAAAAGAGGAGAGGGATGCGCTGAAGGATGAATGTGAAAACCTTAAAGCCTACCAAAAACGTTCAGAAGACATGAAGGTCAAAAATAAGTTGCAGTTCGAGGGGGATCCATGGGCGCTTGTTGATGAAATCAGGGAAGAGTTAAACCATGAGAAGCAACTCAAGTCCAGTCTTCAGTTACAGCTTCAGAAGACACAGGAGTCAAATGCTGAGCTGCTTCTTGCAGTGCAGGATCTGGAGCAGATGTTGGAAAAGAACAGTAGAGGGATCTCAGACCTACCAAACAGGTCGGCATCTGGAGAGAGTGCTGTAGAGATTGAGGAAAGTATGCTGAGGTGCCAGAGTGATGATGATGAAGAGCAAAAAGCTCTAGAAGAGCTTGTCAAGCAGCATAGTGATGCACAGGAGTCATATTTACTTGAACAAAAGATAATGGACTTGTGTAGTGAAATTGAGATGTACAGGCGAGACAAAGATGAATTAGAGATGCAGATGGAGCAGCTTGCTCTTGATTACGAAATACTGAAGCAGGAAAACCATGAATTCTCCTGTAGAATGGAGCACTCCCATCTCAAGGAACAGCTTAAGGTGCAATATGAATACTCGAGTTCACATGCAGTCAGAAGCGAACTTGAAGCTCAAAAAGAGAAGCTGCAAAGTGAAATCAAGGAGAAATCTGAAGAAATATCTTGCTGTTTGACTACAATAAAGGAGCTTGAAGTTCGCAACAAAAGCTTAGAAGAAAATCTGAAGAAACAAGCAGAAAGACTTACAGCTGATAAGGAAGCTGTTAACTGTGCTCTGATGGAACAGGAGCAGCGAGCTGCTCAGGCAGAAGCAGCTCTTACTCAGTCTAATGCTACTATAAATCAACTTGAAACTGAGATAGAGAAGTTGAAGAATGAACTCAAGAAGCAATTGGAAGAGCTGTCAGGCGCTTTGGCTACCATAAAAGAGCTTGAAACCCATAGTTGTAGCCTGGAGGAAGAGCTTGAGAAACAAGCGCAAGGATATAAAACTGATATGGATGCTCTACTTCATGCAAAAATGGAACAGGAGGGAAGGGCTTTCCTAGCAGAGGAAGCTGTTATTTCTTCCAAAGCCACCATAAATGGGCTCGAGAGCCACATCAAGAAGCTGGAGAACGAACTGAAAAAGCATTCAGACGAGTCTTCCCACACCTTGGCTACTGTAAAGGAGCTTGAAGCTCACCTCCAGAATCTGGAGGAAGAGTTGGAAAAACAGGCTGAAAGATTTGAAGCTGATCTGGGAGCTGTAATTAGTGCCAAAGTGGAGCAGGAGAAGAGGGCAATCCAAGCAGAAGAAGCCCTGAGATTGACAAGGTGGAAAAACGCAAATTCAGTTATGAGGATCCAAGACGAATTCAGAAAGCTATTCACACAAATGCAGGTGTCACTTGAAGCAAGTGAGAAGCTGGCGGGCAAAGCTCTGACTGAAGCTAGTCAACTACGGCTACAGAATCGTCATCTCCAGGATATGCTTCAGAAGGCTCATGAAGACCTTCAATCTGCCACCGATGATTATGAAACAAAATTGCAGGAGCTGTATAATCAAATTAACATGAAATCAACTCAGACGAAGCAGATGGTGCTGGAAACTGAAGAGGATGCCGAACAGGTTGAGAATGAGAAGCAGCACAACGGTGTTCAGTTAAGTGTTTCAGCAGAGAACTTGAAAATGAGAGTTGAGATGGAAAGGCTTATATCTGAAAACAAGTTGCTTGCTGTGCCGGCAGAGCAAGGGGGAAAACTGAAATCTGAACTTGAACAGATGAAAGCAGTGGCCAAAGAAAGAGATCTGGTTGTGGAAGGCGCAAGTGCTTCAGTGAATGAGGTGGCAGGGAAATCACGTGGGGAATTGTATGTATTGAGGCATCTCAAGGATGAGAAGGAACAGGTGGTTATAACTCTGGAATCTGAAGTGGAAGCCCTAAGAGCTCAATGTGACAACTTGAAGCATTCTTTATATGAAGATGAATTGGAGAAAGAGAAATTAAGAAAGCAGGTGTTCCACCTTAAAACTGACCTAAAGAAGAAGGATGAAGCGATCTCAAGCATGGAGAAGAAGTCCAAGGAGAATACTGGACGAGTTGTTGCTCAAGAAAGATCAAGAACTGCCTCTAAAAACTCAAAATCTGAATCTTTACGTGGTTCTAAAGAAGTCATAACTTTGAAGGAAAAAATAAAGTTGCTTGAGGTATCCATTCTGTTTCCCTTTTTGTTAAATCTTTCGTTTTTCTCATGGTTGGTTGTGAGTTTTGACTTACATAGTATGCTTTTGGGTTTTCTTTGGGTCAAACCCAGGTGTTGCCCATATGCATTATAAATAATAAGACTTATTTCTTGAGGATGCAGTGGGCTCATGCCATATTTTGAAGTTTTTCTAGTCAAGTGGATGAGGGGTGAAAAAGGGTAGGATGCCAGATTTCAGGTTGCTTTAAACCTCTGCTTTCATATGTTATAGGGGCAAATTAAGTTGAAAGAAGCTGCTGTGGAGACCTCAACAGCTGCTTTTCTAGCAAAGGAAAAAGATCTTTATGACAAAATTGAGGAACTGCAAACCAGATTGGAAGAACTTGGTCAGCAGAGCCCAGACTTTGGCCAAGACACGATGAAAGAGGTGTGTGGAATTTGCAAGTCCTGTACATCAGCAGCATAACTGCAAATTCAGATGTGCATGCTCTGCACTGGAATTGTTTCAATATATTTAACGCTTTGAACTGACTACAACACCCTATCGTTTAACATTTTCTTGTTATTATACAGGAAAAGATTTCCGTTGGGATGCAAGTAGATTGTAGTGCTGATGACATCACTTTAGCTATTGACGATGAGCTTGGAGACATTAGCAACACAACTGAAGATTTGAACAACACGATCCTTGCAGATAGGTACTTCAGTCTTTCGTCTTCTTTTTCCACTGAACGAATCCTTTCTGGAATTGGAAACCAATAGACCTTTAGTCCATTGTGGCAAAAATGGGTCTTTGTGGATTTATTCTGGGTTAGGCCAGTTTTGTTGGGTGAAAACTGAGAAGTGAGGTGGCCTGGTTCAAGCCCTAGGTAAGTTCTATTTATAAATTGCTTGTACTGGGTAATCAGGCAATGTTCAACTTTTTCAGGTATAGACAGGGATAATTACCTGCACTGACACCGGGTTGACTTGTTATCCTTGTACAAATCCTCTACATTTGCTGCCTGGCTAAATTTCTTAGGGGTGACAACTTATTTGATGCTTCCTTTGCTTTCTCAGTGACGGAAAATTATTGTCAAGTACCCAGTTGATTCCTTCCGACCATAATTCCGGAGGCCAACAGAAATTCGATATCTTGTTGAAGGAGATGGTTTTGTTGAAGGAAAGGAACAACTACATGGAAATGGAACTAAAGGAAATGCAGGATAGATACTCAGAAATAAGTCTCAAATTTGCAGAGGTAGAAGGGGAAAGGCAGCGGCTTGTGATGAAATTACGGAATGTTAAAAGTTCCAAGAAGAGCTAAAATTAAAGGGAGATTTCTCTCAAATTCTGAGCAGTTTTGATCACTAGTGGAAGGGAGAGGCTAAAAGGGCAGTTCCACACTGCAAAGGTTGGAGTTCTGGTGAATTAGTTCATATGTAAATGTGTTATTTTTTGGTTCTTTTAATTGTTGATCGTGAAAATTCCCAAGTGAATGTAATATATACTGCAGATAGGGTAATGTTGCACTACAGAATTCTGCACTAGGAAAGGTTGTAATGTCTTATAAATTCATTGAAATTTGTCCTAGAGGAGGGCATGGCGTGGGTTCAAATGTAGGACATGCTATTTCATCAGTATATATTCTTCATTTATTATTTTGTAAGTAACTAAGTATACATGTTTCTCTCAAAAACAATGTACCTCTCCAGTTTTAGGAACGTAGGAATAAGATTGTGTTCTTTCGAGTTGTTTTTAAACTCGCTTCACATTAGGTCATGATGGTGTTCTAAGTTTATATGTTTTGTTTGGGAAATTCTTCTGTATGCAATTTATACTCCGGCCAAAAGTTCTCAGTTAGTTTGTATGCATACTGCTGGGAAGATGCTAGCTATCTTAATTTTTTGTTTGAAAAAAAAAAAGGGAATCTGAGGGGCCAATCCGATTGGTAAGGGATGTGAGAGAGATTTGGGCTCCACATATATCTTCGAGGATGAAGATGCTGTGGCTGTGATGGGCTTTGGGCTGCCAGACCCAGCATACCGAATCGAAATATGCGACAACGACAACCAAATTTACCCTGACTGATCTATTATATTCTCTCTGTTTTTTTTTTTTTGGGG
>JACYFF010031956.1:14947250-14966282 GCA_017589665.1 Selenicereus undatus | reverse complement strand
TATATATATATATATATATATATATATATATAGACACACATATGTATGTATGTATGTATGTATTTATTTATGTATGTATAAAATTAAAATGGACTATTATTATGGAAAATGTTACGGGCTTAGTTATAACTTTGCTAAGCAAGTTAGTTACTTACGAATAAAAGTATACTACCCATCCTTGACCCTATATCAGATGCGTTGTGCAATTATGGAAAGGATTATTTGTCGTTAAGTCAAGTTTCAAGTATCTGAGTTGAGGCCATACGATGACAAAGTGAATGAACCAACGTAATGCAAATCATGAGTCAATGGTCTCATTTGTAAGGACCAATACCAAAACATGCCTTGAAAATGACAAAAAAAAAGAATAAAAATAATAAAGTTTTATTTTGACCTCAGCGTTGGTTCATAACTTCATTGTTTGTCATTTTTGGAGTTGGTAAGTAGAAATAGATTAGTTCAAGTCAGACATTTTCAATAATTGAATCACTGTTTTTTGATTGCTCGTTAAGTGATCATACATGAATATTCAAGGATTTGTCTTTATGAGATTAACATACTGATATGCATGTGCCTAATGAGTCAAAACTGAAAAGCAACGTCATTATATGAGTATGTGTCAATTAGCATTGCGTTTTTGTGATTGTGAATGTTCTTTATTGGAACTCGAGACTTGGAATATAATTTTCCAAAGTTCAAATGAGCCATGTGATTATGAGATTATATGCAAACATACATTCTTGAATATGATTATGTAGAATTAAACATGTTATGAAGATGATTTAGAATCGTAGATCAGTAATATATTATAATCATAGCATGCATCGCATCAAGTCATTAAGTGAATCAAATAATAAAATAGGATTACTAGATCCTAAACAGTTTAATAATTTATTAATTGTGCTTATCTTTTGTTAATTTCTATTTTGAAAAAATATTTTTTCTCTTATAGTTTTACTACACATATCTATCAAATTAAAAATTTAAAACTATTAACTATTTTATTTTTTCTGCTTAAGTTTTTAATTGATTTCATTTGTAAAAATTCGCTCTTGAGTTATTTTTTTTTGCCCATCTAAACTCAACTAATTGAGTTTGAAAAATTCAGAACTCCCCCCAAAAGTCTAAAACTCCAAAAAAAAAAAAAAGTTGCTATTGATAATTTTAGAATTTTATTATTTTAAGAAGCAAAACCTAAGTAAAACTAAAAACTAAAAACCTTTAAGGATAGACTGGACAATTGAGACTGCGATAGTTGCTTTGCTTAAGTCCCTCGTCTCTCGCTGCCTAAAGCCCTAACCCTCCCTCAGTCTCCTGCTCTATGGTGGCCGCCTAACCCTCCCTTAGTCTCCTACTCGCTACTAGACCTAATTGAAATACATCAACAATATTACATTTTACCTACCGATTAAATAATTTAATGACATTCTACACTATGGTTAATAGTTAGATTATATCTTACTTGTTCATTAAAACTTGCGCTAAATTGCTATAGGGGATTTTCTTCTTGGCGTCAGTAATGAAATTTAGGGAATTATAAAATAGTTTTGGGTTGATAGGTTATGAGTATGCTTTGGTTTGGGTTATATTCGGGTCGAGTATACTTAGGTTCAGATTTTATTTGGTAAAATTGAGTCGGGTAAGAATCAGATCGGTTTTAAATCGGGTACGGTTCGATTCGGGCTCGGGTTGTCCATGTTCGGTTCACTTCGGGTCGGGTCACTGTGGATCGGGTTTGAACTAGGTCAGGTCCTTTCGGGTATGGGTCATTTCAGTTCATGTTAAAATTCGGGTTTCGTTTAGTTATGGATCAGGTTACTTCAAGTGTTTGGGTCCAGATTGGTTCATCCCATTTCGAGTCTCGAGTCAGTTTTGCCAGGTCTAGTTTTGCCCTAGCACGTAATGTTATCTTCCTTGATCTACTCCATTGCTGAAAATTTGAGCCACTCAATTTCACAGTAGTAAGATGCATACTAGGATGATTTGAAGCGTGCGGGAAAAGAGGATCATTGTTATAGCCTTCGTTTTATCTTGAACCTTGACCAATAGATCGATTGCTAGATCCATCCTCCATTGTCAAAGAACTTGGAGAGAATAGGTAAAACAAATGTGCGCTGAACTGATGTTAACGTATGTTACATTGATTGTTGAACAAAAACAATCAATCAAAAAGGGAAAAAAAAACAGTGTTGAATCAATGTAAAGTTTGATCAAATGGTAAATCAAATCAAATGATCGAAAAAAAATGAGATCGATTCAGCATGTAAGGTATCCTGAGAACTTTGACACCATGTGACTAAGAGGCCTGGAACTAGAGAAAGAAATCATTTCTCATGTATATGTCTTGAGCTGTACAAGGGTCTGCCTTATATACAAGGACATGAACAAGCAAGGTGTTGGAGAAAATTATAAAGTAGGCAAGAGTCTCACACTGAAATAAAAAAGTGGACAAGAGTCCCACACTGAAAGATTAAGAGGCCTTGAGCATGCTTATAAGCTTGTGAGTTACTCCACCCATTGCCAATTCGTTTTGGGATGGAACCTCTCATGACTTGTATGCGCTGCTCGGTGGATTAAGGCCCGATTTATGAAAAACTTAACATGGTATCAGAGTCAGTTGCTCGAGAAGTTGCCACCTCCCTCCATCGAATCATGTCACGTGTTGGGCCCAGAGAGGAGCCCACACGTGAGGGGGTTTGTTGGAGAAAATTGTGAAGTGGGTAAAAAATCTCACATTGAAAGAAAAAAATATAAAGTGGGCAAGAGTCTCACACTGAAATAATAAAGTGGACAAGAGTCCCACACTGAAAGATTAAGAGACTTTGAGCATGCTTATAAGCTTGTGAGTTACTCCACCCATTACCAATTGGTCTTGGGATGGAACCTCTCACGACTTGTATGCACTGCTCGGTGGATTAAGGCCCAATTTATGAAAAATTTAACACAAGGAGAGATATAAACAAATACAAGCTGAGCTAGCAATGCCATAACAAACTCCTAGCTGCAAGCCACCTGAAATAAAAAAACTATCTATCTACAACAATTATCTATTTACAGCTTGCCATTTACAGTTTAACAACTACGTTGTTATATCCACATCTCTGTGTATAAAGCTTGTCGTAGAGTTACAAACTAAACCACTACTTTAATTTATAAATAATATTTATATCATAGGAAAGAAGGGATCGATCCCACGAGGAAAGATTATAATAATAAGCTAGTTTAATTCTAAATGATTTTACAGCTCTAATTTATTATAACTTCTCTTTATATTACTAAAATAAATCAAATTTAATAAGTAAAAATTAGAAAAATACTTAATATTTCTCCTAAATATTCTAAATTTAATTCTAGAAATAAAATAGTAAATAGCTATCCTAAATACTCTGAAAAATAAAAACAGAAATAATAACACAATATTAGATTGAAAATTAAAACAGAAAATAACAAGTAGAAAATTAATATTAAAAATTACATAAAGTAATACAAATTAATATTCTGCAATTTTATAACTTTACAACTCCAAAATTATATGTAATTAAATTCAGAAAAATTAAAACAGAAAATTAACTCCAGAAAATTAAAACAGAAAATAAAATCTGAAATTAGAGAAAGAATAAACTGCACTGATATGAATACGAAAATAAATAGCAAAAATGCCCAGATTTTAGGATATAATTTTCTGGACTTAATAAAACCCTAAAAACATGAAATAAAAATTAAAAAAGTATTTTTCAAATTTATTAAAATAAAAACCTGCACATATCCAATTCAAAAAATAATTCTGAAAAATTATCAAATAATTTCCAAAAATTCCGAAATTAAATAGAGGCAGAATAAGATACTACATAAACTTTAAAGTGGACTAAAACATGAAGAAACACAAAAGGAACTATTTTTAAGCTAATTTCTAACAAACCAATAAATAAATGGCAAGACATAATAGAAATTAAATCTGAAAATTAGAAGCACACTAAAAATCAAAATCTAACTGATCTAATATTACCAAGACATTCGTAAAAGACTACTCTTTTGGGGGGGGGTTGGCAAACAAAATTTATATTAAAGCTTATAAATTGAAGAATAAAAATTGTCAAACTAAAGAAATTAACTAAAACGCAACAAATAATTATCAATGATACTAAATTTATGAAAAATACTTAGCACAATCTATATCCACCATGCAAATTAATATTTATCATCAACATACAAATCGATTTATCCATAAGTTAGACTGTAGAAGACACCCAACAGCAGGTCTTCCCCGTTTTTTTCTTATATTATAGTTTAATTAGGTCCAACCCTAGTATAAATCATACTAGTTTTGATAACCATAACACCAACGCAAGAATTTAATCAAACTAGAGCATTAAGTATTAAAAAAAATCATCTAATGCCTTGTAACCAATTTACCGGTAAATTGATTTAACAAAGATCTATAAAGATTATCTAATTAAAAGAGATGAGTTTGAGCCATCCATGGTCAATTAGGGTGATACTAATGACTAAAAGACTATAGCTTTTACGTACTAAAACCTTTTAAACTATCATATGAATTCATATTAAACTAATTAGTATGCATTCTGATTGATCTAACGCAAATATCATAAATGATAAATACTAATCGTTATAGAATCATGAATAGAAATTAACTAGACAATAAAGTATAAAACTTATTTTAAAATAATTAATTTAGCATGGTTTCAAATAGATTATACTAAGTACAAGAGAATTACTCACTCATACTAAAAATAAAATTACAACAATTAACAAAAGCTTTCATGTTTAACAATAAACTAAACACAAAAAATAAAATAAAATAAATAAAATAGAAATAAAAAGATTCAGAATAACACTACTTGCTTATTATGGCCAGGAAATAGTGATAGCGATGACAGATAAAGATTTTGAAGATGATGATGATATCGTGATGGTGATTGATGATGATGATGAAGATTTTGGTAAGGGAGAAGGCGTTTGAATGTTTGATGGAGTGATAAGGCTTAAGGTTGTGTGTGGTGGCGTGAGAGGATTTTAGAGGGGGGTGAGGCGTGAAGATGTATGATTTTTTTTGGAGGGTTTTTTATAATATTATTCTCTTAGGATTTTCCTCTTTGGACTCCTTCTCTTCCAAGTCTTGTAATTCCTCTTCAACTAGGAGTAATAATTTTGTAACCCTAGTCCAAATAAATCATTATGAAAATAATATTTTTCCATAAATTATTATTTTTGGACCAACTTGATAACTTAACGTATAAAATCGAAATTTCGACATCATCTCTTCTTCTCTTTTTTTTTATTACAATTAACTTGAAAAACATATAGAATAAAGTAAATTAGATGAAATAATATATATAATATAATCAAAATAATTATTACTACAATGCATGATTTATGACTTAATACTGTAAAAGATCATAAATAGCTCGTTCAAATATGGTATGTGTTATGTTGGTTTGGATTGGATTGGATCAAATCAGTCAAATTTAAAAGTTCAAGTGACTTTTATGTAATGTTATGTTGGTTTGGATTGGATCAAAATGCGTCTTGTTAAGTGTCTTGTCATAATCAAAATTGACGTATTAAATTATTTAAAATTACTAAATTTTTAATAGCTAGAGTTAATTATGAATCGTAAGCTCTAATATTCATCGGCTATGCCAACAGTTATAATATGATACCCTAATCAAATCAACCCTATCAGCGAATGTGTATAACACGCGTAATTTTCTAATTGTGGAAAATAATGGATAAAAAATAAATTTATGCAATTTATAAGTTGTAATACCCTTGCACCATTCAATCATATCATTTTTTAAAAAATTTAATACATGGTATTATAACTGTTTAATCCAAATAAGACACTTAAGACACTTATGAACTGTCTTGCAGCAAGATATTTATCATTTTGCTTAGAGAAATATGGTGGTTGTTAATTAAACATACATCCTGATCGGTTTCGTTCTTCATTATGTATGTTCTACTCCATAACAAATTAACAATTATTGTAATAGATAAGATCTGATGATATTTGACTTTATTTGCTAGTTGAAACCACAAAATCACCAATAATTTGGTTCACACCCTATTAATTAAGAAATGATCAGTTTAAAATGGTTTACCAAGGTAACTCACTTTGTCTTGGTTCTAGCCAGCTCCAATTCCTCTGTAGGCTTGAACAATCTCTTGAAAAATAATTGTTAAATTCAGAGTTTAATTAGCTCGATATTTATTGCAATTTTTAGGAGTATATCTATGTGTTAATAAGAGATGCATACATGATATATTTTTCTTGGGATCGGTAATGATAATTTTCACTACAACACAACGGGCTTTTAGAGACTGAAAAATTTGGTCACAAAATTCTAAAATCCGGTCTCCGATTAATTTTTGAGATCGAACAGAGACCGAAAAGCCCCGGTCTCCAAAAGCTTGGTAGCAATTCAAATTTAGAGACTGGATTACAAAGCTCGGTCTCTACCTGAGGCCAACTTTTGAGACCAAAGAGTCATTGGAGTCTGGGTCGCTTTGGTCTCTATTTGAGACCAAAACATCTGGTCTCTAATTGAGACCAAACTGGGCCGGTCGCCATTTGAGACCGTAAACTTCGGTCTCCAGTGGAGTCTGGCAATTTTGGTCTCTATTTGAGACCAAATTAGCCGGTCTCCATTGGAGTCTGGCTATTTTGGTCTCTAATTGAGACAAATTGGGCCGGTCTCCATTTGAGACCACGAGCTTCGGTCACCGATAGAGACCGAACCTAAAATTTGGTCTCAATTAGAGACTGGGTTCATATTTTTGCCAATTTGGAGACCGAGATTTTGCCTTGGTCTCAAACAGATACTGTGAATGTATTTCGGTCTCTAATTTGCCATTTTTTTTTCAAAAATTATTGCTTTGCCTCGGTTTCAAACAGAGACCGTGAATGTATTTCGGTCTCTAATTTGCCTTTTTTTTTGCAAAAATTCTTGCAACATGCCCGTATAGCCTACACTATACACAACAGGCTAATTACACATCCGGGCCACAATTGCCACGGAATACAATAACTCAAAGTATATGGCACACATTTGGCATCACAAATCTCACATAACATCAAAATTTCCGCAATTTCATATTCCATATCCAACACTTTCTACAACACCACCAATAATTACAATCCAACATTTGCACAAGAAAGCGTTCACCAACAACGGTTATCCTGCATACATTAAGCTCTGAGACCAATGTTCCCACGTTCAAGCGTTCAAGCAATTACACTTATGCATCTAAGTACTCAAATTCTGGAGGAAAACCATACATACCCAAACTTATGACGACGCTTGAGAGTTGTCGGAAGGTGTGGGGTGGCCAAGGAGCGATGAGAAGCTGTCAAACCGAGCATTAAGCTCCATTAAACCAGTTCTTTGCTCATCCAGTTGCTTCCTCGTGGCTTCGAACTCCTCCCTAATACTCCTCATCTCCTCCTCTGTGGAATGTAGCCGAGTTTGGGTTGTCTGCAGCTCGTTTTGCATCGTTTGCAACTGATCTTGGAGGTGGGTGACTAATGGGGAGGAATATGCCGACGAAGTGCTGCTCATGGACTTGGCTGGTCTGTCAAACATGGCTGGACCCTCTCTACCAAGTCCGTACAGAGTGCCCTTCTCATTCCAACCACCACAAGCTGTAAAGAATATGTGATCATTTGCTGCTGAACCGATTTGCACATTGGTGTCGGCTTTTAGTTGCTCATATTTTTCCCGCATCAGCAAAAAGAATAGAAAAAGTCAAACAAGTAACTTGTGTGCAGATTTTCGTCGCCTAACTTTAAACCGAATTATTGCTACAGTGCTTACATAAGCACTCTGTGCATAAGCATCGCACCAAATCCGCTGACCATTCTCATCAACCTTTGCATGAGTGGCAGCGAACAACTCAGTAGCCGAAGGTCTCATTTGCAATTGCTTTGCCTATCACGAACACATATATATCTCTACATTAGCAACATTGCAAAGTTGAAAACCACATTTTCAAGTAATGTAGTTCATATTTTCATAACAATCTCTCGGCCCACATTGTAGCCGATATTGACCCCTGGCTGTGCCCAATCCTAGCCTTAGGCTCCTCTGTCTTGTTCTTCGTGTTCTGCTCAGATCGCTTCTTAAATCCCTCATCAGTTTCTCTCTTGTTCTTCAATGATGCATGAAGATCATTGTTGAGTTATTATTTTTAAGTTTTGATGATAACAAATCCAAGTGTAAAAATCTGTCCAAGTAATGTTGCTCCAAACACGTTCTCCAAACAGGCCTAACTGGTGTTTGTAATCTTTATTGTATTAACTGGTTTGCTACATGTGAGAACAATTCTTAAGAACAGGTCTCATACCTTGATGGCTCACGATCAAGTTAAGAACATCACCTCGATGAGTTAATTATATGTGAAGATCAGTTTCTGAACTCTAGCAATGCAAAAAACAACCCCAGCAAACAAGGTGGCCTTGTTGTTCACAGCAGCTCTGCAAATCTTGGACAAGATGACTGGTTCAAAACAAGAAGTCTTGGGTATATAGGTTTTATTTATTTAGACTCTTGTTAATATGCCAATATTGAAAATGCTTTTTAAACACCTCTTGAATCGGTATTTGCGCTAAGTGCTTCAGAACACCAGTTGCGAACAACCCTGCAAACAGGGTGCCTAGGGTGTTTCTGAATTAAAGTGGCCATACCCGGTTATCTTTGAAAATTCATTTCGGTTGGCCAAGATCTCCGGAATAATTTCTTTAAACTCCAAGTTTGCTATTTTTCTAGAAAGGATATTTTTCTGAAAATATTGTGGGAGATTTGCGAAAATAGGAGATTTGCCAAAACTAAAAAGATTTCCTTTTTCCCATATTTTCGGCTTTGATAAGTATTAAAAAAACTGAAGAGATTTCTGGTCGCTTGTTTAAATCCTCTTCACAGCTATGGGAAGATAAGGGTTATCTCTTAAGATAGCAAATCCCTTATAACTTGGAAAGAACATGTCACTAGCCGTTGGGAGTATTTTTCTTGAAAATCATTTTCCAAACTTAGGTGATTCTCCTTGGTTCTTGACCGTTGGTTTTGTGGTGCATAAAACCGCAGCTCTTTCGTCCCCACAACATACACACACAGACAGAAAGAAAAGCAAAGAGTGAAAACTGAGAAACACACAACATATGCAAAAGGGAAATTTCAAAAAGTGGTTTTTCTAGAGGAATTTTGAGCTACTCTTGAGAAAAGTAAAACCAAATCAAGTTGTGTTTAAATTGAGCTTTCAATATATTGGCATACTAGGACTTCATTGTACCTTACATCTGCTTAAGTCAAAAGCACCCGGTAAGGTGTTTTGTAACCCTGATCTTGAATCAGAAAAGTGAGTGAGTGGTCCTCAGTCGTGTGGACTTTGGACGTGTCCAATCTGGTGAGATTTGGACGTGGTGTAATCTGCCTTAGAGAAGGAGGTTACGTGGTTGCAAGGTTGTAACAAGGTGTGTTACATTTGTAACAAGTTAAGCGCGGTTTAGTGAAGTGGTTAAATCCTACACGAGGTAGGTCGTGGTTTTTCACCCCTCAGTTTGGCTAGTGGTGTTTTCCACGTAAAAATTGTGTGTGCTTTAATTTCCGCATTTATCTTGGTGATTTTCGCATTTGCAATACTTGAGAACACCCTCTGCAAACAAGTCACAGGGGTGTTTGTTACTCACAACGCGAAAATCAGACACCACAATTCACCCCCCCTCTTGTGGTAGAATACTCGCGATCTCAACAAGTGGTATCAGAGCAGGTTCTCTCGCAAAAAGGCTAACACCTTGAGAGATTCTGAAGATGAGTACACCACAAGGAATTCTTGAAGGGCAATCCATTACTCGTCCACCCTATTTCAACGGCCAACATTACAGTTGGTGGAAGAATAGGATGGAAAACTATATTCAGGCATAAGATTATGAGTTATGGATGCTCATCAAGAACGGGCCCCTTGTTCCCACCAAAGTGCTTGAGAATGGTAAGACGGTTACCAAGGAACCTAAAGAGTTTGATGCTGAAGATTATAAGAAAATGGAGAAAAATGTCAAGGCCAAGAAGCTACTATATTTTGGCCTAGGACCCGATGAATACACTCGCATCTCAGAGTGTGAATCAGCCCAAGCCATCTGAAATGCCTTGTAAGTTGCTCATGAAGGTACGAATCAAGTTAAACAATCTAGAATTGAGCTACTTATGCGACAATATGAGTTGTTTGGTATGGGAGATCGTGAGACTGTGGTGGATATGTATACAAGGTTTACCCACATCACGAACGAGTTAAAATCCCTGGGAAAGTCCTTCAGCACTGAAGAGCTGGTGAGGAAAATCCTCAGAATTCTACCTCGTACGTGGGAGACCAAAGTAACAACCATCCAAGAGGCCAAAGACATGAACAAGATCACCCTCGACGAGTTGATTGGTAATCTCCAAACCTATGAACTCCGAAAGAACTCACAAAGAGAGGAGCAAAAGAAGGATCGTGGGCTTGCGTTGAAAGCACATGAGGACACTGACTCTGACCTTGAAAAAGAAGATATGGCCCTAATGACCAGAAAATTCAAGAAATTCTTCAAAAAGGTCAAGGAAAACAACAAAAGAAAAGATTTCAGTAAGTCCAGAAACACCCCCAAAGAACAGCTCATAGGGTGTTTCAAGTGCGGCAAACCAGATCACTTAATCAAAAATTGTCCACTGCTTCGAGAAGAACAGATGCCCGAACATCCTCGAAAACATCCTCGAAAACACCCTGTAAACAATCTGGGCAAGTGATTCTCGAAAGCTATGCTGGCTGCTTGGGGAGATTCCTCTGAGGATGAAGGAGAATCTGAAGCTGATGAAGAGGTCGTAGCACTGATGGCACAAAGTGATTCAGATTCAGATGATGAATCAACAATCAGCTTATCAGATCTCAAGAACAAGGTACATGGTCTTAACAAAGCTACTTTAGAAGAACTTCTATATAATTTGATAGACACCTGTGCAGATCTAAAAAGGGAAGTTCGAGACCTAGAGCATGAAAATAAAATTCTTAAAAATGAAAAACTAGGTTTACATGAGAGTATTAACGTACTTAGAGAAGATCTCTTTCTAAAAGAAGGTGATTATACCCAAGTAAGGGAAAAGCTCTCTAAAGTGGAAGAAACAGTTGAATCCTTGCTAAATGAAAAGCAAAGCTTGAATGCCACCATAGACAGGATGGAAACTGACCTTGCCATAAACAAACGCTGGAACAAATCCTCACAAGCCCTTGATTGGCTAAACACTCATCACAATAGAAACAAAAAGGGACTTGGTTACAAGCACAAATGGACCGTTTACCCAATACATAGGAAGTATGTGAGATTACCTGAAAACATTGTTTGCTTTCATTGTGGTAAAACGGGTCATTATAGATACACCTGCCCTTTCAGAAAACATGCAAATGAAAAGAATGAAAGGTATGTGAAACAAATCTGGATTAGAAAAGTTGGGCTTTACATGTCTAAAAGAATGGGACCCAAGTGGATCTGGGTTCCCAAAACTAACCCGTGATTTGTTTTGCAGGCTGAAGTGAAAGAGAACAACCTTACGAACAACCCCACAAACACCCTTGAAAACAGGCAGATGTGGTTTGTTGATAGTGGGTGTTCACGGCACATGACTGGTGAAAGATCAAATTTTCTCTCACTTACAACTTTAAATGGTGGGAGTGTAGCATTTAGAAACGATAAGTTTGGGACAATTGTCGGTATAGGTAATATTGGTAAAACTCTCTCCCACTCAATTGATAATGTGCACTTGGTTGATGGGTTAAGACACAATCTGCTAAGTGTGTCCCAACTGTGTGACAAGAACAACCTAGTACTGTTTTCAAAAACACGTTGCTTGGTTGTGAATGACGACACAGGAGATGTTGTGTTGAGGGGGAAGCGATGTCAAAATGTTTATAAAGTTTGTATTTCCACTCTTCCCCAAAATAACTTGACTTGTTTAAATGCATTAACTGATGATATAATGCTATGGCATAAGAGACTAGGTCATGCAAGCCTGTCTTTGTTAAACAAACTTGTTTCCAAAGATTTGGTTGTTGGACTACCTTCCATCAAGTATAATGATGACAAGGTATGTGAAGCTTGTGCAAAAGGAAAACAAGTCAGATCCTCTTTAAAATCTAAAAATTGTGTAAGCACCACCCGACCTCTTGAATTATTACACATTGATCTATGTGGTCCGATGAGGATATCAAGTAGAGGTGGGAAGAGGTACGTGCTTGTCATAGTGGATGATTACTCTCGATTTACTTGGACCTTGTTCTTGGCCTCCAAGGATGAAACTTTTGAGAATTTTGTTGCCCTTCTCAAAAAGGTTGAAAAGAGAGTAGGACACTCATTGGTTAGCTTGAGGTCTAATCATGGTACTGAATTTGAAAATGCAAGCTTTACAAATTTTTGTAATATGCATGGTGTTGATCACAACTTCTCGGCCCCAAGAACACCCCAACAGAATGGGGTGGTTGAGCGCAAAAATCGCACCATAGAAGACATGACTAGGACAATGCTTATTGCTAGTGGTCTTCCTAGGAACTTTTGGGCAGAAACTTTGAACACATCTTGCTATATTATGAATAGATGCATGATTAGACCCATTTTGAACAAAAATCCTTATGAACTTCTTAAAGGCAGAAAACCCAACCTTATGCATCTAAGAACATTTGGTTGTAGATGTTTC
The DNA here is from genome assembly GCA_017589665.1 of Selenicereus undatus. NCBI lineage: Eukaryota > Viridiplantae > Streptophyta > Magnoliopsida > Caryophyllales > Cactaceae > Selenicereus > Selenicereus undatus. The sequence continues at coordinate 14,953,551 of JACYFF010031956.1, read as the reverse complement.
GTGCATAACAATGGGAAAGATGCCTTAGAAAAGTTTGATCCAAGGAGTGATGAGGCAATATTTCTTGGTTATTCCTCTCACAGTAAGGCATACAAAGTCTTTAACAAAAGAACCTTGTGTGTTGAGGAAAGTGTGCATGTGTTGTTTGATGAATCTAGCTCTTTGAATGAGAGTAATGCACAGGATGAAGAGTTTGAATTAGGTCTTGTCCAAAAGGAATTGTTGAACCAAGGTAAACAAGGTGAGAACACCCTGAAGAAAACAGGTACAAAAGCTGTTTCTCAAAACGGTAGGCAAGGTGAACACCAAACAGGGGGAAACACCGTTGAACCCTGTTCGGAACCATGTTCTTCAGGAACCAGCTTGCAAACAGGTGCAGAAACAGGATCAGGAGGTGTTCTTGAATCTGATTCTACATACACTTCAGTTAGAACAGAACATGTGTCTATGGAACCAATTAATCCAAGACCATGGAAGCACCATAGTTCGCACCCTCTTGATCAAATCTTGTCAGATATTAATACTGGAGTGCAAACTAGATCTAAACTTAAGAATTTTTGTGCTTTCTATGCTTTTCTTTCTAACATTGAGCCAAAAAGTGTGAATGAAGCCCTTGCAGATTCAGATTGGATCACGGCTATGCAAGAAGAGCTTCATCAATTTGAAAGAAACAAAGTGTGGCACCTTGTACCTAAACCTGCAGAGAGAACAATCATTGGAACCAAGTGGGTGTTCCGAAATAAGCAAGATGAGTCAGGAACAGTCACTAGGAACAAGGCAAGGTTGGTGGTTCAAGGGTACAATCAAGAACAAGGGATTAATTATGAAGAAACCTTTGCACCAGTTGCTAGAATTGAGGCTATTCGAATCTTAATAGCCTTTGCAGCTCATATGGAAATCAAGCTATATCAAATGGATGTGAAAAGTGCACTCCTAAATGGATACCTTAAAGAAGAGGTGTATGTCAAACAACCCCCTGGTTTTGAAAATGGTGATTTTCCAAATCATGTTTTTAAACTTGACAAAGCACTTTATGGTTTAAAACAAGCTCCAAGAGCTTGGTATGAACGGTTGTCAACCTTTTTACTTGAAAATGATTTTAGAAGAGGCAAGGTAGACAATACTTTGTTTCTAAAATCTAAAGGGGAACATTTATTGATTGTCCAAATATATGTAGATGACATTATATTTGGTGCAACTCATCATGATTTATGCAATGAATTTTCAAATATGATGAGGAGTGAGTTTGAGATGAGCATGATGGGTGAGCTTAACTTTTTCCTAGGCTTACAAATCAAGCAGACTCCAAACGGCACCATGATCCATCAACAAAAGTATATCAAGGAGCTACTTAAGCGTTTTGGGATGGAGTCGGCCAAACCCATATACACTCCTATCTCTCCTTCAACCAAGTTGGTTATGGATGATGGAAGTCCCTCAGTTGAGGAGAAACTCTATAGGGGCATGATTGGGTCACTCATATACCTAACTACTAGTAGACCGGATATTGTTTTTAGTGTTGGTTTATGTGCCCGTTTTCAGTCTAGTCCTAAAGAGACTCATCTTAAGGCTGTTAAATGGATACTAAGATATTTAAAGCATACACCTGATCTAGCTCTATGGTATCCTAGAGGTTGCAATCTTGATCTTGTTGGATATGCTGACGCTGACTATGCAGGTTTCCTAGTTGATAGAAAGAGTACCTCAGGTATGGCTCATTTTCTTGGACCTTGTTTGGTATCTTGGGCTACCAAGAAGCAACATTCAGTTGCCATGTCCACAGCAGAAGCTGAATATGTTGCAGCAGCTTCATGTTGTGCTCAACTGTTGTGGATAAGACAACAACTTAAGGATTTTTGTGTTGACATTGGATGCATTTCTATTTTTTGTGATAACACAAGTGCAATTAATATTGCCAAAAATCCATGTCAACACAAAAGGACAAAACATATTGACATTCGACATCATTTCTTGAGAGATACTATTGAAAAGGGTTTAATTTCTATGAATTTTTGCTCAACGGAAAATCGAATTGCTGATATATTCACTAAGGCCCTAGCTAGAGATCAATTTGAGAGAAACAGGCTGGAGTTGGGGTTGGTAAAAACACCCTGAGAACACCTGTTCTCAGAGGTTGATCAAAGTTGACAAAAACACCCCATAATACCTGTTCCTTTCCCTTGTTTGAAATTCTTCTTATTAAATCAGTGGATTTTGATTAAAGAATATGTGTAGTCTTGTGAGCCAATGTGACGTTATACTGCTATCTTGGGAGATGGAGAAAGAGTAATCATGACACATCTTGAAAAAGGAGAAGCATGTTCAAGAACAGGCGGTTTGATCAGGTACGCATTCATTGTTATTGATGTATGCTGCTTGCTCAACTTCTAGGTATTCCCTAGGTGACCTTTCTTAACGGGTGAGGAGTTTAAAAACCTCTTGCGTGCGTCTTCCCCGTCTTGCTCTCTCTCTTTCTACTCTGTTCTTGCTTTCAAACCCTAGCAAAACCCTCAAAACCCGAGAATCTCTCTTGCATTAATGGCTCCCAAAACCGATTCCCCATTACTCTCTAAGAACAGCAGCATGATTATCTCTTCAATTTCGGCACCTCCTCGCCCAATTACCCACACAACTTTCGGGTATCTTACTAAGATAAACCTCAAAACCATTGGGCTTGATTTGTGCGATATTCCCTACTCTTTTGGTTGGGAGTTAGTGGTGTATGTGGGGACAATCCCTTGTCCCACTTCTTCTGCAACAAATGCTGGTTCTTCGGGTCTCCAAAATAAATTCTTGGAGAACCCAGAAACCACCATCGAGGATTTTGAACCCTGTTCTTCTGCGCCTTTCCCGGAAACAACTCGGAGAATAGGGGATGTGTTCATTGATGATCTGTTCACGGATCTGAAGGAGGACTCTGTTCCTCTGGTCTCTCAGACTGGAGAGAAGAGAAAAAGGGTAAAGATGGTGGCTAGGCGCACCCGAACTCCAAGAACACGACCACCATCAAGTTCTCGCCCCTCTCTAGCTCCCTCTTTTCCTCCTTCTCAACCTTCTCGCAAATCTGCGAGAATTGGTTCCAGATCGACCCCCAGATACTCTAAACCCTTTGCACCTATCATCGAGGAGATTTCCTCGTCTTTTGAAGGGTTCTCGAGTTCTGACTCTGAAGACACCACCTTCAAACAGGGGACACCGGTGTTTTTCGAGTCCTCTGAAGAACAAACCCTCCAAAATCAACCACTAAACCTGCTGTGAAGCTTTCACCTGCAAAAACACCCCTAAAGCGAAAGCCCAGAACAGCCCCCCTACCAAAAGCTACCACCTCTGTTCCTGCTTCCAAACACCCAAAGAAGTTCACTCCTTCCCCTATGTCTGACAGACATGCGCAGTTGCTTAAGCGCAATGTCGTCAGGGGGAAGGTAGTGTCTGTAAGCTTTTTTGCGGAACAAGGTCTGGGGGTGTTCTTGACCAAGCTTCGCACCCAAGGCTGGCTTGACTTGTTTGCAAACACCCAGTCGGGGTGTTCTGTGCCTGAGTTGACTGAGTTTTACGCCAACTGCAAAGTCACCGAAGGAGTAGTGACTAGCTCAGTGAATGGGCAAAGCATCAAGATTGATGCGCCCACACTTGGGAAACTTCTGGGAATACCCTCACAAGGATTTGCTGTGTATGTGAGGGAGGACAAAACTGCCCTGGAACCAACCAGGCTCCTCGAGGTGTCAAAACGCCTCAGTCACAAACAGGGTCTGAAAACACCCTCCTCTGTAAAGAAGGGTGATCTGATCCCTCTCCACCAACTCCTTTTCATGTTCGTCATTAAGAATGTGATTCCAAGGGGTCGAGGGAGAAATTCAGCAGACCTGTTTGATCAGTGCCTGGTTGACCTACTGGATAGGGAGGAACCAATTAACCTTCCGGCTATCATGGTTCGCCACATTGGGCGAATTGCGAACACCACCCGGGCACATGATCTCGGATATGGGTTTCTTCTGTCAAGGGTGTTTGAGCACTTTGGGATAGTGCTCACAAGGAGAGTAGCTGCCCAAACCATTGATGAATTCGGGGTTGATACCCTGCTTGGGTGTGGCTATGAGATTGGCGGATCAGTTTCCAAACAGGGTCGTCGACCACCTCGACCCCCTGTTTCTGAGCAACCCTCCATCAAGGTTGAGGCTGTTCTTGAGGACAATACTCGTCTCAAGGATGAGCTCTCAGCTGTCAAGGTTGCTCTTGCTGCGGAACAAGCCCTCTCTGCCAAGCGGCATGAAGACTTGCTTGCTCTTCTCTCCACCCTTGCCCCTAGCATTCCTCCTCTGCAATCGCAACCACCCCCTGCTCCCTGATTGTCTCGGCTGTTTTTTTTCTGTTTCTTTGTTTTTGTTTTGTTTTTTTTTGTTGTAATTGTACTGCCTTGATTATTAATGAAATATCTACTTGCAGTCTCTCTTGCTTGTTGTCCTTTATGATTTACTTGCTTTATACTATGTTGTTCCTCTTCTTACCTATGTTGTTCTTGCTTTTTAATGATGCCAAAAGGGGGAAGAAGAGTGAAAAACCTATTGACTATGGGACAAAACCTAGCTTTGACTTACGTGGATCCCTATCAGCATTTATTTATTTTTGTTTGTTTTGTCAATATGGTCACTTGGTATGTCATCATCAAAAAGGGGGAACTTGTTGAGTTATTATTTTTAAGTTTTGATGATAAAAAATTCAAGTGTAAAAATCTGTCCAAGTAATGTTGCTCCAAACACGTTCTCCAAATAGGCCTAACTAGTGTTTGTAATCTTCATTGTATTAACTGGTTTGCTACATGTGAGAACAATTCTTAAGAACAGGTCTCATACCTTGATGGCTCATGATCAAGTTAAGAACATCACCTCAATGAGTTGATTATATGTGAAGATCAGTTTCTGAACTCTAGCAATGCAAAGAACAACCCCAGCAAACAAGGTGGCCTTGGTGTTCACAGCAGCTCTGCAAATCTTGGACAAGATGACTGGTTCAAAACAAGAAGTCTTGGGTATATAAGTTTTATTTATTTAGACTCTTGTTAATATGCCAATATTGAAAATGCTTTTTAAACACCTCTTGAATCGGTATTTGCGCTAAGTGCTTCAGAACACCAGTTGCGAACAACCCTGCAAACAGGGTGCCTAGGGTGTTTCTGAATTAAAGTGGCCATACCCGGTTATCTTTGAAAATTCATTTCGGTTGGCCAAGATCTCCGGAATAATTTCTTTAAACTCCAAGTTTGCTATTTTTCTAGAAAGGATATTTTTTTAAAAATATTGTGGGAGATTTGCGAAAATAGGAGATTTGTCAAAACTAAAAAGATTTCCTTTTTCCCATATTTTCGGCTTTGATAAGTATTAAAAAAACTGAAGAGATTTCTGGTCGCTTGTTTAAATCCTCTTCACGGCTATGGGAAGATAAGGGTTATCTCTTAAGAAAACAAATCCCTTATAACTTGGAAAGAACATGTCACTAGCCGTTGGGAGTATTTTTCTTGAAAATCATTTTCCAAACTTAGGTGATTCTCCTTGGTTCTTGACCGTTGGTTTTGTGGTGCATAAAACCGCAGCTCTTTCGTCCCCACAACATACACACACAGACAGAAAGAAAAGCAAAGAGTGAAAACTGAGAAACACACAACATATGCAAAAGGGAAATTTCAAAAAGTGGTTTTTCTAGAGGAATTTTGAGTTACTCTTGAGAAAAGTAAAACCAACTCAAGTTGTGTTTAAACTGAGCTTTCAATATATTAGCATACTAGGACTTCATTATACCTTACATCTGCTTAAGTCAGAAGCACCCGGTAAGGTGTTTTGTAACCCTGATCTTGAATCAGAAAAGTGAGTGAGTAGTCCTCAGTCGTGTGGGCTTTGGACGTGTCCAATCTGGTGAGATTTGGACGTGGTGTAATCTGCCTTAGAGAAGGAGGTTACGTGGTTGCAAGGTTGTAACAAGGTGTGTTACATTTGTAACGAGTTAAGCCCGGTTTAGTGAAGTGGTTAAATCCTACACGAGGTAGGTCGTGGTTTTTCACACCTCAGTTGGGCTAGTGGTGTTTTCCATGTAAAAATTGTGTGTGCTTTAATTTCCGCATTTGTCTTGGTGATTTTCGCATTTGCAATACTTGAGAACACCCTCTGCAAACAAGTCACAGGGGTGTTTGTTACTCACAACGCAAAAATCAGACACCACAATTCACCCCCCCTCTTGTGGTAGAATACTCACGATCTCAACAATCATCGTCATCCAAGGAGTTATCTTCTCAGGAGGCTCCTTTGCAGCC
>JACYFF010031956.1:14930514-14946850 GCA_017589665.1 Selenicereus undatus | reverse complement strand
GAAAGAAACAGATAGAGTTTCGCCTAAAAATGGACCATATCTCAAGTTCAAAGCCATACATTACTTCCCTGCAATTAATAAAAGTACAAAAGACAATCGCACGCTCAACAGGCTGCACACCCGGAGTACACCAAGTATACATCTCAACGGATCACACATCCGGAGCATTGCGGTTTACATCCCAAAAATTATATAACAGTAGATACGTACAAACGAAAGCTATAACTTAGAAGAATTACCATTTAATCAACTAATTATATACAACGTAATACTCTCAAGTCTCAATTTGCTAAAGCTTGTATTCAACACTTGATTCCATCCCGCTCTTTTGCACAAGGCTCCATATTCTTATACTACTATGCAATTCATCTGGGAAGTCTTTTCAATGATGCGTGCGTGTGCGTGTGTGTGTGTGTGTACATATATATAAATATGTGCGTATATATGTATATATTCCAAAAAACTGAAAAGTGAAATTCCTTAATTCAACCATCACATATTTGTCCGACGTAGCAACCTAAAATAATTTCAACATATAGAAACTTATAAATAGAACATGGTGAAGGTCAAAGTGCAAAAGAATACGTATAGGAAGCCTCCAATCCAAATGTTTGTATGATGTTCCTAAATCAATGCTAGTATACTAACCAACATACCATATTGTATAGCTTAAAACATTTACCTTAAAACAATTGCACCAAAATCGCTTGTGATCGTCAGGGGTGTCTCTCCAACAGGTGAATGCAGCCTTGTAGTACGTTCGAACAGTCTTGGATACGGCTCGTGCCACATCTCAATGGCCAAACCTATGATGGAGCATTGCCCACAAATTAGATCAAAACGTAGTATACCTCAGATTCATGGATTTTGAAAGTGAATGACACCTACCACATTTCGGTGTCAAGGACAAGTTGTACCCTTGTCAACAGCGTGCTAGGGCCCTCCAATGGAATCTCCGAAGGTTGTGTCTCTTGAGAGTGGTACTGGGCTATGGATATGCTTGAACCATCCATGCGTACCTAGTCCTGCGCACTGTTATGCAAATGAATTAGATGATTGCATACGTTTAAATTAGAAGCTTGTATGCCAAACGACACAAAATGTGGTACAATTAGCAATGTTGGACAATGTGCTATCAATGTGAGAAAATACATGTCAAAAATTTCAGCATCAAGCAACAAGCACTCCGACATGAAAGCATGTTATTAAAATAACATAACAAATACAGGGAGAACATCCAACAGAAGCTTGCATACATTTAAAATACTCAACACAAGTTCCAACTGTTAAAATTAGAAGATGCACATAAATTAGTCATCAACGTGCACTATATAAAAAGTGAATCGGTGAAGTAGTCATCATCATCCTCATAAACATTATCATTGTCTTCTTCTTGTAACCCTTCATGTGAATCCTCTCTATAGCCATCATCGATGGCATCAACCTCCTCGTCGACATTGTTGTTAGGCGATAAATTGTTGCATTTTATATGCCTCTTTCACCTAATTTTAGTTTGTGTAATAATCTAATCTTTAGGTTTTTACTTGTTTTATTAAGTAATCTTTAGGATTTTTACTTGTTTTGTTTATTGTTGTAGGTAATAAGTTGAAGAGAGCAAATACCATGAAAAGGGATAAAAAAACGAATAAAAATGACATGTGGAAGCACAGTTGGCCGTGGGCGTCCGACAGCAAGATGGCATGGCCACCCCGTGCCACCAAGTATGACTGTGCCCCCTTCCCCGCTCTCGTGCGCTGTTTCAGTCGTGTTGCATTCTATTTAAAGCCTTTCTTCGGGGTTCGCGAGGGAGGTTCTTGGATGTAATTTTAGGGTAGTTTAGTCTAGGTTCTAACCAATAAAAACCCCATTGAAGGGATTAGATGAGGATTGTATTCGATTAATTTTGGATTCAAGCATTTGAATTTGAAGTTCCTACGCATCAATCCATAAGTCTTCTCCCCTCTCTCTTTTTATTCCAATTGCGTTCTTATTTGTTCTTGTTTTGATTATGTTAGTTTAGATTTTCTATAGTTTATATGTTTAGTTTTCATTATTAATCCTTGTTTTATTTGGTTGCAATATTAGATTAGTTGCTTTCGCTTTCCTCCATTTTCATGCTTGTTATGTTCTCCGTTAGTTTAGGTTTAAGTTTGGGTTTTTGTGTTTTGTTGATGATTAGTTCTTGGATTCTGATTTGCCTCTTGATTGCTAATTAATCTTGTTTTAGGTCTAACCATACCCAAATCTATGCTTAGAACTTAGAGTTTTCCCTCACGTCTGCCAAGTGTTCGATGAAATGCTTGAGAGAGCTTTCATTTATATTTTTGGGCGATTGACTTATGCTGAGGTGAGGTCAATTTGCTAGTGTGGGAGAGGGAATAGCCGAGTTCGGGACATGAAAATAGGACTCGATCCGAGCTAGATCCAAGGGTTGCTAATTTTGTGGTCTAATTGGGCTAACCCCATGAAAATAGGTGGTTAGGCGAATTAGACTAACTCATGACCCTTGAGATAGGGATTTTGTGGTCCTTGATGGTGCAACCGACCATCTCTTATTCATAGTATAGTTTGGGTAGGTTAGGACTCGTCTTAATTAGTTAGTTCGTTATTTGGCGAAATCGTAAACCCAAGTCCCTTTTTGTTTATTTGTTTCAGTAGTTTAGTCTTTCTTCCCTTCACTCTCTGTTCGGCCTAGATTGATACGTTTGAGTTAGCTTTGGTAATTGAAAACCCAACTCTCTGTGGAATACGACCCGTACTTGCCGGTTGCTAGCTACAGCTACACCGTGCACTTGCGGTACATTTTAAGACTATCAAGTTTTTGGCGCCGTTGCCGGGGAGTTGACGCTTTTTCAATATCGATGTTTCCTTAACTATTCGAGACTAGGATTTTTTTTTAAAAAAAATATTAAAAAAAAAGAAATGATAAGTTTTCACTTTCCTTAGTGTGAGCATGAATTATTTTGGAAGTATTATGATAGATTAAATGATTTTCTTGCTCATTATGGTTATTGCTTGGAGAAGTGGGAAATTTTGAGCATAGTCTATGAGGGCGTGACTTGTGAGACCTGTGCTCTTTTGGAGCATTTGGGATTTTTGTGCTTGAAATGTTGACAAAGCTTGGGAATTGCTTGAATGGTTGGCTAGGGATACTTATGAATTTGAGACTAGTCATTTTAATCCTTCCACCCCACCCCCTTGCATCCTTAATTGTACGCCTCTTGCGTGTGCGATCTGCCATTGGTTTGACCATGACAGTAATTCTTGTCCCTATCATATTTCTACCGATGGTATTGCTAGGATTGCTAGCATGATAGAGACAATGAATGAGCAACAAGTTAAGATTGCTAATTGTATGCGGGGGTATAACCTATCACATGAAACTGACCTTAGGGATAATTTCTCTGAACTTGATGTTAATTTATGTGATGATGATATGTCTTCTCTTACTCTAGAGTCCAGACTGGAGGAAGTACTTGACCCTCCCTTAAGTACTTTACCCTTTGTTGCTCCATCCCCACCTAGCATCCTTAGGGATTACACTCCACTTTGCACGACCTATCCTGATCCACCTTTCCCTTTAGCTCAGTCGACGGAGTTCGAGGTAGGTGAGATATTTTGTGTTGATGCGAGTGTTAATGAGGATGATATATGTTGTGTGTCAGATGATGATTTCATTGGGTTGCATGATCTCGATGAGACTCTCATAAGGAGGTCAAGTATGGATGTTGTGGTTGCAGTGTCACCTAGTCCTGATCTTGTTGACCATGTATCCCTCGATCCTCTCAACATTTCCTATGTTTCTTCATGTTCACTACCCTTCCCTTCCCCTGAGTATTGTTATCTCTCACTTATTGATTCTCTTGTGTTGCTCAAGGGGAATGTGGTTGACTGTTCTAAATCTCTAGGTACTTTTAGAGGGTATGCTTTTTCCCTTGATCCTTATAGTCTGCACCTAGAGGACGTGCCTGGAAAAATCATGTTTACTATTTCATTCGATCATTCTACTGATTTTTCTATGGCATTTGATAAATTTAGGAGAGCACTTACTATCACTCCTACATTCACGTTTGGGTGCTCTTACTTACATTCATCTGAGTTGCATGCTCAGGTGTTTGATAAGCTCCTGCGGGCTTTGACAGCATCTGAATTGGTGACTTGGATCTTAAGATAAGGAGGAGTGGTTGATGCTCCCCTAACCTTCCGACGCATCGTCTTAGGGAGGTAGTAGTTTAGGTGTACTCAACACCTAACCTGGTAAATTCGTTCCCTTTTTCTCTTTCTCCATTTTTTGTTTTGTATATACTTTTGTTTTTTCCTTCTTTTTCTTTTTCTTGTTTGTCTTTTTCTTTGTATATACTATTTTTGAATTGTTTTCTGTATATATGTGCGTTGTTGGTGTGGTAATTCCTTGGCTCCCAATGAGGACATTGTGAGGTTTAGGTGCAGGGGAGGAGTAGTCTATATGCCACCTTGTTTTATGGGAGTTATGTACTATTTTGATCGGCTTTGACCCCTTGTACCTTTGCTATCGGGTCGTATATAACTATGCTGTGCATGATAGATCTTTGTCCTAAGTGAGTCATTCTAAGCCCCAATTCTAATCCCAATAGTTCATTATACATGTGCAATCCAATCCTTATTTATACCATCATCATCATCTTAGGGTCTTAGTCTTCCATGATCAGCCCTCCCACTTGTCTTTGTACACTGTTACTTTTTTTCTTGGTTGGTTTCCACTTTTGGTTTGCACAAAAAAAAAAACAAACAAAAAAACAAACAAAAAAAAAGGAAAAAAAACCAAAGAAAAAGCGAAAAAGTGGAAACTACTTTTAGTTTGGAATGACAAATGTCCCTTTAAGGCATGTGCTACTGGGTGCTATCCTTTGAGGCAATACTGCTACTGGGGAAGCCTTCCTTCCATGCTAATAAGTCAATAATGTAGTTCGTGTCAATCGTGTGGGACTGAGTTTGGTTCTAATAAGTCTGAGCCCTAAGGTGATGATACACTAGCACACTAAGCACAATGATGGATTCATAGTTTTGATGTACAGTGGGGTGAATAGTTAGTGCTTTGATGTTATCATGGGGATAGAGACTCTTGATGTGTACATTCTGTTTATATGCAGGTTGATATCTTTGTTGTATGGGCGATTTGGTTAGTTTGAATGTGTGCAAGCTTTTCCCTTGTATATATTTGTGTTTTTGTTTGTAAATCTATTTTGTTTTTCAGTTTGTGTTTCTCCCTTCCTTTTCCCTTTTATTTTTCTTTTTCAAAGATTTTGTAGGTATATCTTCTACAAACCCTCACGCGACCTTACTCGTCCACTTAGGGGAACCAAGGGGTTTAAAGGGCTTGTTGCATGTGCTAAATGCAACCGTGATTCCTACGAAAGTGAGTTAGGTTCCTAGGTTAGTCTTTCTTTTATTTTGCTCGAGGACGAGCAAAAGATAGGTGTGGGGGTATTTGTTAGGTGATAAATTGTCGCATTTTACATGCTTCTTTCACCTGATTTTAGTTCATGTAATAATCTAATCTTTAGGTTTTTACTTGTTTTATTAAGTAATCTTTAGGATTTTTACTTGTTTTGTTTATTGTTGTAGGTAATAAGTTGAATCAAGTAAATACCGCGAAAAGGAGCGAAAAACGAACGAAAACGACGCGTGGAAGTACAACCAGCCGTAGGCACCATGCAGCAAGGTGGCACGACCACCCTGTGCCACCAGGCACGGCTGTGCCCCTGTCCCCACTCCCGTGCACTGTTTTGGCCGTCTCGTATTCTATTTAAAGCCCTTCATCGGGGTTCGCGAGGGAAGTTATTGGATGTAATTTTAGTGTCGTTTAGTCTAGGTTCTAGCCAATAAAAACCCCATTGCAGGGATTAGATGAGGATTGTATTCGATTAATTTTGGATTCAAGCACTTGAATTTGAAGTTCCTACGTATCAGTCCATAAGTCTTCTCCTCTCTCTCTTTTCATACCAATCGCGTTCTTATTTGTTCTTGTTTTGATTATGTTAGTTTAGATTTTATGTAGTTTATATGTTTAGTTTTCATTATTAATCCTTGTTTTATTTGGTTACAATATTAGATTAGTTGCTTTGGCTTTCCTCCATTTTCATGCTTGTTATATTCTCCGTTAGTTTAGGTTTAAGTTTGGGATTTTGTTGATGATTAGTTGATAGATTTTGTGGGCTTGGATTGCGATAAGTCTCTTGATTGCTAATTAATCTTGTTTTAGGCCTAACCATACCGAAATCTATGCTTAGAGCTTAGAATTTTCCCTCACGCTCGCCAAGTGTTCAATGAAATGCTTGAGAGAGCTTTCATCCATATTTTTGCGCGATTAACTTATGCTGAGAGGTGATGTCAATTTGCTAGTGTGGGAGAGGGAATAGCCGAGTTCAGGACATGAAAATGGTATTCGATTCAAGCTAGGTTCGAGGGTTACTAATTTTGTGGTCTAATTGGGCTAACCCCATGAAAATAGGTGATTAGGCGAATTAGACTAGCTCATGACCCTTGAGAGAGGGCTTGGGTGGTCTTTGATGGTGCAACCGACCATCTTTTGTTCATAGTGTAGTTTGGGTAGGTTAGGGCTCGTCTCAATTAGTTGGTTCGTTATTTGGCGAAATCGTAAACCCAAGTCCCTTTTTGTTTATTTGTTTTAGTAGTTTAGTCTTTCTTACCTTCACTCTCTGTTTGGCCTAGCTAGATTGATACGCTTGAGTTAGCTTTGGTAATTGAAAACCCAACTCCCAGTGGAATACGACCCGTACTTACCGGTTACTAGCTACAACTACACTGTGCACTTGCAGTACATTTTAAGAATTTCAATTGTCATCCGTGTCATTTTCTTCTTCTAGAATGATCTTAACATCATCGTTCATGTCAATATCTCCTAAATTTGGGAGGTTATCGTTTTCCTCTATTTGGAATGGTGTCTCTTCTTCCGGGGCATCTATTATTGACCTTGGTTTCATTTTCAACACTGCCCGCCAATCCTTTTTACTGTTGTTTTTCATAGGATAAGGCACAAAGCAAACTTACGTGACTTGACTTGCAAGGACAAATGGATCATACTTGGGATATCTCTTCGTGTGATTGACATCAACCAATTTGTATGTATCATAGACAACAACACCATTAATGCAGTGATACCAATCACACTTAAACAAGATCGTCTTATATGAACGAATATCCCTAATAGAATGCAACTCAATTACATCCTGGAGAATGCCATAATATTCCTTTCCATCTGTTCCTTTCACACACATGCCGTAGTTCATTGTTGACTTGCTTTTCCCATATTCATATGTATGGAAGTTGAAGCCATTGACATAATAATGATCCCAACGATGAACATGCCTCTTAGGGCCATATGCAAGTGCTCTTAAGATATCATTGTTGATGTTGGAGTGGAAGACCTACATGGTCGTCATGGCAAAAAATGGTCAAATATGTAGTCATTATCGTAAAATTAAAGAAGTAGTTCATTAATGTGAGGAAAACACAATGTAGAAACACTGACATATTCTTTGAACCATTATAGAAATATTTCCTCATACTTTGCCCACACATCTTTGACCCGAACATGAGGATTTTGTTGGACCATCTCGACCTCAAAGATCCTACACAAAGTAAGGAGAACACAATGTAGTCCTGTTTAATCTATATAAGTTTTTCTCCATATGTAATAAAGAAATGTACCGTTTATATTCTCCTACCAACCCACAATTCGCTAGCACATATGCATGCGCCAATCGATGATCCAAATGATTCAAGAACTACACACTGCTCTCATTCGGGGCATATCTAACGTTACGGGAGAAAATGTCCAGCAGATTGGCATCAGATTTGTCCTGGTCAATGTTCATCACATTTGGGGCAAATCCCTTGCCTTAACATCAACACTATCATCAAAATAGTTCGCAATGAAGTTCGTTATCTCCTTCATCAAGTACGCATAGCAAATTGAAGGCTTAACACGTGCTTTATTGCCTACTTTCCTCTTTTAATGATGAAGAAACTTGTACTCCAATAAATTGAAATGTCATATGTGTATGCAACTGAAAAAATGATTTCTATGAATCATATCATACCTTTCATAGTCATACATCCATCGATATTGAACCGAGCTTCGAAGTTTCAGTTTAACAGGTAAGTGGACAGGTAGATGTTACATTACATTGAAGAATATAGGGGAAAAAACTCGTTCCAACTTGCACAATATTTCTACAATGTTATTCTTCAAATGGACTATGTCATCAACATGCAACTTGGAGGAACACAAATCTCGAAAGAATTGGCTAAGCTCAGTTAGCACATTCCGCGCATTGGTCGGTAAGAGATCTCTGAAAGCCAGAGGCAACAAACGCTGCATGAAAACATGGCAATCATGGCTTTTCAGGTTATGAAGTGTAGCATTTCTCACGTCCACACATCTACTCAAGTTTGATGCATAACCATCTGGGAATTTCAGTTTACGTATCCATTCACACACCACCTTCCTGTGCTCCTTCTGTAACACATACGGAGGTTGTGGCATAACTTCTTGTTGGTTCCCTTCACCAGCTTCAACAACGCGGACATTAAGTCTTCTACATTTGCAATGTGTAAGTATGTCCTTTCTCGCATTGAGATCATCTGTTGTTTTATACTTTACATTCATCATTGTGTTAATTATTTGCTCGAACACATTTTTTTCAATGTACATGACATCAAGGTTGTGCCGAATGAATAGCTTGATTGAATAAGGGAGTTCCTAAAATATGCTACGTCTTGCCCAATTGTGAGACTGTCCGTAGCCATCCACTTTGCCCTTGTGATCTGATGCAGTTGGGAGCGAAGACACACGACTCCAAACCTGCTCCCCGGTCAGCATATGCAGAGGTTCAGAATGATCCTCCCTGTTTTTG
Organism: Selenicereus undatus; assembly: GCA_017589665.1. NCBI lineage: Eukaryota > Viridiplantae > Streptophyta > Magnoliopsida > Caryophyllales > Cactaceae > Selenicereus > Selenicereus undatus. The sequence goes on along the minus strand of JACYFF010031956.1, from coordinate 14,937,932 downwards.
TAAAATGCAGATTTATTAATCCGAAATCTATGATCCTTTGGGCGAAATTAGCAATGACAGTCAAACTAGGATTGCTTGTTCCCATGGGATAGCCTAAATGCTTTTGTGTTTTCCATACAATAGGGACACGCTAATCTTCCAGCAATCATCGAGCTAGAGAGCATACCATAAGCAGAGAAGTCATTAACAGTCCAAAGAATGACAACTTTCATTAAGAAATTTTGCCTCAAGGACACATCATATGTTAATATTCCTTTATTCCACAGTTGGACAAGTTCTTTAATAAGAGGTTGCATATATATGTCCGGATTTCCTTTTGGATTCTTTGGACTAGGAATTAGGAGAGCAACGAACATGAACTGTCTTTTCTTACACATCCGTGGGAACAAATTATAAGGGGTCACAATCACTAGCCAGCATGAATATGTTTGACCATAATGGCCAAATGGTAAAAAGCCATCAGTGCACATGCCTAGCCTCATATTATGTGGTTCGACAGTAAACGAAGGATAGGAAGCATCTAAATGTTTCCATGCCTCGCTATCAGATGGATGTGCCATGATCCCAGGAGGGCGCTTATGCTCATGGTGCCATCTCATATTCTCCGTAGTTTTTTTTGTCGTGACGCTGTAATTGAGGTCCAATGAGGAAATATATGAGTTGCTTCCTCGGGATTTGCCTTCCTTATTTCCTCGTCCCCAAGTATCTTCCTTTATCACATATTGAGCATCTATCCAGGCCATCTGCCTCCTTCCAAAATAACATGCAACCATTGGGGCAAACATCTATTTTACAATGTGGAAGTTCAAGATCCGCAGACAACTTCTTAATCTCATAGTAATTGCCAACGATGTCATTTTTATTTGGGTATATCTCCTTCATAAAGGATTCAATACCATCAACCGCTCGATGAGGTAGATTATATTCAAATTTTAGATTGGTAAGCAGTGCCAAGCTTTCAACAGTCATATTTTACATCCCTCGTACAAAGGTCTCTCTGCTGCCTTGAAGAGTTCAAGGAATCTTTTCACCTCTGGTATTGGTTCCTGCTCCTCATGGTGTGGCAGCTCTTTTAGCAACAGCAATGCCGTAGGTGTGTAGGCGTCCATCACCATATCCCTCATGGGGTTGGGGATTACTAGTGCAGTAGATGAAGAAGTTGCAGCTTCATCCTCTTCGAGGAATGGTTCACCATGATGAACCCGCCTATAATGGTTTGCACGAAACCCTCGCTGGTACAAATGCAACTCGATCATGTCTACATCAAGGTATGGTACATTATGGCACTTGGTGCAAGGGCACTTAAGCTTATAGCACCTCTGAAACTCTGCTTGCACACAAGAAAACTTAATAAATTCATCTACTTTCTCAACGAAGACCTTGCTTAGATACTTCCCCTCTATTATGTTGTACATCCACTCTCGGCCTGAATCCATTGTCTCTTGTGGAATTGTACATATGACTAACCATTCCTATTAAAACTATATGGCACCATGCGATGAATACTAATATAGTCGTTGCTGTATAAGTTAAGTAAGCAACAAACACATATAAATAAACTACCAAATCAAGTGCTCTCATAATCAGCACAGAGATGAGAAGTTGAGAACAACATCTACTAAATCAAGTCAAAAGCATCTACTGTATAACAGTCTTGTGAATATGGGCCATCTCCACAAGAATGGGAAAACAAGGTGGGTTACTAATTATTAGGTAATCAGACTAACAATAACAAAACCACGGAAAAAACTAACTAAATTATTCTTATTCTTAACACAAAATAACAGGAAAGGCACATAATATTAATGAATCACATTGTTTTCATTTTGCTTGTTTAATAAATTGTCTAATGCTATCCTATCATCAAGATTCATCCACTAAATAACTAAAAGTTAAAAAGAACCAAACATATAAAATTCGTTAGATTGCCTAAACATCCATTACTTGGGTAAAAGGTAAAGCATTCACTAAAATAAAGATGCGTGCTAAAAATTAATTACATAAATAAAGTGAATCCCGCCACCTCAGGATTCTGGCTTTGCTGTTGCATTTACAGCTAGCAGCTAGAAAAGCTATTTGCTATGTCAATTAAACAAGTCAAGCAAATTATTTAGAGGGGTTACCTAAAGGGCCGACTCCTCAAGGAAGACATAGATAGTCCAAAATCAAAATATATACAATGACAATAACGTGCAACTCATGATTGTCACATTTGGGTTCTAGCAACATAAAGGAGCTACAACATAAGCATCACAATCACATGATACAAATAAACATCTGATACTGAAAGATTACGCTCGTAGGCATACAAGTTAGAACCATAAAAACAGGGAGAAGAACATAAGCAATTTACATGGACATGGTAATTGGTAATCACAGATTTTAGTACAGTCGGTTCAACCACACAATAGATGTATGGGCACAAAAGTTCTCTTGACTATGATTTTAAAGCCTTTGACAAAAAAGTCAAAAGGCTTGGACATTACAATCATCAGTAGGTAAAAATTCACTCCCACTAGAGGATTTACAACAAAAGAACAACACATCATTTAGAAGTTGTCTGTTGTTCCAATTTTAAATGATGACTGACAGTTTGTAGCTTCTCTCAATGTTAACCAAAGTAAGATATATATCCACATAGAGTGCCAACTATTCAACACAAGCAACTTTCTAATAATGGTATATAAAGTGAATGGCGAACTAGTCAAGTGTTTAGAGCCATGTTTGAGAGTCAAGTAAAGCGACTGGTACTTGAGGTGAAGTAAAGAGACCAAGTAGCATAGGTTCCTCTATCATTACCTAGGAGGAATACTTGTCTTCATAAGCTTTAGTCAGACATGAAATTAGATGAGAAAGAATGTAACTACCCAACACTAGGACACAAAATTAAAGTAAGGAACAACAACAAATGAATTCTAGAAAGAGGCTTGCCCATGAAGTCAAAAGCAAGATCTTCACTTACAATTCTATCTCGAACTATCAGGACTCCATAACAATCCCAACACCTACTTTCGTACTCTAGAATACACCAATAGCATATCTCAAAAGCCCCAAATTGGAGGAACAAAACTCAACTACAGATAACAGTAATAAAATTTATGAATTAGATGCTTGAATCCAAACTATATTCGCAGAAGCGATCATCTTAGTTGAAAGGCAATGGCAAATAATGGGAATCAATAATTAATAGCTACCCAGAAAACTTCAATCCCTAAACACTGGTGAATTGCTCAATCCATAGGATTTAGCCAAACCCAGGAAGCAAACAGGACAATTTTCAAGAACGAAATGCATTCGAGGTGAAGGAAAATTACATAAGTTAAATTACAGATGGAGTCACCCAATTGCAAAGAGTGAGAAAACTTGCCTCACAACCGCAGAATAAGGGCCTTCTGCCATTGGAAACCACCACCATGCTGGAAATCGCAAACCCTAATTTGCTACACACCGTGGAAGAACGTGAAAGACCACCTCGCTGGCATCCACTGGAGCTCGAGAAGTAGTAGGGGAGTGCAATTTTGGAGATCGACTGGAAGGGATGGCGCAATTTTGGAGAGAGTTCGAGAAGCACAGAGATGAGGAAATGGAGACCGAGGTGTGTTGACTTGGTGAGACCATAATTAAAACATACATCACAGTTGGAGACCGAACTTAGAAACCGGAATGGTTTGGTCTCTAAGTGAAACTGCAAGTTAATAAAGTCGGTCTTAATTAGAGTTTGAGATCGAATATCTGAGACCGAATATCTAAGACCAAAGGAGTTTGGTCTCAATTTGAGATGGGCTGCGAAAATTGGTCTCTAACTGTGGTCTTAATTTGAGTCTAAGATGCACGGTCTCCAATCCAATCTCGATTAGAGTTTGGAGTGGATTTCGGTCTCTAAACGCAGTATCCATTAGACACTATCTAATTCGGTCTCCAATTTTGGTCTCCAATTAAAAGTGGAGACCGAATTTTTTTTGGTCTCTAAATTCCAGTCTCAATTGGACCAAGTTCTTGTAGTGAAAAGACATAAATTACTATCAGAAACAATAAGAAAATCAAGATAATTGTTAAAATTGAGAAATTACACCTATAAAAAATTTCACTCAGACATTTACAAACATACCAAACGAGGGGATTACGTGCAGAATGCCCACAAGATATTTGTGATGCACAAAAAACAGCCCCTCATGCACAATTCACCTCTAATTTTTTCTTAATTTTTTTTGGCTTAATAAAAAAAATGGGGAAAAAGGGTTAGCAAATATTTTGCCGGTTTTTGTTTTTGTTTTTTTTTTGTTGGGGTTTGTTTTGCTTTGTCTCTCTACATGCAATTAATCATGTGCATAGGGGTAAGGATGTCTACATGTAGATCTCCTTATACCCCATGAAAGCAGGACTTATACTAGGAGTTGTTATTTTATTTTTTCTAGAAGGGTTTGAAAGAAACATGGCCCCTAAGAAACACATTAAAGTGGCAATATCAAGCTTTGACTAAGTACCATAGCTTTAAGTCAAAGGATCATCATTCGTAGGTTCATACAGTGACAAGAGATAGGGAAGTCAATTGCCATTCCATGTATGGATCGTCTTTTAAGCAATAGCATGAGATGTATGTCATGGCATACCTCTTACTTAACAGGGCTCATCATTCTATATGCCATGTGAATCGCCAGTCCAGATTTTCACTCAAAAATCTAACCTGAGCCACTAGATTAACATACTAAATGCTAATCTTAACACTCAAGATTAAGCTTTTAAGGCTTCAATATGAAATCACATTTCATATTCGACTCCCTTGAGTCTCATCTTAGACTCACTAAGGCTACTATACTTTGTCTTATTCATACACTTCCACTATGAATAATCAATATTGCACACCTGGTGTTAATATGATTCAGTCTTTTCCTGCCCGCTACTCAAACATCAGGGCGATTTGTAACGCCCTGCCCGAAGGCGGGCCACGCTGTGGACGTCCAACAAGGAACATCCACAAGGCAATTTAAACTTCTTAACCATAATTAAGTTGTTAATAGGTGAGCGCGGCGGAAGCTCGTAATGAAATCAAACTAAATTTTAGGCTGGGTGATTCTAAAACATGCATTACATGCACACTTAAATCGTATTCTTAGTCTTATAAATATGCAAACCAAAATACATTCAGAATTGTATTTACTAAGCATAAGCCATAACATAAACATACAACGAGGCCTGTATCCCCAATTAAGTTCTTTGAAAATATTTCACAGCTAACTAGTTCTCTTAATACTCATGTGGTCCCTTTTTGCTTCCAAAAACCTAAAAAATAGTGAGGTCATATGCTCCCCGAGTCCAGTGAATAACCGTTACCTTCCTCGTTGTTAAACTTTGCCCAATAATTGATTAACATATAATCACATATATCTTATGGCATAGAGACTGAACATATCATGTGGCATATAGAGCAGATAAATGAACATGCTTATGCTTTAGAAATCGAAATGAACACATACCTTTCATATCCAACATTCTCCCGAACTTCACAAAACACACACGTATATATGTCATGGGGTGGGCAATTAGAGTAACTTAGTCGTACTTGTCCTATACTAGGTATGATTCAAGAACCCCCGTTTTCACTTAAGTCTCTAAACAAACTTTACTGTTAGTCTATTCACTAAACTAACCATGATTGTCCCATATCAATCATATCCTTTGGGCTCATAGTCCTCACTGGGGTCCAAAAGAAAGCAAAGTCTACTAAGCAACCTAACGGCCCACCCATAACCATAATTAGCACATACATCAAAGTAACTTTCTCTCAAAAGTTCATGTACTTGCCATAAACACATCATATACTTCTACTTATCAATCACATATATATTTCAAAATCAATCACAAGCTAGCTCATGGATATCCTGAATGATTGTTCAATTCCAAACCAAATCCACAATCCAAATCCAAGCAAAAACTAATTTATAACACATCCGAAATCTAAATCCAAGCCAAAACCAACTTCATAACAAATCACATATTCTTAACTAAGTGTAAAACTTTTTATTTTAGGGGAAATTAACTCATGACTCACACAAAGAACCATCATAATATAAGGGTGACAAACACATCCTGGTGGCTCAACTACGACTCATTCATATGGTACCAACCAATGATGGATTAGCCGCAACTCATTCATATGGTACCTACCAGGCACCCACACTCTAAAGGACGCGGATTGTCCAAAATACAAACCATGGAATCACATTCATATCCTAGTAAGTTTAGGTTGAAACCTTTCTCACTAGGGATCCACATGGCTGACATACATACATAAGGCCGACATTCATATCTCAGGGGATTGATTACAACCTTTCCCACTAGGTGACCTAAACATAACGACAGTCGCTATTATGGCCATAACTCTAGAACACCATGTAATAGCCTCAGGCAAGACATGAACATTTTTTCCCAAAAACATAACTTAATGAAATCATAAAACTCATCTAATTATCTTATTATTTTTCAAAGAAACTCAATTTCACAATTTTAACAAAATACATTCGAAACAAGGTATAATTCCACCCAAAATAATTTTCACATGTTTCCAATAAATCATACCAACACCTTACTATTTTAATGCATGAAATTATCACAAACATGATGAAGATTTAATTTATGCATACAAATAATCAATAACTACATCAAACATATCATTCCACTCAAAAATTCGTAACTCAAAGAATACACATCCAACATTCACAAAACTTTGTAGAAAAATACAACACAGTATGAGATACTCATCATAATATTTTCATAATTTTCCCTAAAGTCAGTCGTCCACAACAATTGAAACAATACCCGAAGACATACACTAACATAGGAAAAATTCAATCAAAAAGCCATAAATCATAAAGTACACATCCAAAATTCATAAAACTTTACATAAAATAGAAAAGTATCATAGAGAGTATACAGTAAAGTTTTCATAATTTTTTACCAAGAATTAAAACTATGGCCAAAATTCATGCACCAAAACAGGACAGTTTCAATCGAAAATTCATAACTCGTGAAATAAACATCCAAAATTCATGAAACTTTACCAAAAATCTCCAAATAATATTTATATTCCACATTAAAATTTTTCACAATTTTTCTCCACCCCAATGGTTCACAGTAATTCAAACATCATCTGAATTTTCACACCACATAACAGGGCAGTTTCAATCGAAAATTCATAACTCATTAAATACACTTCTAAAATTCACAAAAATTTACCCAGAATTGTAAAACATAGTGAAAAACCTACAGTAAAATGTTCAGAAATGTTTTCCACTCCAATAATTCACAAAACTTTAAATAGCGGCCATCTATCTGTAGAATTTGAAAATCCAACCTCTATTTTCTACTCTCTTGTTTATCCAATGCAAGTAATCAATCCAAAAATCCATGGTTTAGCATAT
>JACYFF010031956.1:14892136-14915446 GCA_017589665.1 Selenicereus undatus | reverse complement strand
TTAGTAAATTACAAATACAAGTATACAACTCATCCCTAAACCTATATCAAATGCGCCATACAATTAACCAAAGGATTATGTGTTGTTAAGTCAAGTTTAAATAATCTCAATTGAGTTCATGTGATGACCAAATAAGTGGACCAACCTAACGTAAATAATTTATCAATGGTCTCACTTGTGAGCCCTAAACTAAAATATACCTTGAAAAATGGAAAAAAAGAATTGAAATAACAAAATTTTTTTTAGACCATGATGTTGGTTTATAACATCACGCTTATCATATTTGGAATTGGTAAATAGAAACAGGTTGGTTCAAGTCGACATTTTTAGTAATCGAATCAATGTTCTTTGATAGCTCGTTAAGTTTTCATACATCAACATTCTAAGATTTATCTTTGTGAGATTAATAACTTGAGTTGCATTTGCTCTACGAGTCAAAAACTAAAAAGCAATGGCAATATATGAGTATTTGCCTATTAGCATTACATTTATCTGATTGTGAATATTCGTTATCGAAATTCAAGACTTGGAATTTAATTGTCCAAAATTCAAATGAGTCACATTATTATGAGATCACATGCAATGATACATTTTTGAATGTGATTTTGTAGAATTAAACATGTTATGAAGATAATTTAGAGTTGTAGATCAGTAGTTCTGAATTTTTGACAGTAGTCACAAAATGATATTATAAATTTATAATCATAGCGTGCACTGCATTAAGTCATTAAGCGAATCAAATAGTAAAATAGGATTGCTAGATCCTAATAAGTTTGATAAATTGCTAACTATACTTATGTTTTCTTAATTCCTATTGTGACAAAATATTTTTCCTCTTATATTTTTACTACATATTTATCAAATTAAAAACTTAATACTATCAAATATTTAATTTTTTCCTCCTAAGTTTTTAATTGATTTCATTTGTAAAAATTCCCTCTTAAGTTGTTTTTCTTTTCCCATCTAAACTTAATTAATTGAGTTTGAAAAATTCAAAAGTCCCCCCAAAAGAGAAAATACTGAAACTCAAAAAAAAAAACTCTTATTCGCGGTAAAATTGAGTCGGATAAGAATCGGATCGGTTTTAAATCAGGTACGCTTTGGAACGGATTCGTTATCTATTTTCGGTTCACTTCGGGTTGGGTCACTACGGATCGGGTTTGAATTGGTCGGGCCATTTTGGGTGTGGGTCATTTCGAGTCATGCTACAATTCAGGTTTCGTTCGGTTCTAGATCGATTTACTTCAAATGTTTGGGTCCAAATCGATTCATCCCATTTAGGGTGTCGATTCGGGTATGGATCTAGGTCGGTCAGTTTGGGTTTCGGGTCAGTTTTGCCAGGCCTACCTAAGCCACACTGCCTTCTGCATGGCCAGGTTACATGCGACATATTCTGCCTCCATAGTCAACAGAGCTATGTGGTCCTGTTTCTTAACGCACCATGATATGACTCCCCCACCCAAGGTGAAGACATAACCTGAGGTTGACTTGGACTCATCCGGGTCACCATCCCAATCGACATCTGAGTATCCTCTCGACTTAAGGTCTCCGTTTTGATAGCAAAGGATCAACTTGACTGTAGCACAAAGGTAGCGCATGATTCTCTTGACAACTTGCCAATAAGCAAGTCCTAGATTAATCTGGTAATGACTAACCAAATCTACCGCAAAGCAAATGTTAGTCCATGTACATAACATGGCATACATTAAACTTCCTACGACCCTAGCACAAGGGACATCGTTCATTGCCTCCTTTTCATCATTTGTTTTATAGCATTGATCAAAACTCAAGATTAAACCCTTCTAAATTGGAGTGGCTACAAGTTTGGAATAATGCATTTGAAATCATTGTAAGACCTTTTTGATATATGCTTGTAGGCACTAAAATATTTATGTGTCATACGAAGGAATAAAATTAATTTAATTCTTTGGGTCAACCCTTTTAATTGATTTAATTAAGCCCTTATTGCCTCACAAGTCATGGTCCAAACCCAAACGACTCCCAAGTCAAGATTCGGTTAACGCCCGAGATGATTTCCAAGTCAACGCCTAAGTTAAGGCCCAAGTCAAAGCCTTAGTCAAGGCCAAGGTCGAAGTCTAATTCAAAGCCCAAGTCAAAACAAAATGATTCCTAAGTCAAATCAATTTAAGTTGAAGCCCGATTGAAGGCCCAAGATAAGGTCAAAGTCCATCTTAACTTTTAAGGGGGAGGGGGGAATTTTCCTACAAGTAGACCCCTGCCCCCTCTTTATTCAAGGTTAGAAAATTAAAAGAATTCACCAAGGATCGAGCACTCTCACTTTGAAGGAAGATAACAAGCACCTGAAGCATGTGCCATCCTACTTTGAAGATCAAATATTTGTCTTGATTAAGATTAAACCTCTTAAGCCATCTCTCAAGATAAAGCTCATTCAAACTCATCCAAGAGATCGAATAAGAGGATCACCTTCACTGTACTCAATATAGAGATTGTACCCATATACACAATATCAATACAAAGATTCAATTTTGTATTCAAATTCTTGTCTAATTTATTTTAGATTCGAAATTTATGTTTACAAATTTTTGGCGCGCTTAGTGGGACATTTCTACTTCTCATCTCTTTTCCTAAAAAACTAAGACTTTCAAGTTTCAAGAGCATCCTCTTCACAGAAGACATGGCCACGAAGAACATTGCCTCTTAATCTTCAAAGTGGAAGGCTACTAGATCTCTATCTCATAGATCCTATGAAATGGACGTCACTTCTAATAGGCAAACTCTCAAAATGGAGACAAGAAGCATGGCAAAAGCTACTGCACCAATCGTCGCTAGTCAAATAGTGACACCCTCACCCAAACTCCAAGGCTTGAAGATGAAACAAAAATTGTATTCTTGGATGGATGAAATTCAAAACCTCCAGCTTCAATCTCTAATCTGTGAAATAGAAGACTACTATAGTAGTGATTGTTCTTCTTCCTCACCAAAAAGGGGTACTCTTGTTAGAAACTGAAGTTGAGTCCTCAAAAACTGTTGTCATGCCAGTTATGATGATAAGCTCAAACAGGTGGGAAGAGGAGATGCCTAATATGAAGACCATCTTAAAAAAACTCACTAGGGAGTGTGAGGAAAAGGAAGAGCGCATCAAGCTTCAAGAGGAAAAGATTGCAAAGCTAACTAAGAAGTTAGAAAAATGATCAACTCAATCTTCTACAAAAGACTCAGAAAGTGAACAAGAGGAAAAAGTGTGCATCCATAGTGAAGCTTCTGACAAAGAAAAGTAGTCAGAGAAAGGTGGTAAGTCTGAAATGACATGTCCTCTAGATAAATCATCATTAGAGAAATCCAAGACTTGATAGCAAATGCAGTTAAAGTACAACTAGGAAGAGGTTTGCACAAAACTCACCTATACACCAAGCCTCACACAAAGAGAATTGGTGCACTCTACATGCCGCCACGATTATCAGCCTTTTAAGCTCCACAAGTTTGATAGGAAAGGCAATCAAAAGCTGCACGTCGCACACTTCATTGAGACATGTAATAATGTTAGGACTAATGACGACCTCATGGTACAATAGTTTATTCGAACGTTGAAAGGTATTGCCTTTGATTGGTATACTGACCTACAACCTGAGTCCATCGACAGTTGGGAACAAATAGGGCAAGAGTTCTTTAATAGGTTCTACAAGACTTAGCGCACTGTCATAATGACTAAGCTGACAAACACAAAACAATGGAAATATGAGCCAGTCCTCGACTACATTAACCGTTAGCAAGCACTTAGTCTTGAATGCAAGGATCAGCTATTTGAAACTTTTGCTACTGAAATGTGTACCCAAGGCATGGAGTGAGACTTGTTGTACGACCTACAAATAAGCAAACTTAAGACTTTTCAAGAATTGGCAACCAAGGCACATGACATGCAAGTGACGATCGCTAGTCGTCATGGTAACTCCTTCTATTCTACTAATTCGAACAAGGACAAAGTTGAATTCAAAAAAAATGTTAAGTTCTCTATGAAGGTCGCTAAAGAGGTGATGCCCATCTCTATAAGTGAACCAGTTCGAATTATAGGAAAGCTTAAATTAGAGGACAAGAAGAACACGTCATTTAAGGATGCAACAAAGAAGCATCCCACACTAAAAGAGCTTCAGGAAAAGAAGTATTCATTTCTTTACTCAAATTTGCCGGGTATGCCTCAAGAAGGGTGCCATCAAATTGCCTGAGCCAAAGCGTCTAGAAGAAGCTGGGCAAACCATCGATCCAAAATATTGTCGGTACCATAGGGTCATCAGTCACCCTCTTGCGGCAAGATATTTATTATTTTGCTTACAGAAATATGGTGGTTGTTAATTAAACATACATCGTGATCGGTTTCATTCTTCATTATATTCTACTGCACGACAAATTAACAAAATTATTGTAATAAATTAGATCTGATGACATTTGATTTTATTTGCTAGTTGAAACCACAAAACCGCCAATAATTAGCTTCGTACTCTATTAATTAAGAAATGATTAGCTTAAAATGGTTTACCAAGGTGACTCACTTTGTCTCCGGTCTAGCCAGCTCCAATTCCTCTGTAAGCTTGAACAATCTCTTGAAAAAAAATTGTTGAAAGAGTTAAATTGGTTCGATATTTATTGCAATTTTTAGGAATATATCTGTGTTAATAATAGATGCATACATGATATATTTTTCTTGGGATTGGTAATGATTAATAAAAGACATAGATTACTATCAGAAACAATAAGAATAATTGTTAAATTTCGAAGCTCCAAGAAAATTACACCTCTAAAAAATTTCATTCAAACATTTACGAACATACCAAACCAGGGGATTACGTGCATAATGCCCACAAGATATTTGTGATGCACAAAAAGCAGCCCCTCATGCACAATACACCTCTACCTTTTCCTTAATTTTTTTTTGGCTTAATAAAAAAATGGGGCAGAAGGGTTAGCAAATATTTTGCCGGTTTTTGTTTTTTTTTTTGGGTTCTTTTTTGGGGTTTGTTTTGTTTTGTCTCTCTACATGAAGTCATGTGTATAGGGGTGAGGCTGTCTACATTTAGATTTTCTCAGACCCTGCGAAAGTGGGACTTATACTAGAAGCTGTTGTTTTTGTTTTGCCTGGAAGGGTTTGAAAGAAATGTTCATATTTTCTGAGAGAATAAGCCATGAACAACAACAAGAGCCATGATGAGGGATTGATCAATTTGAGGCTGCACTTCCAAGCTTAATACATCATTTCCCAACATTATTCCTTTTGATACTTTCTTTCTCTTTACCTGCAAAATGCAAAATAAAATTCCATAAGCTTTGCTAGCTAGTGAATAATCCAAGAAAGAATTAATCCATGCATGCTACATTTATTTTTCATAGAAGTGAATTTCACAAGATTTTAGGGCAGTAAAATTACCTCAGCAGCTATAAAACCGGTTCCATCGATAATTTGAAACTCTGATTTTTCAATGGATCCTTGGATTCTTATACAAGAGGCTTGATGAGATCTCTCACCTCCCACTGTAACTTTACATGAAAATTGAGATCCTTGGCTGAAGACATTTCTGATCTTCTTAACTTGAAACCATGGTTTATGATTTTTGACTCCCTCACCCTTGTATCCACTCCAATGCTCAAGAACGCTAAGTTTCTACAAAATCAAAATCATTGATCTTTTAGATTCTACAAGATAATCAAATTTATATATCTTTCGATAAATAAAAAAAGGAGGCATCAAATTCTACAATAAATATTGATGAAGAGCAAATTCAACTAAAAGTTTGACCTATTAATTCTTTGCAAGTTTAGGAAAATCGAGTTCTATGTGGTACTTCAACATGACCGTTCATGCAAATGCTTCCAAGATTTGTTACATAAATGGTGTGAAATTATTTCTCGTATCTTCTGCGCTAATGCAAATTGGGACTAAAATTCTAATATAAGATTTTGGGTCAAAAGACTCGGATGCAATATTAAGTAGTCATCAATTTAACCAAAAGTCTAAACTGATTAATAATCAATAGCATTGAATCTATTTGTGATACAGCTGCACTCTTAAATATATAGCATCATGCATGAATATGTATAATAATTTCATACCTTCCTCAGCAAGGTACACAAGACGTTGCCCTTAAGATCCATGAGGAAAACTTGGCTACTACACCTGGAGTCATAATTATCGATGCGATAGACCAGATTGCCACGAGAATCATAGACAGTGAAGCCATTGCCATTGAACACGAGCGATTTCATCCACACTGTGTATGATTCTCTCTCTTCTGAACTGCTTGAACAAGCAGCTGAAGAAGCTGATGATGGTAGTCCAGGGTGAACCTTTGCCATTGATGAGACAGGAGAGAGAAAATATTCAACGCCAGCTTCAAGACTGGTTCAGCTAGCAAGCTCACAATTATGAGATGATTTGTAAATCCTTTTATATATTTAGATATATGGCTTAATTGGTAGTTCAATAATTAATTGATATTCTCCATGTTTAAAGGAAGTGTTGTGCGAGGCATGATAATTAATGCCAGGTTGGTTGGTCCATATTTGCTACTGAAATCAATTATTTTATTTTTCTTTTGATCTATAAACATGGTATTTATGATAAACTGCTGGTATATAAAATAAGCATATACATGTATCATGTTATTTCTGTCGTTATTGCAAATATTAGGTCGTATATTTGACTCAATTAATATGGCACAGTTACATTAGTATTTTTTTATTTTTTTTATTTGTAAGTTAATTTAATGTATCACCTGTAGTAGTATACATCTGTAAAGTATACAACCTTTTTTGGCACAGGAAAGTATGTAAAATTTATATTTAGTTGTATACAAAAACGAAGTTTTTATTTGACTTCGTAACTTACGTTGAAATTATAGATACATTGAATTTTTTTTAATACCCCTATATACTTCTGGTTGGGGCGAGTAGCATAAGAAGAGAACCATTAACTTTTCATTTTAATTTACGGGTGGGGTTAAAACCAAAGTAATAGGAGAAAAGACAAATCTACATGTATAAGCTCAAGACCTCGGCCCACCAAACAACTATTTAGTTTATATAAGGATATACTAACTTCATTAAGGCTTGAACCTTGGTCATTAGGGGGATGACAATATCCCAATCCATTCTTCATCTAAGTTGTTCTAGTTTCTGACCCTACACCATGTACATAGATATGAACTCATATATGTGCACAAGCACGCGGGAGCACACACACACACGTACGTATACATGAACTAAGTTCAGTAGTAAGTGAACTCAGTACTGTCTCATAACTTATTTGTAGTTTTAACTTCTGAGGTGGATTCACATAGAGTACAAAAATCAACAAGAAGCACATAGTGGACCAATAGTGACTAGGGATGATCAAATTTTGGAGTCCTATTACATGTGCTTCGTACTTTACCCTTAACCATAAGATCAAGACACTATTATTATTTATTTGAAGTGTTTAGTGATGATTTGAGCATATATTAAGACATCGTCTTAGATAACTTCATTCAATGGGGGACAAGCTTTGTATGGAAAATGCGGTGACCCTTTTATTCAATGGAATTTAATCAAACTCCTTTTTCTTCTTCTTCTTTTTTTTTTTTCCACAATCACTTATGATTTCTTGAGATAGTGACCCTATTTGGTTAGATATTTGTATATTAGCTGTTAGCTGTTGGCTGTTTCAATTAACAGTTTGTATTAGCTATTTGAATTAGATGTACGAAAAGTTAATTCTCCAAAAAGCTATTCCACAAAGGTAATCAAATTAGTTTTTTTAAATTAGTTTTTTGAACCCAAAGAGCTCTTTCAAAAAACTATTCTACCAAACACCTAAATTAATTTTTTGACTAGATAAAATAGCTAATTTTAATTAAAAAAATTCTTTTTATCTAAAAAACTATTCAAAAAACTATTTACTAAACACCCCAGTATTTCCTCACATCCACACATATTAAATGCAAATTTACATGACATTTTGCAATGGGCAGGGTATTCAGTGATTTCAGTGGACTTTCATCATTGAGAGAACAAAGATATCCAACCATATTATACCGGGAGAAGAGGGATTTTTGATATCATCTGATATCAAAACAATCATACCTCAATTTCTCTAATTAAGCTCCACAGGTAATTAATTTACAGCGATCGTTAATGGCAAAAGATATTTGCTTTTTTTTATAAAAAAAAAAGTTGACACGTTTTCGTCTGCGATGGCAGACCAACAATCACAGAGCGGCTCTTACTAGAAAATATTAGTTTTATACGTTTGTTAGCTAAAAAAGGTTGTATTTATTTCTCGAATGTTATGAAAATATTTATTAATCATGTCAGAAATTATAAATGACGTATTTTGTTATATATATTGAAGAAATAATAATTTTTTTTACTTTATTAAGCAAATGTTAGTTTTTTGTGACTGACAGATATTTTGGGTTTGATTCTATATAAGAAAGAGATGTTCTTTTTTTTTGCGTTGGTTACGAAATATTTGTAATAGATCACCAAAGTGTGGATGGTTGTTGTTGTATGTGTAATAGATTTATTTTTCGTTCAACGTAATTTCGGGCCAAATTTGTAGATGTTTTTTCGGGCATAATGAAGGAACGTGTAAATTTTTTTGGCGTTGTTTGTAATTCGTAACAGGAAGTGCAGATGTATTGTATGTATATTTTGAGCAGATATTTTTTTCCGTGCGCGTTATTAACAAAATATTGGAAGTTCTTCATACGAATTGCAGATAATTGTTTTCCGTGTACTGAGGGTCTGTTCTTTTCGTTGGGAAATATGAGTTAGTAAATTGGTGAAATTCGTTGAGATTGATAGAAGTGGGTATTTTTTTATTGAAGTAGGTTGAAGTGAGTTTGTTTTTGTTGAAGTTGGTTGAAGTGGGTTCAATTTTATTTTTGCACTAGTCTAGACTCGTGCTATGCACGGTGCATGTTAAAATAGACATTTCATGACATATACTATGCAAGTAATGAACCGATAGCCGTTGTAGATATAGTTAATATTATAATTTAGGAAAGATGATAGAATAATCAATGAAAAATATATGTGGGTAGCAAATTCATATATAATCATTGGGATGAACAACTAAAAACCACATGACTTAGGAAGAAGTCTATAATAGTATGATAGAAATAGTAGATAGTGATTACGACAAAAGACACGCTAAATAACATGATGAGCAACCAATCTATCTCGCCAATGATGAAGAATCCACCTCCTCCTTTTATACCTACAGAGGAAATAAAGTTTTAGAAATAATTTGAATGACAATGATGAGGTTAAAGTTTATATTTACACGTAATTTACCTGGTGTACCTAACATTTGTCTTTCGTAAGTAATAAACATCTTCCTCCCAATGAACTGGTGCAATCAAAGCAATAGGAACCTCTACTTCATAGTGGCGCGGGGGTTCCATGACAAATACCCATGGTTGACCTATGTAATCATTTATAATCGCATAAAGCGATGGATGACCATATGACTGTAGACAATATTAACATAGGATAGTCAATAGTAAAAGAATAAATTGTGTTAACTATGGTACGTAGGGAAAACTGTAATACCTGCGATGCATACACATCCAACTGGGCAGTCGTCGTATGCAAAAGAATTCGAGCATCCTCATGAAGAACAGTAAACTCTCTACAACCTGTATTACCTTGCAAGAGAACTCTGAAGATATACCTATAATTTTAAATAGCACAAGACGGTTATAATAATGCAAACATGTATTTGGAAAAGTAGAACAAAGTACATAACAATAGGCAATCAAGTACGCAAACCTCTTTTGTGTCAAATTTGGAGATTGACATGTGCAGTAAGGTACATTTAAAGCGAATACATAAGAGTGATCACTTTTTTTGCAATTAGTGCAGGCATCATAAATCAACGGGTGAATTTCAATGACGTATGCAAAAAGTCGGCAATATCTGACCAGCATATTGTGAATTGTAAAGATTCTGTTTTGTTAAAAGAATATATGCAAGCATAAAGTTACATTTGTAAGGGAAATTTCTAGCTTACATTCCGCGTAGATGCATATTGATATAATCTAATCCTTCGAGCGTCGAACAACTTCTCCAGATTGTACATACGTAATGTTCTCTTACGCATAAAATCAAAATGGGTCATCACACCATTAGTGCAAGAAAACCTAATACATGTAAGGAGGGTAACATGTGTGAGATCAAGTATATATAACTTATAGAGGAAATGGAAATTAAAACTAATGTTGTTGGTCGTATATACCATCCTTCAAAGTCTTCTATTGCTTGAATGTCCGGGTTAATCAGCAATCTACTACTTGGTAAAGTAGAAACCGATATACCTAAAAGTATATTTTATGCAAGAAAACATATTAATAAAGTACACCATCATAGTGATGTTAACCAATCTAAAGGGGTGAAAGTATATGAATTGGATGTGATGGTACCCTGATATTCCCTAATGTGCACTCTAGAAGCAAGAAGTATATTTTCAGTACCCAAATGTTGCTGAAGGTGGGTGCCCTCAACTTCCTCAAAATCTCCCCATAAAGTTAACCTCAGCGGGCGCATGCTACATATAAGAATTAGATGTACTAATATTATTAGGGAGAGTAATATGTATTAATAGAAAAGGAAAAATCTATATTAATGGAAATACATACTGCATATCATAAAGTAATAATTCGCACCTTGCAGTGCCCTTGTTCCTTGTCATTTCTAACGGCGATATTGCCACTACCATGCCGATGACGTCTGTACAACAAAATGATATGAAAATGTTATAGATAATTGAGAGGAAATACATATAGAAATATAGGTACTTAAGTACACCGTGTTAATTATACGTACCTATAACATTGTCACGTGTTCTTAGACGCCGAGGGACATCAATGAATGACACACAAGGTGGTAAGTGCTGATAAGGAATATCAGGACAATCCTCAACCAGGCTAAGGAGTCTCGATCTTGGCGTAAAAACCAACTTCAAATTGTTCTTTACCACATTCCTTTCTCCATCTGTCGCAGCATCAACCAAGAGCCCAGAGATGTGGTAAACTTTGCCAGCATCGAGTATAGATCGCCATTGGTTAATTTGAGCATCGCCTTCTATGCTGGCAAATATCTCATCACACTATAAAACAATCAACTCCATTGATAAGCAATATAGTTGGACATGCTGGGAAAATTTTTATCAACTTCAATAAATCAATACCTGATAGTCCATAAATATAACCTTCTACAGTGTGCGTTGCTCATATACTCGAACCGTCATTGACCGCATGAGTCAAACAATTAGGGTGACAGATCTATTGCCAGGGTTAATGGCACATATAGGCATAGAAGTATGTACTAAACCTGACATATCTGTAACCATAAATAAAAGAAGAAAACATATTAGTATAATCTAATGTAGTGCACACATCATAATAGCGAATGAAATAATAGTAATGTAAATAACACCATTGTTACATGGTTAGAAGGGACTAACCAAGCATCAGGAATGCCATTAAAAATTTCATGGTAGACAATGTTTTTAGTCATATTGTGAGGCACATCCCTTTTGTTGCAAATTAAGAACTTCAACCCTGAAGGACAGGTGACGCAAGAGATAGCTACATATAGTTGATCGTGGGAGAACACAGGTTTTGGGAGATAAACTCCTACATACTGTAATGTTTGACCTTGACTTTTATTAATTGTCATTGCAAAACCCAATTTCAAAGGGAACTGTCTCCTCTTTAAGGCAAATGGCGAGTCCTTAGCTGAAGGACTTCAGTCAACCCGTGGAATAGTCACTACTTGCCCAATATTTCTTCCAGTCAAGATTTTGCCTTGGACAACCTTAGTACCAAGTCTTTCAATAATCAAGCGAGTGCCATTGCATAACCCAATTGATGGGTCAAGTTTTCTTAGTAGAATAACAAGGACACCAACTTTCAACTAAATTTCATGATTCGGGAATCCTGAAAAGTTCATACCATGAAGCATCTCTGGTGGATTAATGTCATCAATGACAGAATCATTGTCAGTCGGTAAGAATGTGTCAGAACTCAGGTACGTATGGATAGAATCTGGGAATAATTGAATCCACATCAGTGTTTAGGGGAGCCAATATACAACGGTCCTGAAAGTATGACTCGTTTTTGTATCTTTCCACTAAACCTGGATACACAAATTCGATCAAGTTCGTGAGGCCGTTGTTGTCATTCTTAATGAGATGTTCTTCAGGAATCTTTATCCAATCCAATTCACTACCGCCTAAAAATGAGTATCCTTGTACACGACCATTACCGACATTCAAAGTCCATTCTGCAAAACTTCGTAACCGCTCATGTTCATTGTCACTTAAATTTGAATGCATAAGGTGCATGTTGGTTCTAAGATGTTGAATATTGCAGTAGGACCAAAAGGTTGCCCTTGATATTGAATATGTAACGATATCTGCTTTACTACCCTTTGTAACAACTAGAAGTATTTGCCTGAAATCACCTCCAAAAATGACCATTTCCCCCCCAAATATTTGGTTCTGATTGCATAGATCTCGTAAAGACCGTTCAACTGCTTTTACCGTGTAGCGATGGGTCATGGGAGCCTCATCCCATATGATAAGTGATGTTTCCTGAATTAGTTGTGCTAATTCAGACTGTTTAGAAATGGAGCATGTGGATGTCTCATCTGCATCAATTGGTATTTTAAACATCGAATGAGTTGTTTTCCCAAAAGGTAATAATAGAGTAGCTATTCCAGAGGATTCCACGCATAGCACGATCAAGCCTTTTGACCTAAAATGTGTTACGATAGTTTTCCAAAGATATGTTTTTCCAGTTCCCCCACTACTATAAATAAAGAAGCAGCCTCCTCCTCCATGTTCATCTGCTTGAATAACTGATTGAAAAACTTGTATTTGATTTGAATTCAATGTTGGTAGCAACCTTTGTAGGTTATGGCTCTCTTGCTCTTGATCATAATCAAGTTGATCTCTAATAAGTCTGTTACCAAGTTGACGCACCAGATTAGGTGACAGCAAAGGCATAGGAGGGTAGTCCCTTAATGATCTGCCATTCTTATTTAAAACCATCTCAATTTCATAAAGTTCAAGTTCCTGTCGTTGTTCAATAGTAATCTGTAAACTATGGTCTCTGAGTTCCCTCTCTATTCGTCTTTGTAAATCATCAGTAAGGTCTTCCCAATGTTGGTCCCACAATTGATGGGGGTCAGACACTTATAAGAACATGAGCATTGAACAGAACATACTTCGTAGTTCAGCCCCTGTTGCCCATAGTCATGCTTCTGCTAGTGCCTCATGCCACTCATTAGCATCATCAACCAACCCTCGTGCCAAGCAAGCTTCCTTAAAAGTTGAATATAATATAGCATTGACAGTTCTTAAATCCTCATACGATGTAGCTCCTTGAACAATGTGCAACAACATTCGCGGATAATATCTCTCGCCCATGTTTGGGTGAGCATAGGGCAGCCGCCTGATGCATACCCTTTGTTTTCGTTTAGTCCATTTCCTCATCCCTTTATTCCATACATAATAAGAAGGGAATGTCGAAATAAGGGTAACGTCTTACTTCAGGATCTTTAATATTTACAATGAACCAACCTATGAGCATAGTAATCCTCTATGCTCTTTCTTCCACAACCCTGTGAAGTCGATCACGATCATCGAATATAACATATTGTTGACCCGACAAGTGGTATTGCAATAGTTCAACTGACGGATAACGTTGCGTGATCTCAAATTCAAATATTCTCCAAACAGCATTCACTGGTGACACATAACGACAATCCAAATATTGCTTAATCTCATTGACGTCTTCATAGTTAGGAGGACCATTCCCCTGTTGAGGATGTTGGACGTTGTCTTCGATCACTATGGTAGCCCTATCAGCCCCCTTATGCATGTATTTGTGGAGGTAATTAATGACCTTCTTTTGTGCACACCACTCAACATTAATATACGCATCATATTTGACACACAGATCAAGGTTATAGGGGATTACCCATCTATTGTCCATTCTCTTACCACGAATAGTTACACTTCGACCATCGTCCCGACGCCTGTATTTCACAAAACCATTTTCTTCAACAATGGTCATATAACAAAAACTCTTAGGGTAATGCTTTGTGCACTTGTTACCCTCAATGCATGGAGCATATGGGATGTCAGTGCCACATGGACCATGTATCATATGTCTTATAACAGTTTCGAATGCGAGGGGGTCAGTGTCTTTATCAGGGAGCTCTGCGCATATAATATGATCGATGTCTTCAGTGCACGTAGGCTTGTCCTCACTTGCAAGGGTTAATAATATATGGGCATGTGGTAATCCGCGTTTCTGGAATTCAATGACATGAATATCTACACATGTAACGGATGAGTCTAGGTTCCGATGATTAAAATAAATGCCAAAAAATAAAGTAAGATAGAGATTTAATAATATGCTAAATACATGACATAGTTAGCCGACAACATTACCTGCAATAACTTTGCCGAAAAGATTTCTCTCCTTGAAGTCTCGTTTTAGCTCTTTTAGCCTTAAGCGAAACACTCGAGCAACAATGTCTGGCCGGTAATTCGCATATTGGCCTGGCTGTTGTGCTAGAGCTTCTTGGATTTCCGGCCAATTAGGATTGCAGGTGAATGTGATAAAAAAATCTGGATAACCCATTTGATTACAGATGGCCATTGCGTCCAAAAAATGTTGTCTCATATAGCGTAGCCCACCTGTGAATGATGCAGGTAGTATTAACCTTTTTCCCACTGCATGAGCATCATTTTCACCCGCCGTAACAGCATCTTACAAGCCACTGTATAATTCTACTCGCAGTGTGCTTTGGTGATTTTTGACATATAGTAACCTCCAAGCCTCAATTGCAACGTAACAATCCATAATAAATTGAAGGAACAATCTGCCGCATCAAAGTAGAATATTTCCTTCGTCAAGCCTATATTGTATGAGGAAGGCATAAAATTCTCTCATTGTCAGCATTACTCGATTACTGCTTGATCCCCCCACACATTGAATGTAAGCTGACCAACCATCCATTCCATAAGGAAATAGGAGTGGGTATTGAAGGGGCATATACGATGGTTGTGTTTCGTATACTCGCTGTAAATTTCCACCGATTTTTCGAACAATAATATCTCGATGCTCTTCCCCTCCAACATCACCACCGACTATGAGAGCTGCAACTTCATCCACAGTGGGTAGTGTATATTGCCTTCCAGGACATGCTTTAATGATGCGAATGCTTAAATTAATCACAGCATCTGCCTCGAAGATATCACGTGCATTGCGAAAAACCTTGACATAAGGGTTCACAGCATTAAGCATATGTTGTAAAGCCTGTAATGTACCCTCATCAACTCCACCCACTCTTTGTTGACCATGTAAAGCCCGACATATATTTCGCACTTCATCATGTGTGTCATAAATATATAGCTGACCAAATTTTGATCGCTGTCCTTCTGCAGGGAGTAATGAACCAATTCGGTGGTAATTATTTCCACTTATTCTGAAGGAGTAAGGACCATGTCCATCCATTACAGAATGGTCGATAGCTCCACCCATTGATGTGAATGATAACATGGAGTTATACATTCTTATATTATCAAGAAAATTAGGTTGATTGAACAATGTGTTTAGCACTGGAGGAGGTGGGGGTAATGACGGCAACATAACACGTCCACTTTGACAACAAAGCATGAATCGAGGTTGTGAAACACTACCTCTTGCGACACATGGCCGCGCGACAGTGCCCACAGGAAACCAAAGTTCCCGTGAAATTCCAACGGCTTACGAA
Source organism: Selenicereus undatus (assembly GCA_017589665.1). NCBI lineage: Eukaryota > Viridiplantae > Streptophyta > Magnoliopsida > Caryophyllales > Cactaceae > Selenicereus > Selenicereus undatus. The sequence goes on along the minus strand of JACYFF010031956.1, from coordinate 14,899,648 downwards.
CCTTCTTGCAGGTGGAGTGTTGCGTGCAATTGCTAGTTGAATTTCTCTAGATTGAGATTGATGCTGCTCACGTTCTGCGATGAAGTGTGATTGGGTGTGATCTGGATGACGCCGGCTAAATAGCCTCTATCTTGCATTTTGTCGAGCAAGTCTTGCTCAAAGCCTTCTTACAGTGATGTCACCACTTCCAGTTGGGGTTTCCATCACTACTTGAGAAAAATTATGTGCATTATTAGGTAAAAGTTCATCATTTTGTTGTTCAGTGAAGTAGATGTAGTTGCATCCATAGACCATTTAGTAGCATATTTTTTCCATATACAATATACTTTGGAATTCTTTTACTTTTGTATTTTTGTATTTTTCAGTTTTTAAATTTTTAAATTTTAATATTTAATTTTTTGTATTTATTTTTTTAACTTTTTAAATTTTAAATATTTACTTTTTTAATTTTTTTGGTTTTTATTGTTTTTTAGTTTTTATTTTATTTTATTTTGTTTTCTTATTTTTTTATTTTTTTATTTTGTATTTTGTATTTTGTATTTTTATTTTTGCATTTTGTATTTTTTTTTATTTTTTATCTTTTTATTTTTCAGTTTGTAATTTTAAATTTTAAAATTTTGAACTTTAAATTTTTTAATTTTAAATTTTTTAATTTTTTAATTTTTAATTTTTAATTTTTAATTTGTATTTTTAACTTAATTTTTTTTTCAATTTCTATTTTTTAATTTTAAATTTTTTAATTTTATTTTTTATTGTTTGTATATTATTTTTTTATTTTTTAAATTGTAAACTTTTTATTTTTTAACTTACTTTTTATTTTTTGTGTTCTTTTTTAAATTTTTTTTCTTTTTAGTTTTATTCCAAACAAAAGCTGTAGAAAATTCCAAAAAAAATAAGAAATAAAAAATACTAAATAAAAAAAATAAGAAATAAAAAATAGAGAATAAAAAAATAAGAAATAAGAAATTAAAATAAAAATAAAAATAAAAATTATAAAATATAAAAAATATAAAAAACACTAAATAAAAAATACAAAATTCAAAATTAAAAATTAAAAATTAAAAAATTAAAAATTAAAAATTACAAATTACAAATTAAAAATTAAAAAATTAAAATTAAAATTAATAAATAAAAAAAATTAAAAATAACAAATTAAAAATTAAAAATTTAAAAAAATTTAAAAAAAATAAAAAATAAAAAAAATAAAAACTGAAAAATAATGTAAAGGTTGTTTTTCATTTGCTTGATAGGTAAGTATAAATAATGTAAGTAAACAATTTATAGTAACCAAATACGTAGTATAATAATTATACGTGTATATTATTTACATTAAGTATTGTAATTAATAATTATGTACATATGTAATGTACATCGTACATATTATTCCCACCAAGGAAATTTTAAAACAATGGAATAGAAACAAAGAAGAATATGCGAACATAATGAGTATAGTAATATGATAAACTAACCTCAACAAATATCAATATTGAGGGCACGCCTGCGAGAAAAGAATGCAAACTTTATTTTATTTGTTTGTCAAAGAAAGAACAGAACACAACAAAGATAAATGTTTCAGCACTAAGATCTCAAGTTGGGCAACGACATTATTAATCTAACCATAAAGAATTTAAGATCAATTATTGTACAAATATTACTTTCGCATGTGTATATGTATTATAGATATAAATTTATCTAAAATCATTGATAGAACAGGATTAACTGCCAGTGAGTATTGTCTATTAATATGTAAATTCAATTTTTTTTTGTTGCTTATTAATATGAACAACATATTCAAACATCAAACACAGATTGGCCAACATACATGAAACATAGTTGAAATCGCATATAGTCTAAAAGTGAAATCAGAAATTTCTAACATTCACACGACTCTCCACCATCACATTATTCGATAACGCAGACCTCGTTGCCCCAAAAAAAACTGTATCAAACGTAAAAATGAATAGAAAGAATAATGTTATTATCGAATGTGAAGTACTACCGAATGACCTGTAATGGAGAAGGGATTAAATTAAGTGCATGGTTTAGCCTATTGCCCACCGTCATATATATGTAATATATATGCACCATCATCTACAATAAATGGTTTGAGTCTATGGTATGTAGACAAAATGGAGAACAAAATTGTCTAACCAAATAAGAGAACTTATCAGTGTTTTAAAATTTAGCCCCCGAAATATGCAAATTATATGCTTTTAGAGAACTTATTAGTATTTTAAAATTTATCCCCAAAATCATGCAATTTATATGCTTTTCTCAAATTTATAAACTTGAAGTGGCGTATGTATTAATCTATGTTAATTTTCTTAAATCCACACATTGTTTGCATGGTTCTCCCCCCCCCCCCCCCAAAAAAAACTAAATTCCCCTACCCCCAAAAGAAACACTAACTAATGCCCATCAAAATAAGTGAGCTTCCTAATCCCATAGACTCAAATTTATAATAATTTTGACACAATCCTGTATGAAGTTGTCTAAAATTTATTCTTGTATGTAGTATATATCTTTTACGATTATAATTAGTATAGATGTGTTTGTAATTGGGTTGGACCAATGGAATGGAAGTCTCGATATGTACACGCACAGTTGAACAATTACTTCCAAACAACAAAATTTGACTGAATATATTCTGCTATATATAAAAGCAGGAGCAATGCAGAAATGTGCATATGGGTTCTGAATCTGAGGTGGTTTTTAGCTAGAATTTGATTTACAAATGAGTGAAAGCCCAATAACATGTTCGTCATCGTTTCGTATTCAATTAGAAAGGTACGCTATGAGCCTGAGAAGTCGTTTGTTTCACAATCTTTGCAACAATCTCCTTAGCTACTGAGGGTATGCATCACATTTTCCGGACATTAAAGGTTAATATTATAATTAACTAATAGTCAAAGCAATAAGCCATAATCGACAACAACATAAACATTCTTGGTAAACCTTATAGTCTGCACAGTCATCGCAAGATGGCCTGAATCAATTGACGATTAAACCATCACGCCAGTAACCAATTACTATTTCTCCTTGGGACAAAAAAATTTCTCCAAACCGAGCAAGAGACTTGAACTTCATGTTGTAAAATAAAAATTAGAAAAGTTACAGAACAAATGATAATTCATTGGAATGCCTCGTACAATAATTTCGCTATTTTTTTTAAAAGAACATTTTATAGAACCAACAAAGAAGCCCTTTTGTTGGTTAATGTCTATAGCCCAGCATCCAATTACTATTCTTCCTTGGGACAAAAAACTTGCTCCAAACTGAGCAAGAGACTTAAACTTTTTGTTGTAAAATAAAAATTAGAAAATTTCGAGAACAAATGACAATTCGTTGGAATGCCTCGTAGTACAATAATGTAGCTATTTTTAAAAAAATAAGAACATTGTATAGACCCAACAAAGAAGCCCTTTTGTTGCTTAATATCTATAACCCAGCAACCAATTACTACTCCTCTTTGGGACAATTTTTTTTCTCCAAACTGAGCAAGAGACTTAAACTTCAAGTTGTAAAGTAATTAAGTGCCATTATATATTTATCATTTATATAATAAATGACAATTACTTCCTTGATCATTTGGATCTTTCACTACACTATACTCATAAGCAATTTTTTGTGACATTGTTTATTTTATTTATAATGAAAACAATACTATAACCAACTACCTCTATAATCAATTAAATGTTTAGCCAAAATAACAACACCATAGTATGTACACACTAATTTCATTTTCAACTAAAAGTTTAACTTGGTTCATTAAACAAAGAATATGACGGTTTGGTCTTCGATTAATTCAATATTCACAAAATTAGTCCCAAGTATTTTTGTCGAAAAGGAAAAAGGGAACAATAAATAGGCATTTCATGACATATACTATGCAAATAATAAACCGATAGCCATTGTAGAAGTAGTTAATATTATAATCTAGGAAAGATGATAGAATAATCAATGAAAAACATATGTGGATGGCAACAGGTTAAAAGTTAGGGAACACAAGATAGCAATACATACAACACTAATTAAGGACAACAAACTTGTCATACATCATCAAATTTTCAAAGGAATTTTAAAACTCTGAGATTCATATACGGGAGGTGATTATGAATCAAGAAATACGTAGTTAAAAGTCCAACATTCATAAAATGGATAATTTTTTAATGAACAATTAAGTGATTGATAATTAACATTCGGATAAATAATTATGAGCCAATAAAAACATAGCCAAAAGTCCATACTCAGAAAAGTACCAAATTGTAACCTCGTATTGGTGATAATAGTGAGCTAGATGGATACGTTCAATACATTGTAACATATAATTATATTCAAGAAGGGATATGGGTTAGACACACCATGCAAAAAACTAATTTATATAAATATGATTATGTGTAATGGAACATAGTTAATTACTTAGCTGAATGGTCCCACTAATGAATTTTTTTTTTTTGCGATCTGGGTTAGACACACCAACTGGGCTAACAATCCACACAACTTTTGAATAGTTATCGTTTCAATATTGTTTTTTCACGATCTGTGTTAGACACATCAACTGGGCTAACAATCCACACAGCTTTCGAATAGTTATCGTTTCAATATTGTCTACTTGGTTGTTGATTACTTTGGGAGTATTTGACAAACAATTTTGTGAAGAACTTTTTAGCCAAAAAAAACTTTTTTGATCAAAATGAGGTGTTTGACTAAGTGATTACAAATAAATTGCTATTGACTGGAGAAAAATATGGGGTTTTTAGAGAGAAAGAGAGAGAATTTTGGAATGAATTAAGTTGCTAAACCAATCGAATCCCAATTATGAGGAGAGATGGAAAGGCAGGATTGATTCTTTAGCGATGATTGATAGGGAAATAGGGGCAACAAAATTTGGGTCAATCATAGTGGACAGATGAATATATTGACTGCACATTAAGCACACCAATAAACTATTTCTATCTCAGCCGTTGCTTTTTTTTTCATACCCTTTTCCTCTCCAAATTGAATAACAATATGAGAGATCTTTGGAATTAGATTTTTGCCATGATCAGAAAGTCTTGACTATCTAAAATCAAGGCATATCCAACAAATTTTTTCACCGGAAACCCTCAAAAAAACTCAAAAAGACAGGCAAATTCAGAGAACAAAATGCTCAAGCTTTCTTGAAACCCGGAAAAACCCAAAACTAGAACAAAATGATTGTTTTGCCTGGAAATCAAAGTCCGATTGTTTAGATATCCTACACTCTGCAAATGCTCAAGCAACCCCATCCCCCCCCCTCAAAAAACCCCCTAAAGGGGATAAAGAAAGAACAGGTGACCCATTTCCGTCAAAAGGGAATAAATTGAACGCAACAAATAACCATTTCCTTCAAAACATCAAACCCAGAATCAACAAATCAGAGAACTAATCAAATCAAATAATCAACATCAGAAGCCATAACTCAAAAGATCAAACCCAGAATCAAGAAATCACAGAATTAATCAAATCAAATAATCAACATCAGAAGCCAGAAGCATCAAACAAAACCCCCTCCCAATAGGGTTTTACAACAAAATGATTGTTTTGCCCAAAAATCAAAGTCCGGTTATTTACTTACCAATAAGAACTACAGGGATTAAAATGAAGATGAAAAGTCACGAAGCAGAAATAAAATGCAGCAAAGTCAGTTATGTTATAGAGCGAGAAATTTGGGTTGCAGGTAAAAAAATAACCCCAGTATTCAACCGCCTGATTCATAACTCATACGTTGATTTTTGTTTTTTTTTTTAAATTATTTTGTTTAATAAATTACTAATGTATTTAGAGAGAGAAAAAGTAAACTGCTTTGAAATATTGAATCAGCTACCATTCTTCATTCGTGACAAAAACACATACTACACCTAGAAGTAAACATACAAAGTGCTTCAACATCAGATTTTCAATAATTAGATATCGTACACTCTGCAAATGCTCAAGCAACCCCATTCCCCCCCCCCCCAAAAACAAAAACCCCCTAAAGGGGAAAAAGAAAGAAAAGGTGACCCATTTCCGTCAAAAGGGAATAAATTGAACGCAACAAATAACCATTTCCCTCAAAAGATCAAACCCAGAATCAACAAATCAGAGAACTAATCAAATCAAATAATCAACATCAGAAGCCATAACTCAAAAGATCAAACCCAGAATCAAGAAATCACATAATTAATCAAATCAAATAATCAACATCAGAAGCCAGAAGCTTCAAACAAAGCCCCATCCCAATAGGGTTTTACATCAATAATTAGCCTGGTGGGAATAGACAATAAATTCTGAAAATCCAATACCTAATGTTGGAGGAGATTGAGGTGGAAATACAGGTTCTGGAAGATTAGCTCTAATGTATCCTACAACAGCAATGACCGAAGTTGGCAAATTGACCCAGGAAGACCCACAAATTTTTAAATGATTGACAAAGCATCAATCCAAAGGTGTAAGGTTTTTTCAATAGCATTATGTGTACCTAGGAAGATCAGAACGCTTCGAAAATATGTGCTCAATAACCAAATTGATAGATTGCATAAGGTGTAGGAGAGGGAAGAGGGGGTTGTGAGATATGTGTGTGACTGGGGGAATTGAGAGTCTGGTGAGAGCCAAAAACAATGTCGTTCAAGGGGAAAACGTGAGCAGCGAGTTAGTTTTATGTGGGCGATGTGGGCGGCAAGTTTGTAGGTGCATAGGAGTCGGGCGGATATAATATCAGATTTTAAAAAAAATTCAAGCCTTTATTATGTTGAACCTCCAAAAAAAAAAAAAAAACAGAAAACCCTCGTCAGGTCAGTTATAGATTTTACATATTGAAGTTGTTAGGAATCCAAACAGATAAAAAAAAAAGGAATCCTTACCTTGGCTCGTCATCCCTCTTGTCCTCTGTATCCGGCTATCTCCCCCCCCCCTTTTTATTTTATAATCGTAGACAAAATTAGGCCTTGAACATTGGCCTTGAGCCTGAGAAACCGGATGCTTGCTCTTACATGGCGGTGGTGAGTGATATGGACGTTCCTTGGTTGGGGAGTGGCTGATGGTCAGTGGCCAATCCGGTGGCACCACCATTTTCGCAGTTGCAGACCTTTCTGTACCTTTCATTGGTAGATCCGGGATGTTCTACCATGGATCTAGAAATCACAAAAACATTAAACTCCATAAAAAAAGTGAAAATCCAGAAAGGGGATGAACAACTATTAACAAAAACCCAGAAATCAGCTATATATTAATGAAATGTATAAAAGAAATAGGAGCAATTGTTGGTTGAAATCTGAGGTTCACAGATTCATCATGCTTCGGGTCACACTTCACAGTTTGCCGAATTCAGTTGCCATTTGGTTGAACACAATCTAGCTGAAGATGAAGACCGTGCGTCAGTTGAAGGAAAAGGGGAATGACATGGGCAGAGATAGCGGGAGATAAGGGGAACGTGGGGGGTTGTTGAAGGAGAAGGCTCTGGACTTGTTGTGGGAACGGTGAGGCAGATAGAGGGGCAGGGGTAGAGGGAGAGAG
>JACYFF010031956.1:14863932-14892126 GCA_017589665.1 Selenicereus undatus | reverse complement strand
TGTGGGAACGGTGAGGCAGATAGAGGGGCAGGGGTAGAGGGAGAGAGAGAGAGAGAGAGAGAGAGAGAGAGGAATACATGTGGACGGAAGGTTTTGGGAAGGTGGGGGCGTGGGAACTGATTGAGAAGGACAACTGTGTGTTCTAGTAAGGTGGGGACGTGGGAAGTATTAGGTAATTGGTTAGTATAGAATAATTATTTTATTTGTAGTGAAGGTGTTAAAATCAACGGTTGTGATTTATTTTTAAGTAAATCAGATGGTCGAAAAGTTCAAATCGCTGAGAAATTAGGAAAGAGTAGTTATTAAAACTTTGCTTTTATGTATTAGTATAGATGATGGGTAGAAGTTGGTTAAAATAATGAAAAATGAATTGAAGTTGGTTGAAGTGGGATGAAGTTGGTTAAAGTTTGTATTTTTTTATTATAGTTCGTGAAGTGGATTGATGTGAGTTGAAACTGGTTGAGGTTGGTAAATTTGGATTTACCAACGAAAAGAACAAGGCATGATCATATGTATATTTTTTTCGTTGTTCATATTTGGTTAATATATGAAAAAAATACATCCTTAATTTGTTTTACAAATAACAAAATTTACAAATTTTTTAGGTAACAACGGTCATGAAACAATATTTCGTACTTGAGTCAACATAGAAAAAAATATTTTTTTCAGTCTAATTTTTTTTTTGATCATGGGTAATTACTATAACAAATAAAAGGTTACATTAAAAAAACAAAATACGTAACTTATATAATCTCTCTTATTTCATTTAACTCTTTCCCACCTCTTCCCACTCCTTCCTCCCCTTCTCACACTTAAAAAAAAATATTACTCATACCCACTCCAACCCTTTCTCACTCCTACCCATCCCACACGTGCAATTTTCCAACAAAAAAAAACAAGACCTTAATCTATATACATCAGGTCAACCTGTTTAACATCGAATTTGTCTCTCTCGTCCCTTCTAGAATTAAGTGCCATATCTCCTGTGTTTCACATCTTAAAAGTTGTTATCTAGCGATAGTTTTTTTAAGTCTATGGTGTTGTTTGGAAGAGTTCATTAATTGAATCAGCTAACATATTCATAACTAAGCAATCATGGTCTTACCTAGCTCCATAGAATCTCCCCTTTTCCTCTTTCTTCTTTTTTTGTTTTTAATTTTTGATTGGTAGTTAGGTAAAAATTAAGAATGTCATAAGACAAATACAAAGACAACTAAAGTGTAAATACACAACCGGAAAAATAGTATGCTAAAACTGAGAAAAAAATTAAAATTTTACAAAAAGTTATAAATTCAGACAAAATTTCACTGAAAAGAAAGATGGTTACTAATTATTGAGTGATTCTGATTGCTAAAGTGATTCTGATTGCTACAATGAATGCCGATGGATTTCGTATTACAATCATGATTGATACTTTTTAACTATGATGATTGCACAAACTTAGCTAGGGCTACATGAACCCACCAATGACATACAAGTCCCAAGCTTTACCCACTCTTGTGACTTTCTTCAGATAAGGTTCGAATTATTTTGGAAAATTTTATACTTTGATACCTCCAATTTTAACATATTCACACGTTAGATCAGGTTTTGAACATCTTTACATACCTCCAGTTTTAGTACAAGTGACTTTCTGGTGCTTTTTATTATCAATTTAGTCCTTGAATTTTTAGAAATTGCAGAAAAGTCCCTAAAAAAGGTTAGCTATGCAAATAAGCTATTTAAAGGGTTTTTTCACGAAATATACTTGATTTAACTTCTTATAATGACTTTACTGGTACTAGCTATCACAATCTACTTATAGCTTGTATATTATACTTTCTGTGGTTATAAGTCCACCATACCTAGCAGAAATAATTAAAACTTAATTGGAGAGTTTTCACCATTACCTGAACTTGGTTGGCACTGGACCTTGGCGTTCCTCTAGTTTCCAGTTTATAGAGATTGCTAATCTTAACTACACCTTCCTTAGATTGGGTACAATACAGATCTGTTTCGTTTCCTACCTCAGACTGTAGTTACAAATCAAGTTTTATATTTTGAAGGATAGTGAGACTTTAATCAAGAAATTGTAATATTTAATCCATAAAGTTCGATTGAATAACGTTCTCTACTGGGAAACTTCTTTTATTAAAAGCTTGAAAGTGGATATATTACAATGGAAAGCCTGAAGAGGGACTTAAGCTAAGATCATTAGAGATGCTTGCTCATAGAGAAATGGATTCCCGACTTCTCTTTTATTCAAGAATGCTCAAATGATGCGTCCCTTCTTATCACTCGACATCTCCTTTTATAGAGGGGATATGGGTACATTGGATTCCCTATTAACTACAGTATATACTAATTTTGCATAGGCTACAGTACATATTGACATGGCTACAGTACACACTTTATTTTATAGACCAGACACTTATCAAAATAGTACAATAATGAGGCAACTATTTTTAAGAACTTTTAATGATGACAAGATTAGTCATCATTATTGAGATTCTACATGCCTTCATCTCCAATTATATCTTTCAGACCATCATTATTTGGATAATCATTAAAATCTTCATATGATTGAAGATGCTCCAGATCCCATTTCTCAAATAATTCAAGGAGATATTTCTTTTCTTTTTCAGATAAGAACTTTTCAGCTCCCACATTAAAGAGATAATCAAATATATCTTCTGAGACTGTTACTTCCACTTTCATATATTCTTTAAACTTAGTATCATAGGCAAAAGTAGTATTTTCAGAATTCATTAACGTTTTTCCTTGTTCAATTAATGCCCAACATTGATGATAAATATTGAAAAATCTGATGGCTCTTGCTAAAGCAGGATCAGTAACTAGATACACTGGTCATTCAGAAACCCACTTTTGTCGTTGAGCATTGACATCGCAATCAACTATTTGAATAAGATAATGGGTTGGTTTGGCTTTTCCATTTTCATATTTGATTAATGCGAATACATTTTCAAATTTAGGCATCTACGAACTGAAATTTTTGTTGGACTATCAGGATATGTAAGGATCCAAAGGATTCTTCGGAACATGCATCGCTGAAATTTCGTTAATCTTGAGAAAAATGGGAACTTTGGATCTGGGATTTCTATGAAGTAAAATACCATTCCGTATTCCCAGGCTTTAAAGACAGGGTCATTTGGAGATAATAAATTTGTTGGGAAACTAATACCACCAACTCCAGATTTATTGGGAAAATAGATTGTTGGACCCCAAGACTCCCAAATATCATAGGAATAATGATGATAAAAGTCGATGCATGTTGCATACCACTCATTGAGCCATTTTTCTCGAACATGAGAACTTATTTTTTCTTGGATATCATAAGGACGCTGTAGGTAATTAACTTGTAACTCTAAAAGGAAAAATCTTTGGGCTATTAGATAGGTAGTAGATAGTAGACCAAAATGTGATATACTTTTTATATGGAATTCCTGGTTATCGATAAGGACTTTACTAGAAGACGTAACCCGTTCTAGTAGGAATGACATTTCATTAAGGATTTCCTTCTTTTCTGGCAGGAGGTCGGCTTTGATAATCACCATTGGCGAGTTCTCGAGTTAGACTGTCCACCAGAGAGTTCTTCGATGCCTGTATATGTTCAACCGAGAAGGAAAACTAGTCAAGCCATAATTGCCAACGCAGGAGTCATCCTTGCGCTTGCATACTTGATAAATTCTTTTTCACAAAACCAAGTATTCCTTTGCAATCAGTTCGGATAAGAAAAGGTTTTGGGGCTAAAAAGATTAAGAACTTTTCAATTCCCCTTATGACTGCAAGAATTTTCTTTTCCATTCGTGGGATAATTGCATTCTGCTTTATTAAAACTTCCACTGCAACATTTACAAAGTTTTTCTCTTTCTTTGATTTTGAGTATCACACTCCAGTGCTCATTATTGGCATCTATCTCAAGAATTAAATTATCCCCCTCATTAGGTAAATTAAGAACCAGAAGATTTTTACAGTTCTTTCTTGAGTTTTTGTTACAATGGTTTTCTTAGTTTAGCCAAATCTTTAATGAAATCTAAAGCATAGGTAAGGCATCTAAGAAACCTTTATAGCTGCTTCCTATCTTCAATCTTTTCAGAAAATTTTTCTATTTTTTCTAGAATATGCTTTTGTAGAATAATCTGTCCAACTTTTATCTCTAGACCTAAAAACTCAATTTCTTGTTTGGCATAAATGCACTTATTCTTTCCAAGTATAATGCCTTAATCAATGCATCTTTGGGTGACAGCCAAGACATTATTTTTGTGTTGTTCTATGGTTTTGAAAAAGATAAGGATATCATCAATGTAAACTAAACAACAATGGTTAAGGTCTTTGAAGATGTTATTCATTCTTCTCTGGAATAGGGGTGCATTTTTAAGACCAACTGGCATTACTATCCATTCATAATGTGCTTGTGGGGCACTAAATACAGTTAAAGGAGTACTTTCCTCATCCCTTTTTATATACCAATAACCGCTTTTGCAATCCATTTTCGAGAACCAAGAGACTCATTGAATTATGTTGAAAAAGACTGTTTTGTTAGGAATATAGTAACCATCAAAGACAGTATTATCGTTAAGCTTTTTGTAATTGATTAACATTCTAGCTTTTTCTCTTTTTTCTTCAGCATGATTTCTTACCATGAAAGCGGGACTGGTGTGAGGACTCTTGCTATTTTTGATTAGTCATTTATCCAAAAATTCTTTGATTTGTTTATTAAACTCTTGAATGTCCAGGTGTGTATACACCATTCGGTTAACTCGGATAATAGTGTTGGCATTTAATAAAGTAATTTTAGCAAATGTTTTATCTTTATCCATAAATTTTAGAGGATTGTCAGAGTAGAGTTCTTTACATAATTTTTCTTGTTGTTCAACAATATGCTTTTTAATAGATAACTCAAGTAATGAGATTGTCAATGGTACGTCTCGTGGTGCAGGCATTACCTCTTCACCATGTTGGCAGTGTGTAAATTTAATTTTTTGATTAGTGTAAGCCTTACTTAATTTTTCAACAGGAACGGAATGACCATTAATTGTAAATATTATCAACTATCCTTGCTTGTAAAGGGTTCTCGGCTTTTTTCTACATCAATTCTGGAAATAATGCTCTCTTTCCAAAGCATACAAACAATCGCTATCTATGAAAGCACATAATTCATATTTACTATATCCTTCTAAACATACCTTTATTGGGATATAGATGCTATTAGGATTTGTATTGGTAGCTTCATAGCATATTTTCATAGACATGTTTTTAGTAATTCATCCTCGTAGATTGGTTCACTAACAGTTCTAGTTTTGTACCCAATGCCCTTTCTTTCTAGACTCATATTGTAATGCCCCGAAATTTTTGTTACTTATTTTGAATTATTTGCAACATGTAAATTATGTGTATATTGTACACATTTTATTTTAGGCACATGCGTGTATTTTGTGCCATTGTTATTATTATGTTTTGGGGAGTAAGTAGAAATAATGTCTCACTTAGTAGTGTTTGAAAAAAAAAAAGAAATGAAAGGAAGAGTAAAAAAAAAAGAGGGCTTGACCCCCAAAAAAGAAAAGAAAAGAAAAGAGAAGGGGTTTTTTTAATCACGTGAAAGAAGAAAAAAGGGGAGGGGGTTTCTTTGCTTTCTTCCCTCAAACCCCAACCCACGCATAGCTAGAGAGGAAAAAGAGGAGGAGGAGGAGGAGGAGAAGAAGAGGAGGAGAAGAGAAAAACTTTGAATTTTGATTTTGATTGTTAATGAAGGTGATTAATTCTTGCTTTTCCCAACTTAAAATTGATTAGAAAAAGATTACTTCGAAAATTTATGTTCGAATTTGAGGAATTGATTTTGAATTGAAGTTATGAATTTGATTTTAGGGTTTAGTAGTTAAGAACACTAATTTCACTAAACCCACCCCTAAAAGTTTCATGGTTAGTTGTGAGTTTTGGATGAATTGGATATTGTTGGTTGCTGATGATGTTGTTAATTGTTCATTTGTATGCTAGAGTATGAATTTTTGGGTTGATTGCTTGTATTGGATGAACAAGATGATAGAAATTAAGTTGAATTTTTGAATATTTCAGAGACCATGCTATTGTACGAATTTATGCGAATTATTAGAGCATTGAAAACTTCTGAAATTATGTTGTTGGGCAATTTTTTGTAAATTTTCATGAATTTTAGATTCTTATTTTATGAGTTACGAGTTTTTGATTGAATCTGCCCTGTAAATTCGTGCTGAAATTCGGTTAATGTTTTGATTATTATAAACTATTGGGTTGGAGCAAAATTATAAAATTTTTACTGTAGAATATTCATGCTATTTTGCAGTTTCGTTTGAAGTTTCTAGATATGTGCTTTGTGAGTTATGAATTTTTGATGGAATTGCCTTGTTTTAGTGCCCAAAGTTTTGTTGTTGTCTGAGTTTTCTGGTAATTATTGGCTTGGCATTAAAATGTGAAAATTTTAACATTAGTTCTCTATGATTTTTGTATATTTATAAAAAGTTTTATGCACGTTGGAGAAGTACTTCATGAGTTGTGGATTTTTTTATTGAAATTGTGCTGTTGTAAACATAATTCTTGGTATTGTTTCGATTATTATGGAGGACTGGCAGCATAAAATTATGAAAACATTATAGTGAATGCATGATATTATTTTGTAATTGTTTGCCAATTTTTGTTGATGTTGGATGCGTATCCTTTGAGTTACGAATTTTGAATGAAACGTTATTTTTGGTTTAATTATGGATTATTCGTACGCATAAATTAAATAATCATCACGTTTGTGATGATTTCACGCATTATAATTTCAAAATGTGGTTATGATTTATTGGAAACTTGTGAATAGTATTTTGAGTGGAGTTATGCTCAGTTTTGATTATATTTTTGTTAAAATTGTGGAATTGAATTTCTTTGAAAATAAAAATGTGATTATATGATTTCATTAAGTTATGTTTTTGGGGAAAGAGGTTCAAGTTTTGTCTGAGGGTATTGCAGAGCGTTCTAGAGCTATGACCATAGAAGTAGTTGTCTTTGTGTTTGGCACTGTGTGAGTCGTTGGTTGGTACCTTGAGTAGGCACTACCCGGTCTGCCAATTGATTCTTCAGTTTGTGTTATGTGGGAGCTGTATGGGTCCCTGGTACTCCAGGATGTGAGTGTGACTCAATAGTTTGTGATTTGATAACCTCTACGTACTTTAGAACTTTTGGTGCCTGGTTGGTACCATATGAATGAGTTGCTGCTGGTTCACCATTAGTTGGTACCATATGAATGAGGCGTAGCTGGGCCACCAGGATATGTTTATCATCCCTGTGTTGTGATGGTTCTTTGTGTGAGTCATGAGTTGATTTCTCCTAAACTAAAAAGGCTTGCATTCAGTCGAAGAATATATGATAGGTTATGAAATTGGTTTTGACATTGGATTTGGACTTTGGATATGTTATGAAATTGGTTTTGGCTTGGATTTGGATTTTGGATATGTTATGAAATTGGTTTTGACTTGTATGCGGACTTTGGATATGATATGAAATTGATTTTGGTTTGGATTTGGACTTGGTTTTGGATTTGAAGAATCATTCAGGATATTTATGAAATTGTGATCGATTTGAACCATATGTGTGATCGATAAATATGTTTAAAGAAATATATTATATGTTAAAGCATGTATGTGGAGTTTTGAATGGAATATGCTTTGTGTATGCGTTAGGTATGGTTACGAGCGGGCCATTAGCATTATTTCGCAAGCTTTGCTTTCTTTTGGACTTTAATGAGGATTAGGAGCCCAAAAGACTTGGTTGGTGTTGGACAAGCATGGTTAGTTTAGTGAATAGACTAACCGCAGAGTTTGTTCAAGGACTTAAGTGAAAACGAGAGTTCTTGAAACGTACCTGGTATGGGTTAGGTACGACTAAGTTAGTCTAATTGCCTGCCCATAACAAATATGTGTGTGTGTTTGTGAAGTTTGGGAACGTGTTAGATATAAAAGATATGAGTTTGTTTGATTTATGAAGCATAAGCATGTTCTCTTATCGCCTTCTATATGCTACATGATATGTTTTGTCTATATGTCATAAGATACGTGTACTGTGTAATTATGTGTTAACTGGTTAATGTGCAAAGTGTAACAACGGGGAAGGTAAGGGTTATTCACTGGGCTCAGGGAGCTCATGACCTCACAATTTTTCAGGTTTTGGAAGCAAAAAGGGGCCATAGGAGCGTTAAAAGAGCTAGCTAGCTGTGAAATAATTTCGAAGAACTTAGTTGGGAATGCAGATCCTGTTCTTTGTTTCTGTTAGGAGTTGTGTCTATTAAATATAAATATGGATGTATTCTTGGGATTACATATGTGTAAGAACACTATGGATACAGTTTAAGTATGTATGTAATGCATGTTTTAGAACTACCTTGCCCGAACGTTAATTAGATTTCGATAAGAGCTTCCGTTACTATCGCCTATTAACAGGCTAATTATGGTTAAGAAGTTTAAATAGCCTTGTGGATGTTCCTAATCGGGCATCCACGGCAGTAACGCGCCTGCCCCCTTTCGGGCGGGGTGTTACATATATTTCTATCTACACTGGGTCTTGTGCATTCAAAACTCATTCTACTCATTTGACTGGTCATGCTAATTGCATCATCTTCTTTAGGCTCTTCCTTAGCTGATGAAGATCCTTCTCTCCAATCTGATCTTGTACTCATGCTTCTTAATAATTGGGATTTAATTGTGATTTTTCCCTCCTCATCAATTTTTATTATATTTTTCTTATTTATTTTTGTAGGATTGGCAAAGCTAGATATCCATAAACGATCGATTTTTATCTCCTGAAGATTGGACTTACTCCTCTGGATGCTTTGCACAGGGGTAGGACTTTCAAATTTTTCTACCTCTATCATTGTCACCTTAGTCTTAGGGTCTATTGTATTATCTAATTTGAAGATAATTTTTCAAAATATCCTTAAAGGATATCCTCTTCTTTTCATAGTCATCCCAACTATTTTTATCTTAAGGGATATGAAGTTTTTAGGAAATTCATCTTTTAGACTCACATAATATTCTAGTCGACAGTTGAATCCTACTAACCCATTCCATAAATTGGTTTTTAGCCCTATGATAATTTGAGTA
This sequence comes from Selenicereus undatus, assembly GCA_017589665.1. Taxonomy (NCBI): domain Eukaryota; kingdom Viridiplantae; phylum Streptophyta; class Magnoliopsida; order Caryophyllales; family Cactaceae; genus Selenicereus; species Selenicereus undatus. The sequence goes on along the minus strand of JACYFF010031956.1, from coordinate 14,883,013 downwards.
TTGAATTTGGTGTTCCTAATATCATAAAGTAAAGCATAAAGATCAATATCTTTACCATAATATTGTAATGGAGTGATTTGAACTTGGATAATTCCGATAGCGATGTAAATATACTTTCTATCTTTGTTATGCTTAAGGATATTCTCCCAATTAATCAGATTAACTTTCCTAATGTCATACTCACAAACCTTTATCTCCAGATCTCCTTCCATCATTTCACATACGTATTTGCTTTTCAATTGAAAGATGAATTTTTTTTATAGATCTTGTATTTTTGGATTATGGGAAGAGCCCATTCTCCTTTGAGTTCTTCATGATCAGTGTCTACAACAAACTCTTCTCCTTGAAGATCACTAAGGCTAACCGCGCTACTCTCCATCGTATGACTTGTTTCTTCATAATCACTTTCTTCATATTCATTATCCAATATAATTTCAATAATTCCTTTGTTGTTACTTAGGGCTATGTCTAATGCCTCATTTTCACTAAGTTCAACATAATCTAAGCTTCCCAAAGCTTCAATATGTTTGTTGTTCTTTCTATTTTTCCATTCATTAGCATAATGTCCTACTTTTCCGCATGGCCAACATTTGCAGTTGTTTTTTCCTGTAGGGCAATAAGCAGCTTTCCTAAAAAAATCTACATTTTTTAGCACTTGGTTTGTTATAATATTTTCTTCTATATTTCTCGTCTCTTTGTTTGTTAAAGCTCTTTCTCTCATAGAATTTTCTTTTCCTTCTTTTTTCAAGTTCCTTTCCCCATTCGTGAGGTGAATCCCAGCAAGTTAAGAGATGCTTCTTAATCTTCTTTTGCTTTTGAAGATCAAGACACTGATTATTAACCCATTTTTTTAAATAAGAAATTCTTGAACCAAGGGCGTCAACAACATTTGTTCGTTCAAGCGATGCCATGTATTTTTTTATTAATTATGGAATTTATCAGATATGACAATTTGTCATAGAACATGCCCAGATTAGTTTCATTATGCCTAATTTTGTAATAATATTGACTGAATTCAGCAATATAATTTTCTAGGTATCTCATATCCCATAGTTCTATGTTGTTAATTTTTCTTTGCCATTCTCTTGCTTTTTCTTCAGAATCAAGCTTTGCTCCTGTGAATTCAGTTTTGATTTCTTTGCACAAATTTATGAACATAGTAGCTGGTGTTTTCATCATTCTTAATATATTTTTACTATCTTCATTTGGTGAATCATACCAATCAGTTACAGTGCCAAAAAAACTATGCTTGATATAGTTTAGGAAGCTTGCAGCAGTCCATGTAGTATTTAGATTTAAGAAACTATTCATTCCTCTTCTTCAGTGCTCAAATATTTCTTCTCTATTACAGGCTCCATCAATGTTCAAGATATATCCAGTTTGGCTAATTGGGGTAAGGTCAATTTCTTCATAGGTCGTGGTTTTCCTTGGGAAAAACCCAAAGGAAAAATTACTTGTACGTCCTGCTGAAACGCACCTAGGTCTTAGGAAATGAGTATTTCTTCTAGAAGGTTCATCAAAATCTTCAGGCTTAGGAACAACATTATTAACTAAATTTGTCTCTATTTCATATAAGTTGATTTCTTCTCCCATCTCATTGATTTCTTTTTCAACAGTCATTTGATCATATTTCTTATCAAATTTTATCCTAACTTCTTCTAATGGTAATACATTGAGATCTTCTAATTTAATCATATTCATCTGCTGATATATTTTTTCTTCTAATTGGACATTATTGGTCTCTTTATTATCATCGTCCAGGACGTCAAGTTTATCATAATTGCGCCTATTATTTTGTTTAATTCTTCCGAATTTTGTTCTTTTTTTGAACAATTTTGTAGCTCTTCAAGAGTATATTGTTCATACTCCATCTTCTTTTACTTTCTTTTCAGTTGATTTTTCACTAAATTTTTCTCCTACTTCTTTTTGGATTTTAATATCTTGCAAAGGAAATGGATTTTTGTTTTTTGGGTTTTGGAAAGGATATTTATGTTGAAATGGAGTACTGATACTGGACCTAGATTTTTCGCGATGCCTTGCTTCATTAATAAGACAAAGATGGACTACAGTTAACTGATTCTTAAGCTCCTTGAGTTCAGTCATAATTTTAGTTAATTCTGCTTTTAATTCTAAACTATATCAGTGAGATAATTTAATTGAGGTGCTAATGAGGTAATACCTTCTGGTGAGTGAACAATATGTGAATAATTAGGACCAAGGCAAGCAGGGGTAATGATTCAAGCATTAATCACAGTTAATTAGCTTAGTTAGTCATTAATTAGCTTAATAATCTCAATTAGTTTTGCACTCGTGGCTATGATACCAGATGAAAGAGGACGTCGAGTTCTACTAGTGAGCAAAAACCACAAACAGAATTTTAAATTTTTCAAAAGTAAGTTTTTAAGGATTGAGGGTAGATTTGGAAATATAAAAAGTTTTAGGACTTCTAAATAAATTTTTATTTATTTTAATAGTGATTTGTCCCCCAAATGTAAATAGCACAAAAACTCAATAATCACGACAATAAAGTTTTTGAAAAGCTAGTCCTCTAAATAATTACACAAAAATTTGATGTACCCAAATGTAAATTATCCATTATTTGGCTTAGAAAGTCAAAACTATAAGATTAAGGGTTTGTTCTTTCCATTATATCATAAGTGCAGGAAAATAAGGACTGAACTTGATGCAAAATTAATTGTCGGGAATACCCCACATAATCTGAATGTTACTTGACGGCCACTAGAGCCATCTTGAGAATTCACACCCTAAATCCGAATCCCGTTGGATGGCAAGAAGGTCATGAGAGAGAGGGAGAAGATAATTGGAGATCTCTGCGTGTAATTGTGCATTTGGTTGACCCCTTAACCCTCAGTATATAGGTTGGAATCAACTAGGGTTACTGCTTGTTAGCGAAGTAAGTGGCTGTCAACCCTAATAAGATTAGGGTCAGCAAACAGCTCTCACTCAGCCTCGAAAACCCGACCTGAACTCGCCGGAAAATTTTAGATTTTGAACATGATTTGCTCAACCTGAACGTGAAAAACCCACAAATTAGCAGGTCAAACCTGATCTGAACCCAAACCCACTTGCTTGACTTGAACATTATATCATTTTTCTTTAATTATCTTTAATTTTCCTCTTAGCAATAATGGTTATTCATTATATCAAATCGTTTGGACACATATTATATAACTATTGCATCATCTCACAAATTAAACAATAGTTTCCTTACTTTTTCAACTCCATTATCATAAAACAATATCATACACAATTTATAAATTAGACAACTAAAAAAAATGGATATGAAACGATGTGAACCAATGATCTACTTCTAAGAAAATCAAACAAAATAAGTCAAATACTAGAAATCCTTTATTTTTATTGAAATGAATGTGTCTAGTATTACTTTAGGTAAATTACTCTACAGAAATCCAAAATTTTGATGTTGCAAGTAAAACATAATATTTTGCACTTCTCTAATTCCCTTTTGTTTGGTTTTCATTCTAATTCACCCTTAACTACAATATTATGATCAATCTCTTAATAAAGTATACATCATTAGGCAATGGTAAGTTGGTTAACAAAGATATGGAATTATTAAATGGGTTATTAGCAGACCAGATTGCTCTGACCCATTAAGTTGCTCTAGATGGGCTGACAAATTAATGATCTAACCCATTTGACCTTATGGTAATGTATGGGCTGACCTGCCCAATCTAAATGTGACTCAAGTTTTTGCCCGCTCATGCATGACATATATATATTATAATAAAAAGGTTGAATATTTTTAATATTTTTTTGAGAAATTACAATTGCCATGTTTTTTTTATTAAATAATGACAATTTCAAGCAATAAGTATGCCTTATTTTCAATTTTGAAAAAAGAAAAATGATTAACAAAAAAGGCGCTTTAAACCTGTTTGGTAGACCCGAAAACTACAAAACCAAAATATACCCGCTTGTATTTTGCCTATACCCGAAATCCACCCGACCCTTGTGTTACCCCAATTCGAATACACTTGACCCATATTTAACCTACCTACCCAAATTGACAGGCCTAATACCGGGAAAAGGACGTGTCACCAGAAAGTAACCAACTGTGTTATATTAAGTTACTATCAAACTAACATAATACTTTCACTAAATACAATACCTTAAATCATCCCAAACATCATCAGTAGCATCTCTAATTCTTTCTGCCATAATGTATCATATGATCATATACTCAATATAATCGCCTGGCCTATTATGGTCAAGATGGATAGATTTTTCCTTAAATACTCATGATGTTACATCTCAGATTAACTGTTTTCCTAACGAATTCTTGTTGAACCGTACACAGCGTGGGCCCTAAGAAACACATTAAAGTAGCAACATCAAGCTTTGACTTCATATCATAACTTTAAGTCAAAGGGTCATCATTCATATGGTCACATAGTGACAAGATATAGGGAAGTCAATTATCACTCCATATATGGATCGTCTTTTAAGCAATAGTATCAGATGCATGTCATGGCATAACTCCTACTTAACCAGGCTCATCATTCTATATGCCATACGAATCGCCAGTCCAGATTTTCACTCAAAAATCTAACCTGAGCCACTTGATTAACATACTAAATGCTAATCTTGACACTCAAGATTTGGCTTTTAAGGCTTTAATATGAAATCATATTTCATATTCGACTCCCTTGAGTTTCATCTTAGACTCACTAAGTCGACTATACTTTGTCTTATTCATACACTTCCAGTATGAATAATTAATATTGCACACCTAGTGCTAATATGATTCAGTCACTTCCTGCTCGATACTCAAACGTTAGGGAGATTGCCTATGTGACTAGGCTAATCAAAATCCGTAACATTTCGACATGCCTAACAAATAACAATAAATCATAAAGCATTTAGAAAAAGAAGCTTCAATCTTTATTATATAAATTCTCATTACAAGAATAATATATCTGTCACATAAGAAGATTCATTTAAAAACTAAACCTTTTGAAGTCCTAGACTGAACGCATCTGTTTTAAAAGCATCTCTAGGAATTGTCTTAGTTAACGGATCAACAATCGTCTTGTTAGTGGATATATAATTGATATCAATGTCCTTTGTCTTTATGACGTTTTGCATGAAGTGATAATGCCTCTTGATGTGCTTGGGCTTTCGATGGAACTTCGGATCCTTAGCAAACTGGATGGTAGCTATGTTGTCGCATACCATTTTATCAGGATCATCAACTCTAGAAGTGAGATTAAGATCGCGAAGGAAACTCCTAAGCTACATTGTGTCCTGCATAGCCAGGCTCCATACGACATATTCTGCCTCCATAGTCGACAGAGCTATGCAGTCCTGTTTCTTACCGCACCATGATATGGCTCCCCCACCCAGGGTGTAGACATAACATGAGGTTGACTTGGACTCATCTGCGTCACCATCCCAATTAGCATCTGAGTATCATCTCAACTTATGGTCTTCATCTTGATAGCAAAGGATCAACTTGACTGTACCACGAAGTTAGCGCATGATTCTCTTGACAACTTGCCAATAAGCAAATCCTGGATTATCTAGTAACGACTAACCAAACCAAATGCAAAGCAAATGTTAGGCCATGTACATAACATGACATACATTAAGCTTCCTACGGCTCTAGCGCAAGGGACATCGTTCATTGCCTCCTTTTTGTCATTTGTTTTATAGCATTGATCAAAACCTAAGATTAGACCCTTCTCAACTAGAGTGTCTACAGGTTTGGAATAATGCATTCGAAATCATTCCAGACCTTTTCGATATATGCTTGCAGGCACTAAAATATTTATGTGTCATACTAAGAAATAAAATTAACTTAATTATTTGGACAAACCCTTTTAATTGATTTAATTAAGCCCATATTGCCTCACAAGTCATGGACCAAACCCAAACAACTCTCAAGTCAATTTCTGAGACGATTTCTAAGTCAACGCCTAAGTTAAGGCCTAAGTCAAGCCCTAGGTCGAAGCCTAAGTCAAAGCCCAAGTCAAAAGAAAATGACTCCTAAGTCAAATGGATTCAAGTTGAAACCCAATTATAGACCCAAGATAAGGTCAAAGTCCATTTTGACTTTTAAGGGGCAGAGGGAATTTTCCTATAAATACCCCCCCAATTCATGGTTAGAAAATTAAAGGAATTCACCAAGGTTCGAGCACTCTCGCTTTGAAGGAAGATAACAAGTACCTAAAGCACGTGCCATCCTACCTTAAAGATCAAATATTTGTCTTGATTGAGATTAAGCCTCTTAGGTGGTCTCTCAAGATAAAGCTTATTCAAACTCATCCAAGAGATCGAATCAAAAGATTACTTTCATTATACTCAATATAGAGATCGTACCCATATCTATAATATCAACACTATATACAATATCAACACAAAGATTCAATTTTGTATTCAAATTCTTGTCTAATTTATTTTAGACTCGAAATTTATGTTTATAAATTTTTGGCGCGTTTGATGGGACATCTCTATCTGTCACCTATTTCTCCTAAAAAATTAAGACTTTCAAGTTTCAAGAGCATCCTCTTCACAGAAGACATGGCCACGAAGAACATTGCCTTTCAATCTTCTAAGTGGAAGGGTACCAGATCTCTATCTCATAGATCCTATGAAACGAACGTTACTTTTAATAGGCAAACTCTCATAATGGAGATAAGAAGCATGGCAAAAGCTACTGGACCAATCATCGTTAGGCAAACAGTGACACCTTCACCCAAACTCCAAGGCTTGAAGATGAAACAAAAAGTGTCTTCTTAGATGGATGAAATTCAAAACCTCCAGCTTCAATCTCTACTATGTGAAGTAGAAGACTAAGTGATTCTTTTTTGCCCTCACTAAAAGGGGGATTCTTGTTAGAAACTGAAGTTGAGTCCTCAAAAACTGTTGTCATGCCAATTATGTTGACAAGCTCAAACAATTAGGCAGAGGAGATGACTAATATGAAGGCTATCTTAGAAAAACTCACTAGGGAAAGTGAGGAAAAAGAAGTGCGTATCAAGCTTCAAGAGGAAAAGATTGTCAAGCGGACTAAGAAGTTAGAAAAAGGATCAACTCAATCTTCTACAAAAGATCAGAAAATGAAGAAGAGGAAAAGGTGTGCATCCATAGTGAAGCTTCTGACAATGAAAAGCATCTAGAGAAAGGTGGTAAGCCTAAAAAAGACAGGTCCTCTAGATCAATCATTATTAGACAAATCCAAGACTTGATAGTAAATGCAGTTAAAGCACAACTAGGAGGAGGTTCGCACAGAACTCACCTATATACCAAGCATCACACTAAGAGGGTTGGTGCTCTCCACATGCCCCCATGACTATCAACCTTTTAAGTTACACCAATTTGATAGGAAAGGCAACCCAAAGTAGCACGTCGCACACTTCATTGAGATATGCAAAAATGCTTGGACTGATGGCGAGCTCATGGTACAGTAGTTTATCCGAACGTTGAGAGGTATTGCCTTTGATTGGCATACCGACCTACAACTTGAGTCCATCGACAGTTAGGAACAAATAGAGCGAGAGTTCATTAATAGGTTCTACAACACTCAGCGCACTGTCAGCATGAGTGAGCTGACAAACACTAGACAATGGAAAGACGACCCAGTCCTCGACTACATTAGCTGTTAGCATGCACTTAGTCTTGAATGCAATGATTGGCTATCTGAAACTTCCGCCATTGAAATATGTACCCAAGGCAGAGAGAGAGACTTGTTGTACATCCTATAAATAAGCAAACCTAAGACTTTCCAAGAATTGGCAACCAAGGAACATGACATGGAGGTGAGGATAGCTAGCCGTCATGGCAACTCCTTCTATTCTACTAAATCGAATAAGGCCAAAGTTGAACTCAAGAAAAATGTAAGTTCTCTAAGAAGATGACCAAAGAAGCGATGTCCATCTCTATAAGTAAGCTAATACAGATTACAGGAAAGCCTAAATTAGAGGACAAGAAGAACACATCATTTAAGGATGCAACAAAGAATCGTCCCACACTAAAAGAGCTTCAGGAAAAGAAGTATCCATTTCCTGACTCAGATTTGCTGGGTATTGATAAACCTCTATTTTTACCCCTTTCGAACCCACTTTTAATCCATTCTCTCAGTGATTTTTGTGTTAAACTTCAAAGTGCAGGGTTCGAATAGGTCTCCTTTACTCTGAATTTGCTCATACAAGATGTTTTCATGTTTTTAGGGGTTACGGTTTAATAAAAAGAAGAAAACCAACCGATATGGGTCGAAGGGAGGGCCAAGAAGGCGAATTTCAAGCTAAGAAAGAGGTTGGCTAGGTTCAGAGAATTGGCATGGGGACTCCATGCCATGAAGCCTGGTCGTGCTACGCCAGATTCCCAACAGATGCGTTCTAGTGAAGTGGCACGGTAGTGGCACGACCGTGCTACTTTGGTTTCTGTGCAATTAATTTGTTTTCGTGGCGGTTTTTGGGGAACAGCTTGGAACTTCTTGAGAGCTCTCGAAAAGAGGCAATTTTTAGGTTTTCAATTATGAATACTTTCACAAACTTTTAGACATTGGATTTGAGTTTAATTGAGTACAAATTTATGTGACTGATATGGGCAATCAATTGAAGTACGTTTTCTTTCCTTCCTCTCTTGCGTTCTCAATTAAAGTTTGCATCTTTAGTGATGTTTTTTAGATTTTTGTTCTTGTTTGTGATTATCAATATGATTAGAGGCAAAACCATTAGTCTTAGATTATGAGTGGCCCCTATTATGCGAAATTGAATCATGCTTTAGGTTTTTGTGAATCATGCCCATGATTGCGATTTGTAATCTTGCCTAGTGCGCCAAGTATTTGTTAGATTGCTTGAGGGAGTTCTATACACTGTTCTTAATTAGGGTTTAGGAGATTAACGAAAATTGAATCCTCTATCTAGTGCGGCTAGGGGAGCAATTGATCTTCCTAACGTGAAAACAGTTAGGGTTTCAATTGGGAATATTCGATTACTTAATCTTGTGACCTTGATAATCTTAGTTTTATGAAAATAGATAACTAGGATTCATTTAGTCAGTCTATTGACCTTCGAGGGAAGGCTTAGATGCACTTTAACTGTAATCCTTTTGTTGAGTTAAAAATATACCGCAAGTGCACGGCGTAGCTGTAGCTAGCAACTGACAAGTACAGGTCGTGTCCACGAGGAACTTGCTTCCAACTACTAGAACTATTTTAATTACTCAAGCTAGGCAATCACAATTGCCGTTTTGTAGCCTATCTAAGAGAAACAATAACAACTAAAGGATGGAATAAACAACAGAAGAATAAACTCCTAGGTTGGAATGAACAGCATGAATATGCTAGCGAATCAATTACTAGCCCTACCAAACATCTCCCAGGCATGCATTCACGAATGGATAGATTGTCAATTACGCCCATCTCCTCCCTCTCTCAAGGGTCGAAGACTAATCCTAGAACCATAGTCACCTATTTTCATGGGACTAAAATTTTAAGGATTACAAGATTCACAATCTCAAATCCCAATTAGAATCTTAACTATTTTCATGTTAAAACCCTAATTGTCTACTAAGGCGCACTAGGTAAAGGTTTCGTCTCTCAACGCTCCCCTAAACCCCAGTAAAAAGGATGAATGTTCTTTCGAGCATTTCATCGAGCATGTGGCGTGCATAGTAGAGTTCATAATTGCAAAACAAAGGGGAAGCAGGGATTGGCCCAATACAAGATTCAACTATACATATTCGGCGTCAATCCCAACCTAAGTTGAAGGATTTAGCTTAAAATCATGTTTCTAACAACAACCATGACATTCAATTCCATAACCATTGCAAACCTCAAAATAATCAAGAACAAGAGCAGAGAATTTATAATCAAGAACGAGAGGAGGATTCAGAGAAAAGAACCTGCAATTGATTGAATGAATTAAAGGAAGAACAAGCTTCAATCCAATAGCGTAATCTGAAAATACCAAAATAGAACTCTCCAATAAAAACCTAAAACTTGCCTCTAAATGTATGTGGAAAGAGAAGATTGAATGAAAACTGAATGTCCTAAAAACAGCCCCGAAGGAAATTTAAGTTGCAACGCGGAAACGGGGGCGGCACGGTGGCATCGTGCCAAAAGTATGCCCGAACACCGCAGAATTGCACTAGTGGCATGGCCCAACCGTACCACATGGCACGGTCGTGCCACGTGACACGGCCAGGCCATGCGACTTGGCTGCCCGGCCAAGTGTGCCGGTTCGAGCGGGTTGGCCGTGCTATGTGGGTCCGGTTTCGTGGGACTTCCGTGCAACGCTTTTTCACGGCTTTTCTCGCCTTCTTGGCACTCTTTTCGGCTAAATGTTGTTTATCTTTCCATTTCTTCAATAGAGTTCCTGAAAATATCGAAAGATGTTATATGAGTTAAAGGTGCGCTAAAAGAGGCCGATTTGACTCTTCCTTGGCACGGTCGAATGTGAAAACGCATGAGAAAGTGAGTCAAATAGAGGCTAAAAATGGGACAAATAGAGGTTCATCACCTTTCCACTTCGATTATTTTCATGGGCGGGTTTGTATGATTTAAGCTATGATTCATATAACGTAATAGTGTGGTGAATCTCAATCTAGGACCCTTGTCATCATCGAATTAGACAATTCACCAGTTTTTAGCAGAATAATACTGCTAGTTAGAATCATTTAACTATAGTGAACTTTTGCCTAAATTGAGTGTTATAAATCGAATTTGGTGATTGGAAGTAAGTTCCGTGTGGATACGACCCGTGCTTGCCAATTTCTAGCTACAGCTAAGCCATGCATTTGCGGTAACGATTTAAGACAACAGGTATGCCTCGAGAAGGATGTCATTGAATTGCCTGAGCCAAAGCATCCAGAAGAAGTTGGGCAGACCACCAACCCAAAACACTGTCGGTACCATAGGGTTATTAGTCACCCTCTTGAAAAGTGTATTACACTCAAGGAGGACAACATGCAATTGTCTAGGGATGGAAGGATTATTCTAGATTTGGATGAAACAGCAAAAGCTAATCACACGTTTATCTTATGTGAGCATCATGCTTCTTCATGTCAACAAAGGGCGAACCATTTGACTGCCTTGGAGAAATACAGCTTAACCTCTTGGCTGAAACAGAAGTTAATCACAGTATGATTTGGGAGTCTGGAACCAATAGTTCTCTTATTAATAATCATATCATAACTTCCAAAGACAAATAAAGATCTTTAAGTTGCTAGGCACAAGTCAAGGAAGCAAAGGCAAGCTAAGCCACCAACACTTTCTTACGGGAAGATCAGGGAAGAATGATGTCCATGGTAAATAAGGAGCATGAAGTTCGGGTCGTCCCTACTTCGTTAGAAACCATTTGGCTCCATTGCCTTAGGAGAATTCTTCACAAAAGGTTTATTTGACAAAGTAGTTGTCAACATGACTTCATGTTCAGAATTTGATGATGATGATGATGATGAGACAAATGAAGAACAAAGTGCCCCTATCAAGAGAGACAACAAGGCCCTCACTCGTCCTAGAAACTTTACCAGTGCACATAGGTTGGCAACAAATTTTTCACCAGCTAGAAGATATGCGTGAACAAATTGTTGTTACCAGTGAAGGATGTACCACTTATAAGTAGTCCTATCCAACGTGCCACCTATAACACCGTCGTGACATTCACTGGCGATGACTTGTTATTAGGTTCTAAACCAGATAATCATCCGTTGTTTGTTACTGGATACATTCAGGGGCAAATGGTTAAGCGAATTCTAGTGGATGGTGGTTCAACAGTCAACATCATGCCGAAGTCTACTATGAATGATTTGGGAATCACCATCGAAGAATGATCTAAAAGCCAAATGATGATACAGGCGTTCAATTTGGAAGGACGACGTGCGTTTGGTATGATCCGCTTAAAGTTGACGATTGGCGACTTGACAATATCATTAATTTTTCATGTGATAGACTCTAAGACTTCATACAAGTTAATGCATGGGTGTCCCTGGTTATATGAACATGGAGTGTTAGCGCCAACCTTACACCAATGTCTTAAGTATTATTGAGAAAGCGAAAGAAAGATAAACGGTGATGTTAAACCTTTTACTGTGGCCACATCATAGTTCATTGATGCAAAGTTCTTCGAGGAAGATGCTGCTTGAAAGATACTGTGACAGCTGCTATGTCCTCTTACCAAAAGGCTTTATGGTTACTTTGCCAGCTAGACACGGCTCACATTTAGGCAACTTAACCCTAGTGAGTCGATCTAAAATACCTTCTTTAGATACTCTACTTATTAAGTCTAGCATGTCACTTACTAGAATCAGAATCAAAGTCAAAATATGAGACAAAAGCAGGGGATATACTGTTATAAAAATAATCCAAATCCAAAACACTGAAGTCTTCTTTCAATGTTGCTTGGCCAAGCAAATGCCATTATAGAACAAATCTAAACCATTAGGATGAAATCCAAAAGTAAAACCTTATCTTATTAAAGAAATATAAGTAACTAAGGAGCATCGCACCCCAAGTGCATGGAGAGCGTTTTAAAAAAGCAACTTGTTTCCTCCATGGAGTTGGATCTGGTATGTTCCTACTCCAATAACATGCTCCTCACTATCGTTCCCTAGTATGACAGTTCATGAACCTACCGGGTAGCGATGGAGCTCGATGAATCCGGCTTTATCCTGAACTATGTGTTTTGTTACCCCCGTGTCTACAATCCATTGAGGAAGAGAATTAGCTACAAATGCATGGGAACAAACATATTTAGGAGTTTTAGTGGAAAGAAGTACCTTAGCTAGCTTAGGACAATCCCGAGCAAAATGCCTCTTCTTTCCATAGTTATAGCACTTCACACGTGCCATATCTTTTGCTCCAGTGCCCTTAGCCTTATGCTCCTTGGCAACGTTTGTTTTATGTGAAACTAATTCATATAATATGTTTCATTAAAAGATTTATTTTATTAACATATAACACAAAGCTGTATATTTAACTTCGAAGGTTCATGTTATTTATAAAACATATTTATACGATAACATGAAACCTCGACATGATTTAAATATTAGTCGCAAGTAATTATATAGAACACATCCATATAATATTACGAATCTAAATTTTGTGAAACAAATTCATAAAATAACTACTTAATTACAGAACTAGCATAAAACATAACTTACAGCATGAAACACATGATTTTAAAACAGAATATCATACAAAACATATTTATATGAAACAAATTCATAACTAGGTATATGAAATTAATTTATACAGACCAATTTCCTTCATAGTAGCAACTTGACCCCAAAAAAGGAAACTGCCTTAAATAATATAAAACACTCGTAAAAAGAAACCCTAAGCCACTCTATTCTAAATTCTATCCCACGAATTTAGTGGCCAAAAAAAATAAAAAAAAATAGAACTTGCCCTCCCTAAACTACCGTTAGCCTTTGTGGCCATGGCAACGTCCACCCATGACAACACCACAATACCTCCCCACCTACCACCCATGCCTTAAAGGTTGCGGTGGTGGTAGATTTGGCGGAGCCTATTGTGGCTTCCACCGCCATCATGATCAAATTTTTAAAAGGAAAAAAAAGAAAAAAAAGAAGAGTAGTAGAAGGGTCGAGAAGGAAGTTAGAAAGGATTTGAGCCACACCCATCAGAAACCATCAGGAGGGGTGGCGCGTGGGTGTCACACACCATCGACGAAGGCGGCTCTATGCTTATTTCTTCCTCCATTAACCCCATACCCCATCGATCTATGCAGCACCAGCAAGAAAACCGCCGAATACCACTGCTACTAGCTCACGTGGGCCCATGCGCCACCGCCTTAGTGGCGTGTTGACTACATGGGTCGCACCCATGGACTCAGTTTGGGTCGATCTAAACACTGGTCATGGTGGTTTTTACTAGGAAAAGATCCGCTTGGACATATTTTTGTACATATTGTGTTCTGTATTTTTGGTAGTTATTTAGATTTAATCTCCTAGAATAATTTTGGCTTTCCTATTCTTGTAACTGTTTTGCTGTACAATTCATATATTTAAGCAATACAAGCAATGGCTAGGGGACGGCCAAGACAAGAATTCTCACACAAATTACTTGGTTTTTCATGGTATCAGAGCCAGAGTTGTAACTCTCGGCTAAATCATTCACGATGGGTGATGATAAACCAAAAAACCCAAAACCTGAGATCAACATCAATGACCCTCGATCTCCCTATTATCTGTGTGTCTCGGATATCCCAGGAAACATAATTTTCCCTATCATCTTCACAGGTGACAACTACGTAAATTGGAGTTGTCTTGTCACCAACGCCTTAAAATCGAAAAACAAATTGGGATTTGTTGATGGGTCACTAACCATACCAGAAATCAACTCCCCAGAAGGACATGCCTGGGAGAGATGTAATTCAATGGTGATTGCATGGTTACACAATGTCATTGACAAGAATTTACATGGCTTAGTCGCATATACCAATATTGCAAGGATCGCTACTCTTAGCGTAACGAAATCTGCATACACCAATTGCAAAAAGATATTGCCCTCACAAGTCAAGAAAATTTATCTATTACAGAGTATTTCACCAAGTTGAAGACTTTGTGGGATGAACTTGGAGCTTACCTGGTCTTGCCAAATTGCAACTGCACTAAAGAATTCAGCCTCAACAGATATGTGGAAGAAGGCCGTGTACATAAGTTTTTAATGGGATGAGACACCGAGCAATTCAGAACTGTCAGATCCAACCTACTGGCCATGGAACTTCTCACCTTGAATAAAGCCTACGCCACACTCCTCATGGAAGAAAGACAGCAGCTTATGACAAAGGGAATGGAGAACAGGGTTGTGGTTGAAGCTTCGACATTTCGAGCAGCGGCAACAAATAAATCGAAGCAATTGAGTAGACCAAGATGCACATACTGCCAAAGAGTGGGGCATGAACGAATTCAGTGCTACGAGCTCATCGGATACCCAGCCAAATGGCAAGGACGCCGAACGAATCGATGAAACCAGTTCGGCGGTTGAAGCAGCAGCAAAAACTTCACTGAAGCTGGGCATGATGGTGGAAGTGGTTTAGGGCAAGCCGATTCTTGGACACGAGCTATAGCAAATCAGACAATTGCTAAGGGGGAGACATTAACGGGGCCAACTCGCTGCTTTGAAGAACAGGGAGATGAGAAAATTGCTGGACTGAGTGCTGCCCAGGTAGAAGCTCTATACAATCTGTTTAAGGAGCGTGAGAAACACGAAAAGATGAGTGGTAAGTCCCTTTGTGTAGCTAATGTGAAGTGGGTCCTTGATAGTGGGGCCTCACATCACATGACTTCTAATGAGCATGTTTTTAAAGAGTTGCATAATCTGTCAGCGCCTATTAATATTGGTCTACTTGATGGAAGAATAATTTTGGTCAAAAAGGCAGGAGGTGTGAACCTGGGAGGTGGTTGGAAATTAAGGGAGGTTCTCTATACCCCTACTTTTAAAGAAAATTTAATTTCAGTTCAGCAATTAGCAAGAGAAAAAGATTGCATTATTATTTATGGGGCTGATTTTTGTATGATTCAGGACCTCACCTTGAAGAAGTTGATTGGAGCGGGTGAAGTGAGGAATGAGGTATACAACTTGAAGCCAAGTGCAGGAGGCACCGGTTTTGCAGCAGTACACACCAAAGAGGCAATATTGTGGCATCAGCGTCTGGGTCATCCGTCCTTTGGTAGTCTATCTTCGCTTTCAGTTAGTTGTGGTTTTCATTTGAATAAAGAACAATTGGGTTTTTGTGATGTATGCCATAGGGCGAAACAAACAAGGAGTCCATTTACTATTAGCACTAATAAATCCGAAAGGCCATTTTCTCTAATACATTGTGACTTGTGGGGTCGATATCATACTCCTTCGCTCGGGGGTTGCCATTATTTTCTTTGCATTGTGGATGGCTTTATTAGGGCAATATGGGTATTTCTTCTTAAAGACAAAACGGAGACTTACAATCAATTGGTGGATTTTTGCTCCATGATTAAAACCCAATTTGGGGGCCATGTTCAAAGAATACGCAATGACAATGGGAAGGAGTTTACCAATAAGTCTCTACAAGCCTATTTTCGAGAAAATGGAATCTTGCCTGAAACATCTCGCGTAGACACCCCACAACAAAATGGAAGGGTAGAATGGAAAAACCGTCATATTTTGAATGTCGCGAGAGCCCTTAGATTTCAAGGATCCTTACCTTTAAGATTTTGGGGTGAATGTGTGCTTGTAGCAGCATACCTTATTAACAGGACTCCTACAAAAATTCTCAATTTTAAAACTCCTTTCGAGATTTTATATGGTGTGAAGCACAATTATTCACATTAAAGTTTTCAGGTGTCTGTGTTATGCACACAATCATAAGGCCAAACGAGATAAGTTTGATGCTTGTGACATTAAATGTATTTTTTTGGGTTATCCATATGGGTAAAAGGGTTGGCAAGTGTATGATTTGGAACGAATGTGAACATTTACATCATGAGATGTAACCTTCTATGAAAATATTTTCCCATTTGGTGAGAGCCCACAAAGTGCGGTGGATCAAGCTAAGGGAGAGAATCCACAAAGGTCAGCAAATGGGCTCCTGTCAAATAATTTGGGGCATGGTGTGCACGTTTTTACTGACCTTGATAATGGGCTAGTTTTAGATAGCCCGATTAATTTGCAGAGAGAGGAGGTCCTTGATGGAGAGGCACATGAATCATTACAAACGGTCCTAATTCCCTTACTTGGACTTGAACAACCTAATGCAGCCCAGCCCAGCGAAGGCACTAACGCTTCGAAAGAGCGAGATATAGTCAGCCCAGGTGATCTTGGGCCCAGGCCTACCAATGGTGGGCTACACGGTCAGAGATAGGGGGAGCCCATTGCACCTACGAGCAGTGCTTTAGAACATCCACAGCGACCACGAAGACCTCCCGCACATCTAAAAGACTACGTGTGTTCCGCTATTAAAAACCCCTCCTCATCACCGGCTCAATCGGCTCCTTCAAGTACGTCCCATCCACTAGAGCATTATATTGCTTATGACCAATTCTCTCCGCAATATCGTGCATTTCTTGCAGCCATCACATCATATAATGAGCCACAGTATTATACTCAAGCAGTTCAAGACTCAAATTGGGGGGAAGCTATGGCAAGGGAAATATCCGCTCTGGAAGAGAACAATACATGGGAGTATGTCGTCTTACTGCCAGGGAAGAGAGCACTTGGTTCCAAGTGGGTTTATAAAATTAATATCATGTTGATGGGACCATTGAGCGATATGAGGCTCGTTTAGTCGTGCTTGGTAATACACAGGTAGAAGGGGAGGATTTTCATGAGACATTTGCTCCTGTAGCAAAAATGACTACTGTTCGATGTCTCTTATCTCTAGCTATTTCCAAAGGTTGGGAGCTCCACCAAATGGATGTGCATAATGCATTTTTGCATGGCGATCTTGATGAAGAAATTTACATGAGACCACCACCAGGTTTTTGGCCTCCTCGGCATGATCTTGTGTGCAAACTAAGAAAGTCATTATATGGGCTCCGCCAAGCACCCAGGCAGTGGTTCTTTAAGCTCGCATCCGCCCTGCGAGATTATGGATTTTGCCAATCACCATTGGATCATTCTTTATTTGTTTATCGCAATGGTGATCATTTTTTGGCCCTTCTTATCTATGTTGACAATCTTGTCTTCACAGGTAGCAGTCCAGTTCAATACCAAACCTTTAAGCAATATTTGCATCAATGCTTCAAGCTCAAGGATCTTGGGCCACTGAAATATTTTTTGGGGATTGAAGTCGCCCGCTCACCTCAAGGTCTACTCCTGTGTCAACGTAAGTATGCGTTGGACATTTTATCTGAAAGTGGGATGTTAGGTGCGAAACTTGTAGCTTCTCCTATGGAGCAAAATCATAAGCTGACGATTGAGTCAGGATCTCCTATTACTGATCCATCCAGGTATAGACGTCACTTTGCACGTCTTCTTTATCTTACCATTACAAGACCAGATCTTACATACTCTGCCCATATCTTGATTCAATTCATGTAGGACCCTCGCCAAGGTCATTGGGAGGCTGCTATGCATCTGTTGCGTTACTTGAAGTCTTGTCCAGGGCAAGGTCTTCCTCTACCCGTCAGCAACTCACTTCATCTTCAAGCGTATTGTGATTCTAATTGGGCTAGTTGTCCAATGACGCGCCGCTCGGTCACGGGTTACTTACTTAAGCTCGACCCAGCGCCGGTTTCATGGAAGACTAAGAAACAAGCTACAGTGTCACGTTCCTCTGCAGAAGCAGAATATCGAGCCATGGCCAATGCCACCAGTGAAGTGATTTGGACAAGAAATCTCTTGAAGTTTCTTGGTGTTTCAGTGACCCCTGTGCATCTTTATTATGATAACCAAGCAGCTCTTCACATAGCGAATAACCCTGTCTTTCATGAGCGCACGAAACACACTGAAGTTAACTGTCATTTTGTGCATGAACGTATTATCTCTGGTGACATTAAGCCATGCTATACTCCCTCGACAGAACAGTTGGCTGATATTTTTACTAAAGTTCCAGGGCACCGCTAGTTTCATTATCTTTTGGACAAGTTGGGCATTCTTAATCCTCATGCGCAAACTTGAGGGCGAGTATTAGGAAAAGATCCGCTTGGACATATTTTTGTACATATTGTGTTCTGTATTTTTGGTAGTTATTTAGATTTAATCTCCTAGAATAATTTTGGCTTTCTTATTCTTGTAACTGTCTTGCTGTACAATTCATATATTTCAGCAATACAAGCAATGGCTGGGGGAGAGCCAAGACAAGAATTCTCACACAAATTACTTGGTTTTTCAGTTTTAGGCAGGGTGTCGTGAATTGAGCTTTTTGAATTTTATTTTTGGTGGCATAGGTCGACAGCCTTGTCATCCTATGGGATTTGGTGGGTCGACGATTTGGGCGCCTTGGTGGCTGCCCAAGAAAAGGGTAGAATTTTGATCTAAGTTTGCATTGACTTTCATGGCCACAGAAGAAGAAATGGAGCTGAGAGCTCCATTTTCGATTCTACACAGAGAGAGTGAGGGCCAGAGAGGGTGAGGGCCGAATTTAGGAAGATT
>JACYFF010031956.1:14825873-14856960 GCA_017589665.1 Selenicereus undatus | reverse complement strand
AGAATTCATTAACGTTTTTCCTTGTTCAATTAATGCCCAACATTGATAATAAATATTGAAAAATCCGATGGCTCTTGCTAAAGCAGGATCAGTAACTAGATACACTGGTCGTTCAGAAACCCACTTTTGTCGTTGAGCATTGACATCGCAATCAACTATTTGAATAAGATAATGGGTTGGTTTGGCTTTTCCATTTTCATATTTGATTAATGTGAATACATTTTCAAATTTAGGCATCTACGAACTGAAATTTTTGTTGGACCATCAGGATATGTAAGGATCCAAAGGATTCTTCGGAACATGCATCGCTGAAATTTCGTTAATCTTGAGAAAAATGGGAACTTTGGATCTGGGATTTCTATGAAGTAAAATACCATTCCGTATTCCCAAGCTTTAAAGACAGGGTCATTTGGAGATAATAAATTTGTTGGGAAACTAATACCACCAACTCCAGATTTATTGGGAAAATAGATTGTTGGACCCCAAGACTCCCAAATATCATAGGAATAATGATGATAAAAGTCGATGCATGTTGCATACCACTCATTGAGCCATTTTTCTCGAACATGAGAACTTATTTTTTCTTGGATATCATAAGGACGCTATAGGTAATTAACTTGTAACTTTAAAAGGAAAAATCTTTGGGCTATTAGATAGGTAGTAGATAGTAGACCAAAATGTGATATACTTTTTATATGGAATTCTAGGTTATCGATAAGGACTTTACTAGAAGACGTAACCCGTTATAGTAGGAATGACATTTCATTAAGGATTTCCTTCTTTTCTGGCAGGAGGTCGGCTTTGATAATCACCATTGGCGAGTTCTCGAGTTAGACTGTCCATCAGAGAGTTCTTCGATGCCTATATATGTTCAACAGAGAAGGAAAACTAGTTAAGCCATAATTGCCAACGCAGGAGTCATCCTTGTGCTTGCATACTTGATAAATTCTTTTTCATAAAACCAAGTATTCCTTTACAATCAGTTCGGATAAGAAAAGGTTTTGGAGCTAAAAAGATTAAGAACTTTTCAATTCCCCTTATGACTGCAAGAATTTTCTTTTCCATCGTGGGATAATTGCATTCTGCTTTATTAAAACTTCCACTGCAACATTTACAAAGTTTTTCTCTTTCTTTGATTTTGCGTATCACACTCCAGTGCTCATTGTTGGCATTTGTCTCAAGAATTAAATTATCTCCCTCATTAGGTAAATTAAGAACCAAAAGATTTTTACACATCTTTCTTGAGTTTTTGTTGCAATGGTTTTCTTAGTTTAGCCAAATCTTTAATGAAATCTAAAGTATAGGCAAGGCATCTAAGAAACCTTTCTAGCTGCTTCCTATCTTCAATCTTTTCAGAAAAATTTTCTATTTTTTCTAGAATATGCTTTTGTAGAATAATCTGTCCAACTTTTATCTCTGGACCTAAAAACTCAATTTCTTGTTTGGCATAAATGCACTTGTTCTTTCCAAGTATAATACCTTGATCAATGCATCTTTGGGTGACAGTCATGACATTATTTTTGTGTTGTTCTATGGTTTTGAAAAAGATAAGGATATCATCAATGTAAACTAAACAACAATGGTTATGGTTTTTGAAGATGTTATCCATTCTTATCTGGAATAGGGGTGCATTTTTAAGACCAACTGGTATTACTATCAATTCATAATGTGCTTGTGGGGCACTAAATACAGTTAAAGGAGTACTTTCCTCATCCCTTTTTATCTACCAATAACCACTTTTGCAATCCATTTTTGAGAACCAAGAGACTCATTGAATTATGTTGAAAAAGTCTGTTTTGTTAGGAATATAGTAACCATCAAAGACAGTATTATCGTTAAGCTTTTTATAATTGATTAACATTCTAGCTTTTTCTCTTTTTTCTTCAGCATGATTTCTTTTCATGAAAACGGGACTGGTGTGAGGACTCTTGCTATTTTTTATTAGTCCTTTATCCAAAAGTTCTTTGATTTGTTCATTGAACTCTTGAATGTCCTGGTGTGTATACACCATTCGTTTAACTCGGATAATAGTGTTGGCATTTAAAAAAGTAATTTTAGCAAATGTTTTATCTTTATCCATAAATTTTAGAGGATTGTCAGAGTAGAGTTCTTTACATAATTTTTCTTATTGTTCAACAATATGCTCTTTAATAGATAACTCAAGTAATGAGATTGTCAATGGTACCTCTCGTTGTGCAGGCATTACCTCTTCACCATGTTGGCAACATGTAAATTTAATTTTTTGATTAGTGTAAGCCTTACTTAATTTTTCAACAGGAACAGAATGACCATTAATTGTAAATATTGTCAACTATCCTTGCTTGTAAAGGATTCTCGGCTTTTTTCCACATCAATTCTGGAAATAATGCTCTCTTTCCAAAGCATACAAACAATCGCTATCTATAAAAGCACATAATTCATATTTACTATATCCTTCTAAACATACCTTTATTGGGATATAGATGCTATTATGATTTGTATTGGTAGCTTCATAGCATATTTTCATAGACATGTTTTTAGTAATTCATCCTCATAGATTGGTTCACTAACAGTTCTAGTTTTGTACCCAATGCCCTTTCTTTCTAGACTTATATTGTAATGCCCCGAAATTTTTGTTACTTATTTTGAATTATTTGCAACATGTAAATTATGTATATATTGTACACATTTTATTTTAGGCACATGCGTGTATTTTGTGCCATTGTTATTATTATGTTTTGGGGAGTAAGTAGAAATAATGTCTCACTTAGTAGTGTTTGAAAAAAAAGAAATGAAAGGAAGAGTAAAAAAAAAAAAGAGGGCTTGACCCCCAAAAAAGAAAAGAAAAGAAAAGAGAAGGGGTTTTTTTAATCACGTGAAAGAAGAAAAAAGGGGAGGGGTTTTCTCTGCTTTCTTCCCTCAAACCCCAAACCACGCATAGCTAGAGAGGAAAAAGAGGAGGAGGAGGAGAAGAAGAAGAAGAAGAAGAAGAAGAAGAAGAAGAAGAAGAAGAAGAAGAAGAGGAGGAGAAGAGAAAAAGTTTGAATTTTGATTTTGATTGTTAATTAAGGTGAGTAATTCTTGCTTTTTCCAACTTAAAATTGATTAGAGAAAGATTACTTTGAAAATTTATGTTCGAATTTGAGGAATTGATTTTGAATTGAAGCTATGAATTTGATTTTAGGGTTTAGTAGTTAAGAACACTAATTTCGCTATTTAGAAACTCACCCCTAAAAGTTTCATGGTTAGTTGTGAGTTTTGGATAAATCGGATATTGTGGGTTGCTGATGATGTTGTTAATTGTTCATTTGTATGCTAGAGTATGAATTTTTGGGTTGATTGCTTGTATTGGATGAACAAGATGATAGAAATTAAGTTGAATTTTTGAATTTTTCAGAGACCATGCTATTGTACGAATTTATACGAATTATTGGAGAATTGAAAACTTTTGAAATTTATACTGTAGGCTCCCTATTTTGTTGGGCAATTTTTTGTAAATTTTCATGAATTTTAGATTCTTATTTTATGAGTTACGAGTTTTTGATTGAATCTGCCTTTGCCTTGTAAATTCGTGCTGAAATTCGGTTAATGTTTTGATTATTGTGAGCTATTGGGTTGGAGAAAAATTATAAATTTTTTACTGTATAATATTCATGCTATTTTGCAGTTTCGTTTGAAGTTTCATAAATTCTAGATATGTACTTTGTGAGTTATGAATTTTTGATGGAATTGCCTTGTTTTAGTGCCCAAAGTTTTGTTGCTGTCTGAGTTTTCTGGTAATTGTTGGCTTGGCATTAAAATGTGAAAATTTTAACATTGGTTCTCTATGATTTTTGTATTTTTATAAAAAGTTTTATGCACTTTGGAGAAGTACTTCATGAGTTGTAGATTTTTTTATTGAAATTGTGCTGTTTTAAACATAATTTTTGGTATTGTTTCGATTATTATGGAGGACTGGCAGCATAAAATTATGAAAATATTATAGTGAATGTATGATATTATTTTGTAATTGTTTGCCAATTTTTTTGATGTTGGATGCGTATCCTTTGAGTTACAAATTTTGAGTGAAACGTTATTTTTGGTTTAATTATGGATTATTTGTATGCATAAATTAAATAATCATCACGTTTGTGATGATTTCACGCATTATAACTGCAAAATGTGGTTATGATTTATTGGAAACTTGTGAATAGTATTTTGAGTGGAATTATGCTTTGTTTTGATTATATTTTTGTTAAAATTGTGGAATTGAATTTCTTTGAAAATAAAAATGTGATTATATGATTTCATTAAGTTATATTTTTGGAGAAAGAGGTTCAAGTTTTGTCTGAGGGTATTACAGAGCGTTCTAGAGCTATAGCCGTAGAAGTAGTTGTCTTTGTGTTTGGCACTGTGTGAGTTGTTGATTGGTACCTTGAGTGGGCACTATCCGGTCAGCCAATTGATTCTTCAGTTTGTGTTATGTGGGAGCCGTATGGGTCCCTTGTACTCCAGGATGTGAGTGTGACTCATTAGTTTGTGATTTGATGACCTCTACGTACTTTAGAGCTTTTGGTGCCTGGTTGGTACCATATGAATGAGTTGCTGCTGGTTCACCATTAGTCAGTACCATATGAATGAGGCGTAGCTGGGCCACCAGGATATGTTTATCACCCCTGTGTTGTGATGGTTCTTTGTGTGAGTCATGAATTGATTTCTCCAAAACTAAAAAGGCTTGCATTCAATCGAAGAATATATGATAGGTTATGAAATTGGTTTTGACATTGGATTTGGACTTTGGATATGTTATGAAATTGGTTTTGGCTTGGATTTGGATTTTGGATATGTTACGAAATTGGTTTTGACTTGGATGCGGACTTTGGATATGATATGAAATTGATTTTGGTTTGGATTTGGACTTGGTTTTGGATTTGAAGAATCATTCAGGATATTTATAAAATTGCATAGATTTGAACCATATGTGTGATTGATAAATATGTTTAAAGAAATATATTATATGTTAAAGCATGTATGTGGACTTTTGAATGGAATATGCTTTATGTATGCGTTAGGTATGGTTACGGGCGGGCCATTAGCATTATTTCGCAAGCTTTGCTTTCTTTCGGACTTTAATGAGGATTAGGAGCCCAAAAGACTTGGTTGGTATGAGACAAACATGGTTAGTTTAGTGAATAGACTAACCGCAAAGTTTGTTCAGGGACTTAAGTGAAAACGAGAGTCCTTGAAACGTACCTGGTATGGGTTAGGTACGACTAAGTTAGTCTAATTGCCTACCCATAACAAATATGTGTGTGTGTTTGTGAAGTTTGGGAACGTGTTAGATATAAAAGATATGAGTTTGTTAGATTTATGAAGCATAAGCATGTTCTCTTATCGCCTTCTATATGCTACATAATATATTTTGTCTATATGTCATAAGATACGTGTACTGTGTAATTATGTGTTAATTGGTTAATGTGTAAAGTGTAACAACGGGGAAGGTAAGGGTTATTCATTGGGCTCAAGGAGCTCATGACCTCACCATTTTTCAGGTTTTGGAAGCAAAAAGGGGCCCTGGGAGAGTTAAAAGATCTAGCTAGCTGTGAAATAATTTTGAAGAACTTAGTAGGGAATGCAGACCCTGTTCTTTGTTTCTGTTATGAGTTGTGTGTATTAAATGTAAATATGGATGTATTCTTGGGATTACATATGTGTAAGAACACTATGGATACAGTTTAAGTATATATGTAATGCATGTTTTAGAACTACCTTGCCCGAACGTTAATTAGATTTCGATAAGAGCTTCCGCTGCTATTGCCTATTAACATGCTAATTATGGTTAAGAAGTTTAAATAGCCTTGTGGATGTTCCTAATCGGGCATCCACGGCGGTAACGCGCCTGCCCCCTTTCGGGCGGGGTGTTACATATATTTCTATCTACACTACGTCTTGCACATTCAAAACTCATTCTACTCATTTGACTGGTCATGCTAATTGCACCATCTTCTTTAAGCTCTTCTTTAGCTAATGAAGATCCTTCTCTCCAATCTGATCTTGTACTCATACTTCTTAATAATTGGGATTTAATTGTGATTTTTCCCTACTCATCAATTTTTATTATATTTTTCTTATTGATTTTTGTAGGATTGGCAAAGCTAGATATCTATGAACGATCGATTTTTATCTCCTGAAGATTTGACTTAATCCTCTGGATGTTTTGCACAGAGGTAGGACTTTCAAATTTTTCTACCTGTATCATTGTCACCTTAGTCTTAGGGTCTATTGTATTATCCAATTTGAAGATAATTTTTCAAAATATCCTTAAAGGATATCCTTAAAGGATATCCTCTTCTTTTCATATCCATCTCAACTATTTTTATCTTAAGGGATATGAAGTTTTTAGGAAATTCATCTTTTAGACTCACATAATATTCTAGTCGACAGTTGAATCCTACTAACCCATTCCATAAATTGGTTTTTATCCCTATGATAATTTGATTATTGAATTTGGTGTTCTTAATATCACAGAGTAAAGCATAAAGATCAATATCTTTACCATAATATTGTAATGGAGTGATTTGAACTTGGATAATTCCGATAGGGATATACATATACTTTCTATCTTTGTTATTCTTAAGGATATTCTCCCAATTAATCAGATTAACTTTCCTAACGTCATACTCACAATCCTTTATCAAGATCTCCTTCCATCATTTCACATACGTATTTGCTTTTCAATTGAAAGATGAATTTTTTTATAGATCTTGTATTTTTGGATTATGGGAAGCACCCAATCTCCTTTGACTTCTTCATGATCAGTGTCTACAACAAACTCTTCTCCTTGAAGATCACTAAGGCTAACCGCGCTACTCTCTATCGTATGACTTGTTTCTTCATAGTCACTTTCTTCATATTAATTATCCAATATAATGTCAATAATTCCTTTGTTGTTACTTAGGGCTTGGTCTAATGCCTCATCTTCACTAAGTTCAACATCTAAGCTTCCCAAAGCTTCAATATGTTTGTTGTTCTTTCTATTTTTGCATTCATTAGCATAATGTCCTACTTTTCCACATGCCCAACATTTGTAGTTGTTTTTTCTTGTAAGACAATAAGTAGCTTTCCTAAAAAAATCTACGTTTTTTAGCACTTGGTTTGTTATAATACTTTCTTCTATATTTCTCGCCTCTTTGTTTGTTAAAGCTCTTTTTCTCATAGAATTTTCTTTTCCTTCTTTTTTCAGGTTCCTTTCCCCATTGGTGAGGTGAATCCCAGCAAGTTAAGAGCTATTTCTTAATCTTCTTTTTCTTTTGAAGATCAAGACACTGATTATTAACCCATTTTTTTAAATAAGAAATTCTTGAACCAAGGGTGTCAACAACATCTGTTCGTTCAAGCCATGCCATGTATTTTTTATTAATTATGGAATTTATCGGATATGACAATTTGTCATAGAACATGCCCAGATTAGTTTCATTATGCCCAATTTTGTAATAATATTGACTGAATTCAGCAATATAATTTTCTAAGTATCTCATATCCCATAGTTCTATGTTGTTAATCTTTCTTTGCCATTCTCTTGCTTTTTCTTCAGAATCGAGCTTTGCTCCTGTGAATTCAGTTTTGATTTCTTTGCACAAATTTATGAACATAGCAGCTAGTGTTTTCATCATTCTTAATGTATTTTTACCATCTTCATTTAGTGAATAATACCAATCAGTTACAGTGCCAGAAAAACTATGCTTGATATAGTTTAGGAAGCTTGCAGCAGTCCATGTAGTATTTAGATTTAAGACACTATTTATTCATCTTTCCAGTGCTCAAATATTTCTTCTCTATTACAGGCTCCATCAATGTTCAAGCTATATCGAGTTTGGCTAATTGGGGGTAAGGTCAATTTCTTCATAGGTCGTGGTTTTCCTTGGGAAAAATCCAAAGGAAAAATTACTTGTACGTCCTGCTGAAACGCACCTAGGTCTTAGGAAATGAGTATTTCTTCTAGAAGGTTCATGAAAATCTTCAGGCTTAGGAACAACATTATTAACTAAATCTGTCTCTATTTCATATAAGTTGATTTCTTCTCCCATCTCATTGATTTCTTTTTCAACAGTCATTTTATCATATTTCTTATCAAATTTTATCCTAACTTCTTCTAATGGCAATACATTGAGATCTTCTAATTTAATCATATTCATTTGCTGATATATTTCTTCTTCTAATTGAACATTATTGGTCTCTTCATTATCATCATCCAGAACGTCAAGTTTATCATAATTGCGCCTATTATTTTGTTTAATTCTTCTGAATTTTGTTCTTTTTTTGAACAATTTTGTAGCTCTTCAAGAGTATATTGTTCATACTCCATCTTCTTTTACTTTCTTTTCAGTCGATTTTTCACTAAATTTTTCTCCTACTTCTTTTTGGATTTTAATATCTTGCAAAGGAAATGGATTTTTGTTTTTTGGGTTTTGGAAGGGATATTTATGTTGAAATGGAGTACTAATACTAGACCTAGATTTTTCGAGATGCCTTGCTTCGTTAATAAGACAAAGATGGACTACAGTTAACTGATTCTTAAGCTCCTTGAGTTCAGTCATAATTTTAGTTAATTCTGCTTTTAATTCTAAACTATATCAGTGAGATAATTTAATTGAGGTGCTAACGAGGTAATACCTTCTGGTGAGTGAATAATATGTGAATAATTAGGACCAAGGCAAGCAGGTAATGATTCAAGCATTAATCACAGTTAATTAGCTTAATTAGTCATTAATTAGCTTAATAATTGCAATTAGTTTTTCACTCGTGGCTCTGATACCAGATGAAAGAGGACGTCGAGTTCTACTAGTGAGCAAAAACCACAAACAGAATTTTAAATTTTTCGAAAGTAACTTTTTAAGGATTGAGGGTAGATTTAGAAATATGAAAATTTTTAGGACTTCTAAATAAATTTTTATTTATTTTAACAGTGATTTGTCCCCCAAATGTAAATACCACAAAAACTCAATAATCACGACAATAAAATTTTTGAAAAGCTAGTCCTCTAAATAATTACACAAAAGATTGAAGTACCCAAATGTAAATTATCCATTATTTGGCTTAGAAAGTCAAAACTATAAGATTAAGGGTTTGTTCTTTCCAATATATCATAAGTGTAGGAAAATAAGGATTGAACTTGATGCAAAATTAACTGTCGGGAATAGCCCACATAATCTGAATGTTACTTGACGGCCACTAGAGCCATCTTGAGAATTCACACCCTAAATCTAAATCCCGCTGGATGGAAAGAAGGTCATGAGAGAGAGGGAGAAGATAATTGGAGATCTCTACGTGTAATTGTGCATTTGGTTGACCCCTTAAGCCTCAGTATATAGGTTGGGATCGACTAGGGTTACTACTTGTTAGCGAAGTAAGTGGCTGTCAACCCTAATAAGATTAGGGTCAGCAAACAACTCTCACTCAGCCTCGAAAACCCGATCTGAACTTGCCCGAAAATTTTAGATTTTGAACATGATTTGCTCGACCTAAACCTGAAAAACCCACAAATTAGCAGGTCAAACCCGATCCGAACCCAAACCCACTTGCTTGACTTGAACATTATATCATTTTTCTTTAATTATCTTTTATTTACCTCTTAGCAATAATGATTATTCATTTTATCAAATCGTTTGGACACATATTATATAACTATTGCATCATCTCACAAATTAAACAATAGTTTCCTTACTTTTTCAACTCCATTATCATAAAATAGTATCATACACAATTTATAAATTAGACAACTAAAAAAATGGATATGAATCGATGTGAAGCAATGATCTACTTCTAAGAAAATCAAACAAAATAAGTCAAATACTAGAAATCCTATATTTTTATTGAAATGAATGTGTTTAGTATTACTTTAGGTAAATTACTCTACAGAAATCCAAAATTTTGATGTTGCAAGTAAAACATAATATTTTGCACTTCTCTAATTCCCTTTTGTTTGGTTTTCATTCTAATTCACCCTTAACTACAATACTAGCAATAGGAAGTGGTCAAGTCGTGTTCATATTATGATCAATGTCTTAATAAAGTATACATCATTAGGCAATGGTAAGTTGGTTAACAAAGATATGGAATTATTAAATGGGTTATTAGCGGACCAGATTGCTCTAGCCCATTAAGTTGCTTTAGACGGGCTGACAAATTATTGATCTAACCCATTTGACCTTATGGTAATGTATGGGCTGACCTGCCCAATCTAAATGTGACTCAAGTCTTTGCCCGCTCATGCATGACATATATATATATATATATTATAATAAAAAGGTTGAATATTTTTAATATTTTTTTTGAGAAATTACAATTGCCATGCTTTTTTATTAAATAATGACAATTTCAAGCAATAAGTATGCCTGATTTTCAATTTTGAAAAAAGAAAAATGATTAACAAAAAAGGCACTTTAAACCTGTTGGGTCGACCCGAAAACTACAAAACCAAAATATACCCGCTTGTATTTTACCTGTACCCAAAATCCAACCGACCCTTGTGTTACCCCAATCCGAATACACTTGACCCATATTTAACCTACATACCCAAATTGACAGGCCTAATATCGGGAAAAGGACGTGTCACCAGAAAGTAACCAACTGTGTTATATTAAGTTACTTTCAAACTAACATAATACTTTCACTAAATACAATACCTTAAATCATCCCAAACATCACCAGTAGCATCTCTAATTCTTTCTTCCATAAAATATAATCGCATGGCCTGTTACGGTCAAGATGGATAGATTTTTCCTTAAACACTCATGATGTTACATCTCAGATTAACTGTTTTCCTAACGAATTCTTGTTGAACCGTACACAGCGTGGGCCCTAAGAAACACATTAAAGTAGCAACATCAAGCTTTGACTTGATATCATAACTTTAAGTCAAAGGATCATCATTCGTATGGTCACATAGTGACAAGATATAGGGAAGTCAATTATCACTCCATATATGGATCGTCCTTTAAGCAACAGTATCAGATGCATGTCATGGCATAACTCCTACTTAACTGGGCTCATCATTCTATATGTCATACGAATCGCTAGTCCAGATTTTCACTCAAAAATCTAACCTGAGCCACTTGATTAACATACTAAATGCTAATCTTGACACTCAAGATTTGGCTTTTAAGGCTTCAATATGAAATCATATTCCATATTTGACTCCCTTGAGTTTCATCTTAGACTCACTAAGGAGACTATACTTTGTCTTATTCATACACTTCCAGTATGAATAATCAATATTGCACACCTCGTGCTAATATGATTCAGTCACTTCCTGCTCGCTACTCAAACGTTAGGGAGATTGCCTATGTGACTAGGCTAATCAAAATCCGTAACATTTCGACATGCCTAACAAATAACAATAAATCATAAAGCATTTAGAAAAAGAAGCTTCAATCTTTATTATATAATTTCTCATTACAAGAATAATATATCTGTCACATAAGAAGATTCACTTAAAAACTAGACCCTTTGAAGTCCTAGACTGAACGCATCTGTTTTAAAAGCATCTCTAGGAATTGGCTTAGTTAACGGATCAACAATCGTCTTGTTAGTGGATATATAATTGATATCAATGTCCTTTGTCTTTATGACGTTTTGCATGAAGTGATAACGCCTCTTGATGTGCTTGGGCTTTTGATGGAACTTCGGATCCTTAGTGAACTAGATGGTAGCTATGTTGTCGCACACCATTTTATTAGGATAATCAAATCTAGAAGTGAGATTAAGATCCTAAAGGAAACTCCTAAGCTACATTGCATCCTGTATAGCCAGGCTCCATATGACATATTCTGCCTCCATAGTCGACAGAGCTATGCAATCCTGTTTCTTACCGCACCATGATATGGCTCCCCCACCCAGGGTGTAGACATAACATGAGGTTGACTTGGACTCATCCGCGTCACCATCCCAATCAGCATCTGAGTATCATCTTAACTTATGGTCTCCATCTTGATAGCAAAGGATCAACTTGACTGTACCACGAAGGTAGCGTATGATTCTCTTGACAACTTGCCAATAAGCAAATCCTGGATTATCTGGTAACGACTAACCAAACCAAACGCAAAGCAAATGTTAGGCCATGTACATAACATGACATACATTAAGCTTCCTACGGCACTAGCGCAACGGACATCGTTCATTGCCTCCTTTTCGTCATTTGTTTTATGGAATTGATCAAAACCTAAGATTTGACCATTCTCAACTGGAGTGTCTACGGGTTTGGAATAATGCATTCGAAATCATTCAAGACCTTTTTGATATATGCTTGTAGGCACTAAAATATTTATGTGTCATACTAAGAAATAAAATTAACTTAATTATTTGGACAAACCCTTTTAATTGATTTAATTAAGCCCATACTGCCTCACAAGTCATGGACCAAACCCAAACAACTCCTAAGTCAATTTCCGAGACGATTTCTAAGTTGACGCCTAAGTTAAGGCCTAAGTCAAGCCCCAGGTCGAAGCCTAAGTCAAAGCCCAAGACAAAAGAAAATGACTCCTAAGTCAAATGGATTCAAGTTGAAACCCAATTATAGACCCAAGATAAGGTCAAAGTCCATCTTGACTTTTAAGGGGTAGAGGGAATTTGCCTATAAATAGACCCTGCCCCCCCCCCCAATTAATGGTTAGAAAATTAAAAGAATTCACCAAGGTTCGAGCACTCTCGCTTTGAAGGAAGATAACAAGTACCTAAAACACGTGTCATCCTACCTTGAAGATCAAATATTTGTCTTGATTGAGATTAAGCCTCTCATGTGGTCTCTCAAGATAAAGCTTATTCAAACTCATCCAAGAGATCGAATCAAAAGATTACTTTCATTGTACTCAATATAGACTTCGTACCCATATCTATAATATCAACACTATATACAATATCAACACAAAGATTAAATTTTGTGTTCAAATTCTTGTCTAATTTATTTTAGACTTGAAATTTATGTTTATAAATTTTTGGCACGTTTGATGGGACATCTCTATCTCTCACCTATTTATCCTAAAAAATTAAGACTTTTAAGTTTCAAGAGCAACCTCTTCACAGAAGACATGGCGACGAAGAACGTAGCCTTTTAATCTTCTAAGTGGAAGGGTACCAGATCTCTATCTCATAGATCCTATGAAACGAACGTTACTTTTAATAGGCAAACTCTCATAATGGAGACAAGAAGCATGGCAAAAGCTACTGGACCAATCATCGTTAGGTAAATAGTGACGCCTTTACCCAAACTTCAAGGCTTGAAGATGAAACAAAAAGTGTCTTCTTAGATGGATGAAATTCAAAACCTCCAGCTTCAATCTCTAATCTGTGAAGTAGAAGACGAAGTGATTCTTTTTTACCCTCACTAAAAGGGGGATTCTTGTTAGAAACTGAAGTTGAGTCCTCAAAAACTATTGTCACGCCAATTATGTTGACAGACTCGGCAGAGGAGATGACTAATATGAAGGCTATCCTAGAAAAACTCACTAGGGAAAGTGAGGAAAAAGAAGTGCGTATCAAGCTTCAAGAGGAAAAGATTGCCAAGCGGACTAAGAAGCTAGAAAAAGGATCAACTCAATCTTCTACAAAAGATCAGAAAATGAAGAAGAGGAAAAGGTGGGCATCCATAGTGAAGCTTCTGACAATGAAAAGCATCGAGAGAAAGGTGGTAAGCCTAAAAAAGACAGGTCCTCTAGATCAATCATTATTAGACAAATCCAAGGTTTGATAGTAAATGCAGTTAAAGCACAACTAGGAGGAGGTTCGCACAGAACTCACCTATATACCAAGCATCACACTAAGAGGGTTGGTGCTCTCTGCATGCCCCCATGATTATCAACCTTTTAAGTTACACCAATTTGATAGGAAAGGCAACCCAAAGTAGCATGTCGCACACTTCATTGAGATATGCAAAAATGCTTGGACTGATGGCGAGCTCATGGTACAACAGTTTATCCGAACGTTGAGAGGTATTGCCTTTGATTGGCATACTGATCTACAACTTGAGTCCATCGACAGTTGGGAACAAATAGAGCAAGAGTTCATTAATAGGTTCTACAACACTTAGCGCACTGTCAGCATGAGTGAGCTGACAAACACTAGACAATGGAAAGACGAGCCAGTCCTCGACTACGTTAGCCGTTAGCATGCACTTAGTCTTGAATACAAGGATTGGCTATCTGAAACTTCCGCCATTGAAATATGTACCCAAGGCATAGAGAGAGACTTGTTGTACATCCTATAAATAAGCAAACCTAAGACTTTCCAATAATTGGCAACCAAGGCATATGACATGGAGGTGAGGATAGCTAGTCGTCATGGCAACTCCTTCTATTCTACTAAATCGAAGAAGGCCAAAGTTGAACTCAAGAAAAATGTAAGTTCTCTAAGAAGATTACCAAAGAGGCGATGTCCATCTCTATAAGTGAGCTAATACAGATTACAGGAAAGCCTAAATTAGAGGACAAGAAGAACACGTCATTTAAGGATGCAACAAAATGTCGTCCCACACTAAAAGAGCTTCTGGAAAAGAAGAATCCATTTCCTGACTCAGATTTGCTGGGTATTGATAAACCTCCATTTTTACCCCTTTCAAACCCACTTTAATCCATTCTCTCAGTGATTTTTGTGTTAAACTTCAAAGTGCAGGGCTCGAATAGGTCTTCTTTACTCTGAATTTGCTCATAAAAGATGTTTTCATGTTTTTAGTGGTTACGGTTTAATAAAAAGAAGAAAACCAACCGATATGGGTCGAAAGGAGGGCCAAGAAGGCGAATTTCAAGCCAAGAAAGAGGTTGGCTAGGTTCAGAGAATTGGCATGGGGACTCCATGCCATGAAGCCTGGTCGTGCTATGCCAGATTCCCAACAGATGCGTTCTAGTGAAGTGGCGCGGTAGTGGCACGACCGTGCTACTTTGGTTTCTGTGCAATTAATTTGTTTTCGTGGCAGTTTTTTGGGGAATAGCTTGTAACTTCTTGAGAGCTCTCGAAAAGTGGCAATTTTCAGGTTTTTAATTATGAATACTTTCACAAACTTTTAGACATTGGATTTGAGTTTAATTGAGTACAAATTTGTGTGACTGATATGGGCAATCAATTGAAGTACGTTTTCTTTCCTTCCGCTCTTGCGTTCTCAATTAAAGTTTGCATCTTTAGTGATGTTTTTTAGATTTTTGTTCTTGTTTTTGATTATCAATATGATTAGAGGCAAAACCATTAGTCTTAGATTATGAGTGGCCCCTATTATATGAAATTGAATCATGCTTTAGGTTTTTGTGAATCATGCCCATGATTACGATTTGTAATCTTGCCTAGTGCGCCAAGTATTTGTTAGATTGCTTGAGGGAGTTCTATTCACTGTTCTTAATTAGGGTTTAGGAGATTAACGAAAATTGAATCCTCTATCTAGTACGGCTAGGGGAGCAATTGATCTTCCTAACGTGAAAACAGTTAGGGTTTCAATTGGGAATATTCGATTACTTAATCTTGTGACCTTGATAATCTTAGTTTTATGAAAATAGATAACTAGGATTCATTTAGTCAGTCTATTGACATTCGAGGGAAGGCTTAGATGCGCTTTAACTGTAATTCTTTTGTTGAGTTAAAAATATACCGCAAGTGCACGGCGTAGCCGTAGCTAGCAACCAGCAAGTACGGGTCGTGTCCACGAGGAACTTGCTTCCAACTGCTAGAACTATTTTAATTACTCAAGCTAGGCAATCACAATTGGCGTTTTGTAGCCTAACTAAGAGAAACAATAACAACTAAAAGATGGAATAAACAGCAGAAGAGTAAACTCCTAGGTTGGAATGAACAACACGAATGTGCTAGCAAATCAATTACTAGCCCTACCAAACATCTCCCAGGCATGCATTCACGAATGGATAGATTGTTAATTAAGCCCATCTCCTCCCTCTCCCAAGGATCGAAGAATAATCCTAGAAACATAGTCGCCTATTTTCATGGGATTAAAAGTCGAAGGATTACAAGATTCACAATCTCAAATCCCAATTAGAATCTTAACTATTTTCATGTTAAAACCCTAATTGTCTACTAAGGCGCACTAGGTAAATATTTCGTCTCTCAACGCTCCCCTAAACCCCAGTAAAAAGGATGAATGTTCTTTCGAGCATTTCATCGAGCATGTGGCATGCATAGTAGAGTTCATAATCGCAAAACAAAGGGGGAGCAGGGATTGGGCCAGTACAAGATTCAACTACACATATTCAACGTCAATCTCAACCTAAGTTAAAGGATTTAGCTTACAATCATGTTTCTAACAACAACCATGACATTCAATTCCATAACCATTGCAAACCTCAAAATAATCAAGAACAAGAGCAGAGAATTTATAATCAAGAACGAGAGGAGGATTCAGAGAAAAGAACCTGTAATTGATTGAATGAATTAAAGGAAGAACAAGCTTCAATCCAATAGCGTAGTCCGAAAATACCAAAATAGAACTCTCCAATAAAAACCTAAAATTTGCCTCTAAACGTATGTGGAAAGAGAAAATTGAATGAAAACTGAATGTCCTAAAAACAACCCCGAAAGAAATTTAAGTCGCAACGCGAAAACGAGGGCGGCACGGTCGTGCCTCGAGACACGGTGGCACCGTGCCAAAAGTCTGCCCGAACACCCCATAACTGCACTAGTGGCATGGCCCAACCGTGCCACATGGCACGGTCGTGCCACGTGACACGGCCAGGCCATGCTACTTGGCTGCCCAGCCAAGTGTGCCGATTCGAGCGGGTCGACCGTGTTATGTGGGTCCGGTTTCGTGGGACTTCCGTCTAACGCTTTTTCGCAGCTTTTCTCGCCTTCTTGGCACTCTTTTGGGCTAAATGTTGTTTATCTTTCCATTTCTTCAATAGAGTTCCTGAAAATATCAAAAGATGTTATATGAGTTAAAGGTGCGCTAAAAGAGACCGATTTGACTCTTCCTTGGCATGGTCGAACGTGAAAACGCATGAGAAAGTGAGTCAAATAGAGGCTAAAAATGGGACAAATAGAGGTTCATCACCTTTCCACTTCGATTATTTTCATGGGCGGGTTTGTATGATTTAAGCTATGATTCATATAACGTAATAGTGTGGTGAATCTCAATCTAGGACCCTTGTCATCATCGAATTAGACAATTCACCAGTTTTTAGCAGAATAATACTGCTAGTTAGAATCATTTAACTATAGTGAACTTTTGCCTAAATTGAGTGTTATAAATCGAATTTGGTGATTGGAAGCAAGTTCCGTGTGGATATGACCCGTGCTTGTCAATTTCTAGCTACAGCTAAGCCATGCATTTGCGGTAACAATTTAAGACAACAGGTATGCCTCGAGAAGGGTGCCATTGAATTGCCTGAGCCAAAACATCCAGAAGAAGTTGGACAAACCACCGACCCAAAACACTGTCGGTACCATAGGGTTATTAGTCACCCTCTCGAAAAGGGCATTACACTCAAGGAGGAGAACATGCAATTGTCTAGGGATGGAAGGATTATTCTAGATTTGGATGAAATAGCAAAAGCTAATCACATGTTTATCTTATGCGAGCATCACGCTCCTTCATGTCGACAAAGGGCGAACCATTTGACTGCCTCAGAGAAATACAGTTTAACCTCTTGGCTGAAACAGAAGTTAATCACAGTATGATTTGGGAGTCTGGAACCAATAGTTCTCTTATTAAGAATCATATCATAACTACCAAAGACAAATAAAGATCTTGAAGTTGCTAGGCACAACTCAAGGAAGCAAAGGCAAGCTAAGCCACCAACACTTTCTCACGGGAAGATCAGGGAAGAATGATGTCCATGGTAAATAAGGAGCATGAAGTTCGGGTCGTCCCCACTTCGTTAAAAACCATTTGGCTCCATTGCCTTAGGAGAATTCTTCACAAAAGGTTTATTTGACAAAGTAGTTGTCAACATGACTTCATGTTCAGAATTTGATGATGATGATGATGAGACAAATGAAGAACAAAGTGCCCCTATCAAGAGAGACGACAAGGCCCTCACCCGTCCTAGAAACTTTACCAGTGCACATAGGTTGACAGCAAATTTTTCAGTAGCTAGAAGATATGCGTGAACAAATTGTTGTTACTAGTGAAGGATGTACCACTTATAAGTAGTCCTATCCAATGTGCCACCTATAACACCGCCGTGACATTCACTGGCGATGACTTGTTATTAGGTTCTAAACCAGATAATCATCCATTGTTTGTTACTGGATACATTCAGGGGCAAATGGTTAAGCGAATTCTAGTGGATGGTGGTTCAACAGTCAACATCATGCCAAAGTCTGCTATGAATGATTTGGGAATCACCATCGAAGAATGATCTAAAAGCCAAATGATGATACAAGCATTCAATCTGGAAGGACAACGTGCGTTTGGTATGATCCGCTTAAAGTTGACGATTGGCGACTTCACAACATCATTAATTTTTCATGTGATAGACTCTAAGACTTCATACAAGTTAATGCTTGGGTGTCCCTGGTTACATGAACATGGAGTGCTAGCGCCAACCTTACACCAATGTCCTAAGTACTATTGAGAAAGCGAAAGAAAGATAAGCGGTGATGTTAAACCTTTTACTGTGGCCACATCAAAGCTCATTGATGCAAAGTTCTTCGAGGAAGATGCTACTTGAAAGATACTGTGACAGCTGCTATGTCCTCTTACCAAAAGGCTTTATGGTTGCTTTGCCAGCTAGACACGGCTCACATTTACGCAACTTAACCCTAGTGAGTCGATCTAAAATACCTTCTTTAGAGACTCTACTTATTAAGTCTAGCATGTCACTTACTAGAATCATAATCAAAGTCAAAATATGAGACAAAAGCAGAGGATATACTATTATAAAAATAATCCAAATCCAAAACACTGAAGTCTTCTTTCAATGTTGCTTGGCCAAGCAAATGCCATTATAGAACAAATCTAAACCATTAGGATGAAATCTAAAAGTAAAACCTTATCTTATTAAAGAAATATAACTAACTAAGGAGCATCGCACCCCAAGTGCATAGAGAGCGTTTTAAAAAAGCAACTTGTTTCCTCCATGGAGTTGGATCTGGTATGTTCCTACTCCAAGAACATGCTCCTCGCTATCGTTCCCTAGTACGACAGTTCATGAACCTATCAGGTAGCGATGGAGCTCGATGAATCTGGCTTTATCCTGAACTATGTGTTTTGTTACCCCCGTGTCTACAATCCATTGAGGAAGAGAATTAGCTACAAATGCATGGGAACATACATATTTAGGAGTTTTAGTGGAAAAAAGTACCTTAGCTAGCTTAGGACAATCCCGAGCAAAATGCCTCTTCTTTCTATAGTTATAGCACTTCACACGTGCCATATCTTTTGCTCCAGTACCCTTAGCCTTATGCTCCTTGGCAAGGTTTGTTTTATGTGAAACTAATTCATATAATATGTTTCATTAAAAGATTTCTTTTATTAACATATAACACAAAGCTGTATATTTAA
The DNA here is from genome assembly GCA_017589665.1 of Selenicereus undatus. Taxonomy (NCBI): domain Eukaryota; kingdom Viridiplantae; phylum Streptophyta; class Magnoliopsida; order Caryophyllales; family Cactaceae; genus Selenicereus; species Selenicereus undatus. The sequence goes on along the minus strand of JACYFF010031956.1, from coordinate 14,837,510 downwards.
CTTCGAAGGTTCATGTTATTTATAAAACATATTTATACGATAACATGAAACCTCGACATGAAACAAATTTAAATATTAGTCGCAAGTAATTATATAGAGCACATCCACATAATATTACGAATCTAAATTTTGTGAAACAAATTCATAAAATAACTACTTAATTACAGAACTAGCATAAAACATAACTTACAGCATGAAACACATAATTTTAAAACAGAATATCATATAAAACATATTTATATGAAAAAAATTCATAACTAGGTATATGAAATTAATTTATACAGACCAATTTCCTTCATAGTAGCAACTTGACCCCAAAAAAGGAAACTGCCTTAAATAATATAAAACAATCGTAAAAAGAAACCCTAACCCACTCTCTTCTAAATTCTATCCCACGACTTTAGTGGCCAAAAAAAAAAAAAAAACATAACTTGCCCTCCCTAAACTACCGTTAGCCTTTGTGGCCATGGCAACGTCCACCCATGACAACACCATAATACCTCCCCACCTACCACCCATGCCTTAAAGGCTGCGGTGGTGGTAGATTTGGCGGAGCCTATTGTGGCTTCCACCGCCATCATGATCAAATTTTTAAAATCAAAAAAAAGAAAAAAAAGAAGAGTAGTCGAAGGGTCGAGATGGAAGTTAGAAAGGATTTGAGCCACACCCATCAGAAACCGTCAGGAGGGGTGGCGCGTGGGTGTCATGCACCATCGACGAAGGCGGCTCTATGCTTATTTCTTCCTCCATTAACCCCATACCCCATCGATCTATGCAGCACCGGCAAGAAAACCGCTGAATACCACTGCTACTAGCTCGAGTGGGCCCATGCGCCACCGCCTTAGTGGCGTGTTGACTGCATGGGTCGCACCCATGGACTCAGTTTGGGCCGATCTAAACATTGGTCATGGTGTTTTTTACTAGGAAAAGATCCGCTTGGACATATTTTTGTACATATTGTGTTCTGTATTTTTGGTAGTTATTTAGATTTAATCTCCTAGAATAATTTTGGCTTTCCTATTCTTGTAATTGTCTTGCTGTACAATTCATATATTTAAGCAATACAAGCAATGGCTGGGGGATGGCCAAGACAAGAATTCTCACACAAATTACTTGGTTTTTCATGGTATCAGAGCCAGAGTTGTAACTCTCGGCTAAATCATTCACGATGGGCGATGATAAACCAAAAAACCCAAAACCTGAGATCAACATCAATGACCCTCAATCTCCCTATTATCTGTGTGTCTCGGATATCCCAGGAAACATAATTTTCCCTATCATCTTCACAGGTGACAACTACGCAAATTGGAGTCGTCTTGTCACCAACGCCTTAAAATCGAGAAACAAATTGGGATTTGTTGATGGGTCACTAACCAAACCAGAAATCAACTCCCCAGAAGGACATGCCTGGGAGAGATGTAATTCAATGGTGATTACATGGTTACACAATGTCATTGACAAGAATTTACATGGCTTAGTCGCATATACCGATACTGCAAGGATCGCTACTCTCAGGCTAACGAAATCTACATACGCCAATTGCAAAGAGATATTGCCCTCACAAGTCAAGAAAATTTATCTATTACAGAGTATTTCGCCAAGTTGAAGACTTTGTGGGATGAACTTGGAGCTTACTTGGTCTTGCCAAATTGCAACTGCACTAAAGAATTCAGCCTCAATAGATATGTGGAAGGAGGCCGTGTACATAAGTTTTTAATGGGATGAGACACCGAGCAATTCAGAACTGTCAGGTCCAACCTACTGGCCATGGAACCTCTTCTCACCTTGAATAAAGCCTACACCGCACTCCTCATGGAAGAAAGACAGCAGCTTATGACAAAGGGAATGGAGAACAGGGCTGTGGTTGAAGCTTCGGCATTCCGAGCAGCAGCAACAAATAAATCGAAGCAATTGAGTAGATCAAGACGCACATACTGCCAAAGAGTGGGGCATGAACGAAGTCAGAGCTACGAGATCATCGGATACCCGGCCAACTGGCAAGGACGTCGAACGAATCGAGGAAACCGGTTCGGCGATTGAAGCAGCAAAAACTTCACTGAAGGTGGGCGTGATGGTGAAAGTGGTTTAGGGCAAGCCGATTCTTGGACACGAGCTACAACAAATCAGGCAATTGTTCAGGGGGAGACATCAACTGGGCCAACTCGCTGCTTTGAAGAACAAGGAGATGAGAAAATTGCTGGACTGAGTGCTGCCCAGGTAGAAGCTCTATACAATCTATTTAAGGAGCGTGAGAAACAGGAAAAGATGAGTGGTAAGTCCCTTTGTGTAGCTAATGTGAAGTGGGTCCTTCATAGTGGGGCCTCACATCACATGACTTCTAATGAGCATGTTTTTGAAGAGTTGCATAATCTGTCAGAGCCTATTAATATTGGTCTACTTGATGGCAGAATAATTTTGGTCAAAAAGGCAGGAGGTGTGAACCTGGGAGGTGGTTGGAAATTAAGAGAGGTGCTTTATACCCCTACTTTTAAAGAAAATTTAATTTCAGTTCAGCAATTAGCAAGAGAAAAAGATTGCATTATTATTTATGGGGCTTATTTTTGTATGATTCAGGACCTCACCTCGAAGAAATTGATTGGAACGGGTGAAGTGAGGAATGAGGTATACTGCTTGAAGCCAAGTGCAGGAGGCACCGGTTTTGCAGCAGTACACACCGAAGAGGCAATATTGTGGCATCAGCGTCTGGGTCATCCGTCCTTTGGTAGTCTATCTACGCTTTCAGTTAGTTGTGGTTTTCATTTGAATAAAGAACAATTGGGTTGTTGTGATGTATGCCATAGGGCGAAACAAACAAGGAGTCCGTTTACTATTAGCACTAATAAATCCGAAAGGCCATTTTCTCTAATACATTGTGACTTGTGGGGTCGATATTAGACCTGGCAAACGGGTCATTTGGGTCGGGTACGGGTCGGGTTGTAGTTCGGGTCGGGTAACTTTTGGGTCAATCATGGTCGGGTCGGGTTCGGGTGAAGTTCGGGTGAAGTTCGGGTTTCGGGTCAAATTCGGGTTAACCATGTTCAGGTCGGGTTTGGGTTCGATTCGGTTGGAGTTTGGGTCGGGTATGTTTCGGGTTATCTACGGTAACCCGATTCGGATCGGGTATGGGTCGAGTGTAATTTGGGTCGGGTGGGATTCGGTTCAATGTTCGGGTGAATGTCGGGTCGGGTGTAAACCGGATTAGGTGTAAATTAAGTCGAGTTAATTTCGGGTCAGTGTATATTTTGATTTTTGAATGTGCTCATTTCAAATAGTAAATTATAGTTAAAAGATAAAATTTGTTTAATTAGACAAACCCATTTATTATATGTTTTTCTTTCAAGTCATACGTTAAAGTTTAATCGTTTATATGTCCATATATATATATATATATATAAAAGTTTTAAAGTTTAAGTAAAATTATTAGGAAGTGCAACTATCTAAAGGATTACGATTTACCATGACAGTTACACTACAAAAAAAGGGAGTTATTGCAACAGAAGCATAGCAACAAATAATATTTTCTGTTGGTAAAAGTTTATTTGTACCGTCAGACTAATGTTTTTGTTGGTAAAATGACTATGAGTTTTGGCACCAAAGAAACACAAATAAATTGCAACAAAAGCAATGCATCTGATGGTATTGTTAATATATTACCAACATTATTTACGATGTCCAAATGGTCTGTTGGTATTTTTATAGTTATACCAACAAATTTCGAAAAGTAAAGAGTTATGTTGGTATTGTTTCACTATGGCATATACCATGAAAAAGATTAAATAAATGCCTAATTTTGTTTTTGTTAAAATTAGCAGTACCAAAATAAAATTAAATTATGCCTAAAGTATTATATCTTTTATAATTTTATTACGGATTTATCAAATTATAAATTAAAAATTATTAACTATTTTATTTTTCTTCTAAAATTTTCTTGAATTTCATTTGTGGTTGGACTTTCAATTTTACGGAACTTTGAATTTTTGGGGGAACAAATTGAAAAATTAGAAATTAGAATCCAAAACTTTGCCGCTGCCTGCCCTCAAACTCACGAGTCTCTGACTCTCAGTCTGCTCACAAGTCACAGCTCACCTTCTCTAGTTCTCTTTCTCTGTCTCAGCCAAACGCCCAAACCCCATGTCCCTCTCCTCAAAGTGAACTAAAACCCTAGAAATTGCAAGAGACTCCAGCTGCCCAGGCCAGCAGTGTCGCGACCCTCTTGTACTCTCCTCCTCCTCACTTTCTCTCTCGCATCAGACGCATCTCTCTAAATCTCTGGGCTCGATCTCTCTGAAGCCTCAAGCAGTCAAGCTATCGCTGCTCTGTCGTTTCCTCCTCAAATCTGCTGACATCGGACGCTAGTGAGTTTTATTGTCTTCTTGTTCTTCTCTTTAATCCTTGTACTTCATTGGGTGCTTCAAGATCTGAGCTGGGTTGTGAAAATTTTGGTCTTTTGTTTGCATATATCTTTAATAGATTCAAATATTCAATTGTGGTGGTGGTGGACTAGTGGTAGCGCCTGGGATGCGGGGATGGGGTTGGGCTTATGAGGAAGAAGCGTCGAACAAATGAGAGCTTCTCAATTATGGGTTTCCACCACCAAATTGATCTTGCCCAGCTTTAAAAATCCCTTCTTTTTTTCTTTTAGAGGTTTAATTTGAAACATACCAAGAAGGTGGTTGCTCCTGTGTGTTTTTTGCTGGATTTTTTGTGGTTTTTGTTGAATAATCGAAATGGGCATTGCCAATGACGATGCTATTAAACAGTTTGAGTCATTGATGATTTGATGGAAGGAGGTCAGTGCTAGCATCCCATTAAGTTCTGAGCTTTTGATTTCCCTTCTAAATTTCTCAAATTTCTATCTTTGTAGTTGATGACACTCTGAAGAAGACTTTTCAAGTTAGTTTACTGACTCTTGTGTCTCTGTGTGTGTATTCTTTTTTTTTTTTGGGTGTAGCTCTTCTGATCTGCTTTACATCTTTGTTAGATTGGGTGTTCAACCTGAACCGAATTGAACGTGAATCAAACTGAACCTAAGCCGAACTAAATCGAACAGAACCTGAATTGAACAGAAACAGAACCGAACTGAACCTAAGCTGAACAGTACTGAACCGGAGCTGAACTGAACTGGAGCTGAATCTGAACCTGAAACTGGAACAAGTGAAACCACATCTGTTCTGTTATAGGCCTTCCTTTTAATGTATATTTTCAGTAAGTTGCTGTGAATTGCTGGGAATCTGAAGTGAACAGGAACATGAGCAGAGAGAACTGAACCCGAACTGGGAAGAAACCTAAACTGAGTAGAAATTGAAATGAACAGAACCCGAGCTAAACCTGAACTGAAATCCATTTCTTTCCCATTATGTCCTTTCCTGAGGAAAAATTCCTGCAAATGATGGCCATGGTCAAGGATCCTGATTCCTGAACTTGCAAGTTGCCTTAATTCAAATCTAGGTGTAGGATATCGTATAACAGGGCCTTGTAGAGAGTCTAGAGGGGGTTAATTCCTCAAACTCCTATTGCATCATCAACACCATCATCAAACACTGACAGAGCGGGTTCAAGAATTGGAAATCGCAAACGCAAATTTGATTATTTGGCGGTATGTTTCTATAATTTTATACTATCTTGCTCTTCTTTGTTTTTTTAAGGGAACCGTAGTGAGATCAATCGAAATTTTTTTTTCCCAGTTTAATTGATATTAAGGTTATAAAATTTTATTTATTATATTTCTACATATTAGTTGCAATTTTGTATTTTGAAGGAATTTGATGAGAATGATAGCAAGTATTCAAGTGGAAGTGGAAAGTCAATACTTGATACTTATTTGGAGGATCCCAAAATTGAGCGTAAAGTGGATTTGGATATTTTAGAGTTTTGGAAAACCAATCAAGAGAAGTATGGTGAGCTCTCTCATCTAGCTCGGGATATTCTAAGCGTCCAACTCACAACCGTTGCTTCGGAGTCAACATTTAGCATTGGAGGTAGGATTTTAAATAAGTGGAGAAGTTCTTATATTCCTGAGAATGTGGAAGCATTGATAACAACCCGGACTTGGTTATATGGCTTTCAATGTAAGTATTAAATATTTTCTTTTTCATTTATTTATATTTATTTTTTTTCCTACTTTTGGTGAATTTTTGTTGGGCATTTTGTTTCACTTTAGCACAAGAAGAAGAAGAAGAATTCATTGGATCAAATGTGGATTGGTCAACTACTAAAGGTGTTAGATTTTCCCCTCGACGTAAATGATTGTCAAGGTAATTGATCAAACGCCATCTTGTTTTTGTTTGCTAATCACTTGCATTATCTCAGTTTCCATGTTTAGAAGACTATTGAGATTGATTGTGACTTCTTTTACTTGATCAGATTTCGCAGTTGGAGACTTAGGCGCGTTGCGTTCCTCTTATCATTATAATTTGTGTGAATTTCATTGAAGCTTAGTTATGTAACTAAGAAGAAGATCAAGGATTATCATGTGAACTTCTATATTTGATGTAAACTTTATTTTGGATTGTTGTTGCATTTGTAGTAGTTGAATTAAGAACTGGCATGTGATGTAGTATTGATGCTACAGTTTGGGGGATGTTAACCCCAATGTCTCCGGGTGAGTGGCCCGTTGAGTTTGGCATTGTGATGTGGATCGTTGGTTTACTTGGTTATGTTATAGCCAAATTAGCTTTACAAATATTGAACTAGTACAATGATTGACAACTTATTGGATTAGCAGCTTACGATTTTAGGTTATATTGTGGTCGGGTATACTCGGTTCGGGTTATGTTCGGGTCGGGTATATTCGGTTCGGGTTTAATTCGGGTTAAATTGAGGCGGGTAGGAATTGGATCGGTTTTAAAACGGGTCGGGTACGGTTCGGGTATGGGTTGTCTATTTTCGGTTCACTTCGGGTCGGGTCATTATGGATCGGGTATAACTTGGGTCGGGTCATTTCGGGTGTGGGTCATTTCGGGTGTTGGTCAATTTCGGGTTTCGTTCGGTTATGGATCGGTTTACGTCGGGTGTTCGGGTCCAAATCGGTTCAGCTCATTTCGGGTGTCGGTTCGGGTATGGATCCGGATTAATCGGTTCGGGTTTCGGGTTTCGGGTCAATTTTACCAGGTCTAGTCGATATCATACTCCTTCGCTTGGGGGTTGCCATTATTTTCTTTGCATTGTGGATGGCTTTATTAGGGAAATATGGGTATTTCTTCTTAAAGACAAAACTGAGACTTACAATCAATTGGTGGTTTTTTGCTCCATGATTAAAACCCAATTTGGGGGCCATGTTCAAAGAATACGCAGTGACAATGGGAAGGAGTTTACCAATAAGTCTCTACAAGCCTATTTTCGAGAAAATGGAATCTTGCATGAAACATCTTGCGTAGACACCCCTTAACAAAATGGAAGGGTAGAACCGAAAAATCGTCATATTTTGAATGTCGCGAGAGCCCTTAGATTTCAAGGATCCTTACCTTTAAGATTTTGGGGTGAATGTGTGCTTGCAGCAGCATACCTTATTAACAGGACTCCTACAAAAATTCTCAATTTTAAAACTCCTTTCGAGATTTTATATGGCGTGAAGCCCAATTATTCACATTAAAGTTTTCAGGTGTCTGTGTTATGCACACAATCATAAGGCCAATTGAGATAAGTTTTAATGCTCGTGCCATTAAATGTATTTTTTTGGGTTATCCATATGGGCAAAAGGGTTGGCGAGTGTATGATTTGGAACGAAGGTGAACATTTACATCATGAGATGTAACCTTCTATGAAAATATTTTCCCATTTGGTGAGAGCCCACAAAGTGCGGCAGATCAAGCTAAGGGAGAGAATCCACAAAGGTCAACAGATGGGCTCCTGTCAAATAATTTGGGGCATGGTGCGCACGTTTTTACTGACCGTGATAATGGGCTAGTTTTAGATAGCCCAATTAATTTGCAGAGAGATGAGGTCCTTGATGGAGAGGCGCATGAATCATTACAAACGGTCCCAATTCCCTTACTTGGACTTGAACAACCTAATGCAGCACAGCCCAGCGAAGGCACTAACGCTTTGCAAGAGCGAGTTATAGTCAGCGCAGGTGATCTTGGGCCCAGGCTTGCCAATGGTGGGCTACACGATTAGAGACAGGGGGAGCCCACTGCACCTACGAGCAATGCTTCAGAACATCCACAATGACCACGAAGACCTCCCGCACATCTAAAAGAGTACGTGTGTTCCGCTATTAAAAACCCCTCCTCATCACCGGCTCAATCGGCTCCTTCAGGTACGTCCCATCCACTAGAGCATTATATTGCTTATGACCAATTCTCTCCGCAATATCGTGCATTTCTTGCAGCCTGTTAAGATCGTGAGTATTCTACCACAAGAAGGGGGGTGAATTGTGGTGTCTGATTTTCGCGTTGTGAATAGCAAACACCCTTGTGACTTGTTTGCAAAGGATGTTCTCAAATATTGCAAATGCGAAAATCACCAAGATAAATGTGGAAAATAAAGCACACACAATTTTTACGTGGAAAACACCTATAGCCCAACTGAGGTGTGAAAAACCACGACCTACCTCGTGTAGGATTTAACCACTTTCACTATCGGGCTTCAAACGTTACAAATGCAACACACCTTGTTACAACTTGCAACCACGTAACCTTTCTTCCCTAAGACAGGTTACACCACGTCCAAATCTCACCAGATTGGACACATCCAAAGTCCACACGACTGAGGACCACTCACTCACTTTTCTGATTCAAGATCAGGGTTACAAAACACCTTACTGGGTGCTTCTGCCTTAAGCAGATGTAAGGTACAATGAAGTCCTAGTATGCCAATATCTTGAAAGCTCAACTTTAACACAACTTGTCTCGGTTTTTCTTTTCTCAAGAGTAGCTCAAAAACAATTTTTTCTCACTAGAAAAACCACCTTTTTAATTCTCCCTTTTTGCGTTTGTTTGTGTAAGTTTCTCGTTTTTTCTCTCTGTCAATGGGAGTAAAATGCTATATTTTTATACAAAAATTCCAGCGGTCAAAAACCAAGGAGAAGAGAAGAAATCAGCTAAGTTTTGCAAAGAGAAATTTTTTGCTTAGCTCAAGGAATTCTAACGGCTAAAAGATAGTGTTTCCCAAAATTGTACGAATTTGATTTTGGAATATTATCTTTGCCCAAAAATATCCGTGAGAAAATCTTTAGTATGAGTTTTTGAATTAATCACTTTCCAAAGGATAAGAGAGAGATATTTTCGGTTTTGGTAAATATTTTCCAAAATCAGTTTTGCAAATCTTCAGCTTGAATTTTCATATCCGAAAATATAAGCAAAGGAAATCTTTTAGTTTTGGTAAATCTCCCAAAACCTATTTTCGCAAATCACCCATAATATTTTCAAGAAATATCCTTTCCAGAAAAATAGCAATCTTGGAGTTTAAAGGAAGTATTCTGGAGATCTTGGCCAATCAAAATGAATTTTCAAAGATAACCGGGTATGGCCACTTCAGTTCAGAAACACCCTAGGCACCCTGTTTGCAGGGTTGTTCGCAACTGGTGTTCTGAAGCACTTAGCGCAAATACCGATTCAAGAGGTGTTTAAAAAGTGTTTTCAATATTGGCATACTAACAAGAGTCTAAATAAATAAAACCTATATACCCAAGACTTCTTGTTTTGAACCAATCATCTTGTCCAAGATTTCTAGAGCTGCTGTGAACACCAAGGCCACCTTGTTTGCTGGGGTTGTTCTTTGCATTGCCAGAGTTCAGGAGCATGCCTTACAATCAACTGTAGAGATGGCGTTCTTGACTTAATATAGAATCACCAATTAAAACCTGTTTTGAAGACTTGTTCTCACATGTAGCAAACCAGTTAATACAATAATGATTATGAACACCAGTTAGGCCTGTTTGGATATCGTGTTTGGAGCAACATTACTTGGACAAATTTTTACACTTGGATTTGTTATCATCAAAACTTAAATATAATAACTCAACACAGCCATCACATCACATAATGAGCCACAGTATTATACTCAAGCAGTTCAAGACTCAAATTGGAGGGAAGCTATGGCAAGGGAAATATCCGCTCTCGAAGAGAATAATACATGGGAGTATGCCATCTTACCGCCATGGAAGAGAGCACTTGGTTCCAAGTGGGTTTATAAAATTAATATCATGTTGATGGGACCAATGAGCGATATAAGGCTCGTTTAGTCGTGCTTGGTAATACATAGGTAGAAGGGGAGGATTTTCATGAGACATTTGCTCCTGTAGCAAAAATGACTACTGTTTGATGTCTCTTATCTCTAGCTATTTCCAAAGGTTGGGAGCTCCACCAAATGGATGTGCATAACACATTTTTGCATAGCGATCTTGATGAAGAAATTTACATGAGACCACCACCAGGTTTTCGGCCTCCTCGGCATGATCTTGTGTGCAAACTAAGGAAGTCATTATGTGGGCTCCGCCAAGCACCCAGGCAGTGGTTCTTTAAGCTCGCATCCGCCCTGTGGGATTATGGATTTCGCCAATCACCATTGGATCATTCTTTATTTGTTTATCGCAATGGTGATCATTTTTTGGCCCTTCTTATCTATGTTGACGATCTTGTCTTGATAGGTAGCAGTCCAGTTCAATACCAAACCTTTAAGCAATGTTTGCATCAATGCTTCAAGCCAGGGCAAGGTCTTCCTCTACCTGTCAGCAACTCACTTCATCTTCAAGCGTATTGTGATTCTAATTGGGCTAGTTGTCCAATGACGCGCCACTTGGTCACGGGTTACTTACTTAAGCTCGCCCCAGCAGCGGTTTCATGGAAGACTAAGAAACAAGCTACAGTGTCACGTTCCTCTGCAGAAGCAGAATATCGAGCCATGGCCAATGCCACTAGTGAAGTGATTTGGACAAGAAATCTCTTGAAATTTCTTGGTGTTTCAGTGACCCCTGCGCATCTTTATTATGATAACCAAGCAGCTCTTCACATAGCGAATAACCCTGTCTTTCATGAATGCACGAAACACATTGAAGTTGACTGTCATTTTGTGCGTGAACGTATTATCTCTGGTGACATTAAGCCACGCTATACTCCCTCGACATAACAGTTGGCTGATATTTTTACTAAAGTTCCAGGGCACCACTAGTTTCATTATCTTTTGGGCAAGTTGGGCATTCTTAATCCTCATGTGCGAACTTGAGGGGGAGTATTAGGAAAAGATCCGCTTTGACATATTTTTGTACATATTGTGTTCTGTATTTTTGGTAGTTATTTAGATTTAATCTCCTAGAATAATTTTGGCTTTCTTATTCTTGTAACTGTCTTGCTGTACAATTCATATATTTAAGCAATACAAGCAATGGCTGGGGGAGAGCCAAGACAAGAATTCTCACACAAATTACTTGGTTTTTCAGTTTTAGGCAGGGTGTCGTGAATTGAGCTTTTTGAATTTTATTTTTGGTGGCAAAGGTCGATAGCCTTGTCATCCTATGGGATTTGGTGGGTCGACGATTTGGGCGCCTTGGTGGCTGCCCAAGAAAAGGGTAGAATTTTGATCTAAGTTTGCATTGACTTTCATGGCCACAGAAGAAGAAATGGAGCTGAGAGCTCCATTTTCGATTCTACAGAGAGAGAGTGAGGGCCAGAGAGGGTGAGGGCCGAATTTAGGAAGATT
>JACYFF010031956.1:14804595-14816427 GCA_017589665.1 Selenicereus undatus | reverse complement strand
ATATATATATATATTTAGATGTATATGTATATATATATACATATATACATAGATACGTAATTTCTCAAAATGTCTTTCAGATTTGGTATTTGTTATAAGAATGATGTTTTAGTAAATTTTGAGGTTAAAAACTATTTGATGCAAAAGTAAAAGGGGCTAGACAATAAATCAAAGGGGTCAGGGATGTGAAACCCGAGGAGGTAAATGGTAGTAGTTCAAATATTAAATGGTCCGTTGGAAAGTGAAAGCAAGAACTAAATCTAGGGAAGGGAATATAATAATTAATTGGACTGTTGGAGAAAGTCGAATACTAGTTGATTGAGATATACAACTGTAGCAAAACTAATTAATTATGTAGAACAACAACAATAGTTCTCAGTTTGGGTCTCAATCTCGTGAGATCTAGAGTAATTCAGATGTAGACAGCCTCACCATGACAAGCAAAAAGTAATTAACTACATATTTTGGGGAAACAAAGTAAAGAGCATAACAGACATTGAAGTACAAGAAAAATCCCTTTCAAATAAATCATATTTCATAAATAGGAACGAGCATGATTTTTTCGAAAATGATTTTGTCCATTGCTTCACAAAATGGCGGAAATTCACTAGAAAGAAAGTGTCAAATAACAAAGGAAGATGGTGACGCATGATGATCCGTTTTAAACAGCGACGGAATAAAGGGGGCTATAATTTGGCGACGAAAATAGTAAGGGAATAGTGTTTATGTTGGCATGCTTTAGAAAATAGCGATGGATTCTCCATCGTTAAGGTCAAAAAATTAATTTTTCTAAATTTAATGAAGGGATATCCTTCACTGAATTGTAAAAAATTATGTTTTATAGCTTGGCGATGGAAAGATAGAATTTTCTATCTCCTGTTTGTCACCCTTACAGATTTAAGAACCAGATTTGATTCTTCCTTGTTGATTTCGTCAAGCATATTCAAAGTGAGGGAGAGTGAGAGAATGATGACAAGTGGTGCCCCCTGCCAGAGCTCGTCGCTATAGTCCTCTGCTGGAGCTCTCCACCACCATCGGCCGTTGTCCGCCACCGCCCCCACCGCCTTGTACTACTCTTTCCTCTTAAGCCAAAGTTTGTGTAATTTCTCTCACAGCTCCTTTACCTTTTAATTATTAAAATTTTTCACAAAATTGAAGTGTTGAGTGTTCATTGTTAGTTCATATTCATGTTAAGTTGTGAAATTTGTGTGCAATAATTGCTCCAATTTGGTTCGTCTTCGTCATCGATATATTTTAGGGTTCATCTTTGATAATTTTAAAATGTGATTGATTAATAGAAATTGAATGCTGAAGTTTAAATCTACTTATATTTTTATGATTTTTTTATGAGTAGAAATACATTTGTTGATGTTTATGAGTAGAAATATATAAACTTATTGTAATTATATTTCAATGGTGAAAATTATGGAAGTAGAATTGAACAATTTTTGTAAATTGGTTGCTTTAATAGCGATAATTGGTTATATTGGATGATATATTTCAATGATAATGTTAACATAAAGTTGTTTAAAATGTGGCTCGTTTGGGGATGTGATGAAACATTTTTTTTGTTTGTAGTTAGGAGTAATTGGAGACATGATTTTTGGTAAGTAAAATTGTTAGTAATTAGTTGAATAATTTAAGAACATATGAGTAGTGGAATATGATAGTTTAAAAAGCTTCTTGTCGGTTGGTGTATATGTTTATAGATTTATTTATATATCATATATAATGTAAATTAAAATACTATATATATTTAAGTTCATCTACTCATATCATTTACAGATTTAGTTAATGTTATGTTTGACAATTAAAATCTGTGTAATATGTGGTTAAGCAATGTTTGACAATTGTAAGTATATAAATTGAAATTAAAAGTAATCCAATAACTTAGATGAATATTGTTGTTTGAGTAGAATATGAATAGCCCTCCACATAGTTGGTGGATATATAGTAGATTATTTTCTTATCGCAATGGGTATATGCAAGGATTTCTAAATGGAGTTAATCAATTTGATGAATTTGCACCTAGGAAGCCAGAGTTTCAATATGGAGGAAAATATAGATGTCCACATAGTAAATGTGAAAATCGAGTATACTTAAGAACTGATGTGGTAAAATTGCACCTTATATATAAAGGTTTTGGGAAGGGTATTAGTATTGGATATGTCACAAGGAAGTAAAATCTCAATATTATGATTTTGGGTATTTGACTAGTCATATACCTCAAGCTAGCAGTTCAAGTCACATTAATCATGACTATAGTGAATCAGAAGTAGATCATATGGAGTACGTGGTTAATGATGTCATATTAGCCAATCAAAATATAACAGATGAACAACCAAGCACTTGTCAAGAACCGTTCTATAATATGGTTCAAGTTATTCAACAACCCTTATATGATGAAAGTACTACCCACAGTGAGCTTTATGCTGTTGTTAGACTGTTGAGTATCAGGTCTAATTATAATAGGCCGCAAAACTATTGTAATGAATTTGTTCAATTAATGAAAGAGGTATGCCCTCCTAACAACCGCATGTCAAACAACCATGGCCAGACCAAGAAAGTTGTTAAAGATCTTGGCAATGATGTGATACACATTGATTGTTGTCGTAAAGGTTGCATGCTCTTCTTCAAAGAGGTATTAAGCCTTGATGCTTGTAACTTTTGGTGGCATTTGAGATGGAAGAGGCAAAGGTCACTACAGAGAAATCAAAACCACTTACCAAATGCAAGGATACATGACTTGCCATTAAAACCTCTACTTTAAAGGTTGTAGGCATTAAGAAGCACTGCAGAGCATATGAGAATGCATCATGATCATCAGCATGAGGATGACGTTTTATGTCATCCATCAGACGAGGCAGTAAGGAAACATTTCGATAATGGGTACCCTAATTTTGCTGCAGAGCCTCAAAATGTTAGGTTTGGCTTATGTGCTGATAGATTGAATCCATACACTTTGTCTTCAAGATCTTATTCTATTTGGTCTATAGTGTTCACACCTTATAACCTTTCCCAAGAATTGTGTGTGATCACACTATTTATGTTCCTAACTTGTACAATCCTGGGCCCTGAGAATCCCAAGGACACAATGAATGTATATTTAGAATCTCTTATTGATGAGGCAAAGGAACTGTGGGATGTTGAAATTGAAACGTATGATATTTCTATGGGTCATACTTTTCAATTGAATGTTACACTTATGTGGACCATCAATGATTTTCCAGCATATAGAATATTATCTAGATGGAGTATTCATGGTCAATTGGCATGTCTAATATATAGAAACAAGAGAAAGCTTTGAGACTAAAGAATGCAAGTGAATTCTCATGGTTTGATTGTCACCAGGGAGCTCTTCCGCACTACTTATTTAGGGACTAAATTCTTGCTGAGGTAGAGCATTACGCAATGATAACCATAAACAGTGACTTTTAAATATCAAGATATAAGGAAAATGAGTATAACTGGACAAAGAAAAGCGTGTTCTGGGAGTTGCTTTACTAACAAGACCAGCTACTCTGCCATAACTTAGATGTGATGCACACACAAAAAAAAGTCTTCAAAAACACCATTAACATTATTATAGATGTTCATGAGAAAACAAAGTATGATGTGAAATCAAGGATGGATGTAGCAAATATATGAGATAGACAAGACCTATATTTATAGCCATGACATAATGGTAAAACTATTAAAGAAAAAGCAAAGGTCGATCGTTCTTCCCATGGACAAAACAAGATAGTTATGTGAATGGCTCAAGGAACTTCAAATGTCGGATGGATATTGCTCTTATTTGAAGAATATTGCGAACCCTATTGATGTAAAGTTTAACAATATGAAAAGTCATGATTGTTATGCGTCCATGAAAAATCTTTTTCTCATTTTCCTTGGTGCTCTCCTTCATGATGTGTTGAAACCTCTCATTGAGATAAGTCAATTTTGTAAGAACTTGTGATCAAGAACACTATAGGAGGATGTGCTTGAGGAAATGCATCAAAACATTGTCATTATTCTTTGTAAGTTGGGAATGGTATTTCCTCTTGGCTTCTCCAATATGATGGCACACTTATCGATGCATTTGGCAGAAGATGCACAACTTGATGGTCTTGTACATTACTGATGGATGTATCTGTGTAAGAGGTAAAAATAGACAATACATGACTTAAATAGATTTATCAAAATAGATTATGCAATCAATTACAAGTAATATCGAATATGCATTTTGTTAGATACTTCAGCCAATTTGAACAAAAAGATTAAATAATAAGCATATCTTACAAGTTTAATTACAGAATCTTGCCTAGAAACTGAAAGGACCTTCTTCACTGTAATGATCCAAAGCAGAGATAAAATTTTAAGCGTAAGACTACGGTTGTCAACCGTAGTACCTGAGAGTCGATTCCACAGGCATATGAGATCGAATCTTGGCCACTACAACTATAACTAGCCCATATTAATTAAACTATAAGCAATAAACAAGCAAAACTAACATGATTAATTAAACTAGATGCAATAAACAAGCAAACCATATTCATTCAACTAACAAAAATTCAAAAAAAATAACAAAAATTGAACCTAATCTAAACATGATTGAAATTGTAAAATAAACAACCACCAAAGAAACGAAATAATAAAATTCTAAATAATTAAGAAATCAGGGAGAGGAAATAAATTACCATATACCCTTAAAAGCCAAATAATAATATTGGTGTCAATCATGAAAATTCAATATCCACCATAAACCAAAGGGAGTAATAAAATTGAAACTTTGAATGAAATAATTTAGATTATGCAAAAAGCAATCTAAAATTGAAATTGCAAAGAATGAATTAAAACTAGAAGTAGAAAAATAAACAAAATAGGAACTAAAAACTATTTTAAAATTTGAATTGAAAAAGCAATTGAGCTTGCACAAATCTCTAAAACTACTAAACCAAAACTAGAACTATGAGAGAGAAGAAATTGATAATTTCAAAGCACCCCAAGACCCCTATTTAAATTACAGCTAACCCCTAATACTTTCCTAATTACATTAGGTTTCTAATTTTCTAATAAATTTTTTCACTTTCATAATTACACCCAGTTTTAAATTATTATGCATACAATCCACAACCAATCCTGCATGAAGAATTGAAAAAAAATATCCAATCTCCTTGCTTCATGGACTCTGTTGTCTTCATGTTTTGATCTGCTAGGCCACATGTTGGGCCTGGATTGCTATTTCTTTGCTTTTTCTTCTTAATTTTTTTTTCTTTTTCTCCTGCTAGGTAAAAATAAATGCTTATTGATTTTGCACTTGCATGGATTGCTTGTGCCAGGCACGTGATTTCGTCGTCAGGCCGAGGGAAACAAGTGTTTGTGGGCTTGCCTTCGCCTTTTCTTTTCTTCACCTTTTTTTTTATATGTTGGGATGTGGCTTGTATAGGATTGGGCACGGTGAGCTGCTATTCTTTTTATTCACCTCATGCCTACGCCACCCAAATCAAAATGTTTTTAGTCACTTAAGAGCTTGGTTTTGGTAACCAATCAGCACTTCACTAGGCGTTGGGCTAATAGACAAAAACGTGAACCCAGGCAACGTGACTACTGATGATGAATGACGAATGGGCCTTCTCCGCTGGATCAACACATGATAATGGCGCAATCACTTAATTGTTGCACTCAATTATCTCTTCTCGTCCATTAATTTACCAAATTATTATTTTCTGCAAACTTAGACAAAACCCAAATAAAAAAATTATCTTGATTATGAGTGAAAACTAAGTAATTAGAAGTACTGGGTGATGACTTTTAATGCCAAAACAAACACCCAAACGCCTAGATTTTGCTTGCCCTTGAGTAAAATAAAAGAAAGAAAATTCGATCCTACAAATTAACTCATTTCATAAGAATCACAATTGCACTGTGCACGTGCAAATACCCCCATAGCCCCTATTTATAATAAATCTAACCCCCTATAATTTCCTAATTACATTAGATTTCTCATCTTCCAATAAATTTTTCCACTTTTCTAATTGCATATGATGTTCAATTATTTACGCATATAAAGTTAAATTTTTATAGTAATTGGGCTTTTAACAACAAATCATGCACATCAGCTCAAATGAGGCTCTATCCCAAAACCAATTGGCAGTGGGTGGAGTAACTCCCAAGCTTTTATACATGCTCAAGCCCTTCAATTTATCAATGTGGGACAATACCCACTTTTCATATTCCAACATGCCCCCTCACGTGTGGGCTACTAACAAGGCCTAACACGTGCACACAATTTTAATCAAACGGGGAGGATGACAAATCACAATCGAGCACTTGCTCTGATACCATGTTAAATTTTTATATTAATTGGGCTTTTAACAACGAGTCATGCACATAAGCTCAAATGAGGTTCCATCCCAAAACCAATTGGGATGGAGCCTCATTTGAGCTTATATGCATGACTTGTTGTTGAAAACCCAATTAATATAAAAATTTAACATGGTATCAGAGCAAGAATATCTGAATTCAGTTTCATGATTTTTTTTTTCTTCTTCATAATATTTGATCAATTTGTCTTGGTTTATTAGATTGATCAAACCTACATAAATTCTCACAAGATCTTGTTCTTTCTAGATCGACTGAGCTGATTTTCAATCGAATCTAAACCTTACATCAAGAGATTCAAAGGTTTATTCTTGATTTCTCCTTTTTCAAGAATCTTCCGTATTCTGAAGTTTTTGTTTCAATTCAAAAATGGCAACACCAGAAGTTGAACTTTCTGCAGAAGATCTGGCTTAGGCATATTTCCTTCACCCAAGTGATCATCCGGGTTTGCTTCTTGTATCTACAGCTTTTGATGGCAATGGTTTTGGTTCATGGAAGCGTGCCATGACTATAGCTCTATCCACTAAAAGCAAGTTGTACTTTATTGATGGTAGTCTAGCAAGACCTCAATCTACTTCATCTGATTTAAAAAAATGGACCAAGTGTAATGACATGGTTATGTATTGGATTCTGAATGTTGTAAGCAGAAACATTGCAGATAGCATCATTTATGCTAAAACTACTAGGCAAATGTGGATAGAGTTGGAAGAAAGGTTTGGACAAGTTAATGGTGCAAAGTTGTATTAGGTTCAAAAGGATATGTGTAATGTAAGTCAAGGAAATAATGACATTTCAACATATTTTACCAAGGTGAAGAGTCTTTGGGATGAGCTAGATGATCTTGAAGCATTTCCTGCTTGCACTTGTTCATCAGCTGAAAAGGTGGTTAAAAGAGAGCTAAACAATAAGCTCTTGCAATTCTTGATTGGATTGAATGATGACTATAATTTAGTTAGGGGTAGTATTCTTACGATGCAACCTCTGCCATCAATAAGCCAAGTTTACTCTATTCTAATTCAAGAAGAAAAACAAAGGGAGATCAAGACTACTGGACGTTTTTTGGCTGATTCTGCCTCTTTAGCTGGTGAAGCACATAAACCTCAATCATTTTACAGAGGAAAACTGGGCAGGGATGAAGTAAGAACTGAGAATTCTTATAACAGGTTTTAGAAGGGTGAAGGAAAGAAGATCAATCTGTTATGCAATTGTTGTAAGAAAGTTGGGCATTCTATTGAGAAGTGCTATAAACTTCATGGTTTTCCACCCAATAACAGGTCTAAAGGGGGAAGGGGAACAACTGCTCTAGTCCAAACTGGTGACCAAGAGAATGACTGTCACAATCCCAATACTCAACACCTTCAAATTCCAGTTCCAGGTTTAACCTCAGAACAGTCTTCTCAGTTGGTTGCCCTGCTGCAAAATGTTCAACTGAACAAAACAGGACACTCAAGCCTTGACTACAATACCAATTCAACAGCCTTTATAAGTTTTGTAGGTACAAGTACTATTAATCATACACAGAACTTGTGCTTATTATCTTCTGTATCTGATTGGGAAGGCACATGGATTGTGGATACTGGAGCTAGTGACCACATGTGTTACCATAAGGAATTGTTCTCTGATCTTAGGGCTCTTGTTAGGCCCAGTACAGTGACACTACCTAATGGAAAATGTGTCTCAGTTACTTATGCTGGAATTGTTTTGATCAATCATACATTGGCATTACATGGAGTCTTATATATACCCAATTTCAAGTACAATCTTTTATTAGTGAGCAAGTTATCCAATTACTATAATTGCCATGTGACCTTTGCACCTCGGTATTGTCTTATGCAGGCCCCTTCCATGAAGAGGTCACAGGTTCTTGGTGCGCTATATGTAAGACTCTATCTGCTCAAGACAAGTATTGCAGCATCTACAAGATCCTTAGATATCATTCAATCTAGATCTGTTTGTAATACTAGTATGTCTTATGGAAATCTTTGGCATGCTAGACTGGGTCATTTACCATTCTCAAAACTGCAGAAGTTGGGATTGTCATTCAGTCATGATTGTGTTGATTCAATAAAACAGTGCTTGATTTGTTCCAAAGCAAGACAACATAGGCTTCCATTTCCTCGCAGTCAAATTTATTCTAGTCACATATTTGAGCTCATACATATTGATCTTTGGGGGCCATACAGAGTTCAAACCTATAATGGTTACAAGTACTTTATTACTATAGTAGATGACTATAGCAGAACAACATGGACACATCTTTTGTCTACAAAGAGTAATGACATGCATTTGATTAAGGCATTTGTTGAAATGGCTCTTACACAGTTTGGTGCCAAAGTAAAGACAGTAAGATCTGACAATGCCTTAAAATTGGGGCTCAGCAAAGAAAATTTAGAGTTTTTCTTGTCCAAGGGTTTTGTTCATCAAACAAGTTGTGTAGGGACACCACAACAGAATGGAGTAGTAGAACGCAAGCATAAGCATCTTCTTGAAACCTCAAGAGCCTTGCCATTTCATTCTAGATTACCAATGAAGTATTTAGGAGAGTGTGTGTTGATAGCCATATACCTCATAAATAGATTCCCTTCCAAGGTTCTTATGAGTTTAAGTCCACATCAATTATTGTTTGGTCAATCTGCAAATTATTAGCATCTTAAGGTTTTTGGGAGTCTTTGTTATGCATCCACCCTCAAGGCAGGGAGAGACAAATTTCAGGCTAGGACAGTTCCTTGTGTTTTTTTAGGATATCCTTTTGGATAAAAGGCATATAAGCTTTTGAATCTTGAAACATCTCAAGTTTTTAGATCCCGGGATGTTGCCTTTCATGAACATGTTCTCCCTTATCATATGCAGCACAATTCCAATAAGCCTCAAATTTTTCCTCATTACAAATCATTTGATTTTCATGACACTCATGATGTTTTAAACACCACAGCCACAGATGTTGCATTCCCTAACAGTCTTTCCTCAAATGTTCCTAGGCATTCTCAATTACACATGTCAACAGAAGACCAACCTTCAGTTCCCTCTTCTCAGTTGGAAATAAGGAGATCTACTAGAGGACACAAGCCTCCATCTTACTTATCAGACTATGTATGTCACAGTGTCATGACACAACAGCTAGATTCAGCAGTCCCTCCTATCTGCCCTCATACTGCTACTGCCATTTACTACAATGCAACAACCATCAGTTCTTCTAATGTTTCTCCTAATTCTTCATCATTGCTAAACAGTTTGGACTCATATAGTGAGCCATCTTCCTATGCAGAAGCCATAACCAAACTAGAATGGCAAGAAGCTATCCAAAAAGAGTTTGATGCTTTACAAGCTAACAAAACTTGGGACTTGGTAGATTTACCTGCTGGTAAGAAGCCTATAAGCTGTAAATGGGTATACAAGGTGAAATACAAAGCAGATGGCTGCTTAGAAAGATGCAAGGCTAGGCTGGTGATTAGGGGTTTTACTCAGAAGGAAGGTGTTGACTATACTGAAACCTTTTCCCCTGTGGTAAAAATGACCACCATTAGAAGCATGATTGCCACTACAGTGAAGAAATATTGGCCTATTTACCAGCTTGATGTCAATAATGCATTCTTACATGGAGATTTAGAGGAGGACATTTACATGCAACCACCACTAGGACTTGCTCTTCCTAAACCTAATATGGTTTGCAAGTTAAAGAAATCACTTTATGGACTCAAACAAGCCTCGAGACAATGGTCTTCCAAACTATCAGACACACTCAGAGGTCTTGGATTTCAACATTCCAAGAATGATTACTCTTTGTTCTACAAATTATAGGATAGTTCTATAGTGCTACTTGCTGTTTATATAGATGATGTTGTTATCACAGGCAATAACCCTGCAGAGATTACAGCCTTGAAAGGTTTTTTGGATGACAAGTTTAAGATCAAGGATTTAGGGGAGCTGAATTATTTTTTGGGAATGGAAATCTGTAGAGTTCCCAGTGTGTTAATTTTGACTCAGAGAAAGTCTGCCAAAGATCTCTTAAGGGAATTCCAGTATGATTCCTTATCAACCACTAATTGTCCTTTGGGGTCTATTTCCAAAACTCATTCTCCTGATGATTCCTTGGCTGATGCTGCTACCTACAGAAGGCTAGTGGGGAAGCTTAACTATCTCACCAATACCAGGCCTGATATTGCCTTTGTAGTCCAATACCTCAGTCAATTCCTTCAATCTCCTACCAAGTCTCACATGGCAACAGCATTGCACACTCTTAGATATATTAAAAGGGATCCATCTCAGGGCTTGTTCTTCAACAATAAGCCTGATTATTCACTGCAAGCTTACTGTGATTCAGATTGGGCTCAGTGCCCTTGCACCAGGAGATCAGTTAGTGGTTTTTTCATAATGTTGAGGGGCAATCCTATATCTTGGAAATCCAAGAAGCAGCCCGCTGTGGCACTATCTTTTGTAGAGGCAGAGTATAGGTCTATGAGAGCAGTAACTGCTGAGCTTTCATGGCTAACTAGGCTACTCTTTGAGCTTCAGGTTTCTTCTATCCAGCCCATCCCAGTTAAGTGTGACAATTTCGCTACTATCTACATTGCCAAGAACCTAGTGTTCCATGAGAGAACTAAGCGCATTGAATTAGACTGTCATTTTGTCAGGGAGAAACTTCATGAAGGTCTAATCTCTTTATCGCATACCAAGTCTTCTGAGCAGTTGGCAGACTTATTCACTAAACCTCTACCAGGTTTGCAACATCATCACCTTCTTAACAAGTTAGGGGTTTCCTCATGTACACCCTCCAACTTGAGGGGGGGTGTTGGAATAAAAGAAGTTAGTTAGTTAGTTAGCTTCTTTTCTTTTCTTTTCTTTTCTTTTCCTCCAGCTCAACATTTTGTTATTCTATTAGCATCTTTTTCCCTTTGCTAATATTTAGTTAGGAGCTATATAAACAAGTCTTATATTCTCATTTTGTATTCATTCTGATTAATTCCAATAATGAGAGTCTGGAGAGAGAAATCGTTTTCCTTCTTTTCTGTCAATGGTTGTTCTTCTTCTTCTTGCTAGTTTCTCATTCAAGAAATCATTGGTTTCCATATGGTGTAACTCACAAGCTTATATACATGCTCAAGGCCTTTAATTTATCAATGTGGGACAATACCCACTTTTCATACTCCAACATATAATCCACCGCGAATCTTGCTTGAAGAACTGAAACAAATACCTAATCTCCATGCTTTATAGACTCTACTGTCTTCATGTTTTGATCTGTTGGCCATATGTTGAGCCCGGGTCGCTGCTTCTCTGGTTTTTCTTCTTAATTTTTTTTCTTTTTCTCATGTTGGTGAAATTAGATGATGGTTGGTTTTACACTTGTGAGGATTGCTTGTGCAAGGCACGTGATCTTGCTGTTGGGCCAAGGGAAACAAGTGCGTATGGGCTTGCCTTCTCGTTTTCTTTTCTTCACTTTTTTGTTTTAATGTTCCGATAAAAAAAAAA
>JACYFF010031956.1:14746244-14776177 GCA_017589665.1 Selenicereus undatus | reverse complement strand
AAAAAATAAAAAATAAAAAATAAAAAATTTAAAAAATAAAAATAAAAAAAGGAAAATAAAAAAATAAAAAATAAAAAATAAAAAATAAAAAAGAATAAACAAGAATTTCCCAAAATTTCGATAACTTCAAAATTATCATACATTAATTACATTGTCATTATTTTAACCCACCTCAACCCATGACATAAAAAATATGGCAACTTCAACAGTCTTCAACCAACATCAATCCACTTCAACCTACTTCAACCTATTTCAACTCACTTCCAAAAAAAAAAATACCAACTTCAACCTACCTTAACCTACTTCAACCTACTTCACCCTTTTACCCACCCAATTTACCCACGAAAACAACAGGCCCTAAATCTCACATGATACTTTACAAATTATTAAAATTATGAAAGGGGTGGGTTGAAGTTGGTTGAAGTGGGTTGAAGTAGGTTGAGATAGATTGAAGTGGGTTGAAGTTGGTATTTTTTTTTCAAGTGGATTGAAGTAGGTTGAAGTAGGTTGAAATAGGTTGAAGTAGGTTGAAATGGGTAAAAATAAATTGACCCACGAAAAGAACAGGCCCTTAGTGAACAAATACTTATTTGATATGTCCTTTTCTGAAAAGTGACGCCGTTTGTTACTGGCTCTCATTTGCTTCTTTTTTTTCTATTGGGAAGGTTCCATTTGTTGGATTGTACAAATAAATTGGAGAAGTATATTTTATCCTCCTCTTATTATGTAAGTAGCTATCTTCATTTTATTTTTATTTCTCCCATTTTATATATTATGTGTCTTTATGATTTGTTTAAAAATGGAATTTACATTAAATATTCAGCGAATAAAGCATTATTAAATGTCTCCTAATGTCAAATAAAGCAATACAAATGATATTACTATGAATTCTATGAAAATTACACTATTATAATTAATCATCAACAAATATGATAGAAAATGTTAATCAATATTTTAGAAGTACTGTTCATGCAACGCATGTGTTAAAAACTAGTGAATATATAATACATGAATATGGTGCTTGTGAAAAATTGTACATGTAACCAAAAATCTAAGGCTTCGTTTGGACCTTGAAAAATTTTGTGGAAAGAAAAAAATTTGAGAAAATTGTTTTTTTTCTTGTGTTTGGTTTAGAGAAAATCACAAAGAAAAAAAACTATGGAGGAAAGTTAGGTGGAAAAATTGTTAAAAATAAGTGATAAAATTTTTCTCATAAAATTGTGAGAAAAGTTTGAGGAAAATTTCCAACATCTTCTAACCTAACATTGCTTAGATGGCATCAACATGAATCAACTAGTTTATCAACATTTAAATTTCTCATCCAAATTCTTAATTTTTTTTCTCAGTCCAAATAAGAGGAAAAAAAACTCATTTTCTCCATATTTTTTTTCCTTCATATTTTTTTTCCTTCAACTTTCTTTCCATCAAATTTTTTAAGGACCAAACGAAGCATTTAGCCTTATTAAAATCAGACCAATGAAGGCCATGGCAAAACGATTCAACGAGATAATCCAACTTCGGATTTTTCCATTTAATTGCATTAGCTCTCTCTCCATACCGCGAGCCAATTTGAAAATAAGATAAACGATGTAAATTGTATCCTTAATTATTACTAACTTACTAAGTCGTGACTCATAGCGGGCTAGCTGGCAAAAGTTTTATTCTTATCTCTCATTTTGATTCATTGGGTGTGTTTGATAAAATTAATTGTTTTAGTAATGATTAGTTGTTTTACTAGTTGTTAGTGATTTTACTAGCGATTAGCTATGATTCTCTAGTGGTTAGTGGTTGGCTATTTAACTAGTGATTTAAAATAAATATGTTTGGTAAATATAGCTGTTGAAGTAGCAGAATATGTAAAATGATAAAAAAGGGCATAATAAAAAATGAATTTAGTAAATGAAATTTTTTTTTTGTAATTTACAATGCAACCACTAAGTACAGCTCACAAAATGACTTTTATTAGCTTTTCAAAAATACTACACAAACCTCTAACCATTACCTCATCAATTACTTTACCAAACACTTTAAGTTGTGATTCATAACATTTTAACTAAAAATCACTAATCTCTGCTTCAACCTCTATTAATAAACACTATTGTATATTTGTATATATTAATTAACTATAGCACTTCGCATTCCCATAAAGAAACCTACACTTGTCACATAATAATTGGATATAAATTTATCACCATATTTTATACCCCTATAAATAGTGAAATCGTGGAGCCTTTACAAGATGTCCAATAAGGTGAGTCCATTTCTTTCTTTCTCTTGTTATATTCCTCAAATTGCTATTGCCTTAGTCGGCTCAAAACTATCACCCTAGCCTAGCCTAATCTCCAAGACTCCACTGCAATACTTATCATTGGAGCTGGGCAAAGCAGATTCACTGTGATTACTGATTAGAAATCAACACAAAGTTAAGTGGGTTTGGTTATAAATGTTCAACCTGTTTAATTGCATGAATTGACATGTTCGACTTGTTTAATTAAATAGGTTAGGTTCAAGTCAAAATTTTCAACATGAAAACATACCCCCTTAACCCATTTAATTAAATAGGGTAAACAAGTCAACTCATTTTTTTGTTTGTCATTATCCGTTTATCTTTTTATTAGATAATTAAGAATACAAAAATTTTAAAAATGTAAATTATAATGAATCAGAGGAGTTTTAGGGAGTAATTGGTTAATGTGCTTTGTAAATTTAATTTTTAACACTATGTAATTATGTATTAGTTGAAAATGTTAAATACATAAGTGGGTAATTAGTTGACTGAATTCAAACCGTTTTTCTTAAACGGGTTAAGCGAGTCAACCCACTAAACATTAAATGGGTACGTACAGGTCAAGGTTCTTCAACCTGTTTAATAAACGGGTTAGGTTGAGGTCGTGGAATTCTCAACTCGTTTAAGTTCGACATGAATACGAACCTGACCCCAACTGACCTATTAGCTAGTGCTAGTTATCGTCCTTATTGGTTTAACAGATGATTGAGATTATTGGACAACCTATCAACTGTTGTTAAACTTATATTTTACCTATTATCCTTACCGAAATTCCCTTTTATTTCTTTACTACTCACTTCAAAATTTAGGAAATTTGGATGTTTTCCCTCGTAGTCGTTTAGGGTGAAAGGAAGAGAGGAGAAGGAAATCAAGTGGAAAGTTAAGGAGAAAGACACACACGGTCCACTGTGCAATTCTGCATGCCCGTGCCAGCAATTCAAAGTTCGAAGGGACAACATTGGGTGTCGTGCAAAATTGCATAGCCAGGCATGATTCCTGCAGGATTCAAGAATCAAGATCAATTTCCAGGTAGTGAGATTAGAAAGTTTTGTCGACATATGGGGTCGTGTTGTTTTGCTGCTTTTGCATGCCGATGCTACTCTACTGAAACCAACTTCCACTCCCTTTAAAAGGACAATTTTAAGTCCTTAAACGCCATCTCTTTGACTGCTTTTCAAAACAGTAGTTTAGAGGATTAATCTAATAGTTTAGCTTGGAGATTGTTGTTGGAGATTATTAGTCTACCTTGAAGATATCCGTTCTTGCAATCAATACAACAACAACAACAAACTCCCAATGTGGATCCCGCTTTCGCGGGGTCTGTGGAGATTCAGCTGTAGGCAACCTTACCTCTACCGGTATTCCTATCCATAGAGAGGTTGATTCCATAAGACCCACAAAATAGTTTTGTGAAAAAGGTTTGAAGGGAAAACGATTGTAAAAACCATTTACCGAGTAAGAGAAAGAGAAAGAAGAAGAGAAAAGGTTCCGGATAGCAAATAAAGAGAGAGCGGATACATAGCAAATAAAGAGGGAGCGAAGCGGAGACATACCTCAACAAAACCAGGCGCGCTTGGTGCCGTTACATCCCAGAAAAGTACGACCTGCAAACAAGCAAGCCGAAACCCTACCCACCCCACACCGCCTAAGCTACTGCCACCTACAGAGCTGGACCCCTACAATCAGAAACCTTAATCCTGTCCCGCCACAACCTCCTATCCTGAGCCATGTCCTCCGTGAGTCCGAAAACTCTCAGGTCCTCTCTAACCACTTCTTATAGACTCTTCTTCGGTCTACCCCTCCCTCTCTTACCACCGGGGGGTTGATTCTCTCACACTTTCTCACTGGAGCGGCCGCACTTCTCCTCTTCACGTGGCCGAACCATCTGAGCCTTGATTCCCTCATCTTCTCCTCTATGGGGGCCACTTCAGTTAAGCCCCTAAACACTCCATTTTTAATCCTGCCCAATCTCGTAGAGCCACACATCCACCTGACCATTCTCATCTCAGCTACCATCAACCTTTGGACCTGCGTCTTTTTTAGAGGCTAACACTCCGATCCATAGAGAACAACCGGTCTAACTACCATCCGATAGACTTTGCCTTTCAAACCCATGGGCACTCTCTTGTCGCACAGCACCCCTGACGCTGCCTTCCACTTTTGCCATCCCACTCTAATCCGCTGGCTAATGTCCTCGTCAATGTCTCCATTCTGCTGAATGATCGAGCCCAGATACTTGAATTTGTCGACCTTTGGTATTGCCCTCCCATCCAGTACGATTTCTCCCCCCTCTTCTATCCTTCCGCTGAAACAACAGTGAAGGTATTCCGTTTTCGATCTACTCAACCGAAAGCCCCTAGCCTTCAGCGTGCGCCTCCAACTCTCCAACTTGTCATTCACCCCCTGCCTGGTGACATCGATAAGAATGATGTCATTTGCAAATAACATGCACCAAGGCACCTCGTCCTGGATACCTCTAGTGAGTTCGTCCAAAACTAATGTGAAAAGAAACGGGTTTAAAGCGGAGCTCTGGTGCAGGCCCAAAGTAACAGCAAAGTCATTGGAGACCCCTCCCGGAGTCCTAACCCTCGTCCGCCTTCCCTCGTACATATCCTTGATAACACGAATATACGCGTGCGACACCCTTTTCTCTTCCAAACAGCTCCACAATACCTCCCTTGGAACTCTATCATACGCTTTCTCCATGTCAATGAACACCATATGGAGATCCACCTTTTTGTCGCTGAACACGCCCATGAGCCCTCTGAGGAGGTAGATCGCTGCAATGGTCGCTCTGCCTGGCATGAAACCAAATTGGTTTTCTGAAATCTCTACTTCCCCTCGTAGCCTTCTCTCAATCACCCTCTCCCACAGCTTCATAGTGTGGCTGAGCAGCTTGATGCCCCTAAAGTTATTACAATATTGAATATCCCCTTTGTTTTTGTACAGTGGGATGACTGTACTACCCCTCCACTCTCTAGGCATCTTGGCGGTCCTAAAAATGACATTGAAAAGCTCTGTGAGCCACTCTAGACCCACTTCCCCCAGAAACTTCCAAACTTCCACTGGTATCTGGTCTGGGCCCACTTCCTTCCCCTTCGCCATCTTCTTCAAGGCGTCCCTAATCTCCTCATTTGATATCATATCGCCCGCACGCTGATCGCTACACTCTCCGCCCCGATTACAGTCGTCTCCCCCCCTTCCCCATTGAGGAGTTTAGCAAAGAGCCTTTGCCATCTCTCCTTAATTTTAGTATCATCAGTCAACAGCTTACCCTCTTCGTCCTTGATACACCTTACCACCCCCAAATCACTAGTTTTCCTTTCCCTTGCCCTAGCCAGTTTAAAAACCTCCTTCTCCCCTTCCTTCGTCCCCAATCTATGATACAGTCTATCAAACGCCTGGCTCTTTGCTACTGCCACTGCCCTTCTGGCTACCTTCTTGGCTGCCTTGTATCCAATCTTCTTATGCGCCCTCTCGTCCTTCAAGCTGCTGTTCATGAGCTCTGCGTAAGCCTCTTTTTTTGCCTCAACTTTCTCCTTTACCTCTTCGTTCCACCACCAGGCGCCCTCCATCCTGTTACCGCCTCCCCTTGACAGACGTAAGGTTTCCTTAGCCGCCCTACAGATGCAATCCGCCTCGGCATTCCACATCGAGTCGGCGTCTTCAGCCCTCCTCCAAGCTCTCTCCTCAGCTATTCTTTCTGCTATTAACCTCGCCTTCTCCTTTGTAAGGGTCCACCACTTAATTCTGGGTTCTTCAGCTCTCCTCTTCGACCTTTTAGGATACTTGAACTCTGCATCTAAAACTAGCAGCCTGTGATGAGTTCCCAGCAACTCGCTGGGGATCACTTTGCAGTCCTTACATGATCTTCGAGTTTTCTTCCTCGTTAGGAAGTAGTCAATCTGGGTCTTGCAGGAATTGCTCTTGAATATCACTATGTGGTCCGCCTTGTTCTTGAAGAAGGAGTTGGCCACCCACAAATCAAATGCCACCGCAAAGTCCAGCACAGAGATCCCTCCCGCATTTCTCTCTCCGAAACCGAAGCCCCCATGGACCCCATCATAACCTGCTGCCTCCGCGCCGATATGGCCGTTAAAGTCTCCTCCTATGAACAGTTTCTCACTCTGGGGTACCTCCTGAGTGACCTCATCTAGGTCCTCCCAGAAGAGCTTCTTAGTTTCCTCCGGCAGGCCTACCTAGGGCGCATACACGCTCACCATGTTCACGAAAACTGAACCCACCAAAACCTTAATGGCCATAATCCGGTCCCTCTTACGCCTCACTTCGACCACCTAGTCCGCCAAATCCTTCACGATCAGGATGCCAACTTCATTCTTCGCCTTGGTTGACCCCGAGTACCACAGCTTGTACCCATCAATCTCTCTAGCTTTCGCCCCAACCCACTTCGTCTCCTAGACACACGCTATACTAATCTTACGCTTTCGCAGAGCCTTAACTAATTCTATCGACTTACCCGTGAGGGTCCCAATATTTCAGGATGCTAGGCATACCTTCCGCAGCCCTAACCCCCTCCTAACCCCAAAATTTCCCGGGGGACAGGCTGAAACCGCTACATGGCCCGCCACAGACGCAGACGTCTACGAGGCCAACGGGCACCCTAAAGATCTACAGACTAAAAGACACCCGAAAAAGCCACACCCAACCACAAACAACTAACTAGTGACTAGCAACCAAAAAACGATAATACTAATACACCCAACACAGCACCAACAAAAAAAAAACACAAAAAGGATACTAATAACTGAAGAAAACACTAAAAAGATCACCCACAAGGATACTAATAAATAATTTAACCAAGAGACAAACCAAAACCAACTAAATAGCCAAACAAACTAAAAAACCAAACAATTCTACTAATAACACATCTAATAGTAAAAACAGAAAATACCAAAAATACTAATACTGCTAAAATACAGATCAAATGCTACCAACCTAACAAAATATAGGAAACTAAAAATAGCCTTGATAACAAAGCTAAAACTAATAAAACCAAGCGCCTTACCAAACTAACAGCCTAGAAAACAAAGTAATACAGAAAAAAAACCAATAAAAAAAATTACCGAGAGGCTTACCCAAAAAAGTTAATAAATAAACTCAAATTAAACACCTTAAATCGAAAAGGCCTATCACAAGCTCTCAACTCACCTTGGCACCAAACACAATCGCAAGCTAAACTCAAATTGGCACAGGAAAGCAACCAAAACAACCTTAAACAAAAAGAGGGCAGAACTTCAATAATTCACCTCCAATCTCAAGCAAACTGAGAGAGAGAACTTACAACCTGGGATCTGGAATTGCAACGGAGGCAAGTCCGAAGAGGTAGCCAAGAACTTGAGGTTGACTTTTTAACTGAGGAGCTTACCAGAAACGCAATTCAACGTTGCTACTAATCCTCCACAAAATACCCAGCTGGCCACAGATTAAAGCAAAATCAACCCTTTTTCTCTAAACCCACACAGAAACATAGAGGATATGCAATTGGTGGTGCAACTTTGGGGACGGTGGAAACCGGTGAATTGGTGGCAACGTCGGCCGGTTTGCCAGGCAGCGGTGGGGTTGAGTGGTCGGCGAGCGCAGAACAGAGGAAACGCAGAACAGGGGACGGACTCGGTGGCTAGCTCTGGTACTCAGGGACCATAAAACAAGAACAAAACAAACTCAGGGAAGGGAAGGGCTCACCACCGGCGACTGACCGTGACCAACTCACTGCCGGGCTGCTTCCAAGGTCTATGCTCAGTTACCGTTCTGTGCCTTCGAGTTAGAGAGAGTAGCTTTTCCCGTTCTTGCAATAAATCAATTCTCAAATTTGTTCTTAGATCTTTATTTTATTATTTCTTGTGTTGTTCTCTATGTTTAGTATCATGCTTAGGGTTAAGAAATTTGAGTTTACAGCCAATATTATGTTTAGAGGCTAAATCCTTTTCTTAGGTTGGAAGTAGCCCCTGTTGTGATTCTTGGCCATCAATTAATCCAGTTCGACATGTTCTATGCTTGCAATTTGGTTTTTTGCTAGTTAATTTCCACATGCTTAATGAAAGGCTTAAATGAGTTCTTATCTAGGGTTTAATTGGGTTTGAAAGGATCATTGAAAGATGAACCCAAAATCTAGTATGGCTTAGTGAACCACTAACATGCTAATATCAAAACAGTTAGGGTTTTAATTGGAAGTGTTGATTATTCGATCTTTTATGTTTTTATTCTTGATTTTGTGAATATAGGTAATTAGGGCTTTTGGACTAATTTATTAACCTTTAAAAGAAGGCAAAGACAACACTATTGTGTAATATATGTCTCCACTCCATTGCTTGCATGAACAAGTTTGAGGGATTGATAATTGTCGTCAAATCGTAATAGTGTGGTGAATCCAACCTAAGGTTCTTAATATTTGTTTTCTCCCGTTAGGAATCGTTTGTTTCATTAGTTAAGCTTGGCTCATTGCAACTCCTAAAGTTAGTCTTAAACTTAGCTTGAGTACTTTCATTGGTTCAGTAATTGAAAATGAGTTCCCTGAGGATTTTGGGCCCATACTTACTGGTTGCTAAGTATAGCTACACTGAACATTTGCAGTTTTAATTGAACAACTGTTTAACGCTAGATTTTAGCTCCTTCGAACCTAACTTATTCATCATAACTTATTGTTTTACTATTTTTAACTTGTTTTTGTCTTATGGATCCCTATTAGCATTATTGTTATCATTCTTAGTCCTAGGAAGCGCATGTATGATCATTTATCATTATCTTATCATTTATCTCCTTTGAGGAACTTATGGGCAGAAGAGCTTGTCAATTAGGATACCTTGACACAAAATATTTTATTGTTACTGTCCCTCAACCCATTTTGTAACATTAAAATATTTTCATAACTCCTTTAACCAGGTTGTGTCTATTGTTCTGAGATTCAATGCTCATTTTTTTTAGCTATTTTCTATTTTTAGGTTGATTAAAACTTGTTGCTGATGTTTATGATTTGGTACTGCTCGCCTAGGCTTATTACATGTAACATATATATGCATTTTCGCTACTACGTACATACATAATCATGACAATCTGAGTCATGCTGGTTAGGTTTTGGTTTGACTTTTAAATAAAATTGTTAGCTCCTAAATTATAGTAATGAGAATTTCTTTTTTTTTTTCGGTTAGATTTATTAACCTTACATATCTCCAAGGTATGCCGTGTAACATCATAAAAAATTTTAATTTTTTGCTGCTAATATTAGCTTTGTCAATGTGTAATCATTCTAAATTTCTGGGGTAGTACAGCCCATGCCATATGGCACGACTTGTCAAACTCTCTGTTCGGGGCCTATACAAACATGCATTTTCCCCATTTGTAATTCCCATTTGTAATTGTAAGATTCTTAGGTTTTGGCTTAGTTTTTAGGATTCTTAGGGTAATGCTTAGGAAAAGATTAGTACTTAATTTTGCGTACAGTGTTAATTTCAAGTGTTTCATTCTCGTAGCGGGCTGGCGGGCAAAAGTTTTATTCGTTGTCTCTCATTCTGATTCATTGTATGATATTAACTAACAATACCACTTTTGGATTACCATAAAGAAACCCACTGTTATCACATAATAATTGGATATAAATTTATCACCATATTTTATATCCCTATAAATAGTAAAATTGTGGAACCTTTACGAGATGTCCATAAGGTAAGTCTATTTCCTTCTTTCTATTGTTATATTCCTCAAATTGTTATTGTCTTAGGCCATGTTCGGCAAAATTAGCTGTTTAGGTAGCAGATAGTGGTTCAGATAGCGGATAACGATTCTAATTTAGCTGTTAGCGGATAGCTGTTTAGATTAGTTGTTGAAACTAGTATACTCGATAAATTTAGCTATTGTGCTAGCTAATTAATGTAAATTGACATAAAATGATATAGATAATCTCCAAAGATAAAAATTTTAAATGATATTTTTTGGCTAAAAAAATAAAATGCTACTTTTAAATGTCAAATGTTAATACTATTAGTTTCTCAAAAGTGCTGCTTAAGACGCTAAACACTACTTGAAATGGTAGTCAAAACACTAGTTTATTGAGCACTAAAAATTAACTAATTAGTGTATTGGCCTGGTCAAAATATTAAACACTACCCAAAACGCTGTTGTTGAACATGGCCTTAGTTGAGTCAAAACTATCACCTTAGGCTAACCTAATCAAGACTCCACTGCTATACTTACTGTCCTTGTAACATAGTTACGTAATTGTGAGGACTCAACCAACTAGGAACCTTCTCGGTTGTATTTATAGGATAAAAATACAGAGAGATATAATTGTAACCCTAATTCCTCGATTACACCCCCTCAATCTGTAGGGGGGGATGCACTGAAAGATTAGAATTTAAAAAGGGAAAGCGAGTTATAGGCAGTTCCTTGGTAAATATATCAGCTAATTGTAACTAAGTGGGAACATATTTGACAACTAGATCACCATTAGTGACACGCTTATGGACAAAGTGATAATCAACCTTAATATGCTTACTGCAGCCGTGAAGAACGGGATTGGCTGCAATGTATGTAGCAGATATATTGTCACAAAGGACTTGAACAGGAGCAGAAAGAATAATGCCGAACTCAATGAGAAGGTAGTGAATCCAAAGCGTTTCTGTTACTGTGTAAGTGACAGCTCTGTATTCCACTTCAGTAGATGACTTAGAAATAGTAGGTTGTTTCTTGGAGCGCCAGGAGACAAGATTTGAACCCATGAAGACGGCATAACTAGTTGTAGATCGAGAACTATCAGGACAGCCTGCCCAATAAGCATCAGAGTAGGCCATCAACAAAGAGAGAGACTTAGCCCTCTTAAGAACCAGCCCATGATTTGTAGTACCATGCAAGTAACGAAAAATACGCTGCACAACAAAGAGACGAGTGGTACGAGGAGCATGCATAAACCAAGACACAAGATTCACAGCATAGGAAATATCTAGCCTAGTTATTGTTAAGTACCGTAAAGCCCCAACCATACTATGTTACTCTGTAGCATCAGAAAGTAAATCACCATCCATTAATGATAATTTAGTCTTAGAAGGAAGTGGTATGCGAATGGGTTTGAATTTGTAGAGCTAGAATTTTGTAAGAAGGTCACAAATATACTTAGATTGAGAAAGAAAAAGGCCATCAGGAGTCCGCACAACCTGTATCTGCAGAAAATAGTAAAGGTCCCCAAGGTCCTTTATTGGAAATTGGGAAGATAAGAGGCGAATAATATGATGAACAAGAGAGGTGGAGCTGCCTGTGATAATAATGTCATCCACAAGTAATAAGACAACTAAAGCAGTGGATGATCGAAAAATACATATGGAGGAACAGTCTTGTTGCAGGTGAAGCCTAATGATTGCAAATAACTGCTGAATTTGTGAAACAAAGCTCGAGGAGCTTGTTCAAGACCATATAGGAATTTGGTTAATTGACTAACATGGTGGGGGAAGTTGGGATGTGATTGGAGTGAGGTCAAGACATCGATACCCTTTGTAATCAGATGCATAGCTAATAAAAACACACCACTTAGAACAAGAGGCAAGCTTATGATCTTGAGAAAGAAGAGTGGGAAAACATTCACACCCAAACACTCGAAGCAAGGGGTAATCAGGTTGTTTGTGATATAGACGTTCAAAAGGAGTGGAGTGATGAAGAATAGGAGTGGGAGCCGATTTATGGCATAGGTAGTAGCATAGGCAACATCAACCCAGAATTGGCCAATTTGCCTCTAAGAGGAAAGTACGAGCCATTTCAATGATGTGTCTATGCTTGCGCTTTGCAACTCAATTTTCCTTAGAAGTACGGGGGCAAGACTTTCGAAAAAGAATACCACAATTTTGAAAATGAAGTTTGAGTGGAGCATTGTCAAATTCCCGACCCCCATCAATTTGAAAAGTTTTAATTTTGCGATCAAAAAGATTCTCAACCATCTTTTGAACAAGGCAAAAAATGCTATACACCTCAGAGTTTTGTTTCATGGGGTATGTCCAAGTATAACAAGTGCAATCATTGACAAAACAAATATAATAGCGATAACCAAGATTGGACAAAATTGGGGATTGCCAAAGATCTGAATGAATTAAATGCAACGGTATACTATAATAATGTTCAACATCAGAGAAAGGTAATCGATGAGCTTTTCCTAGCTTACAAGAGACACACTTATTGCCAAACTTGGACTTAGGACGAATAAAATTTTTGGACTTTAAGTAATCTATGATCCTAGACCCACAATGACCTAAATGACTATGCTAAGTGTCACCTAGGGCTTTGAGAGTGGCAAAGGCTCTATGTAGGGTTGGCTGAATGGTGTAGACGCCATGGTCACTAGCACCCTCCAGTAGTCTTGTACAGAAGAATCATCAAAATTAATAGTACAATTATTATCCTTGCATAACTGACGTATAGATAATAAGTTGTACTATGATTTAGGAATATGAAGCACATTATTTAATGACAAGAATTTAGCAGAGGTAAGAATATGCGCTTGACCAACATGTGATATTAGGAGATGAGTTCCATTACCAAATATGCCACTGGATGAGCCTTGATAAGAGTGTTTAGTGGATAAAATACCTTCAGAGGGGATCATGTGACTCAAAGCAGCAGAATCAGGATACTACAACACTTCATCAGCCTCCCCAGACTGAAGAGTCGCAAGAGCATTATTTTTGGCGGAAAAGGAGGGTTGAGCTAAAATAGAGAGACATATCGAGAGCAGAAGGCTGCAGAATGTCATGGAAGAAAGCAAAGTTTACAAACAACTGGGCGCGGGGGGACACATGAGCATTAGATGGAGGCAAAATAGAAGGATGAGTAGTGGCAAGTGCAGCTAAAATAGTACTGTTTCAATGATAAGTAGATACACCTAATGCTGTTGTACCTGAACCTATGTTAGAATTTGTAGTAGAGGTGTTGGAAGGGGACAAGTTGCCACGACCGCCCCTTGAATTGTGACGACCCCGGCTAGCACCACAGCCACGACCACGACCCCCTCTCCAGTTTGAGTTACCGCCACCACAATTGGGGTGCCCTTGACCACGTCAGGCATTTGATTAGCTGGTGGAGTTGTTCGAACGAGTGGAGGCAGTGCTCGTAGCAAGCGCTTGGCGGGTAAGAAGAGTAGAGACATGATCACGAAGATATAGAACATGTTGCTCATAAAGGATAAGTTTAGCACATAAATCATGAAATGTAAGATGACCACCAAAATACGCAGGAGCAGTAATGAGACTCTTATGGTCTTAATTAAGGCCAAAAAGGGTATACTGAACCAACTCTTGATCACTTAAGGGACTATTAATTACAGCGAGTGAATCGGCAATTACCTTGATCTCTCGAAGGTAAGCATCCATGGACCGGGTAGCATCCTTTTTGATAGTGGTCAAGCGCCGCTTTACCTTGAGACAACGAGCTATACTAGCTATGAGAAAATGATGATTCAACCTTTCCCTGATTTGGTGAGAGTGTAGCAAGTCACGCTCATCCACGAGGACATCATGCAATATGGTCGCAAAGAGCCAGGACCGAATCTGTTAGTCCACCCACAACTAGAAGTAAAAGTGGGGATGATGAGTCCATCTACTCGTAGCATCTTGAATCATGGGACTAGGCATGGTGATGGTGCCATCGACAAATCCAAGTAAGCCATGAGAAAGAAGCAAAGTAAACTCAATTTTCTAGTTGAGAAAATCTTCAGGTTTGGCCAAGTTTTGAATAACAATGCTAGTGATGTTGATAGTGGGAAGAGAGGGATATGGATGTGCTAGGGTATATTGTGGTGTGGAAAGTATAAAACTTTGAAAGTTAGCGGGTAATTGATCAAGAAAAAGGGCGGGTAGTGAGGGAGGGTTGGATGGAGGCACCCGGCTGGAACCACCCAGCTCGAAGATAGTGTCAGCAAATAAGGGTCAAGAGACCGAAGGTGGGGACGGAGCAAACGACATCAAGAAGGAGGGCATTGGCAGCGGCAGTGTGAAGGGCGATGCTGTTGAAGAAGGGGCAGGGGGCTGTGGTGGGGCGTGGGGAAAAGATGGTTCCTCAAACTGATTGGGGCTGGATGGTACGGTTGGCATGGCGGCAATGTGGCGAGGAGGGGTAAGTGGGGTGGTGGTGTCAGTAGAAGGTGGGTGATCCTTAAGGCCAAGCGAAGTTCGGGGTGGGACAACCATAGCTGCGGCTAGGCCACGGTGAGAGAATTGTCTTGGAGTAGAAGCAACTCACTTGGAAGAGAAGATGTGTTAGGGTTTTTCAGAGGTGGCTCTGATACAATGCAACACAGTTATGTAATTGCGAGAACTCAACCAACTGGGAGCGTCCTGGGTTGTATTTATAGGATAAAAATACAGAGAGATACAGCTGTAACCCTAATTCCTCTATTAGTCCCTATTGATTTATTGGTTTAACACTTGATTGAGATTATTGGACAGCCTATCAACTATTGTTAGACTTATATTTTACCTATTATGCTTACCCAAATTCTCCTTTATTTCTTTACTTCTCACTTCAAAATTTAGGAAATTTGGATGCTTTCCCTCTTAATTGTTAAGTTAGCTTAATTTCTTATTTTGTAGTTTTTTTTGGCCTTGATTTCAAGATTGGAGGTTCATATAGGGCAAAAGGAGGAGAGGAGAAGGAAATCAAGTGGAAAGGGACAACATTGGGTGCCGTGTGAAACTGCATAGCCGTGCATGATTCCTGCATGCCCACACTGCTCTATTGAGACCAACTTCCTCTCCCTTTCAATGGACAATTTTAAGTTCTTAAACACCAACTCTTTCACTGCTTTTCAAAACAATAGTTAATTTAGAGGATTAATCTAGTTTAGCTTGGAGATTGTTGTTGGAGATTATTATTCTACCTTGAAGATTTCTGTTCTTGCAATCAATCAATTCACAAATTTATTCTTAGAACTTTCTTTTATCATTTCTTGTTTGTTCCCTTTGTTTAGCATCATGCTTAGGGTTGAGAAATTTGAGTTTACAGTCAATATTATGTTTAGAGGCTAAATCCTTTTCTTAGGTTGGAAGTAGCCCCTGTTGTGATTTGTTGGCCATCAATTAATCCAGTTCGACATGTTCTATGTTTGAAATTTGGTTTTTTGCTAGTTAATTTCCACATACTTAATGAAAGGCTTAAAAGATTTCTCATCTATGGTTTAATCGGGTTTGAAAGGGTCATCGAAAGATGAACCCTAAATCTAGTATGGCTTAGCGAACAATTGAGATGCTAGTATCAAAATGGTTAGAGTTTCAATTGAGAATATTGATTATTCGATCTTTTATTTTTTTATTCTTGATTTCGTGAATATTGGTAATTAGGACTTTTGAACTAATCAATTGAAATTTTAAAGAAGGCAAAGACAGCATTATTTTGTAATGTCTCCACTCCATTGCATGCATGAACAAGTTTGAGGGATTGATAATTGCCGTCAAATCATAATAGTGTGGTGAATCCTAACCTAAGGTTCTTAATATCTGTTTCTCCTGAAGGAATCGTTTGTTTCATTAGTTAAGCTTGGCTCATCCCAACTCCTAAAGTTAGTCTTAAACTTGGCTTGAGTACTTGCATTGGTTCGATAATTGAAAATGATTTCTCTGAGTATATCGGCCCCGTTCTTGCGTGTTGCTAAGTACAACTACACCGTGCACTTGCAAATTTAATTGAACAACTATTTAAAAGATACATTAGATTTCAGCTCCTTCAAACCTAACTCATTCATCATAACTTATCGTATTACTATTTTTAAGTCGTTTTTGTCTTATGGATCCCTATTAGCATTATTGTCATCGTTCATAGTCCTCGCAAGCACATGTATTGTCATTTATCATTATCTTATCATTTATCTCCTTTGAGGAACTTATGGGCACAGAGATTATAAATTAGGTAACCTTGGTACAAAATATTTTATTGTTACGTACCCTCTCTCACCGCATTTTGTAACATTAAAATATTTTCATAACTATTTTAACCTGGTTGTGTCCATTGTACTGAGACTCAATGCTCATTTTTTTTTAACTATTTTTTATTTTTAGGTTGATTACTTGTTGTGGATGTTAATGATTTAGCACTGTTCGTCTAGGCTTATTACATATTTATGCATTTTTACTACTACACAAATAACCATGATAATCTGATCATACTGGTTAGGGTTTGATTTGATTTTTAAATAAAGTTGGTAGCTCCTAAATTATACTAATGAGAATTTTGTTTTTATTGTGGTTAGATTTATTGACCTTACATATCTCTAAGGTATGCAACGTAACATTATAGAAGTTTTTAATTTTTTCTGCTAATATTAACTTTCTCGATGTGTAATTACTCTAAATTTCTGGGGGTGTTACAGCTCGTGCTACATGGCATGACTTGTCAACCTCCCTTTTCGGAGCCTATATAAGCCTGCATGTCCCCATTTGTAATTCCCATTTGTAATTGTAAGATTCTTGGGTTTTGGATTAGTTTTACAGGTACTTAGGGTAGTGCTTAGGAATAGATTAGTGCTTAATTTTACTTATGTAGTCATATTTCAACTTATTTAAGTGTTAATTTGAAGTGTTTTATTCTCTTTCAATGTTATTTGCTCTTCAAACTCTTCAATTGAATAACTACTTTTGGGTTAATTTCATGCTTTCATGAAGGTGTTTGCTTTTGATTCTTGTTTTCTTTTCTTTCTCTACTTTCAATGTTTCTTTTTCTTTGCTCAAATCTCCATTTTCAACTTTCCTCTTCTTTCAATTAAGGGTTTGAAGACGCACCTTTGAAAGATGAACATTTGCTTTATTATGGGCTAACTAGGAGTAGTTTGTATTAGATTAATAGGAATAAATGAAGAGAAAGACTCAAGTCAGTCTAAGTTACTCCCTTTTGCTACCAATTTGGGATTTGATGTTTTCTAGGTAACCTTTTCTCTCTGTGGATTAATTTCATTACTTTCTTCATCAATTGCTCCATATTTTCGTATTATATATCTAGTAGTTTAGATAATGATTTGTGCTAATCGTGTTAATTGTGCTCTTGTGTTGAGTTTCAATAATGCACGCTTAGAATAGGACTATGGTCTAATTGCTCTATTATTCATAATTAGTTCTTAGTGTTTAATTACTTAATTTAGGCATGCTTTTAGTCTTGAATTGGATTCAATTGACCAGTTTATACTTTTTTAAATTTTATTTTACAATTTTAATTTTATCGATTCATCTTTTATTTGTTTGTCTACTTAGTAAAACTTTTGTTTCTAGTAATATGTACTTGCCACCAAGTGAGTTATAAAATCCCATATGAATGCTAGATTGACTTAACACTTTCATCTGTGGAGTTAGACATGTAATTATTTGAATAATGAAGAATGCATGCTATTAACATATTGATTCATAACTCTAAATTGGGGGTGCTGCAAGTTTGATATGAATATTATATCAATCAGTCCAATTTGGTATAGTCTTGATCCATACAGCATCTTCATCTTTTTGATCCTCGATCTATACTTTTCCTTATTCGATCATCATTTGGACAGATGAATACACTTTGGGGGAGGGGGAGGATAGTATTCAATATCATATAATTTTATTCATTTGAATCATGTCGTAGGCATGTTTTATCGATGATAGTTACATCATTTTCATGTGTTTTTCCATTTTCCTATCCCTCCTTTCTTATTACAGCAATTACAACCTGAAATTAGATAGAATGGCATAAGTATTCAGGTACTTATAATTTAATTCTTATAGTAGATGGAAAAGTCACTCTCATAGTCAAAAAGAGTTTACATGCTACAATAAATGGGAGGAGTAGTGACATCATCTACTAAATTGATTGGTTTCTTACTGATCCAAGAGGCAAATCCATCATTAGAAGTGGTGGATCAAAGTCTAGAACCTTAAAGAAGATTTAGAAGTCATGCAAGAATATCTTCAAAATACCAATGTTAATTAACATATGAGCTAACTTTTGAACAATTTCACAGGCCAAGTAAGAAATCTTGCCTATGACGTCAAGGATGACATAGACACTTGCATTCTTAAAGTTGATGACAAGTTCAATGAAAAATGTTACAAAGTTAGGTTCACGAAGTCTAGTTAATAAATTGCTTGTATACACATACAAAATGCATATAGTGTTGGAGACCTGAGGCCCAGCCCACAAATCAATTATAGCTGAGCTGGAAGTTAGTTAGGCTGGCGTCATTAGTTTGTTAGGAAATACTGTTATTAAGCTTGTATATAAAAGGGATAAGAGAGGTTGTTGTAATAACTAATTAGATTCTTCTTCTACAATTGGTTGAATGAAAATAGATTCTCACTCTTCTTTCTGGTTTACTTTAGTATGGAAAGCAATCTCCTTCAATGGGGTCATGACAAAAAAACTGATTTCTTCCTCAAAATTTGACATGGTATCACAGCATCGATCTTGTTCTAGAGTTTTGCAATTCATTCGAGTTTGATTCTCTGCCTTTGATTTTTTTCTTTGCAGTTTGATCTTTGTTCTTGATTGTATTGTCTTGAATCTTGGATCTATCCTAGACTGATCCTTTGTTAGCACAATTGAGTTGTTGGATATTAATCCTTCTTTGCTCAGTTCCTTGCACAAAATTTGTTTGAAATATGGGCGAGAGTACAGAGAACCGAACTATACATACAGATAATTATGTGCCTTTAAGCAATTATAGTCTTGATCCTAGACATGTTCTTTATCTTCATCATTCTGATAATCCTAATTGCAGTCTACCTAGCGATCCTCTCATTGGTAACAATTATGCTCAACGGAAGAGGTCTTGTGAAGTATCTTTGACTGCCAAGAATAAAATGTCATTTGTGACTAAAGAGGTTGATTTGCCTCATCGCAAGAAAGCCATCAGTTCAAAATGGGTATACAAAATCAAGCTTAAAGCGGATGGGTCATTGGAGCTAGAGGTATAAAGCTAGATTGGTCATTTGAGGCAACACTCAAAAGGAAGGTATAGATTATAATGAAACTTTATCTCCTGTAGTCAAAATGATTACTATAAGAACCATCATTGCCTTAGCAGCAAGAAAATGGTCTTTATTCTGGCTAGATGTTAACAATGCTTTTTTGCATGGGGATTTGCATGAAGAAGTTTACATGAAGATGCCACAAGGAATTCCTAACCCTCTTAACAAAGTTTGTATACTGCAGAAGTCATTGTATGGATTGAAGCAAGCTTCTCGGCATTGGCACTCTGAATTGGCTAATTTTCTAAAAACTCAAGGTTATTCACAATCTAAGAACGACTATAGCCTATTTCTCAAAAATACAGGTGAACACTTGACCATTACAGCAGTTTATGTTGATGACATCTTGCTCACTGGATCAAGGATTGAAGATATTCAAACACTCAAACATAGTTTGCATACAGCTTTTGATATTAAGGATCTGTGCCACCTCAACTATTTTTTGGGATTTCAGGTATGCCATCTACCTGATGGTGTGAGTCTAACACAGTGGAAATTTACTCAAGAATTATTAAAGAGTTCAGGGCATTTGAATGCAAAGCCTACTGTCACTCCTCTAACAGTTAATTGCAAACTCACATCCAATAAAGGGGTTCCCTTGGAAGATCCTACGGTCTATAGGACATATATTGGGAAGCTCAATTTTTTGTCTAACAGACGGCCAAACATTGCATTTGCTGTACAAACCCTGAGTCAGTTCATGCAGCATCCAACCTCCTCTCATGTGACAACATTGGAACATTTGTTGCGATATATATCTGGTACTTCAGGCTAGTGAATTCTCCTTAAGAGTGCTGATTCTTTAAAAATCAATGCTTATTTTGACTCAGATAGGGCTTTTTGTCGTATCAATAGAAAGTCAGTAACTGGTTATATCGTGCTCCTAGACCAGTCACCTATTAGCTGGAAGTGTACAAAGCAATGCATGGTGTCCAGATCATCTG
This sequence comes from Selenicereus undatus, assembly GCA_017589665.1. Taxonomy (NCBI): domain Eukaryota; kingdom Viridiplantae; phylum Streptophyta; class Magnoliopsida; order Caryophyllales; family Cactaceae; genus Selenicereus; species Selenicereus undatus. The sequence goes on along the minus strand of JACYFF010031956.1, from coordinate 14,755,970 downwards.
CAGAAGCTGAATATAGAGCCATGGCTCAAGCAGCTACTGAGGTCACTTGGTTGGTCAGTCTTTTCCAAGAATTAGGGGTCGCTCAACTCAAACCGGTCACTCTACAATGTGACAATCAATTTGTCTTGCGCATTGCTCGCAACCCCGTCTTCCATGAAAGAACCAAGCATATAGAAGTTGATAGTCATTTTACTAGGGGCAAAGTTATGGAAGGCTTACTTCAGTTTAGCTATCTGCCGACACACTCTCAATTAGCATATGTCCTTACCAAAATACTGCCTTCTCAATAGCACTGGATTATGCTAAATGAGCTTGGCATGTTTCAACACCATCCTAAGCTTGGGGGGGTGTTGGGGACCGAGGCCCAGCCCACAAATCAATTATAGCTGAGCTGGAAGTCTGTTAGGCTGGCGTCATCAGTTTGTTAGCAAATATTGTTATTAAGCTTGTATATGAAAGGGATAAGAGAGGCTGTTGTAATAACTAATTAGATTCTTCTTCTAGAATTGGTTGAATAAAAATAGATTCTCTATCTTCTTTCTGGTTTACCTTCGTATGGAGAACGATCTCCTTCAATGGAGTCATGAAAAAAAACTGATTTCTTCCTTAGAATTTGACATATAGACTTATTTGTATTTAAAAAGGTTACATTCTTTTTAAAAGGAACTCTCTTTATGTAAAATATTGTTTAATATATTATAAAATAGTCAGTATATATTATAACTATTGTCGAATAAAAATCTACCATATAAACAAATTTTTTATGCATATGTTATAACTATATATTTTTTTGGGTGATTCTGCACCCTTTTGCCAAATGTCATAATGTTGTTGGTAATAAATTAATTCCTATTTATGACATGTTACTCAAAGGGTTTTTATTTAGTGCAATTCTCTATTCTTAGAATTTGCAATATTTTAATTTCGAATTATCTATTTGGGTTAATAATTGTTATTAGGTATGTTTTAACAAGTTAGCTTTCTTAGATTTATTTTTTGTTTATTAATCAAGTTTTCTAATTTATGTGAATTAGTTTGTTAATCTTTCTTGATTTATCACGTGATTGTTTGAATCTAATAATGAGTCAAGAATTAGGTTGGTGCGAGATTAGCGAGTTTAGAAGGGGCTAATTGATGCGGAAACCAACTGGGCTTGATCTATTTGGGCCTAAGACCATATAGCTAAGTAGAACAAAAAAAAGAAAAAAAGGGGGCAAGCCCCGCGTTTTTCATGTAGCCAAAGGGGGAGGTTGCTCATCCCTCTGATGATTCTAGCACCAACCAAGAGAAAGAGAGAGAGGGAGAGATGAGGGCAGCGGAGTAGCGGTGGCACATCGGTGCACCAGCCGCCAGTTGCACTGTGTCGGCAGTCCTTTTTGAGCCTATTAAGAAAAGAACCAGTTATTCCTGTTGAATGTGAGCTAGATGTCAGATTGGTCAAAGAACTGAAAGATTACTACCAGTGGAATGGAAAAGTTTATCTGTCTGATAGGCTTTCTAGTAAACAAGAATGGGTCTTAGAGATATATCAAAGTGACTTTGTGATCTGCTGCTGACAAAGGAGAAAGCTGATAGGCACCGCCGACCATGTTTAACGACGTGCAACAGCGAGGAAGAAGGGAAACTCGACCCATATTCGCCCAGTCCAACCCTAAATTGTGTCCTTAAGCTTGGAATCGAGGTGGATGATTCTTGATTTCATAAATTACTATTAATTTACAAAGTTTTCTAAATTGTTGACGAGTTGAATTCAATTATGGTGGTGAAATTTGAATGAGTTAGGAGTATGAGTAGGAGGTGCATTTCTTGAGTTTAATTGTGAGATTCGAGGTTGAAACGGTGTTCATTTTGAGGATAATTTGTAGGCGGTGCTAAGAGGAGGGAGTTCGGGTTTGTATGTGTTTAATCGATGTTATAGTGATCGATATGGATGTGTGTATCTCAGGTCATATTTGGGTGTCTAATTTGAGTTATGTTTTATACCACTAAATCTATTAGGAGATAGATTTTATATTTTATTGTAGATTTATTGCTTTCCTATATTTGGTGGATTAGGAGATTTGATATATTTCTTATCTGTGATAGAAGACTTGCAGAGCCACGCTAGGTCAGTCGCGCCTCACAATATAAGTGTATAAATTGAAATCAAACTTGTTTAATAAAGACATACAAGAAAAGAGAGAGAATTCAATGATTAATCAATGCTTTGATTATGATTCTCCAAAATTATCAAAACCAAAACTGATTGTTAATATGGTATCAGAGCCATCATTAAAGCATATACTATAGCCATGTCAAAACTTGTCATAGTCTCGCACTAACCTTATTACCTACACCCATCAGAGGGACCTAGGGTCTTGATTACTGTAGTGTGCTTCGATGGAAAAAATTATGATATCTGGGAAAGGGCTATAAGAACGGCTTTTAAAGCCAAAAATAAGCTTGGGTTTATCAATGGCACACTAACTAAGCCTGACATCAAAGGAGATGACTCATCCGAGTTACAAGCATGGGAGATGGCAAAATCGATGATTTGCTGTTGGATCCTCAATGTGATAAGACCCAAAGCTACGAACTAGTGTGGCCTACACCGATACCGCAAAGAATATGTGGGATACGCTCAAGAAATGATACGCAATTGCTAATGCTCCAAAGATACATCGACTAAAAACGAGCATAGTAAATTATAAGCAAGGATGTTTGGGCATAGTAGAGTTCTACTCTAAGATTTCTGACTTACAGGTGGAACTCGAGACGCACGACAAGAACTTGAGTTGCACATGTCAAGGATGTAAATGCGAGGCAGGCAAGTAGGTTTTTCAAAAATATCAGTAGGAGAAGGCTCATCAATTTCTCCTGGGCCTAAACGATGACTTATATTCTTCGATAAGGGGCCAAATTCTGACAATTGATCCACTCCCCTCTTTGGATCGTATCTTCAATATGGTGGTGCAAGAGGAGAGCCACAAGCACTTAATGACCAATCGGGATGATTGACTTGAGTCAACAGCTGCCTTTGCCGTCAACAGCTGCACCAGTTCAAGCACAAACCATTCTTGCAAACATTGTGGAAAATTAGAGCATGAGGAGGAAGGTTGTTTTGAGCTGATCGGGTATCCACCTAGTTGGGGCTCGCGTGGACACAGTCGAGGAGGACGTGGAAACAGAGGGGGTAGAGGTGGAAGAAGCAGCGGCGGTCATGGCAGAGGTGGAGGACGAGAGGGCACCCATGTTGTGACAACTGACACCTCGTCTGCAGCTGAAGCCAACGCGCCACAGATCAACCTACGATACCCAGACTCACCTCTAATCAGGTTCAAAGGCTCATAAGTTTTCATGAGCCATCTAAACCCAGAAATGAAAAGCTCAAAGGTAATCTGCACTGGATGCTTGATAATGGGGCTTCAACCCATATGACAGGTAACCCAAATCTTCTTTTGAAAGCCCAAAGTACACCTCCTATTCTCATTGACTTGCTAAACGGTGTCTAGACCATGTCCACAAAGCAAGGAACTGTGGCACTAAATGATGGAACAAACTTAAATAACGTACTTTTGGTGCCCAATCTTAGTTATAACTTTGTCTTAATTGCAAGAATCACAAAGGATTTAAATTGTAGTGTGACATTTTTTGATGAGCATTGTGTTTTATAGGATCGTATTTTGAGGATGTTGATTGGAGCGGGTGAGCAAAAAGACGAAGGTTTACTACTATAATGGAGAGGCATTGAGGAGTCAGAATAATGCAGTTAAGGCGGGAGACTTGTGGCACAAAAGGATGGGACATCCATCTAAGGAAATCATGAAAATGTTTGGGGCTTATTTAGGTTTTCCAGTTTATAGCAGTGAGGATAATAATATATGTGATATCTGTATTCGTGCTAAGCAAACTAGAACGCCATTTCATATAAGTGAAAATAAAACAAAAGCATTATTTGAGCTTGTGCACTGTGATATATGGGGGCCATATCGTGTGGCATCTTCATGTAGGGCACACTATTTCTTAACCTTAGTTAATGACTGCAGTCGTGGAGTGTGGTTATACCTAATGAGAGAGAAAAGTGAAGCAGGAACACTCTTGAAGGCATTCATCAACATGGTTCAAACTCAGTTTAACAAACAAGTTAAAGTGGTCAGAATAGACAATAGAACTAAGTTCAAATATAGACCTATGAAGGCTTTCTATAGATAAAGGGGGATCACTGTTGGGCGATAATTTGTCGCCTTTTACATCTCTTTTTCGCCTAATCTTAGCTCATATAATAACGTAATCCTTAGAGTTTTTCTTGATTTATTAAGTATTCTTTTAGATTTTTACTTGTTTTGTTTATTCTTGCAGGTAATAAGTTGAATCAAGCAAATCCCGCAAAAATGGGCGAAAAAGGATAGAAATAGGCGAAAAGACGGAAAAACGGGAGCCACCCAGCCAGCAATGTGGCACGACCGTGCCACATGGCACGGTGGGGTCGTGCCACATAGGCACGGTTGTGCCTCTTCCTATTCTGCCACGCGCTGTTCGTTCCCGTCTCGCGTTCTATTTAAGGCCTTCGTCGGGGGGTCGCTCGGGGGCTCTCGCTGGCGATTTTAGACTAGTTTTAGTTTAGGTTTTAGCCAATAAAAATGTCAATAGGAGAATTAGATTAGGATGTTTTTAGATTGTATTTTGATTCGAAGCTTTGGATTTCAAGTTCATCAATTGAATCAAGCAAAAGTTTCTCCTTCTTTCTCTCTTTATTTCACATTTTTGTTCTTGTTTTGGTTTTGTTAGTTTAATTCTCGAATTCGATTTGTTTAGTTTAGATGTTTAGTTTTGATTGTTCTTTTATGCTTATTAGATTGATTGGATTAGATTGGTTTTCATTCTTCTCCCTCTCTTGTTCATGTTTGCTTTCTTATTTGTTAGTTTAGGTTTGAATTTGGGTTTTTGTGCTTTGTTGATGTTTAGTTGTTAGTCTGTGTTGATTTGGATTGTGATTAGCCTCTTGATGACTAATTAACCTTGTATTTGGCACAGCCGTACCCAATCTATGCCTAGAACTTAGAGTTTTTCTTCACACCCGCCAAGTGTTTGATGAAATGCATGAGAGTGCTTTCATCCATATTTTTCGGCGATTGACTTATGCTGAGAGGTGAGGTCAATTAGCTAGTGTGGGAGAGGGAATAGCCGAGTTCGGGACATGAAAATAGCATCTGAATCGAGCTAGGTCCGGGGTTGCTAGTTTTGTGGTCTAATTAGGCTAACCCTATGAAAATAGGTGGTTAGGCTAATTAGACTAGCTCATGATCCTTGAGAAAGGGCTTGGGTGGTCTTGGATGGTGCAACCGATCATCTCTAGTTCGTGATGTAGTTTGGGTAGGTTATGACTCGTCTCAATTAGTTAGTTCGTCCATTAGTCAAATCACAACTCCAAGTCGCTTTTTCTATGTTTGTTAGCGTAGTTTAGTTTACCCTCTTTTTCCTTCGATCTTACCTAGCTCGAGATGCTTTAGTTAGCCTTGGTAGTTGGAAATACAACTCTCTGCGGACGACACCCTAAGTACTCAACGATACACCTTGCACTTGGGGTTTATAAATATTAAAACTGTGTTTTTTTCCCTAACAAGTATAGTGATGAGTATTCCCGCCTGTCACGCGGGCGACCCAGGTTCGTTCCCCGGCAACGGCGCCAAAAACTTGTTAGGGAAAAAATGGATGAAAGCTCTCTCAAGCATTTCATCGAACACTTGGCGGGCATGAAGGAAAACTCTAAGTTCTAGGCATAGATTGGGTATAGCTATGCCAAATACAGGATTAATTAGCCATCAAGAAGCTAATCACAATCCAAATCAACACAAACTAACAACTAAACATCAACAAAACACAAAAACCCAAATTCAAACCTAAACTAAAAAATAAGAAAGCAAACATGAACAAGAGAGGGAGAAGAATAAAAACCAATCTAATCCAATCAATCTAATAAGCATAAAAGAACAATCAAAGCTAAACATCTAAACAAAACAAATCGAATGCAAGAATTAAACTAACAAAAATCAAAACAAGAACAAAAACGTGAAATAAAGGGAGAGAGAAAGAGAAACTTATGCTTGATTCAATTGATGAACTTGAAATCCAAAGCTTCGAATCAAAATACAATCTAAAACCATCCTAATCTAATCCTCCTATTAAGGTTTTTATTGGCTAAAACCTAAACTAAAACTAGTCTAAAATCGCCAGCGAGAGCCCCCGAGCGACCCCGTGAAGAAGGCCTTAAATAGAACGCGAGACGGGAACGAACAACGCGAGGTAGAATGGGAAGAGGCCCGACGGTGCCTATGTGGCACGGCCCCACCGTGTCAGGTGGCACGGTGTGGGCATGCCACATTGCTGGCTGCCTCTGCGGCTGGCTTCCGTTTCTCCGTCTTTTCGCCTATTTCGATCCTTTTTCGCCCCTTTTTGCGGGATTTGCTTGGTTCAACTTATTATCTGCAAGAATAAACAAAACAAGTAAAAATCTCAAAGAATACTTAATAAATCAAGAAAAACTCTAAGGATTACGTTATTATATGAGCTAAGATTAGGCGAAAACGAGATGTAAAAGGCGACAAATTATCGCCCAACAAATACCCCCACACCTATCTTTTGCTCATCCTCGAGAAAAACAAAAGGAAAACTAATATAGAAACCTAACTCACTTTCACAGGAATCGCGATTGCATGTAGCATATGCAACAAGCCATTTAAACCCCTTGGTCACCCCAAGTTGACGAGTAAGGTCCCGTGAGGGTTTGCAGAAGATATACCCACAAAATCTCAAAAAGGAAAAACAAAGAAAAGAGAAACAAAAATCGAAAAAATGAAAAAGGCAAAACACAATACATACATCAAGGTAAACTATACATGTTTGGATCAACCAAAACCTCCTAGTAACTCAAGTATCAGTCTATACACAAGCATTACATGCATTTCAGGATACATCGTCCAAAAGAATGGCATCCAGACATCAGCTTTTCACCCCACAACGCATGAAAACATTGAATCCATCCTGGTGCCTGGTGTGCAAGTGTATCATCACCCTGAGACTTTGGCTTACCGAAATCAAACTCAGTCCCACTTAACTAACACAAGCTACCTTATTGAGTTTGCTAGCGTGGAAAACAAGCTTCCCCATTAGCAATATTGCCTCAAAGGGTAGCACCCAGTAGCGCATGCCTCAAAGGGGTACTTGTTGTTCTAAATTCTTTTCTTCCCCACTTTTTTTCTTTCCATTATTTTTTTCATTACAAACTGTTGCCACGCCTCAAAGGGATACACCTAGTAGCGCTTGAATTTGTTTGTTTTTGCTTTTGTTTTTGGAAAAGGGGGTGCAAGCACATACAAAGGGAACTGTGCAGTAGGCAAGTGGGAAAGACGATCATGGAAGACTAAGAGTATAAGGTAATGATAATATAATAGTCAGGATTGGATTACAAGATTACAATCGACTGTTGGGGTTAGAACTGAGGCCTAAAATGACAGACTGGGATGAATATCTATCATGCACATTTACATATATACGAGCTAATAACCAAGGTACCGGAGATTAAGGCTGATTAAAATAGCACAAAACTCCCTTAAAGCCCAAAAATTAAGGAAAATTATACAAAAAAGAGAAAATGAAAAAAAAATAAAAACAAAAATTTTCACAAAAACAAGAATAAAAGGGGAGATGACCCCACCCCCATACCTAAATCTCACAATGTCCTCATTGGGAGCTGAGAGTCATCACCAACCACACAACACACAAAACAAAAAAGACAAAATTACACAAGAATAATAAACCGACACATATATACACAGGCTAACACCCTTTCCTATAAATACAATCACGCCCAATCAACAATAAGATCACACATATATACAAAACTAACACCACCAAAAACATGTATAAACCAACCCATCAACACCACCAATCACAACACACAAATATCCAGAAAAACACAAAAATGGTGATCATAGCCATCAATGGCGCAACAACATCCCAAATTTCAACTCAAGATGATCACCAATCAAAACACAATCCTAATATCCACAACTAAACAAAAACAAAAAGAGAGGAAATAAATAAAAGAAAAATAAAAATAAGGGGGAAGAGTGAGAACGATTATACCAGGTCGGGTACTGAATGTACCCAAACTACGCCTCCCTAGGATGGTGCGGTGGAAGCCGAAGGAGCATCAGCCACTCATCATCATCGTTCAGGACTCGAGTCGTCAACTCGGATGCGATCAACGTTCGCAGAAGCTTATCGCGTGCCTTTGCATGCGTCTCAAATGGGTGTAAGTAAGAGAACACTAGTAAAGATGCAACAAATAGAGTTAGTGTCCTCTCAATCTTATCAAATGCCATAGGAAAATCGAAATAAGAATCAAAGAAAGTGGTTGACTCAATTTTCCTAGGCATGTCCTCTAGGTATGCACAATAAGGGTCCAATGAGGGATTATACCCTCGAATGTCACCTAGGGACTCATGGAATGCATGTAATTGGAAGGGTGTGGTGGAAAGTAAGGGGGATGAAATGGGGGTCAAGTCAAGTGGCTCAGTGCAAAGTGGGTCAATATGGTCAATACTATGTGCGGCACCAACCACCAAACTGTCATCACACAACTCCTCGAATGGAGCCTCCTCAAGATATGACTCAACCAATATAAGTCCTCCTGACCAAGAAGGTAAAACATCCTCTACAGAACTAGCATCACCCCCAGAGGTCTCGCCTATCTCTAACCTCGTGCACTGAGCTAAAGGGAGGGGAGAAGCATGTAAGGTCCAAGCACTGACACTAGTGCCCATAGGTGTGCTAGAAAAGGATGGAGCAACAAACGTCAATAGGGTCAAGGGAGGGTCAAACACTTCCTCTAGGTCGGTCAAGGGTGCATCATCAACAACATTAGACTCTAGGGGAAGGAAAGACTCACAATCATCATAGAGACGATCCTCAAGTCTAGGACAAGGTAGACTAGGGTCGGTCTCATGCAATAAACTCCACTCCCTCATCCTACTAGCAAAACGCTCATGTTGCTCATTCATTGTCCTTATCATGGCATCAAGTCTAGCATGACATTCATTGGAAACATCATAATAGGGACAAGAATTCACATCATGGTCAAAAGATTGGCAAAAAGAGCACAACACATGAGGGTAAGAAGAATAGTGATGATATTGGTTTCTAGCATCATAAGATTGCCATTGATGCCAAGCTAGAGACTCAAACAAATCCCACATGTCATCAACATCTAAGGAACACAAACCACCATAACACACGAACTCAAGGATGGCTCGAGTCTCAGGTGAGGTCAATTAGCTAGTGTGGGAGAGGGAATAGCCGAGTTCGGGACATGAAAATAATATCCGAATCGAGCTAGGTCCGGGGTTGCTAGTTTTGTGGTCTAATTAGGCTAACCCCATGAAAATAGGTGGTTAGGCTAATTAGACTAGCTCATGACCCTTGAGAGAGGGCTTGGGTGGTCTTGGATGGTGTAACCGATCATCTCTAGTTCGTGATGTAGTTTGGGTAGGTTATGACTCATCTCAATTAGTTGGTTCGTCCATTGGTCAAATCACAACTTCAAGTCGCTTTTTCTATGTTTATCAGCGTAGTTTAGTTTACCCTCTTTTTCCTTCGATCTTGCCTAGCTCGAGACGCTTTAGTTAGCCTTAGTATTTGGAAACACAACTCTCTGCGGACGACACCCCAAGTACTCAACGATACACC
>JACYFF010031956.1:14675486-14746144 GCA_017589665.1 Selenicereus undatus | reverse complement strand
GGTGTATCGTTGAGTACTTGGGGTGTCGTCCGCAGAGAGTTGTGTTTTCAACTACCAAGGCTAACTAAAGCATCTCGAGCTAGGCAAGATCGAAGGAAAAAGATGGTAAACTAAACTACGCTAACAAATATAGAAAAAACGACTTGGAGTTGTGACTTGACCAATGGACGGACCAACTAATTGAGACGAGTCATAACCTACCCAAACTACCTTACGAACTAGAGATGATCGGTTGCACCATCCAAGACCACCCAAGCCCTCTCTCAAGGGTCATGAGCTAGTCTAATTAGCCTAACCATCTATTTTCATGGGGTTAGCCTAATTAGACCACAAAACTAGCAACCCCGGACCTAGCTCGATTCGGATACTATTTTCATGTCCCGAACTCGGCTATTCCCTCTCCCACACTAGCTAATTGACCTCACCTCTCAGCATAAGTCAATCGCCCAAAAATATGGATGAAAGCTCTCTCAAGCATTTCATCGAACACTTGGCGGGCGTGAAGGAAAACTCTAAGTTCTAGGCATATATTGGTATGGCTATGTCAAATACAAGATTAATTAGCCATCAAGAGGCTAATCACAATCCAAATCAACACAAACTAACAACTAAACATCAACAAAACACAAAAACCCAAATTCAAACCTAAACTAACAAATAAGAAAGCAAACATGAACAAGAGAGGGAGAAGAATAAAAACCAATCTAATCCAATCAATCTAATAAGCATAAAAGAACAATCAAAACTAAACATCTAAACAAAACAAATCGAATGCAAGAATTAAACTAACAAAAATTAAAACAAGAAGAAAAACGTGAAATAAAGGGAGAGAAAAGAGAAACTTATGCTTGATTCAATTGATGAACTTGAAATCCAAAGGTTCGCATCAAAATACAATCTAAAACCATCCTAATCTAATCCTCCTATTTAGGCTTTTATTGGCTAAAACCTAAACTAAAACTAGTCTAAAATAGCCAGCGAGAGCCCCCGAGCGACCCCCTGAAGAAGGCCTTAAATAGAACGCGAGATGGGAACGAACAACGCGCTGTAGAATGGGAAGAGGTCCGATCGTGCCTATGTGGCATGGCTCCACCGTGCCAGGTGGCACGGTGTGGGCATGCCACATTGCTGGCTGCCTCTACCGGTTGGCTCCCGTTTTTCTGTCTTTTCGCCTATTTTGATCCTTTTTCGTCCCTTTTTGCGGGATTTGCTTGGTTCAACTTATTACCTACAAGAATAAACAAAACAAGTAAAAATCTCAAAGAATACTTAATAAATCAAGAAAAAATCTAAGAATAATGTTATTATATGAGCTAAGATTAGGCGAAAAAGAGATGTAAAAGGGTACAGATTATCGCCCAACAATCACACACCATACCAGTTGTGCGGATACTCCTCACCAAAACGGAAGGGTTGAATGTAAACATTGTCATATATTAAATGTGGCCAGGGCACTTCGATTGCAAACTCACATCCCTTCGGAATTTTTGGGAGAATGTGTGCTCACCGCAGCATATTTAAACGATAGAACACCGAGCAAACTGTTAGGAGGAAAGACTCCTTACAAGATCATCTTTCATAAGGAATCTTTTTATGATCAAATTAAGGTTTTTGGTAGCCTATGCTATGCTAAAACCATATGAAAGGAAGTGATAAATTTGCATCACGTAGTAGATGTAGCATAATGGTTGGTTGTCATTTCGAAAAGAAGGCCTAGAGGCTATATGATTTAGAAACCAATGAATTCTTTGAGAGTCGAGACACAGTGTTTCATGAAGGAATTTTCCCTTTCAATGAAGAAAAATTAGCTACTAAATATTTGCAAGGAAGCGAATTGGGTAACATTCCGAGTCAATATCAAGAAGCTGGATATGACCATCTTCTGGATATGACCCAGCAGGCGACCCACCCTTTGGAAGGTCTTGATCCAGCACCGCAGCCTGGAGAGGGGAAAGCAACCTCAAGTCTCGGCCTGAAGCGCAAGCAGAAGACTGCAGCAGTGGGCTCTCCTCTGGGCCTGATGGAATACGGTCCAACATGGGGCTTGATGAAAGGAGGAGTAGGCCGCTCAACCCTAGCAATGCCAAAGCTCTTGAATTGGGCCTAGAGCCCAGCCCGTCTATTCCCATAGGAAACAACGCACCCAGCGAACCCAGGCGTGGCCAAGCACCCAGACGTAGTCAATGCCCTTACAAAGCTCTAACCCACTTCAATCAGTACCTCTGCTACAATGCATGTTCTAAAAACCCCATCTCTATAGCGTCATCTCTCCAAAAGGAATCCTTAGGTACGCTTTATCCTTTAAAAGATTATGTCAATGTACAAATTTTTCTCCTTCTCATCGACAATTTCTAACTGCCATTACTAAGATTGTAGAACCTAGATTTTATCATGAAGTCATGCAAGATGAAAATTGGCGCAAAGCCATGGCAGAGGAAATAAAAGCCCTGGAAAAAAATTAGACTTGGTTAATTGAGAATTTTCAACTTAAAAAAAAGCCAATTAGCTGCAAATGGGTCTACTGGGTAAAGTACAAGTCAAATGGTACTGTTGAACGATACAAAGCACGCCTGGTAATCCGAGGCAATCATCAGATTGAAGGATTTGACTGTAGTGAAACCTTTGCATCCGTTGCAAAGATGACTGCTATTCGTTGTTTCTTAGTAGTGGCTATAGTGAAAGGTAGGGGACTGCATCAACTGGATGTCAACAATGCTTTCTTACATGGAGATCTCGAAGAAGTATACATGAAGCTACGTCCAAGTTTTGAGGGCACAGGAGAGAGCAACGTTTGTCTTCTTAAAAAGTCTCTTTATGGTCTAAAACAAGCACCGAGACAATGGTTTGCCAAGCTGTCTTCAAAACTGTGTGAATATGGGTTTGTACGCTCATATGTGGACCACTCTTTGTTCACATATTGCACGGGTCATATTTTTATGAGTGTCTTGGTATATGTTGACGACATTGTGCTTGTAGGAAATAAGACTAAGGCTTGTGCAGATTTCAAAAATTATCTCAACACATGCTTTAGTATTAAATGCTTAGGCCAACTAAAATATTTTTTGGGAATTGAGGTAGCTAGAGGCCCATAAGGGTTATTCCTCAGTCAAAGGAAATATGCCCTGGAAATCATTGATGAGTGTGGCCTTTTGGGTTCGAAGCCAGTTGATTTTCCCATGACACAAAATCATCGCCTGACACGAGCACGAGGAAAGCTTCTAGCCGACGCAACTCAATATTGCAAGTTCATTGGACGCTTGATCTATCTGACCATCACAAGACCGGATCTCACATATGCAGTTCCCATCCTTTCCCATTTCATGCAAGCACCTCGGGAGGAACACATGGATGTTGCAAGACCAGTACTATGCTGCATGAAGGGTACAGCAGGTCAAGGAATTTTGCTTAGATCAGGTAGCACTCTTCAACTCATTGGTTTTTGTGACTCAGACTGGGGTGCCTGCCCCATCTCGCGGCAATCTCTTAGGCTACTTCATCATGTTGGGAGGATCGCTTGAATCATGGCGTAGCAAGAAGCAAATCACGATATCCCACTCTTCAGCTGAAGTAAAATATCGATCCATGGCACCCACCACTAGTGAATTGGTCTGGTTAAGGCCATTCCTAGCATTTTAGATTTACATGCTCCAACTTAAGGGGGAAGTATTAGGAGATAGATTTTATATTTTATTGTAGATTTATTGCTTTCATATATTTGGTGGAATTAAGAGAATTGATAGGTTTCCTATATGCGATAGAAGACTTGCAGAGCCACGCTAGGTCAGTCATGCCTCTCAATGTAATTAAGTATATAAATTGACATCAAACTTGTTTAATAAAGACAAACAAGAAGAGAGAAAGAATTCAATGATTAGTCAATAGAACCTCATATTATGTTGTGATATTATCAAAACCAAAACTAATTGTTAATAGAACCTCATATTATGTTGTGATATTCATGATACTCAATATGAGACCTCTTTTGTTTGTCCTTTGTTAGTTGTTCGTCATGGCTTAGGGTCTTAGTTTATGGTCGTACATTGAATCTAGAGCGATGAATAGGTTCACCGAACCATTTAACTAAGTCGTTAGTTGGTTAAACCATCGACCACAACTTCAAAACGTATCTCTTTGAATTATTAAAGTGATACGTAAAGTTTGCGAGTTCGTTTAAATGCTACATCGGTTTAAACTTGAAATGAATTTACCAAACGCGACGCATGTGGCTGATTTGTAGAACCACACTGCTACAGTTCTTTTTAGTGAAACTAGTTATGAGTACGTGGCAAACTGGCGGCTTTTGAACGTGTTTTAACCCTTTTATGTGAGATTGGAAGCTTAGTTGGTCGTTAATTCGTGCACACGCGTACTTTGGCAAAATGAGTGGTTAAAGTTCTAAAGAGGGATTGTTTTTGTGAAAGTTGTGTTTATGTGAAAACACTTTGTTGTTGAAAAAAATGAAATAAAAAGGGCTTGCATAGTTGGGTTCCAAAGAATTGTGCAGCCTATGCGTTCTAGGCCAAGGGATTCCCAACGCTTTCTAGGTTTTTAGAGATTAACCTTTACCTTGCAGGTTAATATTACCCTGATGAGGGTTAAGTGTACTATAGACATTAGTGTGTCCAGGGAACCTAAGTGTCTAACGGGTATGCATCTCACCCGTATTGAGAAGGAACTAATAACTAGCAGCCAAGAGAGTGAATTTTAACCCCAAATAGTGTTTTAAAAGCATTTCAGTTTCATTATGCTAAAAGTTACAGAAAGTGATTTCTTACTTATTATGTGTTGAAAACTCTTCATTGAGGACTATGTTATTACAAATGTTTGGAAATATACATGTACTCCTTAAAAGAGTTTTTGTTGAATTCCAAATGGCCTTCTTGTGAGTAGTGATTGCCTTTATAAGTGTTCGCTTTGGTTTAAGTGAAGGTTAGTGTGTCCTGGGAACCTAAGTGCCTAACGGGTATGCATCTCACCCATATTGAGAAGGAACTAATGAATAGTAGCCAAGATTATGAATTGTAATTCATTAAATGAAGTGTTGTGAATTTCTAAGGGTTTTGACCCCAAATAGTGTTTTAAAAGCATTTCAGTTTTATTCTGCTCAAAGTTGCAGAGAGTGATTTCTTACTTATTATGAGTTGAAAACTCCTCATTGAGGACTATGTTAGTGCAAATGTTTGGAAATGTGCATGTACTCCTTAAAAGAGTTTTTGTTGAATTCCAAATGGCCTTCCAGCGAGTAGTGATTGCTTTTATAAGTGTTTGGTTTTGTTTAAGTGGAGGTTCTTGCCCTTACTTCAGTTGGTTACTCTAACTGAACTATTTGTTGGGAAGTGTTTCTATGTGAACCAAATGACCTACTATCCTAAATGCTTAGGTATTAGCTTGAATCAACTTGCTATTGAGTCACGCACGCCTATTATGTGATATTGCGTAATTGTAATGTGTAGTTGTCATTATAAGGTAAATGGGCAGTTGGTTAATAGACGTAAAGATTCCGTTCTTTGAATTAAGGAGGGGAAAGGGGTGCCTTATGAATTCTGAGGATTATTAAGAGACTATTGGATATGGGTGACCATGTTTGGTTTAATATGTGATATTAAATATCAATCTGTGGGTGAATGCCAGACCTGGAAAAAAATGACCCGAGACTTGACACCCGAACCGAACAACCCGAACCCATACCCAAACCGACACCGGAAATGGGATGAGCTGATTTCGACCCGAGCGTTCGTAGTAACCCGACCCATAACCAAACATAACCTGAAATCTAGCATGACCCAAAATGACCCAAACCCGAAATGACCCGACCCAATTCAAACCCGATCCAGAGTGACCCGACCTGAAGTGAATGAACATGAATAACCTAAATCTGAACTTAATTGTACCCGATTAAAACCGATCCGATTATTTCCCAGCTCAATTGTACCTTAATAAATCCCGAACAACCCAGTATATCCGATCTGAATATAACCCGAGTCAAGTGAGTGACCGAGTGTGAGGCAGGGTTTTCAATTTTTAGCCTTTTTTTTGTTAAAATTCGAAAATTATTATTATTAGTAACATTTTTTTGGGTTTTAGACTTTTGGGCTGGGGGAAATTTTGAATTTTTCAAACTCAATTAGTTGAGTTTAGGAAGGAAAAGCAAAATAACTTAGGAGGGAAATTTTACAAATGAAATCAACGGAAAACTTAAGAGGAAAAAAATAAAATAGTTAATAGTTTTAAATTTTTTATTTGATAGACATGTTAGTAAAAATATAAGAGAAAAATATTTGGTCAAAATAAGAATTAAGAAAAGATAAGTATAAGTAACAAATTATTAAACTTATTAGGGTCTAGCAATCCTATTTTACTATTTAATTCACTTAATGACTTAATGCACGGTATGATTATAATATCATTATGCGAGTACCATAAAAAATACTATACAATTGATCTACGATACTAAATCATCTTCATAAAATGTCAAACTCTACATAGTCATATTCAAGAATGTATGTTTGCATATGATCTCATCATAATGTGACTTATTTGAATTTTAGATAATTAAATTCCAAATCTTGAGTTTCGATAATCAACATTCACAATCACGTAAATGTAATGGCGTAATACTAATTAACCCATACTCATATATTTCATTTGCTTTTGAGTATTGACTCACTGGACACATGTAGATCAAGTTGTTAATCTCACAAAGATAAATATTTGGATCTTGATGTATGATCACTTAGTGAGCTATCAAAAGAACATTGAATCAATTATTGAAAATGTTGACTTGAACCAACCTGTTTCTATTTACCAACTCCAAATATGAAAAATGTGAAATAAAAAAATTTATTATTTTCTTTCTGTTTTGGTAATCTTTCAAGGTAATTTGGTACTGAGCCTCACAAATGAGACAATTGACTCATGATCGGTATTAGGTTGGTGCACCAGTTTTGTCATAGCATGACCTCAATTGAGATGCTTAAAACTTGACTTAATAGCCCATAATTCTTTGGATAATTACACAGCGCATATGATATACGGCCATGCATGGATTATATTTGTAATTTACTAAGTTTTACGGTAAATTTATAACTAAGCCCTAAAATTTTCCGTTACAAAAGTCCCTTTTGATTTTACTTTAACTTATATATACATATATATATATATATATATATATATATATATATAAATATATATATGTGTGTGTGTGTGTGTGTGTGTGTGTGTGTGTGTGTGTGTGTGTGTGTGTGTGTGTGTTTGTGTGTGTGTGTATGTGTATGCGTGTGTATGTGTATTATACAAGTAAAAAAAAAACAGTGTTTTAAATATAAAACATAGACTTTAAAATGTTAACATATGAATTAAAAGAAGAGTATAAAATAAATGGGCTTGTTTAATTAAATGAGCTCTACCTTTTAAATATAATTTAAGAGTAAAAATGAATACATTGAAAATAAACACTGACATGAAATTAATCCGACTTAGTTTATACCTGATCCGATTTACAACCGACCCAGTATTCACCTGAGCATTGAGCCAACTCCCCCCGACCAAAATTAGACTCGACCCATATCCGATTCGAACTGGGCTATCGTAGACAAGCCGAAACAGACCCGACCCAAACTTCACCCTAATCGAACCCATACTCGACCCGAACATGGTTGACCTGAAAGTGATCGAAACCCGAACTTCATCCAAACCAAACCCCAACCGGAATCGAAGACGGTTGAGCTGAAATTGACTCGAACCGAACTAAGACTCGACTCGTACCCGATTCGAATGACCCATTTACCGGGTCTAGTGATTGCTACTTAAATATATTGTATGCAACTGTTTTGTTTTTGGGGTTGAGAATCATTCACTGAGCTTGTGGTAGCTTATCCCCTCTCTATTCCCCTTTTCCTCATGTTCTTGAAAATACAGGTAGAAGCTGGTTCATGTAAGCCGAGCCAGAATCTCCCTCTTCGCTTTACAAAAGAGTTACATGTATAGGTACGTAGGTTTATGAGTTTAATGATGTAACATGATGTATTCATTAATTTGTGAGCATATGTAAGTTGATTAAAGCAGTTCATGTGTTGCATATTGATTAGAGTCGGTCTGAATGGTCGTGTGGGTCAATCACCTGAGTAGTCAGTTTTCTTGTAAGTTTTTCTTAATTGTTGTTTTTGAGATGTAAATCCTAGTGCTGCTGATGTGTGACACATTGAGTTGTACCTCTTATTTCTCTCTTTTATTGAACTTTATACTTAGTGTACTTCCACTACTAAAACATCTGCATTTTTTTGATGGAAAATGTCGACCGAAAAAGAGACCGTCGGATAGGCCGACGGATATGGCGACAGAAGGACGGAAAAAGCAAAAAGGGGAGACGAATATTCCGACGAACGATTATTTTGTCGAAATTTTCGACAGAATTCGACTGTGCTGTCGGAATTCCGACGAAAATCCGACGGATATTCCGTCGGTCCTCTGGTGAAAATTGACCAGTTGTCTGCAGCAAAAGGGGGGACTTTTTTTTTTAAAAAAAGATTCCTTGTCCGACAGAATATTCCGTCAGACATGACCATCCGACGGAATATTCCGTCAGACCATCTTTGAAACCCAGAAATCGGGTTTCATTTTCGGCACCCCACGCTAAAGAGAGAGAGAGAGGGCGACGTAGAGAGAGAAGGAGAACAGCACCACCACTGCCATCACCGCCCAGCCCGCCGTCACCGTCGTCATGTGAAGCCGCCGTCGCACGGCCGGCCACCACCCAGCTTGCTGCAGCCGAGCCGCCTGCCACCCCCATTCGACCACCACCACTTTTCTCTTCCAAATTGAAGTATGTGATGTTTATATAATTTGTAGTAAATTTTTTTATGAATTTGACAAATTTGAGTTAGAATTTAACAATTATGTAATAATTTGTATTTGTTGTTGCAATTTTATTGAGTTATTTGTAGATTATGGGTTTTGAATTTGGTTGTGTTGATGTGAATATTAAAGTTTAATATGTAAATGTTGTTTGTTTAGGTTATAGTAGATATGTTTATGAAATTGAGAAATTGAAGTTACAATTTAACAATTATATGGTAATTTGTGTTAGTTGTAGAAATTTTATTCAATAATTGATGGATTTTGAATTTTAAATGTGGTTGTGTTGATGTGAATGTAAAAGTAATTATTGAGTATTATTAGCACGTAATTGTGTGGATGATATAAAAATTTGATTGAATGTTATTTTTTGGAACTTATTATTGAGAGTTTTGAATTTGTAACTTTAGAGAATTTCATAGTGGAAGTGGATGTTTGGTGTGGCTAACTCGTAGAATTTATGATGGTTACAATTAATAGTGACTATTTAGAAAAATTCGAATTCCCCCTCCCTTGTTTTGTTCTGTTTCGAATTTTGCTAGACTTAGCAATGGCGATTCAGCCATTAATGGTATGGGCTGAGCTATAAAACAAGGAAGCCTGAGATTCATTAGGTAGTTTTGATTTATTCCCTTCCCCCCTTGATTCGAGTTTGCTTGAGGCAGAGGAGTTCACACGGCTGAGGCAGTGTCGGGCGTCCTGTTTTGTTCTGCTGAAGGTATCGAATTTCATTGCTTGTTTGAGTAGTAATTTGATTAATCGTATCGAATTTCATTGCTTGTTTGAGTAGTAATTTGATTAATCATGCTCTTGATTATCATGCTAGCTTAATCACGCTCTAGTTTTAGCAAGTTTCTTGCCTTTTTAATTTCAGTTTTTAGTGATCTAATGTTGTTAGTTTTAATTTCAGTTTTGATTATCATTTAGTTAGTTTTCTGCTAATGTTGTTAGCTGATGTTGGTAGTTGAATCTGGTGGCTTGATGATGTTGATTAAATGCTCTTGATTGTGGTAGTTGATTGAGGTTGAATGATGAGTAAGGTAATGCTTGTTCTAGTAATTCGATTATGATCGCTTTGGAAATTAAATGGGTGTTTCTGATTTTGGCAATTTCAGATTGATAGGGTTGATTGCTTTGATCTTTGATAGTTGTTTATACTTAATAGGTTATGGTTATTGCTTCATTTTTTATGGTTATGCTTAGTTGTAGGATGGTGAATGCTTAGGGTTAAATACTTAGTTGACCTAGGAATTTAGTTCTCTTGAATGATTTTCATTTGGTTTAAGTTAAGTAGTCAATTCATCTTTTTTTTTTAAGTGACCTAAATCCTTCCATCGTCCCTGTGGATCGACCCTCAAAGTACTACGATAATAATCGTATGCTTGAGGTTTCTCTTTTCTTTAGTTTATTTTTCCACCCCCTCAAAAACCACCAACAATTTTGGCGCCATTGCCGGAGATGACGGCATGAGATTTGGTCGTTGTTTTTTGTTTTTGTAGCTACTCTCTTTCGTTGCTTTGTTTTGCTGATTTCATTAGTAGTTGTGAGTTGATTAATTAGTTGTTGTGATTTGTTTTGGTTGATGTCTCTAATTTTGGTATCGTTTTCCTTAGTTTAGTCTTTTTCTTGAAAAAAACCCCAAAAATCCAAAAACATTTGAAAACCTTCAAAAATCCGAAAAAAAATGAAAAAGCTTAAAAACCCAAAAACATTTGAAAATCTTGAAAAATCCAAAAAAATTAGAAAATTCAAAAACCCAAAAAAATTGAAAAATTGAAAATCCCTAAAAATTGAATTTTTTTTGAAAAACCTGAAAATTTTTCAAAATGCCAGTTTTTAATGTCCCGCAATTTGAGCGCAAACCTTTTTGGAATTATTTTTCAAGGCTTAATGATTATCATGCTCAACTGAATCGTAATTTTGAAAAATGGGAAATTTGTGAGCTTATTATTGAGGGTCTAAATGTTGAGTCAAGGAGTTACATCGATTCAATTTTTCCTTGAGGTTTCAATGAATTATTTTCTAAAACTCAAAATAAAGTTTGGGATTTCTTTGAAAAATTAGCTTGGGAAACCTATGCGTTCGAACAAGCTAATGAAACTTTTGGATACCCAACTCCTGGAGAGTATGATTTTCATACTAATTCTTACCCTTTAGAGCACTTTATGAATTCCTATGACTCATGTAACTCTTATATGCCTCCTGTTTCGTGTGACTATTGTGAATCTCCTGATCATTATGCTTACACTTGTCCTTTTTGTGATTATATTAATGCTACATGTGCAAGCTTTGAAAAGAAAATCAATGATATGACTGATCAAATGATAGAGACTATGAAATTGAGAATTACTGAATATTCTCAATGTTTTAACTAGATTAGGGAGACTTCCAGTGAGATTGATTTTACTTTAAGATCTCCTAAACCTGATATTAGTCTTTACGAGGATTCTGAACCTTCTTATTCTACTAGGCCTTATTTGAATGAAACCATGCCTTTGCCTAGTTTAGAACAAGAGAGTGACCTCTCTAAGTCTCTATCGACAGACCTTGCACCTTGCACTAGCTCATCACTGATGAACAATCTGATTCGGTTAGTGAGTAAGAAACAAGCATCACATCTATAATTGAGCTTCATGATTTAGATGATTCAAAAGATATTTCACAGGAGTTACATGATGAGACACTTGAACTCACTATGTTTGATTTTGATTATGATATTCTTTGTGCAGAATATGAATCTTTTTCATGCGAGTTTGATGTTACCAAAGGTCTTGATGTGGGTTTTCATGTCGAATTTGAATCGTTCTCTTTTGATCCCATCATCCCTGACCACCTGTTTAAATTATATGATAATATTCTGCATTTAGAATATGAATCTTTTTGTGAGTTTGATGTCGATATGAGTTTGAGTAAGGATTCTGCTGTTGAGTATGAATCATTTTCTGTTGATCCTATTCAAACTGACTTCCTTTTTTATTATTACAAGTCTGATTATGTTGAGTCTGAGAACATTGCCACTGAGACATTTGATTTAGACTAGACTCTTGCACACATTGACCTTAAAGGACTTGTGGATTTAGGACCCTTTGCTTTGCCTAGACAGTTCATTCATGCTAATCCAATTTCTAGGCCATTGACCTCGCCGCTGGTTCCTTTTGAGTATGTTCATTTCATTCTTGATTGGGCCCCACTGTTTGATAAGTTTAAACGGGCCCTTACTTATGCTTTCTTGACTATATGGATGTACTCAATCTGGTTCCAACTCACAGCTTTTCATAGTTGCTATACTATTGAGAGTTAGGCTTCTATATTTGATAAGCTGTTGCGTACTCTAACGAGTTTTGATTTCAATAGCACTTTTTTCAGCTTAATGTGGAGTGGCTGATGCTCCATAAGCTTCATAGTTTTGGTACAACCTGTATCCAACCTAGTATGATCGTTCCAACCTTCTTTTCTTTTCCTTTTCTTTTCTTTCCTTTTTGTACTTAGTTGTAAATATTTAGGATTGTAAATATGTGTGTTCGTTTTGGTTTTAGTTTCGATTCTGGCTTTCTTTTGTGATTTCGTTTTTCTTGGCTTTTGTAAATATGTGTGTGTTTTGTTTTGTTTTGTTTTTGGTTTTGTTTTTTATTTTAGGTTGCGTTCTAGTTGTATACATTTTAGGTTTTGCGGTTGTTTAGTTTATCAGCTTGCTTTTTAGCGCCTTAGTTCCCACAATGAGGACATTGTGAAGTTTTGGTATAGGGGTGAGGTGCCATTTTTGAAATTTTTGATGATTTTTGTTGTTTTTGGGGACATTTGTACTTTTTCTTATTAGTTTCAATCCCCTGTACTTTATTTATTAGCTTGTATATAAATAGGATGTGCATGATAAGTCTCTGACCTCAAATTTGATATTCTAAGCCCTAGTTCTAACTCCAGTTGATCATTATAGGTTGTGTAAATTCAATCCTTGTTTATTCCTTCATCATTATCTTTAGGTCTTAGGTTTCCATGAATGATTCTCCCACTAGCTTGTGACATGATTACTTTGAAAAATTGAAAAAAATTGTATTATAAATAAAGAAAGAATAAAATTTGGAATGACAAGTATCCCTTTGAGGCATGCGCTACTGAGCGTTACCCTTTGAGGCATGTGCTACTGGGTGTTACCCTTTGAGGCAATATTGCTATTGGGAAAGCTTGCTTCAAAGTTAGTACAATAATAACGTAGTTATGTCAGCTAAGAGGGATTGAGTCTAATTCTGATAAACTTAGGCCCTGGGATGATGATACACCTGCACATGAGCACCGGGATGGATTCAGAATCTTTATGTTCAATGGGGTGAAACAATTAGTGCTTTAATGTCATTTAGGAGGTAAAGGGCTTTGAAGTACATTTTATGCATATACAGGTTAATAATTGAGTACATGGGTGATTTAGCTGGTTAGAATTTGTGCATATTTTTCCCAAGTTTTGTACATATTTGTTTTGAGAAAACCCAAAAAGATTTTTCTTTATTTTTGGAATAATTTTGTGGGTATTTCACTTTGAAACCCTCACGAGACCTCACTCGTCCACTTGGGAGTCCAAGGGGTTTAAAGGGCTTGTTGCATACACTAAATGCAATCGTGATTCCTACGACAGTGAGTTAGGATTTTCTTTTCCTTATTTTTTATTTTCTTTTAGTTAGTCTAGTTTATTTTACTCGAGGATGAGCAAAATCTTGGTGTGGGAGTATTTGTTCGTGCCAAAAATGAGCTATTTTTAAGGTACTTTTACACCTATTTTATGCTCGTTTTAACCGTTTTTTTAAGGTTTTTAACTGATTTTATTTTATTTTGCAGATTTTTAATAAATGTAAAAAAAATGGCAAAAATTGCGAGAAAAATAGAGGAAATGTCAGGAATTGAAGAACTGGGCCAAAAATGACATAAACCGGCCCAAGAATTACAAGAGAACTGGTCCAGGAAAACAAGCGAATCGGCCCAACAAAAAAAAAACGGACCGGCCAACCGTCCTCACGTGCGCCTCACGTGACCTCGGTTATTAACCCCCTCCCTTCCTTCTTCTCTCTCCTCCTCACTTGAATTCACCAAACCCCTAAAACACAACCTAGAACCCTAGCCATTTTTGTTCTTCAAATCCTCATCTCGGTTTTCTCTCTCTACCTCATCTCTCTCTCTCTTCCACGACACCAGCACCGTGTCCACCTCCACCGCGATTCACGCTAGCTGCGCCAGCACACACCCTTCGTTGCCCCCATCTTCACCGTCCAGGACGCCATCCCCAATCGACGGTCAAGATTCGAAGAGGTTCGGTATAAAGAGGAAGCAGACGCCATTGATGAGGAAGCTAGGTAATTTCTAGGTAAATTTAGGGTTAGATTAAGGTTTAATTTCAGTTTTAGGGTTAGGTTTAATTTCGTTTTAGTTTTCGTTCATGTCATTCAAATTTTAGGGCAAACTTTGATTTAGGGTTGATCTTAGTTAGTTGCGTTTGAGAATTTCATGTAATTAAGAGCCGATTTTGTCGAATTCAAGTTGACATTTAGATATTTAGTTGCTATTGTAAGAGTTTTGGTCTTGATTTAGCCGAATTTCAGTCAATTCTTCTCCCCCCTTGCTTTTGGGTTGTTCGATGGTTGCATTTTGGGTTCACAGTTCTTGTGAGTATTCACTTGCCTTTGCTGCTTTGTTTCAATTCCATGTTACCCCCGTCCCCTGAATTTTTCCCCAGTTTTTCCCTTCTAAGAATGCTTCAAGATATCCCCTCCCCTGAATAAGTTAGCTTGATGGTGGTTGTTTCAGTTCTTCTGAGATTTTGCATAAGTTAGCTTGATGGTGGTTGTGTTTTGCTTTCGTTCCAAATCCCCTCCCCTGAATCTGCCCTATTCGTCTTCTTTCTCTGTTTGTTAATTCGAAGTTGGTGATAATTTTCTAATGTCAGTTGGCTTAATTAGGTTCAGATCTTAGTTGGCTTAATTAGTGCAAGTTAGTTTCCTTTTCTTTTCAATTATTCCACACTCCCTCAAAATCATCAACAATGACGATGATGGTGATGGTGACGATGATGGTGATGGTGATGATGATGATGATGATGATGATGATGGTGATGGTGATGGTGATGGCAATGGTGATGGGTATGATCCGTACTCTGCTTATAACTATTTCAACTATTAGAACTTCTAACATTTGAAAAATATCATGTTATGTTATGTATATTGGGTACAATGGTTTGGGTTTGTATGTGCCACGATCATCTGGATTTTTTAACACTTTGTAATTGTGATATTGAATGAAAGTAACCATGTGTGATGGTTACTTTTGGAATTAGGTAGAATGTCAATGCGTTTATGTGAAAATTGGTATTTGTACTGGTTGAGTTGAATGAATGTAACCATGTATGGTGGTTACCTTGTTTTTATTCATATACCACATGTGGTGGTTGTAAGGTTTCAAAATTGCAACTTTTGGTGTAAATTGTATTTTGGGCTGGCTGAAGGCGCCCATTTTTTTTATAAAAATTTTTCAAAAATTGCGACCAAAACTCTGATTGGGGACGGCGGAATGTCGACAGAAGGTGACGGATTTCCGACGGACATCCGACGGAAAAATGGCATTTTCCGCTTTTTTTTTTTGAAAAACTCTATCAGATGGGAGGCGACGGATTTTCTTACCGTCGGATGCAAGCGTTTCCTTCGGTGGCCCGTCGGAACCTTGCTCCGACTGTAAAAATTTGCCATCGGAACATGGCCCTGACCCCCCTTATTCCGACAGCTTAATTCGGTCGGCTATTCCGTCGAAAAATCATTTTTCCGACGGAAAAAGCTCCTTTTTCGGTTAGAATATCCACCGAAAAATCAGATTTTTTGGTAGTGTTCTCTGGTGGGTGGCCTATAGAGTTGTGGTTACCAACATGTTGCTATCAAGCTATTTTGGATATCTTTTATGTTCTACCTTTGCAAGGACCCAATGTAAGACTTTAAGCCTAGGTTGAAGTCAACGTTTAGGGAAAACACTGTCCGTTTCACTCTAGAATCTTAGAAATTAGTAATAGATCTAGCCCTAGGAGTAGGGGCATTATAGATGGTATCAAAGCAAGGTCTTGCAACTGAGGTTGCGACCTAAGTCTTGCATTTCATATAGCCATCTAGGTCTTTATTGATTGATACTATTGTCTATGATGTGCTTGTTGATGGGATCGATTAATTGTTATGTGATTTGAATCAACTGATTGATTGGAAAAGTGAGTTATTTAATGACCTAAATGACTTGCATTGTCTTGAGTTAGCTAATTGTTCGCTTTGTGCATGCACTATTGACAATTTAGAATAAGGTTTACCTGGTTTTGAACCCCAAGGTTGGTAATAGTTTACTCTAAGCCTACTCTTTGCCCTTTTGTACGATTTGCTCATCGAGCCCTAAAATGGAGTAAGTGGACGTACGTAGAAGCCGGTAGAGATGTGGGCTAGAAGCCTTTAAACTATTTTTCATTTTCAAAACCATGATCATCTTTTTCGATTTGAAATTTCTATTTAACTAGAAGTACATTTTTTTATTCTACCATTGAATTTGTGTGGTTGTGCTACATGTATTTAAGCCTCGTGTTTTAGTTTACCCTACCCTTCAGAATTTCGGGGATGAAATTCTTTTCAAGGGGGAGAGTGTAATAGTCAAGCTTTTTAATTGCGAATTATCTATTTGGGTTAATAATATTTATTAGTGACGCTTTAACATATTAGCTTCAATAGATTTATTTTTATGTGTTAATCAAGTTTTTGAATTTATATGAATTAGTTGTTAAAGCATTCTTGATTTATTATGTGATTGTTTGAATCTAGTAATGAGTTAGGAATTAGGACGATGCGGGGTAAGCCAGTTTAGATGGGGCTAATTGATGCAGAAACCAACTGGGCTTGATCTATTTAGGTCCAAGACCCATCTAGCCACATAGAGCAAACAAAAAGAAAAAAAAGTCAAAAAGAGGGCAAGCTCCATTCTTTTCAAGCAGCAAAAGGGGAGATTGTTCCTCGCTCTGCCCAATTCCAGCCCCGACCAAGAAAGAGAGAGAGAGATAAGAGGGTGGTGGAATGCCAGCGACACACCGCCGCACCAGTTGCCGGTCCATCGTGTCGGTCGTCTCATGCAGCAGCCACCAAGTGGGAGAGAGTGGGAGAGGAGTGTGACACACGGCGCCAACCAGATAGGGCAGCGACGACAGCGACAACCCAACCGGCCACCTCACCGAGGCTAGCGATCAGGCACTGCCGGTCGTGTCTAGTAACACGGAATAGCAAACTCGACCTAGATTCACCCAGTCCAACCCTAAATCGGGTCCTTAAGCTTGGAATTGAGGTGGGTGACTCTTGATTTCCTAAATTACTATAAATTTACAAAGTTTTCTGAATTGTTCATGAGTTGAATTCAATTATGGTGATGAAATTTGAATGAGTTGGGAGGATGAGTAGGAGGTGGATTATATTGCTTGAGTTTAGTCGTAATGATTCAAGGTTGAAATGGTGTTCATTTTGAGGATAATTTGTGAGCGGTGTTGAGAGGAGGGAGTTCGGCTTTAGATGTGTTTGATCGATGTCATTGCAAATGATATAGATATGTGTATCTTAGGTTGTATTTTGGTGTCCAGTTTGTGTTATATTTTACGCCACTAAATGTCATATTATGTTGTGATATTTATGATACTCAATATGAGACCTATTCTGTTCGTCGTTTGTTGGTTGTTCGTCATGGCTTAGGGTCTTACTTTATTGTCGTACCTTGAATCAAGAGCGATGAATAGATTCTCTGAACCATTCAGCTGCGTTGTCAGTTGGTTAAACCATTTACCACAACTTTGAAACGTATCTCTTTGAATTATTAAAGCGATATGTAAAGTTTGCAAGGTCGTTTAAATGCTACATATGTTTAAACTTGAAATGAATTTACCAAACACGAAGCATGTGGCTGATTTACAGAACCAAACTGCTAAAGTTCTTTTAAGTGAAACTAATTATGAGTACGTGGCAAACTGGAGGACCCTTTTATGTGAGATCAGAACCTTACTTGGTCATTAATTCATTCACACATGTACATTGGCAAAATGAATGGTTAAAGTTCGAAAAAGAGATTGTATTTGTGAAAGTTGTGCTTAAGTGAAAACACTTTATTGTTGAAAATAAAAATAAAAATAAAAATAAAAAGGGCTTGCATTATAGTCGAGTTCTAAAGAATTGTGCGGCCTATGTGTTCCAGGCCAAGGGATTCCCGATGCGTTCCGAGTTTCTAGATATTAACCTTTACCTTGCAGGTTAACATTACCCTGACGAGGGTAAAGTGTATTAGACATTAGTGTGTCCTAGGAACCTAAGTGCCTAACGGGTATGCATCTCACCCATATTGAGAAGGAACTGATGAATAGTAGCCAAGATTATGAATTGCAATTCATGAAATGAAGTGTTGTGAATTTCTAAGGGTTTTGACCCCAAATAGTGTTTTAAAAGCATTTCAGTTTTATTCTGCTCAAAGTTGCAGAGGGTGATTTCTTACTTATTATGAGTTGAAAACTCCTCATTGAGGACTATGTTAGTGCAAATGTTTGGAAATGTGCATGTACTCCTTAAAAGAGTTTTTGTTGAATTCCAAATGGCCTTCCAGCGAGTAGTGATTGCTTTTATAAGTGTTTGGTTTTGCTTAAGTGGAGGTTCTTGCCCTTACTTTAGTTTGTAACTCTAATTGAACTCTTTGTTGTGAAGTGTTTCTGTATGAACCGAATGACCTACTATCCTAAATGACTAGGTATTAGAATGAATCAACTTACTATTGAGTCATGTATGCTTGTTATGTGATATCGCATAAGTGTAATGTGTAGTTGTCATTACTGAGGTAAAGGAGTTGTTGGTTAATACACGTAAAGGTTTCCACTCGGTGAACTAAGGAGGGAAGGGATGCCTTATGAATTCTGAGGATTATTAAGAGATTATTGGATATGGGTGATGGTGTTTGGTTTAATATGTGGTATTAAATACCAATATGTTGGTGAATGCTACTTAAACGTATTGTATGCAACTGTTTTATTTTTGGGGTTGAGGATAATTTAGTGAACATGTGGTAGCTTATTCCCTCTCTATTCCCCTTTTCTACAGGTTCTTGAAGAGACAGGTAGGAGTCTGTTCATGTGAACCAAGCTAGAATGTCCCTCTTTGCTTTAGAAAAGAGTTACATGCATATGTACGTAGGTTTATGAGTTTAATGATGTAACATGATGTATTCATTAATTTGTGAGCATATGTATGTTAATTACAACAATTCATGTGTTGCATATTGACTAGCAGTCGCACTGAATGGCCATGTGGGCCAACCATCTGATTACTTAGTTGTGTTGTTAGTTTTTCTTCATTATTTTTTGGGATGTAAATCCTAGTTCTCCGGATGTATGATCCAGTGGCCTGTACCACTTATTTCTCTCTTTTGTTGAACTTTGTACTTGGTGTACTCCAGACATTTGGCACGTAGAGTTAAGGTCTCCAGCATGTAGCCGTTGAGCTGGTTTGGATATCTTTTATGTTTTATTATTGCAGGGATCTAGTGTGAGGCTTTAAGGTTAGCTTATAGTCAAATTTTTTAGGAAAACTCTGTCCGTTTCACTCAAAAATTTTAGAAATTACTAATACATCTAGCCCTAGGGGTAGAGGTGCTATATATTTAATTAGTACCAAGCGTAGTTGAGAGCTTAACAATCCAAACCTAGCCAAAGGCATTAGAGCCACCCCACTTCCTACTGTTAGAGTAATGACAACAAGATAAACTTTTCCTCCCCTCTCTCTCTTTCACACTTGTCCCACATGGAACTATTGGGTGGTGATTTGAGGAGTTCATATATTCCATTCTCCTTGCCTATGTTGAATAACTTGAGACCGGACTTTATGGGGTTGAGGGTGTGTAAGGCCATTACGCGCGCGCGCCGCAGCACGTCCGTTCTGGTCGGGCGCGGCGAGGGCCGCGGGTTGTGGGCGTAATCTATCTTTTTGGGAGAAATCTGTTTAAATATTTTCGTAACAGACTACACTAAATCCTCCGTGAATCGCTCCATACCGTTATAGTCTTCCTAATTTTTCTCCTCACCTTGAATGCTGCTAGATCTTTTGCCTCATTCTATGTTCTTAATGGCCAAATTTTTTGCCTCATCTTACACCATTTTAATGGCTGTGTAACGTTATTTTTTCCCTATAAATAGAGGCCTTAGCAACAGGTCTAAACACACCAGCTCTCACATTTCTCTCCTCTCTTCTTCTTCTTCTATGCATTCTGGGTTACGTACTGTATACTCCAAACTCTTGGCCGTGAAATGCACGCGTTCAAGAGTGCTGAGTTAACCTTGGGGAGCAACCAGCTGTATCGATTTGCACCGTAGTTGACCCGTAATTGCTTTTAAGGCAGTGGTTTATCCCCGACTCAGTTTATTATGTCGATCTTCCACCCATTGTTCTTCTTATTCTTCCAACAATAAAAATTTGAGGCATTTTCGAGAATTGAACCTGGGACCTCTCTGTTTGATCTATTTGTCAACTTCAAATCTGCGAAGATCATATGGACCAAACTAGAGGCGAAATATGGTTAAGATGCTGCTGGAAAGAGGAAATACATCGTTGGCAAATGGCTGCAGTTCCAGATCGTAGGTGACAAGCCGATTATGGAACAAGTTCATGCGTACGAGAACCTATGTGCTGAAGTGCTGAATGAAGGCATAAAGATGTGCGACATTTTACAAGCAAATGTACTGATCGAGAAATTTTTGCCATCTTGGAGCGACTACAGAAATCACCTGAAGCACAAAAAGAATGACCTAACCTTACAAGAACTGATTAGTCATATGAGGACTAAAGAGGCAAATCGACTGAAAGATAAGATGTCTTCCCTGTCCCTAAATTCATCTAAAGCTAACCTTGTTGAATCTTCCGTGCCTTTAAACAGATACAGGTTCCAAGGGAAAAATAAGAGGTATCAGAAGCAATCCAAACCTCAAAGTCTGTTGAAAATAACAAACAGTAAGATCTAGAAGCAGAAGGTTGTCTGTTACGTTTGTGGCAAACCAAGCCACAAGGCATATCAGTGCAACCTTCGCAAATGAGGAGCCTATCACACAAACCAGAAGCCTACCAGACAAATTGCTGCACAAGCCAATCTGATTGAAGACACTGAGATCTTCTGTGCAGTAACACTAGAGGCCAACCTGGTGTCGAATTCCACGGAGTGGATTTTGGATACTGGAGCAACAAGACACTTTAGCGCCAACAAGGATCTAATGCATGACTTCAGAGATGTAGAATTCTTTGAGCATGTTTTTCCTTTGCAAAAGAAAACGCCTAATGTAGTACCTGATGTTATGCCTAAAAATGTGAACTTGCCTACTTCTAGTTCTGATGCTAGAATCATAGTTACTGAACCTAGAAGAAGCAAGAGCCTCAGAACTGAAACCAGTTTTGGACTCGACTTTGTCACTGCATTCCTAGTATAAACCTTTGACAACTTGGACGTAGATGTCATAACTGAAGAATTGGTGTCCATTTTCTTGATTGAGGAAGATCCCAAAACCTATCAAGAGGCTGTAAAGTGCATAGATGTTGCCTTCTGGAGAGAAGCTATTAAAAGTCAAATAGATTCTCTCAAGTCAAACAAAACATGGGAATTGACTGACCTGCCTAAGGGTTGTAGACCTATTAGCAGTAAGTGGATCTTCAAAAGAAGCTGAGGTCTGATGGTCCAATTGATAAATATAAGGCCAGATTGGTTATTAGGGGCTTTGACCAGAAAAAGGGCATAGATTATTTTGACACCTACTCTCTTGTGACCAAAATAGCCACCATTAGATCTTTAATCGTTTTAGCTGCAATTTTTGATCTTGTTATATATCAAATGGATGTCAAAACGGCGCTTCTTAATGGTGGCTTAGAGGAAGAAATTTACATGACCCAACCTGAGGGTTGTGAGGTACCTGGTCAGGAGGACAAAATGTGTAGACTGAGAAAGTCTCTTTACGGTCTAAAGCAGACTCCCAAACAATGGTATGAAAAGTTTGATAGCTTTTTACTGCAAAATGGCTTTGTTGTGAATTTGTCTTATTCATGTGTATATTCAAAATTGATTGAATCAGTTTGTGTACTTATATGTCTCTAAGTTGATGATATGCTGATCTCTGGCATGAATCTACTTCTTGTTAATGACACTAAAAAGCCATTGTCTTCTCTTTTTGAAATGAAAGACATGGGAGAAGCAGATGTGATCTTAGGGTTTAAGATTCGAAAAACCAACACTATTTTTTCATTATGCTAGTCACATTACATTGAAAAGGTGTTAAAGAAATTTGACTGTTTTGATGTAACACCCATGAGAACGCCTTATGATCCTAGCATACATCTGAAAAAGAACAAAGGACCTAGTGTGTCTCAAACTGAGTATGCTAAAATTATAGGAAGTGTAATGTTTCTCATGAACTTTACTCGTCCTGACATTGCCTATGCCGTCAGTAGGTTAAGTCACTATACACATAACCCTAGCCAAGAACACTGGGATGCACTTCTTCGTTTGCTTGAGTATCTTAGAGGTACTATTGATTAGTGTTTGCACTTTAACAAATTTCCTGCTATATTGGAAGGATATTGTGATGCAAACTGGGTTTCCGATAACGGTGAAGTTAGTTCTACTAGCAGTTATCTATTTACTCTAGGTAAAGGGGCTATTTCGTGGAAGTCTGCCAAACAGACTTGTATAGCCCGCTCTATCATGGAATCTGAATTCATTGCTCTTGAGTGGCAGGTCAGGAAGTGGAATGGCTTAAAGGTCTACTAGCAGACGTGCCACTCTGGGCAAAACAGGAAACACCTATTTCCCTACATTGTGACTCGCACGCAGCAATGGAAGTGGCGCACAATAGTGTCTATAATGGAAAGAGGAGACACATCTATATTTGACACAGTGTGGTGAAACAGTTGCTAAAACATGGTGTCATATCCCTACAATATGTGAGATCCGAGAAGAATCTGGTGGATCCTTTTACTAAAGGGTTAACAAGGCGAGTGGTGCTGGAAACGTCGAGGGGGATGGGACTTAAGCCTATGGCTTGAAGTGGTATGGTGGATACCCACTAGCGGTCAAACGAAACCATATTAATCTTCAAGATGCACTATATTCGTGTCCCTATGGCGTGTGGTAGTGCTTAGAGGATGAGCTTACGCTTTTAATGGATTCATACCCACTGTGGGGGTGCTAGTGAGAAGCACTTGATGAATTCACCGTTTGATGATTGTGAGGTTGAGCTATATTATGCTCTTAATAATCCTATAGCCATAGTTATGGTGATGTATGTTGAGATAGACTTGATGGGATTACCTACGTAAGTGTGAAGGTTTGACCACCTTCTATGAGAGACCTAGGCTGTCTCTCTAGAGCACTTATGAGACCCAAGGTGTGCGTGTAGCCATAAAAGCGCCAATTTGTCTATCACGGAGTATGCAGTATCTTAAGGGTTGATATGTATTGTGGGGGTCTCAATCGAGGTCTTTCTAGTTCAAGACTCAGTTCAATAGTTAGACTATTGGTTGTTGCCTCACATCACTAATGTGTCAATTTAAATCGAAAGATATTGACACTTAAGTATCTGACCCACTTTTGCCCAGAATGCCTTTCTTAAATCATTTTGCCTTGTATGCCATTAGTGGGGGACTGTTAGAGTAATGTCAACAAGATAAACTTTTCTTCCCCTCTTTCTCTTTCACACTTGTCCCACATGGAACTAATGGGTGGTAATTTGAGGGGTTCATATATTTTATTCTCCTTGCCCATGTTGAATAACTTGAGACCAGGCTTTATGGGGTTGAGGGTGTGTAAGGCCATCACACGCCCGCGCGCGCCGCCACTGCTCGCCTGTTCGGGTCAGGCGCGGTGTGGGCCACGAGGCGTGGGCCACGAGTTGTGGGCCTAATCTATCTTTTTGGGAGAAATCTGTTTAAACATTTTCGTAACAGACTACACTAAATTCTCCGTGAATCGCTCCCTACCATTATAGTCTTCTTGATTTTTCTCCTCACCTTGAATGTTGTCAAATCTTCTGCCTCATTCTATGTTCTTAATGGCCAGATTTTTTGCCTTATCTTATGCCATTTTAATGGCTATGTAACAGCTATTTTTTCCCAATAAATAGAGGCCTTACCAGCAGGGCTAAACACACCAGCTCACACATTTCTCTCCTCTCTTATTCTTCTTCTCTGCATTCTGGGTTACGTACTGTATACTCCAAACTCTTGGCCGCAAAGTGCACGCGTTCAAGAGTGCTGAGTTAACCTTGGGGAGAAACCGACTGTATCAATTTGCACCATAGTCGAGCCATAATTGCTTTCAAGGCAGTGGTTTATCCACGACTCAGTTTATTATGTCGATCTTCCACCCATTGTTCTTCTTATTCTTCCAACACCTTCTCCTTAGCAAGTTTAAGGGGGAAAAGGAAAACAAAAAACAAAAATCAAAAAAGGGGGAGCTATTGCATTTTACTTTGTAGAAGAAAAAAAAAAGACTTGGAGGAGGTATAATCAAACTAGAGCGACATATGCAAAGAAGTAAAAATGGGGTTTTAGTGTGCACACCCCTAACCCAAACACTCAACGTTTTTAGAGAGAGGGGTGAGAAAGAGAGAAGGGGGGATAACGAGGGGAAGAAGATCAGAAGGGAACCAAGTGGCAGTAGTAGGAGAAGAACACAAGTGAAAAGGGTAACAAGGACATAACACAAGGTAGAGGCACCAAAGGAGAAGAACAAGCAAAGAGGTAGATTGAAGAACTAGAAGCTAAAGCAAATAGTAGCGAGGAAGGAGAAATCAAGATGGAGAAGCAAGAACCATTAGGTCCACCTCAACTACCAAGCAAACCCCTAACTTTCAAATTGGGGAGGCTCTATTCCTAACCTATTAGTAACTTTAAACCCAAAAGAATTTAGTTCATTTGAGAATCCCCTGCATGTGATTAGATTAAGGATAAAAGTACGAAAATTGAAGAGTGAACATGCGAAGGATTTGAGGATGACTTGAGTATGCTGAGTTAGTGCTTGAGGTTATTGTGTATGGGTGCCTGTTGGAGGGAGTAAGAGGAGGTCAATTTGAGATAGTTGTTTTTGTATTTTATTTGTTCAATGAAAAATTCATGTTTAAAGTTGGCTAATTCAATGGGGGATTATAAGCATAAGTTGAATGGCTAAAAAAATTAGATTGGTAGTACCTTGAAATAGGTAGGAATTTGTACGTCCGTCTATTGTTGACATGGTCAACAACAAAGGGGATGTTGCGAATTAGTTCAACAGCCAGTTCAGTTTTGAACCAAGTCAACAAAAGGATTTGCTACTGAACCGCCGTAGTTCTAACCTAAACATATGGTTAAATGATAAACCTCTTGGAAATTAAATGTGTGTTAGTGGAAAAAATAACAACCTCCAAGTTGGTTTTCATAATAACATGTTTAATTGAGTGTCGTCCAACCTCTCACAAGGGTTGCTATGAATTGGCTTAGTTTTGACCTAGGTCAATGAACCGACTTGCTATCAAACCACCGCAGTTTTAACCTAAACATCTAGTTAAATTTTGCATTGCTTGGAAAATTTGTGCTAGTCATAAAAATAACCGACAAGTTGATTTTCACAATAACATGTGCAATGGACTACCGTCCAACCTCTCACACATCCTATCTAGTTGTTTTTGTGGACTAGTTCTCTAATTGTAGTATTGTAGCCTTGAAATCCTAAAAATGGTGGTTAAAAATATCAAAGATTTTAGCCTAGTTTGCTTCATGTTACAATTCCAACTAGTTTTGTGTATGCTTAAAAAGTGGAAATGGTTTCTCTGATTTAGCTATTGTCGTTTTGACTTACTGAATATTAAAGTTCTATGCTAGACTTGATGGGATTATTAATGATTATTGAAACAAGCGTTATGGCCTTTATTTACCAAATACAAACAGCGCTACTTTGTTGAACATAGATTTTAAAGGGATAGTTTAAAAGCGTCGCACTTCTTTGGACTTGGTCTTGCAGTCAAAAGTAGGATATTGTTTGGTTTGGGAGTCCCAATTAGCTTGTGCAATCCAAGCTTATTACTACCTTGACAATTCTTTTGACTTTAGGAGGTGCTAGGATAAGTAGGTATTGGGTTGGAGTTATCCAAATGTGGAAAGTGCGTGATTATTTAATCTAATTCTCCAATGATGTTTTTGCCAATGTGACTGAGTAAATTGTTCATTGAACTATTAACTCAAAAGCATGTAGCTATGTACTAGATTCAAAAATTAGTTAGGCTATGTTATCAGTCGTGGAACACTCACAGAATCATGAAGAAAGAAGGAAAGAAGAGAGAGAATTATGAGCTTGTTTTATTATATCCATATATGGATATATATACAATAATACAACTTGTGTAACTAACTGCTCCTACATTTCTAGTGGCTTCCTAACTAACCTTTAATTATCTTTTAAGCTAACTATCATTAGTCTTATCACCCCCCTTCAAGCTGGAAGGGTGAGGAACCATTCCAAGCTTGCTTAAGATGATGTTTTGTTGCGGTGATGGTAAGATCTTGGTGAGGATGTCAGCTAGCTACTCATTTGTAGGCATGTATGAGAGCTGCAACAAGCCTTCCAGAATCTTGTCTTTAGTAAAGTAACAATCTATCTCTATATGTTTCGTTCTTTCATGAAACACTGGGTTCTTTCCTATGTGAATGGAAGATTGGTAGTCACAATACAAAGTCACAGGTTTAAGAGAGGAGACCCCAAGTTCTTCCAGTAATCGGACAACCCATGTTACTTCTGAGGCAGCTTGAGACATTGCTCTATATTCAGCTTCTGAAGAGGATTTAGATACAGTGCCTTGCTTCTTGCTTTTCCAACTGATAAGGGAATTTCCAAAGAGAACTAGGTATCCTATATTTTAATGGATCTTCTTGTTGATGGGCAAGCTGCCCAATCTAAATCTGAATAGGCTTGCAAAGTAAGCTTGTCAGTGCCTTTGAGGAGGATTCCAACCCCAATGGTGCCCTGAATATACCTAAGTACATGCTGAAGTGCTTTGAAATGGGATGTTCTTAGTTGTTGCATGAACTGACTGAGTGTCTGTGCTATGTAACTCAAGTCAAGTCTGGTGTGGGTTAAGAAATTCAGTTTGCCTACTAGAGTTCTGTATAAGAAGGGATCAGGTAACAATTCACCATCTTCAGGGTTTAATTTGCAGTTCAAGGGGAGAGGAGTGGAGATTGAAACAGAAGATAAAGGACCACATTCTCTAAGCAGCTCATTGGTGAACTTTTTCTGAGACAAAATAATACCCTTTATAGTATGAATAACCTCCAACCCAAGGAAATAGTGTAGTTGACCAAGATCTTTAATGCCAAACAAAGTATCCAAGTGTTGTTTGAGATGAGTGATTTCTAAAGGATTAGACCCTGTAACCATAGGATCATCAACATAAACTGCAACTAGTGTGATGTCAGTGGAAGATTTATTGATAAACAGGGAATAGCCATATTTGGATTGCTGATGACCCAGAGAAATAAGAGTCTGACTGAGTTTGGAGAATCACTGCCTGCTTGCTTGCTTGAGCCCATATAGATTTCCTTAGTTTGCATACTTTGTTTGAAGGATTTGGGATGCCTTTGGGAACTTCCATGTAGACTTCCTCATCTAAGTCTCCATGGAGAAAAAAGCATTGTTGACATCTAGTTGAGAGAGATGCCAGTTCTTGGAGGCTGCCAAGGTAATAATGCTTCTAATAGTTGTCATCTTTACCACAGGGGAGAATACTTCCTGATAGTCAACCCCATATTGCTGAGTAAAACCCTTGATCACCAATCTTGCTTTAAATCTCTCTAGAGTACCATCTGATTTCAATTTGACCCTATAGACCAATTTGCTGCTAATGGCTTTCTTTCCAGCATGAAGGTCTACTAGGTCCCAAGTATTGTTATTGCTTAATGCTTCAATTTCCTTATTCATGGCTTGAATCCATTCTGGTTTTATTGTTGCTTCCTCATAATTCTTAGGTTCAGAGTATTGTGAAAGCTGAGCATGAAAAGCATGAAATTCTCTAGGAAAAGTGTTAATTTGAACCATACCACAATAGAAATCTTGTAGATAAGCTGGTTGTTTGTGTGTTCTAGTAGACCTTCTGAGGTTCTTAGGAGGTGGTGAAGGAGCATTTTGCAAGGACTCACCATGTATTGGGGAAGCGTTATGCGTGTTATTAAAAGCAATGTTTTGATTGAAGGTGTGAGAGTCAGAAGGTGAAGATGGTTCTGCTTGTGTGTCAAAATGAGCATTAAAAGGGTTGTAATTATCAAGGGAAAAATTTGATGTTTCAGGGATACATTCTGTTATAGTTGGTAAAGGAATGTCTGAAGAATGATGTAAAGAATGACAGGGAAAAATGGTTAGATGAAAGACAACATCTCTAGATATGATTACCTTCTTAGTTTTAAGATCAAATAGCTTGTAGCCCTTTTGACTGAAAGGATATCCTATAAAGATGCAAGGGTTAGCTCTAGATTACAGTTTGTCTCTATTCCTTTTTAAAGTGGCAGCATAACATAAACAGCCAAAAGACCTCAAATGATCATAGGTGGGGTTGGTCTTATACAATACCTCAAATGGGGATTTATTGTTGAGAATGGAAGAAGGCATCATGTTGGCTAAATAGACTGCAGTCAAGAGTGTATCTCCCCAAAACTTGTTGGGAATATTAGACTGAAAAATTAAAGCTCTAACTATTTGTAATAAATGTTGATGTTTTCTTTCCACAATGCCATTTTGTTGTGGAGTATCCACACAAGTGGTTTGATGAATAATTCTTTTATTCCTATAAAACTCCAAAGCTGACGAATCCTTAAACTCTAAACCATTGTCTATTCTAATGATTTTAACATTAGTTGCATATTGATTTCAACATAAGTAACAAAAGCTTTGACTAAAGGGAATGCAACACTTTTGGTTGCCATTAAATGTACCCAAGTAGCTCTAGATCTGTCATCCACAATGGATAAAAAATAAAGAGACCCATCATATGTTTTGCATGGACAGGGACCCTAAATATCAATATGCAAAATCTTAAAACAAAACTTTGCTTTACTAGTACTTAGGGGTAATGGTCGCCTATGTAATTTGGCCATAGGGCAGACCTGAAAAACTCCATGTTTTTTGTCAATATAAGAAGGCAAGACTACATTTGTAAGTTGATCAAAGGGCAAATGTCCTAATCTTTGATGCCACAATTCAGAACTAGATAGAAAAACGGCAGAGAAATTGTCATTGCTTAAGCTAGGCATTCTCATATTGGCTTGTTGATCTCCAGTGCCTTTTTGTAGCAGAAATAGACCTTTATGCTCTCTACCAAGGAGGAGTCCCTTCTGTATGGTGGGGGCTTGAAGTACACAAGAAGTTGGGGTAAAGATCACATTGGCTGAAAGTTGGTTGACTACCAATTTACTGACAGACGACAGATTATACTGAAAAGTGGGAATGTATAAGACATTATGAAGCTCTATCTTATCCCTCAGAAACATAGAACCTGAATGTGTAATAGGGGCCTTTTTACCATTTGGCATAGTGATATAACAAGATATAGGCAGCTTCTTGACATTGTGTAACAAGGAAAGATCATAGGTCACATGGTCACTGGCTCCACTATCCACAATCCAAACACTACCATTAGAAGACTTAGTGAGAAAACAGAATGCTTTACCTGCAAAGAAGCCAGCTACACTTCCACTTTCATTGGACTTATTTATGTCAGAAGTGTGGTGTTGTAGAAGTTGAATGAGTTGATTGTATTGCTCTGTAGTTAAAGCAGGGGACTGGGAAGACTGCACATCTGGACCATTTTCTGTCTGAGCAATAGTTGCAACCTTTCCTCCTTTATACAGTCGGTGTCTAGGTGGATAGCCATGTAATTTGAAACACCTCTTTGTTGAATGCCCTGGTACTTTACAATGGTCACAGAAATAAGGCCTTTTGTCTTGAAAATTCTTGTCTAGGTAAACCTTCTATCCAGTTTTGTAGTTGTTAGAACTGAACTGAGAAGTTTGAGATTGAAGTCCATAATAGGATGCAGAACTAGGTCTTGAAAACCCTTGATGGTTATTTCTCTGCTGAAACTGACCATTCTTGAAGCAATCCCCA
This sequence comes from Selenicereus undatus, assembly GCA_017589665.1. Lineage (NCBI taxonomy): Eukaryota > Viridiplantae > Streptophyta > Magnoliopsida > Caryophyllales > Cactaceae > Selenicereus > Selenicereus undatus. The sequence continues at coordinate 14,716,111 of JACYFF010031956.1, read as the reverse complement.
GAAATATAGCTATGGAAGGTAGTAGAATTCCCATTGATGGACACAGAAGAAGACAAAGACCTTTGTTTTTCCTCTTGCAATACAATTTGGTAAACCTGATCAAGACTAGGTAGAGGCTTAATCATTAATATATTTCCCCTGACATTTCTATAATCCTCATGTAAACCAACCAAGAATTGCATCCATTGTTGTTCCTGAATCATTTTCTTAGCTGCAATCAAACTAACACAAAGCTCTCCACTTGCGCTACAAAAAGGCAAAGAAATTATGCTATTATATGCATCCCGGAGTTTCTTAATTTGTGTAAAATATTCAGTGACAGATTGATGACCTTGAGAGATCACGCAAAGTTCTCTTTGTATCTGAAACACTTTAGTACCATCTGCCTCACCAAATCGTTGTTCTAACTGAGCCCAAACATCTCTAGCAATAGCTGAAAAGCATATACTCTGACCAATATCTTTGACTACAGCATTCATAATCCAAGATAAAACCATTTTGTCACATCTTTCCCAATGTGCTAGCAGATTTGCAGTAGTTGGTTTAGCACAATGCCCCAAAACAAAACCTAGTTTGTTCTTGGCTACTAAGGCTATTTCCATTGCCTTTTTCCAATGATTGTAGTTATCCCCATTTAGAAGATCACTGACTAAGATATTGTTTGGGTTATCCGAAGGATGAATGTAGAGCAAGTGAGATAGCTCATTCAAATTCCTAACATATATGGCTTTTATATCAATTTCCTCGTTTGCAGCTGCCATCCTCAGATTTTAAACAAGCTGTTTTGATCAATAAATCCAGCTGAACTATCAAGATTCAATAGAACAGTACTGAAGCAATGTAATTTCAATGAATTGCCAGAAGAGAAATCTTGAAAATGTACCAGATTTCAACGAAACAATAGAATCTAAAATTTCAGAAAAATATCACTTCAAATCGTGGATAAATCTGAATAATTAAGAAAGAATTGATAATGAAATCCATCACAAAAGATGATCAGCAGAGTAGAGCTTGCCTGTGCTCTGATACCATGTTATTAGTTGTGGAACACTCACAAAATCATGAAGAAAGAAGGAAAGAAGAGAGAGAATCATGAGCTTGTTTCATTACAAGAATCATTTATTGATAATGCTTATTACAACCATATATGGATATATATACAATAATACAGCTTGTGTAACTAACTGCTCCTACATTTCCAGTGGCTTCCTAACTAACTTTTAATTATCTTTTAAGCTAACTATCATTAGTCTTATTAGGCTAAATCAGAAACTAGCTTTTATCTACAAACACTTTGAAATAGGCATAAGCCTTTGGCTTTGCTAGCTATGAAGTGAATTTGCTAGATTAGTTCATACACTTGCATTTCTAAAGCCAATGTTTTACGGACAACCCGAAGCTAAAACTAGTTGATGGTGTGAACTACTTCCTTGAAAAGAAAAATAATAGAGTTCTTCTTAATTTCCTTTGTTAATGAGGTTGTATCAAAGACGGACTAGAGTAGGGATTCCTAAGTTAATATTATAAGGCTACTAAACTTGTTGGTTGATATGTATGTACTTACTTCGTGTAAAAGTTTTTTTTTTGGAATGTTGATTACTAATAAGTGCATGGTTCACTCATCCTTTCTATTTTGCCCTTTGTCCCTTAGTTTAACTCTTCTTGGAAAGCATATGAAACTTATTGATTTATGAAATGACATTATTCCTCTTGCTTGCACTTGTGAATATGTTATGAGGAGAACAACCATGTGTATACATTGGTTCTTTACCTAACTGGTAATCTTAGATGTAATTTAAGGGATTATATAAATGTAGCACATGTATTCATGCAAAACATGTTGTTTGTAGCTCAGCTTAATTTTGTGAGCTACCCATCTGTGTAGTTTAGAGGATTACGTACTTCGTTTGTGTTCTACTTGGAGTTGAATGAATGAGGATATAGACCACTTATACTCTGGCTGTGTGACCTATTGAGTTGTATGTTGATCTATTTAGTTATATTTAAATTCACAACTTGTATGCTCTAGCGTGTGCCTTGGGGAGTTGTTTTCTCCCACTTGTGGGCACCAAGTTTGTTTGGAATTGTCTTTTGTATTTTTATTTAGTACGTATACAAGTATAGGGCTATAAACCAAGGGTTATGGCCAGTTTTTAAGCGAAACTCTGTTCATTTTGTTTCAAATACAAGAAATCACTAAAACTACTAATCCTAGGGATAGGGGTACATATTACAATGTAGGATATAGATACTATGAAAATTTAGGGAATTTTTTTTTTTTGCATTGTTTAAGGGGTGAAAAATATCAATTGAATTATCGTTGTGGAAAAAAATGTTGACCAAATGAAAGAATATCAAGCTCAAAATCTGCATTTGAGCCAATTTTAATATTTTTTATCTAGTGATCAAGTTTTGATCCAAACCGTTGAAATTATTTTAGTTGCGAGTCGACTAAATTGTTTTAGTGGCAAAAAAAGTCGACTAAATTGTCATGGTGAAGATAAATATCGATCAAATGAAAGAAATTTGCACTAAAAATTTAGATTTGAGTTTATTTTAATATTTTTTTATCAGATACTCAAGTTTCCAAATTGTTGAAATCGAATTTTGCACCTAAATTTCAACTGACCATATCGTGAAAAAGTTGAAGGAAGAAAATCAACTTCCCATCATCTCAAAAAGGAAATGAGGGAAAATCATTTTCCTTGGAAAATAGTTTTTCATCCTTTATTGTTCCAAACAATGAAAAATTGGAAAACTATTTTCTGAAAAAACAATTTTCCCTCCAACCAAACACTACCTTAGATTTAAATCACATTTATTATAAATCATTGTTTATAGTATATACTCATGTATTGGTAGTTGTATACATTTTAAAAATTTGTAAATATATTCATATTTTTTATACGACGTACATATATGTGGTTCTTTTGTTACTTCAAAAAAAAATAAAAAAATCTTATTGAAAGGAATCTTGGGAATACAGTGGAAAAGTACGTTAGTAAAGGTCAATTGGAATTATGTATTGCAAACAAAGAATTTATAATTTTGGAATTCTTGCTTATATGTAGGAAGGTAATAAGAGCAGGAAAACACATACTTGAAGGTATATATTAAATAAAATATGGTAGTAAAAATATATCATATTTTCATATGTAATATACAAAATCCAAACACCATGTGTATACAACTAATTGATAGAGTTATAGATAGATATTGAAAAATATAGAGATGGCTTTGAAATACTTTGGATTAAAATATTTTCTACAACATTCACTAAGAAATAAAATGATCGAATTTCAATGGCAAGTTATTCCTGATGTGGTCTTCGCTCTGTATTTCATAGTTGACACATCGTTGACCCTTTTTGAATACAAAAATGGGATTCTGAGCCAATGCATCAACCAATGTTCACAAGTAAGGGATGTGTAAAAAAAAAGAAGAAAAGTGGATCATAAATTACCAACCTAACTTCCTAATGGACTAATATTGTAACTAGAGCTGGGTAATAGGTCGTGTCGGGTCGGGTTCGTGTTCGTGTCGAACTTAAACGGGTTGAGAATTCCTCAACCTGAACCTAACCCGTTTATTAAACGGGTTGAAAAATCTTGACCTGTACCCATTTAATTTTTAAACGGGTTGACCCGCTTAACCTGTTTAAGATAAACAGGTCAAGTTGAGTCGCTTAATTGACTATTTACGCATTTAATATTTTCAACTAATTATACGTAATTACAGTGTTAAAAATTAAGTTTACATATCACATTAAATAATTTCTCTTTGAAATTCCCCAGATTCATCATAATTCATAGTTTCTAAAAAAATTTATATTCTTAATTATCTAATAAAAAGGAAATGGCTAGATAAAAAATAAAAAAATGAGTTGACTTATTTAACTCATTTAATTAAACGGGTTATATAGGTACTTTTTCGTGTCGAGAATCTCGACCTAAACCTAACCCATTTAGTTAAACGGGTTGAACGTGTCAACCCATTTAATTAAACGGGTCAAAAATTTATACCCAAACCCACTTAACTTCGTGTCGGGTTCGGGTCGGTAATCGTGTCGGGTCAGCTTTTCCCAGCTCTAATTTTAACTATGGAGAGAGAATTGTAATGCTATCATTTTGTGGGCTACTGCATACATAAGTCACCAATGGCTTCATATTTACAGGCAAAAATAATAGTATTTGCAAAAAGAAGTCATAGAACTGAAATATCATTAGTCACAAACGTTTATGATACACAGATTACGACCAGATGTCAAAATTGATTTAAATATTTGAAACCTTGGGAAACTATTAGTTAGAAATAGGGCTGTCAAGTAGGTCAGGTCGGGTCGGGTTCGTGTTCGGGTCGAAGTTAAATGGGTTGAAAACCCCCCGACCTGAACCTGACCTGTTTAATAAACGGGTTGAAAAATCCAACCTGAAACTGTTTAACATTTAAACGGGTCAACCTGATTTTGACCTATTTTACCCGTTTAAATTAAACGGATCAGAATCAGGTGCCACTTACCTGTTTAACCTGTTTAACCGACTTAAGTTTCAAACTTTAAATGAACATGTGTGTGAGCCTGAGACTGCAGCTGGATACTTTGTAAACAATACATGATTACATGAATTCTTGGTATACCAACTACTGAACGAACCGGCTTCTGAGGAGATCAGTAAGTCCTAGAGATCAGTAGCGAGGAGATGGGGCGAGGGGAGTGGAGAGGACATGGGGAGATCGGATCAGTAGAGAGGATAAGAGAGGGGCGACTGAAGGCTGAAGCAACTCAAACAAGCTCTAGCTCTATGAGGAGGAGTGGTATTGCGAATGAAGAACTGAAGAAGGCAAGAAGTCTTTTATATCTAGGGTTTTCACTTGATAGGGTGGGCTTTATGGGCTTAGGAACAAAAAATCTGAAAAATATAAAATTTGAACTCCCCACCCCCTAGCCAAAAATCTGAAAATTAAAATTTTAATGGCCCCCCAAAATGTTCAAAAAAACTACACATAATTATATACCGATAGACGGGTTAAACGAGTTATTGTAAATGGGTAAACGGGTTGACCTGTTTAACCTGTTTATTTAAACGGGTTAAATAGGTATTTTTTCGTGTCGAAAATTTCAACCTGAACCTAACCCGTTTAATTTCAGCTTTTGACAGCCCTAGTTAGAAACAATACCTTTAACTAAATAAATATACTTACACACTAAACAAAGAGCATAAACGTTATGACAAAAAAGTTTTAATTAAATATAGAGATGATAAAGGGTGGAATAAATTATAAATTGGGATAAAATTAATTTTAACTCATAAACTTCAATTCCAACCCTATTGGATACATTTAATTCTAACATACACGCAAAAAAATAATTTAAAAATTGTAAATCTCGTACACATTGATATCTATTCTTTTAGGATTTTACAATTTATGATGTATATTTGTTAATTTTTGTATGGAGATTTAATTTGTTGCATACTAAAGAAATAAGCTAAGTGTGGAATAAAGAACAAAGAGAAATACATAAATAGGCATACAATATGCAACTATAGAATTGAATTATGGTGTATAACTTAACATCTTTCTTCAAAATTGGAACATAAATTTAAAATTCATTTCATTTGTAACTTACACAATAAACGTACAAATACCCTATCTTGATGGTAAGATTATCTTCCATTTAACATGTATTCTTATTATTATTATTATTATTATTTTTACAATGGTAAATGTTAAAGAGTAAAATTTAGGCGCATCTTCTCACAAGAGTACGTCCAACTAAGTCATCAGCTAAGATTGTCCTAAGAGAAAGAGAAAAACAACAATCTGAAGAGAATGAATATGTGATAGAATGCCCAAATTTTGATAGCCAATCTGCTACCATATTCGCCTCTCGGAAGATGTGATTAACAATGAAATGAAATCCTTGGTTCAACCATGCGCGAACGTCTTCAATAATATTGGATATTTGCCATGGGATGTGGATGTTGCCTCGTAGTGCTTGAATCACAATTTGGTAATCACCTTCAATGACAATTTTGTTGAACCCTGCTTGGACTACTGCGCTGACTCCATCTCTAAGAGCTCTAGCTTCCGCCATAAGAATGGATGTGTCTCCATAGTATGTTGCTCCTACTTTGAGTAGTTTTCCAGTCCAATCACGTAATATGAATCCACCTGCTGCTGAGGAGTTTTTAATTGATCCGTCAAAATTAAGTTTGACGAATCCTAGCAAGGGGGTTGCCACCTCACAAAGTGGTTAGAGGTGGTAGGGGGTGAAGAAAACCCCCCAGAGTAATCATCAACCTACATACAAGTTCGGATTCTCCATTCGGCATTTGCCTTTTTTGCTCTGATCAGGCATGCTAAGGGGTTGAAAATTTCATTTCAAAAGACTGTGGCATTTCTAAACTTCCATATAATCCAAAGAATGTATGAAATTTTCTGGAGTAATTTTGGAGCATTGGAGTTTTTCATTCTGTTTAACCGTTGACAAACGTTCTGCGTTCCATAAGGGGAAGCATGAAAAGGAAACCATTCATGATTTTAGGCTAGATCCCATACTTTTTTAACCATATGGCATTCTTTGAAAAGATGATCTGTCGATTCAATGTTGTCAAGACAAAGTGGGCAGGTTGGGTTAATGTTGACACCCCCTTTGTAAAAGGATGCCTCTAATAGGAAGTGCTCCATGGCACAATTGCCAAAGAAAGATTTTATTTTGGGCATAGTATCAAGTTTCCAAATCCATTTAGAATGCTATTCGGGAGCTTCTTGAGAATGGGGGTCATGGGTGATCTATGTAGCAGATTTCGCACTAAATTCTCCCGAGCTATGTAATCCTCAACAAAATGAATCATTGGTATTGCAAATTGGGATAGCGATCCCTTGAATTTTCTCTATGATTGGGTGATTATTTAGAGTTTGCGTTAGTTTGGGAATATTCCAGTTCACATTATCTTGTATAAATTCATTAACTTTAGCCTCCGATTTAGGGATGTTTTCTTCAGATATGTTCAAAATGCCTACCAAGTTTCGGCTCTCTATCCAATTGTCATACCAAAAGGAGATGTTGTCTCCTTTGCCTACTTTCCAGACAATCCCTCTTCTTAGTAACTCTCTACACTTAAGCATGCTTTTCCATACTGGTGAGTTAGTATGTTTTTGCTGATAGCTAAGGAAGCCAGTATTTTTTCAATACTTAGCTTTAATGGATTGTACCCATAAACTAGAAACATCTGTTAAGACTTTCCAAGCCAGTTTACATTGGAAGGCTTAGTTAACAACTTCTGTTTTTTACGTAAACCTAATCCTCCTTTACTTTTTGGCCGATAGACCTTATCCCAAGCTATAAGTGGCATGCCTTTCTCTGTATTGGTTTTTTTCCAAAAAAAAAAAATCTCTATTGAGTTTATCCAAGTGGCTACTAGTATGTTTTGGTAGCTGAAAGTATTGCATTGTGCGTGCTGGTAGTGATTCTAATTGTGATTGTATTAAAATTATTCTACCAACCTTAAACAGGCAATTAGCTTTCCATCCTTCTAGTTTGGAGGTGGCTTTGCAAATTATTTCCTTAAATGTACTCTTTGATGGTTTCCCTTGAAACACGGGACACCCTAGATATTTTCCTAGGGAGTCTCTATGCGGAATATTAAAAATTCCTGTTACTAGTTGTTTCTGTTCATTAGATGCATTTCGTGAAAAGGATAGCACTGATTTATAAAAATTAACTAACTGGCCTGAAGTATTACAAAAAATTATCTGAAATATTCTTAAGCTTCATGCAGCTTTCATAGTTTGTTTTACAGAACAACAAGCAATCATCTACAAAGAATAGACACGTGGCCACTCACCCAAAAACCCTTAATTTCGACACCCCTCCCCAAAATTCATGACTTCGCCACTGAAGGCTACATATACTCTAAACTTCAAGCATTAAGTCATGTTCAGCAATAACATTTGAAATAACATTTAGCATTTTGACCAAATCATGACACCAATTAGTCAATTTTTAGTGTTTGATAACATAGTATTTGGGCTATTGTTTTAAGTGGCATTTAACATTTCAATAAGCATTTTTGAAAAGTGGCATTTGATATTTCTTGGTCAAAATATACCCTTTGAAAATTTTATCTTTGGAAATTATTCATATCCTTTTATGTCGATTTATAATTTTATATTAATCAACTAACCTAATAATTAGATGTATCGAATACGTTTTATTCAACCACTTATCCAAACAATTAACCGCTAACAAATGAACTAGGACAACTCTCTAAATAACTATCCAATATCTAAATAATTATCCATTAGCCCAACAACTATTTATTACCTAAATATGTATTTTTTTCGAACAGGGACTTAGTGTCAAGGACCTCCTAAGCATTTTCCAACCGGAGTCGCTTTGGACACTTGGACATTCATGTTGCTCTCTCACTTCCTGCCCTCTATTGTCGCTCCATGATGTCCTCCTTTGAATTCAAACCTTAGATCCCTCATTTTATTTCAATTTCGCATATTGAGTATGCATTAAATAGGGAGAGGTGGGAAATAGAAAGGTACAGATAGAGAGAGACAGGACGAATTAGTTTAATTGTCCCCTGTCAATTTTCTTTTACGATGTGGCGTGAGGAGTTCTTTTTAAGAGAAAGAATGGGGAGGAGTTGTTTCTTGTACTTTGTGAAAGCAGAATTTATACTGGATGTTATAGTTGTAGCTAAAAATTAATAAATGTAAAGATTAGAAATCCATACGCTTATTCTGTAACGTTTTTAACCTTTTCTTTTTGCATTTCACTGCAAATATCATAGCATGCATATATACTAATGAAAATCTAATTTATATTTAACTCAAATGAGGAGACACATTCTATGACCCAAATAATCAACAAAGATTGATTCAAGTACTTCATTACCTTAAGCAAGTGGGTGCGAGTCTTACAAATGAAGAAAAAAACATCAATTAGAAAAAAAAATTAATTAGAAAAAAATGTATTAAAAATAACCTATTATAAACCACGTGTAATTTCGTTGCAACTATGAATGATTGAAGATTAAATAAGAATTGCTTTTGAGGACCTATACAATGCATGGAATTTTTAATATTTTTCAAATCTTCGTAGTTTTTTTAAATTTTAGGGATATTAGACGACAATATATTGTACTTTGAAAGTGTTGGACAATAATACTCCCAACTTTGAACTTAGACATCCGTGCATCACACTATGGGTCCATTTATTGTGTTTATACCAAGAACGATTTTGAAAGTGTTTTTCGTTGGTGATGTAAGTGCATATTCAACATATGTCACTGCACACACTTGAAAATTCTTGAAATTTAGACATATGTAATTGCAAACCAATATAAAATTATTGCATTAAATTGATAAAAATACATCCAATAACTCTGTCTTGGTATATAAATAGTAAATAGGTTAATAATATGGTGCATCGACGTCCAAGTTCAAAGTTATGAGTATTATTATCCAACACCACCAAAGTACAGTATGTCCAATATCTCTAAATTTTACTATGATAACTAATATCATAAATTATCATTAATTATATTAAAGATAAATTATAAATACGGTGGCAAAGACATTTTAAAAGTCATCTAGTTATTAATATCATTAGTTTATAACTCCTCGTCTTCATTCTGTAAACTAAGGAAGATCAATTGGGAGAGAATCGTCCGTTTCTCAACCCTCTCCCTAGCTGTGCAATTCTCATATATACAAAACGGTACAACTTTGTCTTCAATACAGTTTTGGAAGGAAAGTTAAAAGAGGAAGTAGAATAAAATCACTCAATGAAAGCAATTATCCTGGGAAACTAGAAAAGGAATATACAAGGAATATTACAATCAACAAAAGATTACAACAAAGATCTCTGCTAATACTCCCACTCAAGTTGTGAGCGTGTAAATTTGAAATGCCCAACTTGCCACATAAGTACTGGAATTGTCGTTAACCCAAAGCTTTGGTGAAGATATCTACAAGTTGCTCAGTGATAGGTGTGTAACAAGGGCGAATGACACCAGAAATGCAATGCTCATGAACAAAATGACAGTTAACCTTAATATGTTTAGTGCACTCATGAAAAAGGGGATTGGCAGCAATGTGTAAAGCAGCTTGGTTATCACAGAATAGGAGGGCTAGTGTGACAGGAATCTTGAGGAAACGAAGGTGGTTGCGAAGCCAAATTACTTCAATAGTAGCATTAGCAATGGCTTGACATTCTACTTCCGCAGAGGAGCAAGACATGGTAGGTTGTTTTTTGGTTTTCCATGAAACGGGTGCAGTCCCCAATTTCACCAAGCACCCAATGATTGAGCGTCAAGTCATGGGGCAATTAGCCCAGTCAGAATCGGAGTAAAGCTGAAGACCAAGATTATTAATAGCATATAGTAAGACACCTTGCCCATGTGAAGATTTAAGACATCGAAGTAGGCACATAGCCGCATCCTAGTGGCCTTGCCTAGGGTCCTGCATAAACTGACTAAGTATGTGAACAAAATAGGTAATATCAGGACGAGTGATGGTGAGATATATCAAACACCCCACTAAGCATCTGTATCGAGTGGGATCAGATATAGGATCGCTCAAGCCAGTAGAAAGCTTGTGTTGTGCTCCATTGGGAAAGAGCTAGGTTCAGTGCCAAGCATACTAGTTTTAGTCAAAATGTCAAGGGTATATTTGCGCTGACACAAAAATAAACCAGCTGGAGCCTGGGGCACTTCAATCCCCAAAAAATACTTCAACGGTCCCAAATCCTTTAGTTTAAAACATTGATGCACATATATTTTAAACATTTGACAGAACTGAGGATCGTTACTAGTTAAGAGCAAATCATCCACATAAATTAGGAGGACTAAATAGACATCACCTTTGTCATATATGTACAAGGAATGATCAAGAGGACATTGTTGAAAACCAAAATCACGAAGGGCTACAGCTAGCTTTAAATACCACTATTGGGGTGCCTGACATAAGCTATACAATGAGTTTTCAACTTGCACACTAGATTAGTTGGGAAGGATGATACCCTACAGGAGGTTTCATATAAATATCTTCTTGCAGGTCATCGTGGAGAAATGCATTGTTAATGTCCCATTTATAATCAAATGATATCCTGATCGGATTAAGCCTATCCACGAAGACATACAATACGCGTATTTTAGAAGTCTGATAAATTATAAATAAAAATATGATTTTACACAATTTATAAATTATGATATACTTTCATTATTTGATCATACCATTTTTTTCAATTTAAAAATAGCAAAATGATAAGTGTCTTGCTACAAGACACTTCATAAGTGTCTTATTTTGACTAAAAAATTATACTATTATGTTTTTAAATTGAAAAAAATAGTAGGATTGAATCGTGGAAGCATATTACAACTTATAAATTGTATAAAATCATATTTTTATCCATAATTTGTCACATTTCTAACATACGCGTATTATACATACTCGCAGATACAGTTAATGCAATTAGGTTATTATTTAATATTTTATCGGCGTAGGTGAAAAATATTTAAGTTTAGTAATTCATAATTAAGTATAAACATTGAAAAATTTATGGCTTTAAATCATAAAACATGTTAATTTATAATAAGGTAAGATATTTAAGAGTGTCTTGCTACGAGACATATATCACTACCCCTTAAAAATATTATGATATAATTTTTAAGTTAAAACAAGACACTTACCAAGTGTCTTGCTACAAAACATTTATCATTATTTTGCTTTTCAGGAATTAAGGTTGGGATATGTTCTTCTCAATTTATTTTTACTATATTTATCAAAACCTATTAGAATTAATCAGATTTTAAATGTATTTATTTATTATTGAAATGTTCAGGGATATAATCGTCATTCATATTAAACCTCATTCTAAGTTCTGAAGCGAATATTGTCCCAAGCCTGAAGTATTTATATAAACATATTTGATACAAAGGGCTCACTACTCCAACTGTACATGTTACTTCCATATAATTTGCTTTTTTTTCCCCTTTCTAATCCCCATTAGTAGAAAAGCCTTCAAATATTATTCTGATTTTTTTTTTGTGCACCTTCAATATTATTATTTTTTCCAATGTAAAAAAATTATAAGTAATAAAGAATTCTGATTTTCAATACTACCAAAACTTTGACAACAACTAATGATACCAAAGTTAGTAAAAAAGATTTTGGTAAGAAAATATCTTAATTTTCAAAGATATGTACAACCTAATTCTAAAATCTCAGGACGTCAATATTCTCAATAATAATTACAGCTATTAATAAAAGAATCGATGCCTATGACAGTTATGTATATATTGTGTGTATGGTTTATGTTTTATCAAATATTAATGTATTATTCATAATAAGAACTATCAAATTTCTCAATGAAAAAGTAAAAAATTCACAATTAAAAATAAACTAATATATGGGTTATCTAATGCATTGCATGGCTCCTTAATGCTAATATATGGGTTATATTATGACATACGAATCTTATAGTGAAATACTCCGATGCATGCTAATTTATGGTATTAAGCTAAGCGAAAACGAGAGAGGAGAAGAAGAATCATGGATGAATTGCAATTAGAATGAGTACAGTACATTTACATTGTATAAGCCCCTTCCTTATAAAGGAGGAGAATGTCGATACAAAAAAATTATAAAATTACAATAATGTCCCTAGATTATTACATAATTTCTACAGAAACCCATTTATAATCAAGAAACTAATAATGGCAAACAACTTCCAAGGACTGGTTAAATTGTTCCACGCCTTTTGTCATATTCTTTTAAGTCTTCTATCAAGTCCATCTATCTATTGTGCTAATGCCATTGCTCTATTGGCATGCAAGGAAAAGACTTTTCTTTTGTTTATGTTTTGACACCAATGTATCAACAAAAATCATGCAAGCAACTCAAAAAATGAACTACTCCTAAAGCATACATTGCAACTAAAGCAACGAAAACCAATCTATATCATTGTCTTAATTGACCTATGTAGGATTGGAATTTAAACCGATTCTGTTTCCCTTTTTTTCCTTTTAAAAAAAAATCTTCTTCTGAATTCGACTCCAACCTTACATCCGGAATTTTCGTTTGCAAAATAAAATAAAATTCAGTGGTAATCGACAGATAGGCTCAATTTTGGATGGATTGTGGTGGGTGAGGACGAATTTGTGCTTAAGGTTTGGGTTTGTGCGAAATTGTTGTCTTTTGTGAGAGTTCAGATCAATTTGGTCTGCAGAAGAGAGTAAACAGTTGGATGAAAGCAACTTTAATGTGATGTTTGATCTTTGGACACTCAGAGTCCTCGGTGAATTCTGCAAAGCTGCTACACGAATCCTTAATAGGTATGCCAATGCTATGTACTTTTTTCCCTTATGGTATGCAGAGCTGAACTATTTTGGTGTGGCTCTGACAAATGATAATCTCTTTAAAATCCAAAGTTCTCAAGCTAAGAAAGAACATATTATTTTATGTGTGCTATGTCAGAGCTTGCTAGCTAGGCACCTTAGTTATTCAAACGAACATAAATGCATTCAGGAATACGCTGAGTTATTGATGCTGAATCTGAAGTAGTGTTTAGAAGATAATGAGGGATAAAAATGTTAGACCTCTTAGGTTAAATAAATCCAGGACTCTTATATCGCACGAAAAGCTTCTAAGAACTGAGTTGGGGTAATGGTATTGTAGCATAACTGCATAAGTGCAGAACATTTGAGGTCAGTGACATGATTCAAGTCCTGAGATGTTCTACGAATGTGGGTATTACTTGTGGGAATCTAGGACTCTGACTTTGGAAGAGGAAGTGAACTAATTTATGAAGTGTGGACAAAATTTCTGTGTGCTACTTGGTGAATTTTTTACGTAAGTGTCCTCTATGGTTTTGGTGTACCATTTTTCGGAACCGCTAACTTTCGTATTGAGTTTCCAGGACCCCAGAACCTGAAGTTTATTATTGAATATTTGGGTCCATTATTTTTAAAAACAGGAGATCACCAAAATTGTGAATTGACTAAAACATTAACCACTTAAAATCACTAAAATTAATTCTTGGGGAAATTTGATGCGAACCAAAAATAAAGTCTGAGTTGATTGACTGAAATTTCTAATTTCGTGGCAAACTATTAGTACATTTCACCATTCAATGAGTAATCTCAAAAAGAAAAAGTTAGACTCTTTAGATTTAATTTATTCAGCATTAAATTTCCCAAAATTTTGATAATTTTGACGTTTTCTTTTATTTCACTATTTTGGTCCCCCCCCCCCTCCCCCCAAGGGGACGAAAAAATAGTATGGACTCCAAAATTAGTCCCTAAATCTGAGGGGTCCTGAAAATTCAATCATCCAATCCCAAAAAACTTTTGCACCAACCATGGGGGGTAAGTATGTAAATATTTCCAATTTGGTAGATGCATTGTAGATGTGGGGCTCTTGGTGACAACCATGGGGGGTAACTATGTAAACATTCAAACCAGCTTTTCAATATGCATATGTCTACCTTCAGGGAGATCATTGAATCTGCTTGAAAGACGATGCAGATTTCTTGAATCTGCATAGTTTCCACCAGCATGGCCACTGCAAATCCATATTGTTTGTGCTATCAGGATATTTCAATTGCTGCAGCTACTTTGGTTTCTACTAGTTGTTTTCTCTTGGATATGCTATGTTTTATGGTCTGTGGATATGTGTGCTCGCATAGTTTACCTAGGAGATATTCAATTTGTAATTAAAAAAAAACTGCTTTTTTAGCCCCTCGAATTTAGTAGAAGTGAAAAACTAGGGGAAAAAGAAAAACAGATATGAAGGCTAATCAGCAGCATCAACAGGTCATACTAAATCACCAGTGCTGGTTTCTTTTGTATACGCTGCAAATGAGTGGGAAGAAATTACATTCAAGGGTAATTAATGTCTAAAATGCGGCTGCTTGCAAAGCATTTATGGGCTTGTTGCTTATTTTATAAGAAATCACATCAATTTTTTTGGCCACTTACTCACAAGAAGGCCCATTTGGGGCCTGCTTGTGACAATAGAAAAGCTTGGAGTCTTGACTGGCTCACTGGAGAGATTGAGCATCTGGTCTTTCCCTATGTTTTTAACCGAGAGGATCCAAAATCAAGGTGATGTATTCGGTAAGATTTAAGGCAACATGCGGAATCTTGTATAACTAGATAATGTTTCTCCCTCTGCTCGTTTTGCCTTGGGGTATTTTCGGAAGAAATCTCCACCCAACTATTTCTATTCTCCTTTTTTTTCATATACTTTGGTTTTTGTGATGCAATGTAGACGCTATATATTTTATATATCTCCATGCATATTTAATGGAATAACAAAAGATACTGTAAGTGCTTTGACTTGGTTGTTTCTTTCGCAATATTAATATAATTTCTGATTGTGTGGTCTTTAGTAGCCTGATGCCTTCAGTCTCATTAGTTCCTTTCAAGGGACAGTGTAGTATTAGGATTTTTATCCAGCGGATTTTGCTTCACCCCTTGGGGTGGGCCCTTCCTTGAACCCAGCGTGAACGCGGGATGCTTGTGCACCGAGCTACCCTTTATCCAGTGGATTTTGCCTCACATGAATTTTAGCCACCTTTTGGAGAATGCAAATGCATTAAAGTATTAGACTAACTCATTGTTTTGTATTACACTCTCTTTTTATCAAACATATCTTAGTTTGAAGTTTGCACTTATTTTGTTAGCTACTGAATGTTGGTCAGTGGGGCTACGCTCTTCAAGCAACAGATCACATATTATGTCTCCAAAGCTTCTATGCTATCTATTGAATCTTGTGACATTTCATTCTTTTGAAGAAGCAACCATATGGGTGCTTTTTAGAATTGACCCACTATCGAAGATGAAGTGTATGTAATTTTGTTTTTGATTTCTTATGTTAACTGTCCTGGAAACTGCAGACTGCAGAGTGTGTGTCACAGGATTCCTGTTGAATACTTCCTGAAGATTTTATCTACCTGTAATTATGGTTATCATCAGATTTTATCGTATCATTATTTTTGCGATCAGATTTCACTCGTTAAAAATGTACATCTGAGCAGATTTGTCCAATATCCCTGAGCAAAAGCTGGATGGAATTTGGAAGCTCGGTGAAATTGAAGTAGTCCCTTATTCTCTGACGCTTGGTTATTCTTACTGGAGTGCAGGTTAGTTGCTTGCTTTATGAATGTGATTGCTTGCTTATTTTCATGCTCCAGATCACCGCTCTATGTACTTAGAATCATACTCATACTCCAGCCCCTTTTGTACCCGCTGCCATGAAATTTGGTATCCACGTCTATATATCATTGCCTAAACACTCATTATGTCTGTCTCAAGCAGCTTAGGAATTTGTGTTGAAGTCCCATTAAGCTAGATATGTCTATTTAAACAAGGATTGGAAATTGAAGATGATTGGTAGCGGCAGTAATGTTATACCTTCCATTGCATTTTATGTAATCTGGCCACATTGTCCATTTTCCAAATTACAAAAGGCAAAAGAGACTAAATAAGAAAGCATTAATCTCTCGTTGTCTCCCTTAAAGGGATGTGATATTTGGGCTTATTTTCAATCTGAATGCGAGATACTTATTGCAGTTGGTTGAAGTACATGTTAGGAAAACTTTTATATATTGACGTGATCATGTGATTCATTGGCTCTAATTCAAAACAATTTTATGTTAGTCAAAAAGTATTATCGTCACATGATTTTGGATGGGGAAGATGTTATTTCCATTGGAAAACAGAAACAGAAAGGAAAGAAAATCAGCAGCCAAGCAGCTGAGTGAGTTCAATACCGTAGCAGAATTACTATTCTGGGCCGGTAAGCTACTAGCCACCATTTATGTGGAAATAAGCCCATTTTTCCCCTTTTAGAAATAGAAATGGCAAATAAGGCATCACAATTGAGTTAAATATGAAACATTGACTTCACGGTGTTGCACATTCAGCTAGTGAATCACCTTTTATGACACTTTAGAAGTTCAGAGCCAAACATGCAAATACTTTAGTTGGCATCTTTCTATCCTGATTGCTGACTGTGTCCCTGCTAGTTTAGCACAATCTGTCACATAACGTGGCAGTCAGCCTTTGTAATGTCTTAGTGAAGTCGAGTATCCTAGCTTAGCATGTTGCGCGAACACTCTCTTTTCCCCCTTTCCCTACTCGTGTTGTCTTTCTCTGAAGATTGAGTTCCTGGCTCATTGAATTGATTTTCACGTTAGTCAATCAATGATTTGTTATCTTATGCAATAGCTATCACCTTCTTTCTGCACTGCTTGACTAATTCACTTGTAGATCATATCCTCAACCAGATCCTGCCTGAAGGGGTTGAGGCGCCTTCATCTTTCAAGGCAATAGTTGAGTATCCTCTTCATTCTGTTTTTCCTTTCTGAAATAGTGATTTTGGTTTGTCTTCTCTATTGGCCCATGTGAATGGTAATTGACGAACCGGAAATTCTGCGAAGAAACCCAAATAAAGAAACAACATAGTGGAAGGTTTTTTTTTTTTCGCAACAGATGAGGAGTTTCATAGGAGAGAGCATCAAATAGAGAATTAGTAACGGTCTGTAAGAGCAAATGGAACAACAAAACTGTTGGGTTTATGGCCCAAATCCCTTTTACTGGCTACTTGGAATCTAAGATCATATTGTGTGTTTGAGATCTTCTATATTACGAAAATTATATTAGTTTCATATTTTGGGTTGAAGATTTTCTTCCTTTTTGGAAAGATGAGGTTTGGTGACCAAGATATTGTGGTGGCTAAGGTTTCCTCATCCTAGCCTTCCTGCCCCTATATAAAGGGGACATACTTAGGATCTAAAATTAACTTGATCACTCCAGTATTCATAAATACATTGAGAGGTAGAAGTACTTTGTCAGAGATTACAAGAGAGAGGTTGTAATTCTGATCTTAGATCAAATCACTGTGGCGATTGTGATCGTGTTGTATTCTTCCTGCTCATAGTGGATTGTTTTAGTGTTGTCGCCGTCCGTGGTTTTTCCCGCATTGGGTTTTCCACGTTAAATCTCTTGTCTTCTTATTTCTGTTTTTGTTATTCTACTTGAATTTTTGAATCTCTAACTCATCCTTTCGCTTCCGCTATTGTTGTTGCTCTAATATTTTCTTAACAAGTGGTATCAGAGTTTTGGTTTAGGATGTCTTCAATTATGAAGGTTGACATTCAGAAATTTGATGGGGAGATTAGTTTTAATCTCTGGAAGGTGCAGATGAGAGCAGATCTCATCCAGCATGGGTCATAGAAGGTTCTGAAAGGACCTCATGTGAAACTCGAGAAGATGACTGATGAACAATGGGCAGCAGACCAAAAGAAGAGGCGTGAATCATTGACAGACGAGGAATGGGAGGAATTAGAGTTGAAGACAGTTTCTGCCATACAGTTGTGCTTAGCACCACATGTTTTGCGAGAGGTGCTTAATAAGATAACTACGGTAGATCTTTGGGTTCGGCTGGAGGAACTCTACATGACGAAGAGTCTCGCCAACAAGATCCATTTGAAGGAAAGGTTGTACACCTTTCGTATGGTTGAAGGTACCCCTATTAAAAAACACTTGAATGAGTTTAACTCTATTCTTGTTGATTTGGACACTCTGGATGTGAAAATTGAGGGTGAGGATAAGGCTATTTTGCTTGTTGTGTCGTTACCCCCTTCTTATAAACATTTTAAGAAGATTATGCTATATAGTAATTCTAATACTATATCGTGTTGAGGATGTTAAGTCAAACTTGTTATCTAAGGAAAAGTTTGATCTTGACATTCATGCTGATTCTGCTGAGGGATTAGTAGTAAGGGGTAAAATTGAAAAGGAGAACGGTAAGAACCATTCTAAGTCTAAAAATTTCCACACTGGTAAGACCTGCAATTACTGTGGTAAATTGGGTCATATTGTTGCTAACTGTTGGCAACTGCAAAAGAAAAGGGAGAAAGAAGAAGAGAATTCTCGTGAGCCTGCTGAAGCTTCGTTTGCTGAATCTGATTCTGATTGTGACGTTCTATTTGCTACCTCTACTGAAAAAGGGAGCGATTCTGATTGGATTCTTAACTCTGGGTGTACCGATCATATGTGTCCTCACAAGAATTGGTTTTCAACATATGATCCAATTGATTCAACTATTGCTCACATGGGCAATAATGCCCAATGTAATGTAATTGGAATCGGTACTGTTAAAATCAAGACCCATGATGGTGTTCTCAGGACTTTATCAAATGTTCGTCACGTTCCTGACTTGAAGCGTAACCCCATCTCTTTGGGCACCCTTGAATCCAAGGGGTGCAAATGTTCAACTGATGGTGGAGTTCTGAAGGTCTCGAAGGGCACTCGGATTCTACTGAAGGGTTTGAGGCAAGGATGCCTCTATGTCTTGCAGGCATCTACTACGACAGGTTATATGAAGAAAGGTTCATATAAGTCATCTCCCAGAGCTAAGTTCAAGCATTGCTTGGACTTAGTTGGCATTCACAGTATTTGAGCGCCCTTCGGGGCATTGCCCTTTTTGGGGGGCGTCACCCTTCGGGGTGTGATGATGGTGATCGAGGGATGGTGTTGGATTTTGGTCCAAGGTGGAGATTGTTGGGTTTATGGCCCAAATCCCTTTTACCGGCTACTTGGAATCTAAGATCATATAGTGTATTTGAGATCTTCTATATTATGGAAATTATATTAGTTTCATATTTTGGGTTGAAAATTTTCTTCCTTTTTGGAAAGATGAGGTTTGGTGACCAAGATACCGTGGTGGCTAGGGTTTCCTCATCCTAGTCTTCCTGCCCCTATATAAAGGGGACATACTTAGAATCCAAAATTAACTTGATCACTCCAGTATTCATAAACACATTGAGAGGTAGAAGTAATTTGTCAGAGATTACAAGAGAGAGGTTGTAATTCTGCTCTTAGATCAAATCACTGTGGTGATTGTGATTGTGTTGTATTCTTCCTACTCATAGTGGATTGTTTTGGTGCTGTCGCCGTCCGTGGTTTTTTCCGCATTGGGTTTTCCACGTTAAATCTCTTATCTTCTTATTTCTGTTTCTGTTATTCTACTTGAATTTCTGAATCTCTAACTCATCCTATTGCTTCCGCTATTGTTGTTGCTCTAATATTTTCTTAACAAAAACTAATGGCACAATGATGTTCAATCATGCTGAATATCTGTAAGTAGATCTCCTGGACAATATGATTCGAATGGACCTGCGATAGTTCTAAAAAGCATCATTTCAGATGATAACCTTCCTTGTTTCACAATCTTGAATTTTTCGTTCCTCTGGCACTCTGTTACGAATGGGTATTCTAGCATAGAGCTGATGGAGACTTCTTGGTATGCATTGTTGATACATGTGTTGAGTATTATCACTGGGGATGCTCAAAACCCCAGCAATTTGCACTATCATACCAGTTGATTGGCATATTGCATTCCTATTCTAGGAGCACAATTTAGCCTAAATTAGATTACCTAAGGAGCAAGCCCTGTTCCCCATAATGGGATCAACTATTTGAGAATCCGAGATCCATATAACTAACATCAACATTGTTCATTGCTGCAGGTCATGTTGCACATCATAGCTTTACTGAAGATGTGCTCCATACAAGGATGTTATTGCTAAAGTTATCTATGATATATGCATGCTTACTCTCGGCAATTTTTTTTGGGTTTATTTGTACTTCAAAAAAACCCCCCCCCCCCCCCGGCCAAAAGAACTCCACCCAATGCTTCTTGTGGTATGTTTTGGTTCTCTACTTGAAGGTGGAATTAACCGACATTGAGAATGATCAGAAGGCTGCATTCTATTTAGTCTTCATTACTAAATTCTAATACTCTTCAAGTGATTTTAATGCCTTATGCTTCAACTTAGACAATATTATATTCTGTTATAGGCAGCAAAATTACCCTAGAATCTGAACCGTGGTCAACAAAGTTGGCACTATATCTAATGAACATCGAGCTGCTGCATTTGAAATCCTTGCAGGTGAGAATGATATGGTTACAGAGGTGAACCAACACGGGGCGAGATTCAAGCTTGATTATGACTTGGTCTACTGCAACTCTAGATTAGAACATGAGCATATGACGCCGCTTTCTCTGTTCCGAGCTGGGGAAACAATTTGTGATATTTTGCTGGCATGGTCCATTTGCTATTCCATCAGCTCAAAAGTGTCAGGTAGTTTATGCGAATGATTTAAATCCCAATAGCATCCGATATTTGAAGATCAATGCGGAAATCAATAAGGTTGATCATCATGTCCTCCTGCTCAGTATGGATGCAAGAAAATTCATTTCTGAACTGATGGCTGACTTGGCTGTTCCTGTTCATGAGAATAATCCCAAGTCCGTGAAACCCTCTCAAATGTTCCTGAAGATTGCAGCCCAAAGCAGAATGGTAAATGAGATAAAAGAAGCGATAAGTGCATGATTGAGATGTGTTTGCTGTCTTCACATATGCAATTGTGACTTTTGTCCTTAATATACCTGCAGATCAGGAGAAAAAGGTGCATGAGGATACATTTCGTAATTCAGATTATCAAGATGGATCAGTCTATATTTGCAGCCAAAAGATTTGGAGAATGCTCTCAAGAAGGTGCTTCAAAGTTCAAAATCAAGGCATACGAGCATGAGTGTTGGTCTGTAATAATTGAGTCAGGGGTCCGGTCTATGTAAGCTTCTTTCATTCTCAATGTGAAAACATCCAATATATAAGTTGCAGACAATGGAACTGCAGAAACCGGAGTTTCTGGCGGGTGGCAGCAGAAAACGTGGTATCAATAAGAGGATGACGGGGTTTGAGCCTCCTAAATTGAAGCCATGGGAGCATGTCGATCACTTGAATATGAGCTTGCCGGCTTCGGCATTGCAATTTCTTGGTAACATTGCTTGTACCTGAGAAAATGCAGTACTTTTTTCACTCTTGCATTTAAATTATTTATATATTTTAATGGATTTTATTTTGGGTATTGTCATGTGATTGGTGACAGATTTGTTTATTCTAGAAGTACATTAATTCGCATGTATCTTTCTTTTCCTTTTCAGATGCATTCAAGGACCTTATCGGAAGGGATATCTGCTTAGATCAACTGTAATTGCTTTATCTAGTCAAGTGAAACTGAGTAATTCATTATCTCTGTAAGATGACTTTGCAAACGCCTCATCTGCCTGTTTTTCCTTTATTTGAAGTTGTGTCGGAGGCCCTCCTTTTTTTTGTAAGTGAAAGAAGACTGGGTATTTGATTCCACAAAACTTGGGTAGTCTTTTGAGTGGTAACCATGTGGGTGCTGAAAGTACTACATCCTTGTTTTCTTCCGAAAAATGGCATGCACTTTAAAGAAAAGCCTACTCGTTGTGATCATGATTATCATTGTTTCTTCTAAAGGGCATGAGCAACAGAGCAAGCCAAGTATAAAAGAGAGTTGAAAGCTTCAGAAAAGCTTTACACCTTAGGATAGTCAAAAACTGCGAGGAAACACGTGTTTTAGGGTGATATCAATTTGTTTTTTTGAAGTTTATTCGTGTGAAATTCTAAGATTTCTGGCCAGGGTAGATGACATGAACCCTTTAGTTGCATAACTTCTTTGGGCTTCCTCGACACTTACACAAAGGTCAGGATCCAGTTGCACAACTTCTTCGGGGGGAGGGCGACTGTCGGGCTGAGCTAAGCCCAGCCTGTTCTGCCCTCCACGCTGACCTATCATGGGGGCATAGTCTCTATGTTATTGACTGGGCTTCTTGGTGGACATACTGATGCCGTTGATGCTGTTGAGCCAACTCCATGGTCTTTTGAACCCTTTCAGATTATAGGTGTGTTTAGCAAACAACTTTTTGAAAAGTTTTTTTTTTTTATCAAAAAGAGCTTTTTTGATCAAAATTAGTTATTTGACCAAGCAAAAAAGCTGATCCGGGTGTTTGACGAAAAAACTTTTTGGGTCCAAAAAACTAATTTAAACAAACTAATTTCATAAGCTTTTTGGAATAGCTTTTTGAAGAATTAACTTTTTATCTCACAACTTAAAAAATAGCTAATTTTACCAAACAGTTTTATAACAAACAGCTAATTCAAACAGCTAATAGCTAACAGCTAATACAAACAGTTAATAGCTAACGGTTAACAGCTGTTTGCCAAACAGGGTCTATATGGTGTAAGATTTCAACAGGGGCACTTTGATTTCTTATCACAGGCTATGTTTTGTATAAGCTGTAAACTTCCTGAGGAAGCATGTGTATGTGAAGAAAGTAGACCTGACAAATGGGTCATTCGGTTCGAGTACGGGTCGGGTTAAGTTTAGGTCGGGTCAAGTTCGGGTTAAGTGACATTTCGAGTCACTTCGGTTTAAGTCGGATATGGTTTGGTTCGGGTCGATTTCAGGTTAATCAATTTTTGGTCAAATATGTTCGTCATGCCAAAACAACCAACATTGTAGAAAATTTCAGGTCCGGTATGGTCGGTTCAAGTCAATTCGGGTTTTGGCCCCACTTTCGGGTGAACATATTTCGGATGTCGGGTCGAGTATGAGTCCGAGTCATTCTGTTCGAGTTTTGGGTATCGGCTCAGTTTTGCCAGGCCCAGAACTAGGTGCAGATGCCTTATTTTGATGTCTTGTTTGAGGACTTTTAGTCCACTTGGGATCCCAGATGATGCTCCTGAGGAAAGGAGTGCTCCTGGGAACTTTGGTGTAAGATCAGATTGAGTTTGTAAAACATGCTTTTTACCCTGTACTAGTTGGTTACTTTTAGTATTTCATTGTCTAATTTGGGGCTAGAGTTTTGGATGGAAGAACGTGGTTAACTATACTAGTATAAATCCGTGTAATGTACGGACTATCTTTTAAATTAAATTTTAATTTAAAAATTATAGAGTATTCATTTTATAAAATCACTATAGAGTATTCATTTTATAAAATCACTTTGATTTCAGTTGTAAAGTGGATTATGCCTGGGAAAATTAACCCATTAAAAGAAATATGGATTGGTAAATACGCAAAATTGGTTGAGATTGATATAAATGGATTAAAGTCGATATTTCTTTGTTGAAGTAGGTTGAAGTGGGTTAAAATAGGTTGAAGTTGGTTGATTTTTATTTTTGTATGATGGGAAAAAGTTGGTTAAAATAGTAGAAAGTAGATTGAAGTTGGTATTTTTTTTATTGAAGTTCGTGAAGTGGGTTTATGTGGGTTGCAGTTAGTTGAGGTTACCAACGAAAAGAACAGGACCTAAAAGTAGGTCTTGCTTTCGTGAAATAATCAGCCCATAGCGTGAGGCAGTTTGGATCATGCATCACTTATGTATAAAATAATTTCGATATATTATAAGCGAAAAATACGCCTTTCTTTACATTAGATGGCACTACTTTCGAGAATAATTAGATATCCACATCTCTTTCAAAATAAAGTCATTTCCTCCTTTTAACTCCTACGTTTACATTATACATCAACCTTTATAGATTGCAAATTGTATACCATAACGTATCTAGCATTTGATACACCTTATGATAACCCATAAAAAAATATGAATCCAAAAACATAACGTATATTAGAGATCCTCACCTAACTATAAACATAGAAAATTATACATAAATTCTTAGGGTTATTAGAGAAGAGATTTTCAAAATAAATTGCAAAAATCAATTCCCTGGAGGGAGTAAAATTGTGTGTGTGTGTGTGCGCGTGCGCTTTGATGAGAGAAAGAGACGTACACATAATCAACAGTCGAAAGTATCTAAAGCCCCTACATCACGTGTCACGTATAATTGAAAATATGAGGAGTAGGTAGTTAATTCCTCTAAGTTTGGTTTGTAAAAAATAAATAAAAATAAGGTAGTATTTTGCTTGAAGAGATATGGCAGTTACAAACTTTTTTTTTTAAACATTAAAATCAAGGGTTTGAATTTAATGAGTTAATAATATTTGTAGCTAAGATTACACCAAGTCCCACAAATGACTCTCTTGTTAGTATTTTAGGATTTTTCAAATATTGTTATTAATATAGTGTAGATAGATAGACAAATTAGATACAAAATCGAAGGCCTAGATTTAATAGATTACTAATTTTCATGGTTGAGATTACATCAAATCCTACAAATCACTCCCGTTGTAGCTAACATTTTAGGTTTTTCCAAAGATTATATCACTTTTGTTAACTACTTGGATGCTTTGGATAACAGAATTATCATGTATCATTTGTCAAATATAATTGAAATCATGAATAAATATACTTCAAAAAATAAAAATTATAAATAAGTATTTTGCTTAGATAAGGTGGCTTTTTTAAAACTAAAATCTACGGTTTAGATTCAATGAATAAATATAATTGCCTTTTTTTTCCTAGATAATTGAATTATCATCTATGTTTTATAATGTATATCCGGAATTATGGGGGATTTTTAAAATAAAATAAAGAGATATCTTGACTTTAAAATCGACGACTTAGATTTAATACATAAATAATTTTTTGGTTAAGATTACACCAAATCCGCAAATCACTCTTGTTGCACCATTCTAGGGTTTCGTAAAGATTGCTATTATAATAGTATAGATCAATAGATAAATAAAAATAAAGTAGTATTTTGCTTGGAGATAGACGACAGTTATAAACTTTTTTTTTTAACTTTAAAATCAAGAATTTAGATTTAATGAGTTGATAATATTTGTGGCTAAGATTACACCAAGTTCTGTAAATCACTCTCGTGTTACTATTTTAGGGTTTTTCAAATATTGTTATTAATATAGTGTAAATAGATACACAGATTAAATACAAAATTGAAGGCTTAGATTTAATAAATGACCAATTTTTATAGTTGAGATTACATCAAATTCTGTAAATCACTCCCATTGTAACTAGCATTTTAGATTTTTTAAAAGATTATCACTTTTTTAAACTGCTTGAATTTTTTTTAGATAATACAATTATCATATAGCCTTTATCAAATATAATTGAAATCATGAACGATTTTTTTATAAAAAAAAAATTATAAATGTGTATTTTACCTAGATAAGGTGGTTTAGAAAACTAAAATTTAGAGTTTAGATTTAATAAACAAATATAATTGCCTAATTGTTTTCTAGATAATTAGATTATCATCTATCTTTTATCATGTATATCTGAAATCGTATGGGATTTTTTAAATAAAATAAAGTGATATCTTAAATTTAAATCAACGGCTTAGATTTAATACATAAATCAATTTTATGGTTAAGATTACACACAATCCCATAAATCACTTTCATTGCACCATTCTAGGATGTTGTAAAGATTGCTATTATAATAGTATAGATAGATAGATAGATAGATAGAAATAAAACATTATTTTGGTTAGAGATAGTCGACAATTATAAACTATTTTTTTAAAAACTTTAAAATCAAGAGTTTAGATTTAATGAGTTGATAATATTTGTGGCTAAGATTATAGCAAGTCCCACAAATCACTTTCATATTAGTATTTTAGGATTTTTCAAATATTTTTATTAATATAATGTAGATAGATAAGCATATTAGATATAAAATTGAAGGTTTAGATTTAATAGATGACTAATTTTTTTTGTGGAGATTACATCAAATTCTGTAAATCACTCCCGTCACAGCTAGCATTTTAGATTTTTCAAAAGATTATCATTTTTTTAACTGCTAGAAATTTTTTTAAGATAATACAATTGTCATGTATCTTTTATCAAATATAACTGAAATTATGAACGATTTTTTCAAAAAAAAATAATTATATATGAGTATTTTACTTAGATAAGGTGGTTTTAAAAAAAAACTAAAATTTACTGTTTATATTTAATGAATAAATATAACTATCAAATTTTTTTTCCTAGATAATTGGATTATCATCTAACTTTTATCATATATATCTGAAATCATAGAGGATTTTTTAAATAAAATAAAGAGATATCTTAACTTTAAAATTAACTGCTTAGATTTAATACATAAATAAATTTTATGGTTAAGATTACACCAAATCCCACAAATCACTCTCGTTGCACCATTGTAGGGTTTTATAAAGATTGTTTTTATAATAGTATAGATAAAAATTTGAATGATTACAAATGTTTATTTTCGAAGTTATAGGTTCATGGGCGGATTTAAGCATGGAGTAGGGGTGTATATGGGTACCATTGACCCAAAAAAATTCTAATAGGTTGTTTTGAAGCGGTTGAAAGTTGTATACATGAGTACTCCTAAAAAATGCTCAAAAGAAGTCTTGGACACTCTTGCAGCCTTACATTCACATGACCCAAACAAATTAGCTACTAACTTTTTTTTTATTAAAAAACGGAAGATTCTATGATAATTGAATTTTTTTTTCAACTACCATAATTAACTTCCACATCAGCCGTTGATATTTGGGAACAAATCTTAATCTTTAATTTGTTTTAGAGTTACTGGTTGTAAATTACTATCCTCCTAAAATTACTGACAGGTGTTGCATTTGACCTCTTTATTACCCAATTTTCCTCTCTTCACATTGGTGTGAAATTTTTCCTGAGAAGCTGTCAGTCATATTACATTAACGTGATAGAGAGTTGGGAGGTGATGTATGAAAAAAGACACGGTTTCCCTTCAAATAACTGGCTAACTTATTATCAACATTATCAACATCATCATCATCATCATCATCATCATCATCATCATCATCATCATCATCATTATGATTATTATTATTATTATTATTATTATTATTATTATTATTATTATTATTATTATTATTATTATTATTATTATTATTATTATTATTATTATTATTATTGTTGTTGTTGTTGTTGTTGTTGTTGTTGTTAACATAATTTTTTTAATGTTACTAACAGTATTGACATTATTATTTTTAAATTATTTTTAATAATATTATTCATATTATAAATTTCAATAATAATTTATGTATTATTTATTGTTCCATTTATAATTACTATTTGGTTATCTATATCATTAATATTAATATTATTATTAGTATTATAATTTTATCATTAATTTACTTTTTGTTGTTACTAATATTGATAACAACAATAATAACTAATATGACATTTAAGGTAACGATCTTATAAGAAAGTCCAATTAAAAAAGCCTTAAACGTAAGGTATCTGATTACTCCTCTTATTTATAATTTTTATTCTTTTAAATATTTTTAAAGTAATTTTTTTGTCGTGGTACTTGATAGAAAATTAAACTCTTTTTTTTCTTATTTTAAGTAATATATAAAATCTTATCTTCACTATTCTTTTATTGATATAAATAAATTAATTTTAATAATTTGTTGTCTGATTTTAAACATAAATTTAAAATTTTCAATTAGAATATTTATTCTAGTTCATTACTTAAAAATGATCATTTTAAATTTTTGTTTAATCTTCTTCTAACTTACTAAGTTTAAGATCTATTCATTTATTTTTACGTAAGAAACATCATTGTTATTACTTTAAATGAAATTTGATGTTTTACTTGTATTCTTAAAAAATTGTTTCCATATTGTTGAAATACCTTTTCTATTTATTGCTAATTTCTTGAAATTTTTCTTGCCCTAGAGTCATTAAAAAATGTTAAAACATATCTTAAACTCTGATTGTAAATTGTTACCATAAACGTTAAGTCCTAAACATTAGGCTCTTAATCCCAAGCCTTAAATGTTCAATTCCAAACCCTAAACCACAAAGCCTGAACCCTAAAATCCTAATTGTTGATAGTTGAGTTAGGAAGTTCAACTTAACCATAATTCCTAAATATTAAAGTATAAATGTTATAGTTTCGTATCTTGTTCGCTTGTATCGTAATAGACATTATGTCTCCTACTTATAAATCTCACAGCTAATTAATATGAGATTATGTAAATTTTGATTAATTTCTTAATCTAATAAAACAAACAAAAATAGTCTAAATTTCTTGATCTAATAACACAAACAAAAAGTATTCTAACTTGAATAATGAAAATTTGGGGTGAACAATGATTTTTTTTTAACTTTTCTTTTCTTTTGTTGTTAGTCTTTCTCCTTCAAATAAGAGAACCACCTATGTAATTTTAATATGTAGAGGATTTAAAAACCATATTGAATAGTTTTATCAAGTGACGAGTAAGTTATTTTTCTCTATTTGTTTAAGGGTTTTTTAAAAAAGAGAAACCAAAACAAATAGCAATAAATAAAAGGACATGGAGTAAATAATGAAAAATTGGAAAAATTAGTTAATCTGTAGTATTGAGATAAGGCTTATCAAATAAACAAATACAATAAAATCCTAAGTTTTATCGTTTAACATTTAGTGTTTAGAGTTTATGTGTGAACTCTAAGACTAGCATCGAGAACTAAGGTTTCAATGTAAACTTTATAACTAATATCAAGAAAGCAATATTCATTGTTAACGAGATAGGCCCCCAAGTGCAGCGATTGTCATTGAATATATTAATTTTTTCTTTTTTCATAAAATAATAACATGATTGTAATATATCAATTAAATAATAAAGTAACCTAATTTTTTTGTTTAATATAATGGCTTGGTCAAAATCATATTGACTGAAAAAATAATTAGAAAAAATGGCACTAAAAAATAGGAAAAGAAAATATACCCAATGCCTATTTCATAATTATAACATCCCCATAAATTAATTTATATTTAGTTATTTTTAATTTGTATTAATCATATGGTTATGGATATTTGTATACACACACATGAATAATATAGGATTTTCAACATAAAATATAATTAAATTATATATAGTTTAAATATTTATTTTAAAAAATAATAAAATAAAATAAATCAAACTTAACAAATAAAATTGAACAAAATGATAAAAAAAAAGATCTATTTAGAGGAAGCAGAGTATAGAGGGGGGAAGCATTGAAAAAGGTGAAACATTGTGACTTTTGAGGTGAGAGCATATTGGCCATCGCATGACTACAACATTGTAAATCTAACATAGACGTGCAAAAAAAGAGTACCTGCTTGCAAGAAACTACCTTTGAATAATTTGAAAAGCAACCTAACAACTGTTGGTATTGTGGAAGGATAATGAAACAAGGAGAGAGAAAAGAAGTTGGCTTTGTCTAAACTTTTTGATGTTGACCGATTCTCTAGATGATAGGTAATACAAATCAAAGACTAAGATTACTAGTTATAAGATCAAGGGCTCCAATTTAACAATTATAATAGTTGAATTTTTTTTTCAATTATGGTAGAATTTCGCTGAAAAAACAGCCTGTCAAGACCTGGCATTAATTAAAAAAAATTCCATAACTCAACTCCTGGAAAATATTACATTACACACGTATGTACAGTGCTATGTACATACGTGCGCGTGGATGTCAAAGGATGAGAGGCGCGTTTAATGATGAATTAAATTAAAAAAAAAACAAATTGTTTTCTTTTATGAATTTTGAACAATCTCCCCTTCGTCCCATGCTTGCTTTCAACTGCTGCTTCTTTCTCTCTTGTCCCTGTTTTCTTACATCTTTCTACTGCTCGTTTGCTTGAATCTTCAACTGATTTTCGTTCTCACATCATCTTGAAGCCAATTTCTCTATGCTAGGATTTCTCTTGTAACTCATTTTGTTTTTCGGATAAGGTAATAATCGCATATGCACTCATTTATCATCCGTGAGCTTAATCATGGATTGTTGCTAATTTTTCGTATTTTACTAATTGTAATTTCAGATCTCTCGAGCCATATGCCTACAGGAGAAGATTTGAACGATATTGCTGCAACAAGGTGTGTTTCGTTTCTAATTTTAGGTTCAATGTTGTTGGTTTTTGGTTTTTGTGGTGTTTGCTAGATGGTTATTTAGTTTTGGTGGCTCTAGGGTTCGATATTCGGATTCAATTTTCGCATTTGTGGTGTTTCATAGTTGGATATTCAGATTCAGTTTGTGGTTCCCTAAGGGCGCGAACCTAATTTTGTGCCAGTTGGAAGAAAGTAGTTAGTCCTTTGTTGAAGTGCTGACCCCATAGATTAAAGACATAGGTTAGGTCAGAGACCACAATGTTGCTGCAATTTGACATGTCCATGGTTAAATAGTTACCTTTCTGTGATTACGATCATAGGAGCTCAAGTGAGCTTCAAATTCCATGACCAACTTGTACTGCTTGTTACACAGTTCACAAAAGAACACCTTGCATATATTCTTTAACGTTGGTTTGAATTTTTTTCACTCCCTTTCTGCCATCACCTAGATTTTCAATATGCGCACAAAGCAGGCAGAAGAACATACCAGGTAATAATAAAAACTGCACGAAATGCTCAAGAGCTTCCAAAATGGATGTTCGCTTATGACATACCATTCCCCTCAAAAGACATGCATACATGCTATATGATGCCTTCTGCTATTAGATGTAGGTTTCCAAAAAAGTAATAAATCAAATCACTTTGTTTTACTTCTATGGCAAACATTAAACTATTTATGTTACTAAGGTCTTGAAGGAATACCTCTCTCTTCCGCACAACTGCCTCTGTCTCCTCCACCTCAATATCAAGTTTTCCGCGTTGTATATTCTTTCCTGCTGTGAAATAGTCCTCCTCCTCTTGCTTTCCTATCCCAAGCTTTGGATCTCTTATGCCATATTTTATTGATTCAATTATACCTGCAATGGTCAAGTACAAAACAGCTATGTTTAGCAAAGAGCAGTAACAAATATGAAGTGCTAAAAGAAGCCATAGTTGTGTAAGATCTAAACATTACTTCTCTATTCATTCATAGAAGATCGTCTGCACTATAAAAGGTTAGGTTACAGCAAAATTTCAAACCTCAACGATAATCCGTCCTGTCTTACAATTGTATTTCAGCTCTACTCTAAAGAAGAAACAGTTGAATCATATTCCTACTCAGAATGAAATTCATCTAGTCGACCTAAATTCTTGAAGCTTTGACAATAGCTACCTAATGCAACTTTTAAAGTCAATGTCGTAGTTTAGTCAAGGATTCATGGGCCACAATGGGCCCCTACTTAAGATAACAATTTGTCGAACAAAATCAGGATTTGTTATCTTGCACTTTGTGCTTTTCTAAATTCCTATGACATTATAGTTTCAGGGTACGTTGTTCTATTCACTTGATCAAAATCAACTAGCAGAAGTGGTTATATGCACGAAATCTTATACTCTTCACTACTCTTTGTTGTGAATGTTTGTGCGATTGGATTAGATGTATAATTGTCATATTCTAGATCTTTTGATAGAAAGTTTTTCTGAATCCTTGCTCTGGTTTGACTAGAAGTATGAGACTAAAACATAGTATGGTATGTTTTGTCTATGAACTTCATGACATCCTTGATGTATTGTCATCTGGTTTTACACATTCTTTATTGTCCCTTGCAAGTGCTTGCTTTCTTTTGTCTATGACTCTTTTGAGCACATAATAGGTCTTGGTTAGTTTGTTACTTTTTAATTGTTCTCATTTATCACAGTGATATAAGGAAGAAGCGGATCAAACATGTGGTGTGTAAGACATCAAAAAAGAAAACGCTCCGAACAACTACCTATTGGTATGCTCCATATATTTTTTAGTCATAACACTTTATAAATTAGTGTTCTTCCTATATTGGCACAAAAGGTTCCCTGCAATTGAGACAAGTTTTACTGCAATTGGGGAAAGGTTCCCTGCAATTGGGAAAAGTTTCACTGAAATTGGGAAAAGGTTCATTGCAGTTGGGGAAATGTTCAATGTTTTAAAAAAAGAAAGGAAAGAAAAGAAAATGAAACAGAAGAACCTACAACAAAAACTAAGCAACAAAAAAAGATTAAAAATAAATCAAGACATATTAGCCCCAAAAATTAAGCAAAATGCTTTTAGAAAAAAAAGAAAATGAGTCAAAAGATCTGGAAAGAGAATTAAGCAATGAACGAAGAAGGGAAAAAGCATATCAAGATGAAGCAAGTATTGGCAAAAGAAGAAGAGAAGACGCAAGCAGATCCAGAAGAAGAAGCACAAAAGAACGAAAATACCCAAAAAAAATATATCCTCAGAAAAACAGATCGGTAGACTGACGACCAACCACTGTGACTAGCGGCGCCTCCTTCATCGTCAACGGCCGATGGGGGCGTCTTTGTCCTTGTCAACAGCCAACGGTCGTACGTACCATCCCATATATCTTTCTCTATTAGAGCTAGGGTTTGGGCAACGAGTGCTAGTGATCCCTTAAGGGATTGGAACTTCAGTCCCCACCATGAGGAGGGGTTCAAATTCCATATGTTGGGGGGGGGGGGCTTGAAACTCTCAAGTTTTGAATCCCTTCCCCTAAAATTTTCGCCAAATAATAGGGAGTTGAACATGAAACCTAAGGTTTCAAGTCTCTATTCCTGTTTTGCTCACCAAACACGCCTTATTTACTAATTAAATAAATTAATACTTAGATATTTAAATGTCACTAATTAAACACCATAAAACGTTTCAAGAAAGGCTGGCTTGAAAGTAAAGAAATAATTAGTACCAAGAAATGCATGCTAACAAAAGATTAAACAATTGTTGAAGAAATTAATAAAATTTGTAGTATAACAAAACACAATCAACAATTAATATAGTTATTATGAAAAAATCAATTGTGGCCCCCCCAAAAAACATAAAAGTCTATTTTAATTGTCCGACAACTAAATAAATATACATTCTTCACATCTATCAAATGCAATTTTAGTTACCATCTCTTTCAAAAAATAAAACAGTTATTCATTAGGGCGTGCACTTGATCGGTTGTCCACAACTGCGGCTTAGTAACGCCCTATTTTCATGATCATCATTCATAATGAGGTTTTTTTTTTCTTTTTGGGGGCAAAAGAACTTTTTTCCTACCATCCAATAAAATTAAATTATTGTTTCCTACCATCCAATGAAATTATTAATTGAGTACCATCTAATAAAATTAATTTATTGAGTAACGGAATAGCATTAAGTTCATATTTGTTTTAGTAACATTTTTTTTATATGTCCATAAAGAAGGAGAGCCTTGGAGTAACGGTAAGGTTGTCTCCGTATGACCAAAAGGTCACGGGTTCGAGCCGTAGAATCAGCCACTGACAAAGTCAGGTTAGGCTGCCTACAATTCACCCATTGGGGTGCGGCCCTTGTCCGGACCCTGCGTGAACGCGGGATGCTTATGCACCGGGTTGTCCTTTATATGTGTCAATAAATACTACATAAACATCCTACATAGGAATATTTTACTTCAACATAAGCATGTTATGTGTTAAGCATATGTTAACTTAATTCAACTTTTAATATATATATATATATATATATATATATATATATATATATATATATATATATATATATATATGTATATTATGATTTGCTTTCAAAACTATCAAAATATGATTAGACCAAAATAAGTTACATACATAAACTCATTATACTATAGTTATGCTAATTAAATTAAATATAATAACTGATGTATATACCTATGCTTTATTATTAATGCTAATGTCTAAACATTTGGAATTCTAGGAAGCATATGCATGCGTATACAGTCAAACATATATGATTGTGATTATAATATTTTAAATTTGTAGTTACTAGTCTGAACCCGTACCTTACACGGAGTATGTTCAAATAAACATTTTGTAGATATGTTATCGAAATAATAAACGAATAGTTATGGTAGACATGATTAATATTATAATTTAGAGGAGATAATGGAAAAACTCAATGAAAAATTTAAGTATACAAATACTTTGTGCATAATTAATGAGATTAATATTTGAAAACTATATAATTGTGAAAAGGTCTATATAAGTATGATGGAGACAATAGATAGTGAATTTGTTACAAAACATGCTAAATAGGGTGATGATAAGTCAATTTATGACGTCAATGACAAAAAGTCAACATCCTTTTCTTATTGGTGAGTAAAA
This sequence comes from Selenicereus undatus, assembly GCA_017589665.1. Taxonomy (NCBI): domain Eukaryota; kingdom Viridiplantae; phylum Streptophyta; class Magnoliopsida; order Caryophyllales; family Cactaceae; genus Selenicereus; species Selenicereus undatus. Next base: position 14,681,298 of record JACYFF010031956.1, on the reverse strand, counting down.
ATTTATGAAGTCATTAATTCTCTAGTGAAGTTAGGTAGAAACTATTTTAAAATCGGTTTAGTTTTAGTTTCGCATGTAATACAAATAAAATTTATCTTTCAACGAAAATAATTTGAACATTATATTTATGCTATTATATAACTTTTTTGGCTATTTAAAGTGGTTCATGAGGGGGTGCTAATATAATTATGTATTCATAGTTTGTACATTTGGTTTTTAGGTCAATGTAATAGTTTCATGGGTTTTGATATAAACTTCCAATGCCCTTATATTGTCTTGCAAGAGATGGGTTGAGTTCAGATTTGTGAGTTGAGATATTTCTTGGTTTAAAGTATTATGACGATTTGGGGCATTTTATTTTAAACGGTAAAAGATTAATTATAATTTTAGATGTTTTATGAAGAGAATTTGATTATTGGATTTGTATGGTTTAAAAGAAAACAAAAATTATTTCATTTTTTTTATGCGTTAAATAGATTAGATTTTGGTCAATTTGTTTGAAACGTTAAAACATTAATTATACTTTTAAGATTTATATGAATTAAATATAATTATAAGATATGTATGCTTTGAAAGAAAAAGAAAAATATTTCATTTATTTTCTTCTGTTAAATCGATTATATTAAATGTGAAAGAAATTCAGCTTCATGGACCTAATATGATGATCATGTTTTATTTTTAATTTTTTTTATATTTCACGTTCAACCCTTGCAGTATGCTATATTATGCTTACAATATGTAATTTTTTAGCACAATCCTTACATATATATGATCATAATTAATATTAACTATGTTATCAAATTCAAAGAGAAAGATAACAACGACGATAATGACAATGACGACAACAACAACAATAGTGATAATGGAAATAATTATGAAAATTATATTTATATTTCTATTATCTCTAGTAATACATGCTCTATGTATATTTGTATCAAAAAAAGACAAAATAATAATAATAATCACGGAAATCAAAAATGTTTATTATTTCTATATAAATGTGTATATTATATTATGTGTTAATAATAAGGTGTCACATAAGGTTTTACGGCTTGTTCAGTAATTATAATTCAGTTTTCTTAAGTGAAAACTTCTAAAATATGAACTTATTCTATAATAATGAAATAATAAAAAAATTTATATCCATTGTAATCTCCTAATATCTCTTTGATAATTAGATGATCATAATTAATATTGACTATGCTATCAAATTCAAAGAGGAAGATAACATTGCTGATATCGACAATGACGACAACAACAACAATAGTAATAATGAAAATAATCATGAAAATTGTATTTATTATTCTATTATCTCTAATAATACATGCTCAAATTTATATTTGTATTGAAAAATACAAAATATTAATAATAATGATAGAAATCAAAAACGTTTTGGTCCGTAGGAGCCACAAAGGGCAATATAATATAATGAGGGATGAGCGAATAGAACTTGAGACCTAATATGTCCAGTAAAGAGTACAATACAATAAGGGAGGGGGGAATCGAACCTGGGTCCTAATGTACCCAGTAAAAAGGGAGAGATTGGCGGTTATCAAGATAAATCCAGGGGATGAGATTGCCTAAGATTTTGATCAACAGTTGTAAAGGTTGGATTAATTATAATGAGAAGCTTGGATTGAGGGAGAGAAGCATTTTTTGACATCCACCCATTTTAGCATTTATAAGATTATGATGTAAGGGAACCTAAGAGTATCCTTTTTCTTACTATCGTTTATTTCTATCTGGGTTGAACCCAAGTTAGCGACAATCATGCAAAAGGGCTAACATATACGCCGAGATTTTTGACAGTTGGGTGCAGTTATATTTGTTAAATTATCATTCTGCCCTCCATATCTTTTTATGATTTCAATTATTATGTTTCTTGTTGGAGCTAGATTTCAGTAGTTTAATTCGGTAAATAATGTGCCAAAGAGCTTATTCACCTCTTTCTGAATATTTACTAATTTTTATAATTGGACATGGAAATAGGTTTCGAAAAATATAAACTCTTGGAATGTGGCCAATGTGTGAATCATGCGATTATATTCTATCATTGAATCCCTGTATCAGATAATTCATGTTTAAAAAGAATAAAGTTTCAATTGAGTGGCTCCGGAAAAACTATTTACTTCATCCTGCTTCCCTAGCTATGACCAGAACCGCAAAGGTGAAAAATTGGTTCTTTTTGAAATAAAAATATTTTACTCCTGATTCGGATTTTCATCGTTAAAAATTTATGTACCAATCCTGTTAGGTTATGCGCTATGTTGCCTAGTTTTCAGTTATCTTGTCTTCTTGTTTGAGTTGTGCCATCTCTCTTGTGTACGCTAGTTACGATAACCAACATAGCAAAGATGACCACCTTGTTTGTTGGGCGGATGCCGGATGTCTTGTATCCTATATATGCCACCAAACTGCTGAACTAAAACATGGTTCCTAAATCAATTATTTCTCATTTATTTTCAAACTTTTATTTACTTTTCTTTTTGGTGGAATCATCTTGTTTTCGCTTTAGATTAGTTGTAACCCCAAAAAGGTTTTATATTGCAATATTGGTTTGTAAAAATGATCCCCAAATAGATTTTACATCGGTATTTCTAAATTACGTTTAAACTGGGGTCTCAGGTATAATCCTAATTTATGTTGAGTATATTTTATTGAATTTTTTGTCTAGAGTTCTTCATTAAAGGATTATTTCTCTTTAGGCATCTTTAAGGATCTCATTTGACTCATATTTAGGTTCTAAATTATTTGATTAATTAATTAGAAATTCGGGATGTTACAACAAGGAATAAGGCAGTGGTTAGTACATGGTAAGGGGATGGAAACCAAACGAAACCTGTCTCATGAGTCATTCAATCATGTTTCCGGATAAGTTAAGTTCGATCAAATCATTTTTGGGTCAATAAGATTCGCTTTGGCTTTAACGTCAAGTTAGATAGATCATTCTCATGTTTAGGTGATTTTGAATCAACTGATGTTTGGTGGATGTTAGGAAATTAGAGCAAACTAATAGCAAAAGTAATAGGATGAAACAGATATTCAAAAACTTAAAGAAAGATAACAAGAACAAAACAATGACACACAAGATTTATGTGGAAACCCAATGCTAAAAAAAACCACGGACGGCAACGAGCACAATCAATCCACTATATGAGTAGGGAGAATACAAAACGATCACAATCACAACAAGTGATTTGATCCAACAGCAGAATTACAACATCTCTTGTAATCTCTCTCACAATTCTCTACCTCTCAATGTGTTTAGGGATTCAGGGATGATTCTGGAGTGATTTTAGATCCTAAGTATGACACCCTTTTATAGGGTCTAGAAAATCAGGGTTTTACCCTTAGAGACAAACCCTAGCCGTTAGGAGAAACTGCGCTTCAAGACAAGCCCTAACCGCCTTTGATTTTAGGCCATGAAATCCAACAACCCAACAATCTCCACCTTGGACCAAAATCTCTAATCACCAACTCTGTAACACCGTCATAGCACCCCGAAGGGTGATGCCCCCCCCAAAGGGGCAATGCCCCTAAGGGCGCTTAGATACTGTGAATGCCAACTAAGTCCAAGCAATGCTCGAACTTAGCTATAGGTAGAGGCTTGGTTAACATATCTGCAGGATTTTTCGAAGTATGAACCTTCCTTACCACTATTTCTCCTACAGCAACTGTATCTCTGACATAGTGATACTTGACACTGATGTGCTTGGTCTTCGAATGGTAGACATCTTTCTTAGTCAGGTTGATAGCACTCTGACTATTAGAAAACACCACAGTGGCAGCCTGTGGAACTCCAAGCTCAGTAACGAGGCCCCTCAACCAAGTAGCCTGCTTGACTCTTTCAGTAGCAGCAATATATTCAGCCTTTGTAGTAGATAGAGCTGCAATTGACCGAAGCGATGCTTTCCAATAGATAGCACCTGTACACATAGTGAAGATATACCTAGATATGGACCTTCTCCTATCAAGGTCACCAGCATAGTCAGAATCAACAAAACCTATATCATCATATGTAGCAGCTTTGTTCCTATCAAATACCAACCCCCTTTTAACAGTACCCTTCACATAGTGAAGGATCTACTTCACAACTTCCCAATGATCCTTTCCATGATTATGCATATACCTACTTACCACACTCACAGCATGTGACAAGTCTAGCCTAGTGCATACCATGGCATACATCAAACTACCAATAGCACTAGAATAAGGAATCGTAGACATTCTATCTATGTCCTCATCAGATTGTGGACAATACTCAGCAGACAATCTGAAATGTGCAGCAAGGGGTGTGGAAACTACCTTACAGTTATCCATACTAAATCCGCCTAGTACTTTTTCAAGGTAATGTCCTTGAGATAAGTACAACTTACCAGCCTTTCGATCTCTCTGAATCTCCATGCCTAAAATCTTCTTTGCTACACCTAGGTCCTTCATCTCAAACTCCTCATTGAGTTGAGATTTCAACTTGTTAATCAAGGATTTATCCTTAGAGACAATCAACATATCGTCAACATACAATAGCAAGTAAATAAAGAACCATCAGAATATTGTCTAAAATACACACAATTATCATATCAACTGCGTGTGTATCCTTGTACAATCATGAAGGTGTCAAACCTTTTGTACCACTGCCTAGGAGCCTGCTTAAGTCCGTACAAGGACTTTTTCAATCTACATACCAGTTGTTCCTTCCCAGGAACAACAAAACCTTCGGGTTGCCTCATGTAGATCTCCTCCTCTAACTCCCCATGAAGGAATGCAGTCTTCACATCAAGCTGCTCCAACTCCAGATCAAACAATGCAACAAATGCAAGAAGCACTCTAATGGAGGTATGTCTAACAACAGGTGAAAATACCTCATTATAGTCAATACCTTCTTTCTTATTGCAACCACGAACAACCAGGCGCGCTTTCCACCTTGCATTTTCAACTCCAGGAGTACCTTCCTTTTTCTTGTAGATCCATTTGGCAGTTAAGGCTCTCCGGCCTTTAGATAGCTCGCACAATTCCCAAGTTTGGTTCTTTTGCAAACTCTCCATCTCCTCTTGCATAGCTAGGATCCAATTAGGTGAATTTGGATAGGAGATTGCTTCAGTATAGGTTGAAGGTTCCTTCTCTTGGAGGTAAGCGCTACATGCTAACTTTTGTTGATGATTTCTCACGCAAAGTTTGGGTTTACTTATTGAGATAGAAATTAAAATGACGGGTGAAAAATAGTGAAAGTAGCTGCCCTTGGTTTCAAGTACAAGACATTCCTTATGACGGGTGAAAGCTTGCCATTGCGCGCCTAGGCTCCTCAATGAACAATAAATTCTGTGGAAAATGTATCACTGAGTAGACTTTTTCTTCGGAATTTTTGCATCTAATAATCTCTAATTTGGGGGTTGGAAAAATAATAAGCCAAACTTAAGATAACTTTCAGCAGTTTGTACTTTTGAGTAGATTATTTCTAGTGTACTGCTACAAAATTGGACTTGTCGAAGAGGTGACATGGCTATTGTGGCGGTCATAGTTAATAAAATATAATTTTTTTGACAAATAAGCTAAGATTGACTCCCTTTTTTACACATCGTCTCCCCCTCCCCCATTTCTCTCTCATTTGCTCAAATAATAATAATAATAATAATAATAATAATAATAATAATAATAATAATAATAATAATAATAATAATAATAATAATGACAAAATATGCATAAATAATTACCGTTTCCTAAATTTCTCATTATATATATATATATGCTAGCTAAGACTCATGCGTTGTCTCGGATTGACTTTTTAGATAAATATATGATACTTTGCAAGTAT
>JACYFF010031956.1:14652923-14674627 GCA_017589665.1 Selenicereus undatus | reverse complement strand
AATAATAATAATAATAATAATAATAATAATAATAATAATAATAATAAAAATTAGGGTTAAACACCATTACAAATCCTAACATCAACACTGAAGAATGCGCTTGCTTGAATTAGCATGTACATAACTCTGTTAGCTTCCTTAAAGTACTCAAAATTTAAATCTAGACATTTACAATTGTCTAAGATCAAATCAAAAATATAAGATCAGTACTTCTAATCTTCAATCAGAATGTTGACTTCAAGCAAAATTTGTCTTTAATTAGAGTTGCTTCCTATACCAGTTGCGATGTCTCTTATTACACAATCTCCTTCATGGTCCCTTATAATGAAACAATATACCACAGCTTTTGGCCAGTCAAAAATTACTGCCTTAAAAAAAAAAAAAAAAAAACCTCGGAATGCTCATTGGGAAATTGTTCCCAAGCGGTAGCATGTTTGATGCTTCTCTTTATTTTTATTTTTAAATTACCTTCTCTATGTGACATACATGATCATCTCATATTCTCTCCATATAACAAAGCTTATATCATACCTATAGATGAATGGGTTTTCAAGAGCTAGGTAGGCAAATTTATGCTGGAAAATAAATACAAGACGCATGCATGTCATAAAATATATATGTGTGGCATCTGAGAGCACATGTTCCCAGGTTCATATAAGAATTTGCCCTATATATAATTGAGTATTTTTTGAAAAGAAAAATCTGTACGAATTAATGATATATTAATTATTGAAGGAAGTTTCGATCTACAGCCTATAGTATAACTTTAACATAAAAGAAATGCAATTAACTAAATTTATATAAATAATGTCGAAAATGACATCATCATAGCTTGTAAATTTAAATCAAATTCTCCAGTGCAATTCATTATCGGTTTTTCAGTTCGGTTTTGAATTTTTGATTTTTTTTTGGGTCACTCCTAAATGGTACACAGCCTAGATCAACTACTACCATAATTGTTCTTGTGATATTTGGAAGTCATGGAGCACTATGATCTTCGTTCTTGATAAATCTAAAGTTGGTGGTGTTAGTCTCCCAACAAATTCAATCTCTTCAGATGAACCCATCCTGAAAGCCTGTGAATATGAAATGGCAGTTTACCTCATGGAAATCTCATATCCAAGATACACATTCTTCTCAAGACTAACTAAGTTTCAACAATGCATGTTTAAAAGTATTCATTGGATTCATATCTCCTAATGCCCCAACAAAAATTCCACACAATAAAAGTCTATATGTTGAAGTACATTGCGCAGTAATTGACTATGAAAACAGAAAAGCCAAACCAGCTCATTATCTTGTTCAAATAGTGGATTTAAATGATCCTAATGATCAATAACAAGAATGACTTTCATAACGACGAGAATTAGTTAGTGATCCTGGTTTAGCAAGAACCATCGATTTTTACAACATTTATCATAAAATGTGGAGATTGATTGAACAAGGAAGAGCGCTAATGCATTGAGGGAGCACTACTTTCATCTATCATAATGAATTCAACAAATATATGAAAGTAGAAGGAGTTACTTCAGAAGATATCTTTGATTATCTATTTGATGTCGAAGTTGGAAAATTCTTATTAGAAAAAGGCAAAAATATATCTTCATGAATTATCCGAAAGATAGGATATAGAGCATCATCAACATGATGAAGATTTTGATGATTATCTAGATAATGATAGACTAGAAAACATTATTGTAGATGAAGGCATACAGAATCTCAATATGAATGACTAGTCTTGTCAGCATTAAAGGCTCTAAAAAGTTGTTACACCATTATTATACTATTTCATCAAGTGTTAAGTTAGTAAAATAATGCAATCTCCTGTAACCATGTGAGGACAGTTGTAGCCATGTAAAATGTCAGTGTGTACTGTGGCCATTAGGGCACTTTATGTAGTCTATGTCTTCTATAAAAAGAAAGACTGAGTGCTAAAAAGCGACACGATCATTTGAGCATACTTGAGCAAAAGAGAAGTCATGTATTTTAATTTATTTATGACCAAGCATCTCTGATGATCTTAATAGTTTAAATCCCTCTTCAAATATTTTTATTGTAATATTTTCACTTTCAAACTTTCAATAAAACAAGTTTTCCAGTAGGGAACGTTATTCAATCGAACCTTATGTCTTAAATATTATGATTTCTTGATTAAAGTCTCACTATCCTTAAAAAGATAAAAACTTGATTAGTGACTACGATCCGGGATAGAAAATTAAACGGCTATGTGATGTGCCTAATCTAAGGAATGTGTGGTTGAGATTAGCAATTTCTGTAAGCTGAAAGCTAAAAGAACGCGAGGGTCCAATGACCGACTAAGTTCAGGTATTAATGGTCAAAACTCTCTAATTAAGCTTTAATTATTTTTGCTGAGCATGGTAGGCCTTTAACCACAGAAAATATAATATTTATGATATAAGTAGTAGACTGTGATAACTAGTACCAGTAAAATCATCATAAGAAGTCTAAGCATTCAAAACAAGCATACTTTCTTAAAAAAAAAAAAATCCTAAAATCAGTTTTATTGCATATCTTACCTAATTTTGGGATCTTTTTTTAATTTTCAAAAGTTTTGGGTCAGAAGTATGAAATCAAAAAATTAAAAAGGTAGTTAAAAATCAAAAGTATAAGATCTTAAGGTAGTTAAAAATTAATACAAAAAGTTCAAGGTTAAAAAAACTATTGCCGAAAACTTGAAGGGAGGTAAGTGCAAAATACCCGAGCAAACACTGACCCCACCTACTGCCACACTTTCATCAAATTTAAGGTGCGTGCACATTAGTATTTGACTGTAACTAGTATGGACCCGTGCTTTGCACAGTGCATATTACAGTACATATATATATAGTCAAAGTAATCGATGAATGTTCATTGTATACAAACTTAATATTGTAATTTAGAAAAATGATACTTAAATTTATTGAAAAATATGAATAGATAGCACTTTTATGTATAACCATTGAAACTCAATAATTAAAACAACGTATGATTATCAAATACGCAATTTAAAGTATGACAGAGATTGTAGGTAGTCAAAATGAAACTAAAAATCATGTTAAATGATATGATAATTCATTAATTTGTGGTGACAATGACGAAGAATTCACATTTTCTTCTTCTACCTACATTAAAAATTAAGTTCTTAGTAATAATTTGATTAGCAATGATATAATGAAGATTACAATTATATCTTGTGTGCCTGATGTACCTAACATCAGTGTTTCGTAAGTAATACACCTCCTCATTCCAACTTACTGACGCAATAAGAGTGATAGACAATTCTACTTCATGGCATTGTCGATGCTCCATAACAAATACCCATGGTTTATCTATACAATCATTTATAATCGCATATACTGATAGATGACCATATGGTTGTAGATAATGTTATAATGAGATAGTAATCGAAAAATAAAGTGTCCAAAACGTGATTGGCATAGCTTCAGTCTAGCCTAGATTCAAGTTTTCGGTGTTGGTCGTTCTTTGGATAACTGGATTCTCTATTCGGTTCATATATGCGTTCAGATCCAGATTTTCATTATAGGCGAGAGCTGAAGGGAGTTGGAGGTGAAGAGGTTGAGCTTAATTTCTCTCATATTTGTTAAGTTCTCTGTTTGTATTTTGGTTATTCAAGTTTGATTTTGCTTTGCATAATTTGGTCATAATTAAAGTTAATGGTGATGGATAGGGTAAGCTTCTTCCTAATATTAATCTTCCAGTGTAGCGTGCTGAAATAATTGGTTATTAATTAACTAAACCTTGACAATTTAATTCAATCGTATCACATTTAGTTTTATAGCGATCTAATTTCATAACATATCCCTAAAGATCGACACCCGTACTTGCTACAACGATCAACCATACACTTGCGAAATTCATAACATAAATATGCAACTGGAAATGTATAATCAATAGTACCTAACAATGAATAAATTAGATAATGTTTTTAGACTACCATAATTTTAAATTTATTATAGAGAAATTAATATATTATAACTGCGTTCGAAAATGTTTGCTAAACTTATTGTAGTATATTTCGATATATTAGAAATTTTAGTTGATAGTTTCTCATAATTTGCTCCTGTCAATAATTGCTTCTTCTTAAAAAGTTATTAATTATTTTATTTAAAAAAACTCAAAATATTGTATATGACATGGTTGCTATATGGAATATTGTAATATTTTATAAATAATTATTACCAATAAAAACCTATAATTTTTTTCACTTACTATATGGGTATAGAAATACTTGTTACAAATAAAAAAAAAATAAAAAACTTCATCAACCTCTTAAAATGAACATTTTTCGACCCTTAACTAATTGTCACTGTGCGAATTTTTGTTCATAAAAAAAAATTAGTGATTTTATGAACTTTATTTATGACTAAGAAATATAAGAAGAAAAACACCTTATCCCGCATTAAGAACGTTTGGAAAGAAAATTCTTTCGTCTAGATCTAGCTATTCTATTAATTCATATCTCTTTTATTTAATCTAATAATAATATGCAAAATGGCTAATTTCGGGTTTACCATTAAAATAAGAAAAGTGAAACTTTAATATTTTATTCCTTCCTTGGATCACTAAAATATTAATACCATCCATAAACTTTAGTACATATATATTTTCAGTGATTTAGAAAAAGTTATTAAAGTATACTTTGTTTTTAGGTAGTTAATAGATTCTACTCAAAAAAAAAGTCAACAAATAATGTACTTTTAATTATGATGGTAATTATTTTTATTGAAAATCTGATGGTTGTGATTATATAATCAAATAACATAATGATATTATGATGATAATTATTTTTTATTGATTTAGGAAAGGATATCACCCAGAAAAAAAAAAATTGAAGACCAAACAAATTTTGATCGAACCCATATTTGCTCAATGGATACAATCTGCGCAATCCTTGCTTCTATATATTGTTTCTTCCAGAATAAGTGAAGAATCCGCGCTTTTCACGCCGGGGTTCGTTGTTGACCCAAGGAAGCACCCACAAGGGGCTGGACGTTTTGACTTTTCTTCAATGACAGCCAGCAGTTGCCGGACTAGCCTTCCTTGATTGTCTACGGCTCCCTTGTGTGTGCTCGGGGGAAACAATCATATTGGAAGACCAAAAGGATTTTTCCAATATATCATTTCTGGGTCCGGAACTGGAACCTCCATCTAGACCTAGACCTGACACCTGCCCCAAGATTTTTATTCATCCATTTGAGATTTTTTTTTTGAAAATAAGTTGAGTGGACTTGAGAATATATTTTGTTTTTAAGTAGTTAAGAGATTCTGTTGCCAAAAAAAAAAATCAAGATATTATATATTTTTAATTATGACAGTAATTATTTTATTGAAAATCCGACGGTTGTGATTATATAATCAAATAATCTAACGGTTCAAAATCTCAAATTTATGAGAAAATTCGAAAAAGCCACGTCATCACAACATTGCTTTTATATATAGTATAGATTAATCCCAAGAATTAAGAAAAGTCGCTGTAAATTTGGCAAGAGCTGCGATCTAACGAGCGTGGCGTCTTGTCTCTCTTTCCAATTACTTTGATCATCATCAAGAATTTGGAAAGTGATGAGAATAATTTGGATTTTATTTTATTTTTTTATCTTTTTTTGGTCTGCAAGATTTGGAAAGTTTAAGGATGATGCTTTTGTACAAATACCGGCCGTGTGCAGGACAGAATCGGCAAGCCTAGCTCAACTAGTGATATCAAGATTTTGCATCGTTTTAATTTGGGTATCTACAATGCCGGTAATTATATCGACCTTTTCTTCGTTTTTAATAGCCAAGATTGTCGATTATTTGTTGTATAGTCACAATTAGTTGAGATTAAATTCCTTGTTACTGATCCGATCTTAGTTTAGTAGTTGAAATTAAAGTTACGGATACATTAGTTGTGATTATGTTTGATTTTGCACTGTCGTGTGTCTTGTAATTCTATTGTATAATCTTTGTTGGTCGAAATTAATTTTTTGCCAAGACTTTTATGTTTACCTTCTTTCACCTTATTTTGCTGATCTTGTTTTTTTCGAATTGTTTAATTGCTCAACAAACTCTTGGGTTCTTTTATCGTGATAGTCATAATTTTTTGTTGTTAGCCGAGGACACTGTAGAAACCTTCACTTTATTTAGACTCCATGCGCTTTCAAATTTCCCTTTAATTTCCTTTTATTTTTGTATGTTTTCTTCTTTGGTTCCTTTTCTTTTTCCTTTATTAGTTGACATATGATCAAGCTAATATTACGACGATCTTCAATTTTTCATATTCACTGGCAGAACAAACTTATACTGAAGCTCGAGGGCATGAATACTCCGAAGGCAAAGAAAAAAGCACTCTACGCTGCCTGCAATGTCAAAGGTACTCCCCAAACCGGAAAAAAAAAATTAAAAAAATGGAACAATAAAACGAAAAAAAGAACATAATGTTCAATTGATATATCAAGTTTAACATGGTATCATAGTCTTTTTGGGCGAGAAATCTCGAGTTCAAATCTCAGCAGCGCCTATATGGATTTATTGTGCAAGGTATGGGAAACCTTTGCAACATCGACATTTACGTGAAGGGACGTGTTAGGGTATAAACCTATTCGTAGGCCTTCAGCCGTAAGTTTAAACCTTTGATTAAAGGTTCAAGAAAAAGTTTATACTCTAAAAAGTTAACTTTACAAAATTCTAGAATTGACGAGTTTGAGGTCCTAATTTAAGTGTAATTTTAAACGATTGCAGGAATTGACGACATAGCCGGTTGCGAGGTGGCGCAAACAGTGAGAATTATTGGAGACATGGATGCAGAGGAGGTGATCAGAAGGCTCCAGAAACTGTTCGGAGTTTCTATCATTTACAATGGCTCTGCCTAATTAAATATCACCAACACAAGGGCTACATATGATCATTTTATACTAGTACAATAAAACAAGTGAACTACATAGTCGTTTTAATGTTTCTGTCTTTAGATGAATCTCAATGAGTTAAAGTTTTTCTTTTTAATAGACCTTTTTTTAAAGTCATTTTGCCTCTTTGGTGGTCCTTTATATCTGTATCAATGAATGGACACATGCTCATATTAACCAGTCAGATGGGTGATGAATGGTTGAAAATTTATGTATAGAGGAAGGCCTTCCCGTACACGAAATCAAGGTCAAGGAGCAATCACGCTAAATTAAACATTTTTTTTTGTTTCTGACGTAAAAGTAATATCTACTTTCTGACGTAAAATTTCTAAAACTTTTTTTTTCCGTTAATAAGAGGGTTTAGAAACAAATTTTGTTTAAAAACAAAAAATGATCTTAAAAAGGTACTATGAAAATAAACTATCACGCTAAACTTTTTTTTTTTCCTTGGCTAATGAGGCGCATGCAATGCCGTTGTACATAAAATTCGACCTCAACTTTTAATAAAAACTCCCAAAAATTTTACATATGAAGCTAACACACCCCCATATAAACTAAACCTTAATAATACTGTTAGCTCGGCGTTGTCATGTTGATGGTTGTGGGTCACTGACACCGCGGTCGTGTGAATTATTCGAACTCGCGGCTGATGTCTCTGGTCATAGCCCGCTACAAATATACTATAGTCCCACCTCTAATTACAAATCAGTCGATGCTACAATTCTACAAAAAAATTTTATTTTTTTGTGCCAAAACTGCCCCACATTCCCGACCCCCGTATCATATGGCAAGTCCACCACAGGCATCTCCAGTCCATAGATCGAAAGGCGGGGCCCGCCGCCCCCAAAAAAAAAAACAAAAAAGAGCAACCATTTTAGTTTATATAATGTATTTTGGCATATAATTTTTTGCTGTTGTCTCTCTTTTTTTTTTCTTTTTTTTTAAGTTGGTAATCCGCAGAACTTAGAATTGATGAGTTTCAAATAACTAGGCTCCTAAGAGCAATCCAAACTTGAGTTTCAGTTTTTGGAACTTAGGCATTTTATATTTTTGGAGCTTGTATTTTGTTACTTTCCTAATCAATATAACTCATTACAGGATAATTGAATTAAATATTTGTCATTGGGCTCACCATTAAACATATTTTATTACTTTTATTCTTTTAATTTTGTGTTTGTATTTTAACTTTATAACTTGTATGAATATTTTTTATTTTTCGAATAAAGGAATTTTTTTTGACTGGAATGTATAATTTTATTTAAAATATCCGGAAAATTGATCACTTAAATTTTTTTGGTTGAACATGTTTAAAACTATTTAATTCTTATTAGTTGAACGAGCAAATGAAGAAAGAATAAAAAGTGCAATTCAATTAAAAACCAACACATTAAAAAGTGCGATCCTCTTCCAATATCCACTTCGGGGGCAGGACGCCACCCTCGTTGGTTGGGTTATTAGTGGATGGAGGCCAAGGTTGAGGAGTTGATGAAGTCATACGAGGAGGTTTCAGGGGGTGATACGGAGGAGACATTGACTCGTAACTGAGACTTGGGATTTGGGGAGCATTATGACTTTGTGGTTTTGTGGTGGTGTGTAAAGGTGGGAATAAAGTGGGGGTATTGTGGTAGTGGTAATGGTGCCAATTTTTTTTTTCGCGGGGGGGGGGGGGGGGGCCGGGAGGTTCGAGCTATTCCCAAATTCTCGTTCTGAATCTTCACCAGTTAAGTGTATAAACGATTATGTGTCATTAGGATCCATCTTATGTTCTCACCTACATGTAATGAATATTTTAAATTTTAAATTTTAATTTGTAAAATTCACATGCATTTGAACTTTTATACAAATTCTAACTTGTTTTCATATTAAACATGGAAATGACCAAACATGTTGTAATCGTGTAATTAATGAATCTACACTACAATATTTTTTTCATTCTAACAATATCAAATATTATACCTGGTTAATTAAATTTCATTTTATTCAAATTTCAAAATTTTCAATTACACATGGAAACAAATTATAAAAATAAACGTCTAACATCTTTTTCAATTAAACATGTAAACAAGTTATAAACATAAACTTCTCACATCTTTTTTAATTAAACATGTGAGTTTTCAAGTAAACATGTAAACAAATTATAATCATATACTTCTAACATCTTTTTTAATCAAACATGTAAATTTTTAATTAAACATGTATACAAATTATATACTTCTACAACATAAATACATATAAATTAAACATATAAACATGTTCTTTAGCATATAAATATGTTATTTAGCATATAAACATGTTATTTGAAAATTTTCAAATTTAGAAACATGTAAAGGAATTAGTTCAAATTTAAACTAACATATGTAGTTTCTAATCTTAATTTTAAAATTTGAACATAGTTAGTTTCTATGTTGACTGATTTAACATTTAACATAGTTAGTTCAAATTTTAAATCCTAACATAAGATTCTAACATAAAACAAACATAAATTTTCAATTTGAACACGTAATCTTAAATTCTAACATAAATTTAACATTCTAACATAATTTTTAAAAGTCTAAAATGTAGCCAACATCTCAATTTAACACTCTAACATTTAACGAAGATTCTGCCATAATTGAAAAAAAAAATTCAACTATTGTAATTAAGTTTATTTAGGGTCGTTGATCTACTCCCGAACCATCACTACCGTCCACTTCATAGAGGGCAACCTACGATAATAAGTACAAAGTTACGGCAGTTAGTATTATTTATTTATTTTTCCACCCACTCTCCGATACTCTCGCTTCCCAACATTCTCACCACCAACTCATTCTCTTCTCTCTGGTCTCTGTCATCTCCCTATTTCTCTCTATCTTCTCTAATCAATTAACTAAATTTCCAAGATGTAAAATTTGTGCATATCTTATCAATTGCAATTATGTAAAATTAATCGTATACAGTTTATGACCTCGGCCAAATTTAGTTTTTTTTTGTATTGATCTTAAATCAAGTAGTTTTTGAAAGAAGCAAAATCATTTTGCTGGGATTAAAAAGAGGGGTGAAGATTTGTTTTATAATTTTATCTCTCAACTTATTCATTTAGTTTAATTGAAATCCGCAAGTATTTGATGCTGACATATACGAACTTGTTTGATTTGGTTTGAGTTTAATGTGAGGGCTTGCCTCTCATTCCCCCCTCCCCCATGGTTCATTTCTTAATTTCTTCTTGGTTCCAATTCAAACGATTTACTGTATAAGCCATGAAAATCAGCGAAGATAGCATTTCCCACTTCCCCTCCCCCCAAAGAAAGGCCTTTAATATTGGGAGTGATTCTCTAGGGAATGACAAAATTAAGCATGCAATATTCATGGTAGGAGGAAGACTGGAGAGAATTGTTAAATTTTTATATTAATTGGGCCTTCAACAACGAGTCATGCATATAAGCTCAAATGAGGTTCCATCCCAAAATCAATTGGCAATAGATGGAGTAACTCACAAACTTATATACACGCCCAAGTCCTTCAATTTATAAATGTGGGACATCACCCACTTTCATATCTTTATATTTCATCAATGGGGGACGATGCCCACTTTTCATATGCCAACAAGAATAAACTCCATCAGAAAAGGCCAAAGCTAGATTTAAGAAAATAGAGGGGAAAGGTATGAAATAGAAAGAAGCCAGATAGAGAGAGAGAGAGAGAGAGAGCGAGAGCGAGAGTGAGAGAGAGAGAATGAAAGAAAGAAACCAGAAGGGAGTAGCTAAATAAAAGAAAAATAAAAAAATTGTAAAGCCACCATGGCGATGACATGGGTTGGAACTTGGAAAAGCAGAGCATATGATCAAAAACCCAAATATAAAGAGCTATAAAATAAAATAAACTAAATTAGCAAAAAGAAAGTTTTAAAAGTAGTGGGATTTCTTGTCTTAAATTTAACTTGTTTTCCCGATAACAAGTCATCACGTTTGATGGTTGAGATTGAGCTCACAAGAATCAATGGCTCACATTTATCAATTATCATAGTTAAAAAAAAATTTCAATTACCATAGAATTTTGCAACATTTAAATTAGTTCAAATTTAAATTACTAGATAATTTAAGAATAACTTACAAAACACTTCACTTCACTTCTACCCTGAGTCTTCAAATAAACGTCTCTAATTTTATCTACAAATAAAATCATAAACAACACTTAGTGTTTCAAATATATAATTCATATTATAAAATAAAATAGAGATCCCTAAATAATTAATTTAAGTAATTAAAACTAAAAAATTTACATTGTGAAATTCTCCAATTTCCTTCACTTTATTTCCGATAATCTTTTTGCAACTCATAATTTTTCAGAGGAGATAATTTGAATTTTGGTGGTGATGAAGTACAAAAAAGTTAGAGTATTTATAGGAAAAATTTCAGCCAAATAAAATAAAATAAAACTAGAGCAAAATAGCAACTGGGCCTAACGGCTATATAACCCAACAGCTAGTTCTTCTCCCAGACCTGCATCGTTCACCCGTCCAATGGCTCTTTTTCGATTTTCTTTTTTTATCAAAACGCACCGCCCATTTCAGGTGGACAGCATGAAATGCATCGTTTTACCAGTTGAAATAACAAAAAAAAGGCCTCACGGAGCAGACCACGTACGTGGCCTCCCATGCGAGTCTCCTTCTGCGCCACGCCCACTGGGGAACACGCGGGTGACACGCGAGGCCCAATCGTGGCCTGCGTGTCCCGTGGCTGCTACTGCTCTAATTCATGTAATTTTGTTTCACCGGTGCATGAAAAGAGTTACTTCTATAGAAGCAAACCTGAAGGAGCAAATGCTGACAGTGATTGGTGAAATGGATGCAGTTGAAATAGCAGAAAGGCTTAGGAAACTAAGCAAGGTTGATCTAATCTCTGTGATCCCTGCTAAGCCAGAAAAGACGGATAATCAGGACAAGGCATCAGATGATTTTCAAGTTGAGGTGGGGGGGGGGGGGGGGAAGTGTATGTTTGGGGAGGAGGATCTTATTTAAATTCGAAGAGGCACAAGAATTTGTTCATGGCTTTGCTTTTAGACATGGCAAACGGATGCTATCTGAATCGAATTGAGTTGGTTATTACTGAATTTTGGATGAGGTCATCACAAGATTGAATTGTCCAACTAGCTAGTCAAGAAAATGTATTAATAAAAATTTGTTGGAGGCTATTATAATTGTGTCCAACTAGCGTGGGCCTTTAGTTTATTTTAATTTTGGACGAGTTTGATTTCAAGTGGTAATAGAATACGGCTAATGCTATTGGTTTACTAGTGCTTTCGTCACAGCACCATTCTTTCTATTAATTGGTAAAATGCTTGGAAATTATGCCAGACGCCCAGAATCCTAATCACAATTGCCAATTAAAATATCTTTTTCATTCACAAAATTACAACATCATATATAAGGCCGTCCGCAACCACTAGAATGAGTTTTATTGGGGTCCTCCCAAGTTCCACACGCGAATTTTTTTGTTGTTGCAACCAGTTTATTTCATAGAATGACACATAAGGGCATTTCCAACCCACATTCCAAATTTTAGAACTCTACCTTGTCACATCAGCAAAAATTTTATTTTTTAGAACTCGCATTCCTTCACTTTTCCAATCCATGGAACTACAACTTGAATTATCATATAAAACATTTATTATAGAGCTACTTTATAACACATACATATATTTTTCTGAGTCCAAAAAACAAAATTGATTTTGAACCAAAAAGAATAATAAAATAAAGGAAGAAGTGGAATGCATGGAGGAACTTTACCACATTCCTCCATGAGTGTCATTCTATGAAATAAGGTAGCTGTAAGAACCAAAAAAAAAACTCGTGTGTGGAACTTTGGGAGGGCCCCACTAGAACTCATTCCAATAGATGCAAATGGCTTCATGTAAGAATGTGATAGAGTTTCTCATGCATTCCAATTCTTCATTTATTTATTATCTCTTTTGCTTCAAAATCAGTTTTTTCCTTTTTTTTGGACTAAAAAAAATATATGTGTTATAAGTGGGTCCATAATAAATATTTTATATGATAATTCAAGTTGGAATTCCATGGGTTAGAGAATTAAATGAATACGAGTTCCAAAAAATAAAATTTTTGCTGGTGTGCCATGGTAGAGTTCCAAAATTTAAAATATGAATTGGGAATGAGCCCCTCAATTTAGAAATCTACACTGAGGCTAGTGGCTAGACAAAGAGACCTCAACTATCATCCTAGATGTAGAAATGTAGGACGAAAATCATCCAATGTTTGCAGAATATTTAATCGTTTTGTGTAAAGTTACTCTAGGAGTGGGTTTGTTGAGGGTCTACTCCCTGTTGAATCCTTGGAGCGCCAATGTACTTTAGCTAGAGTAACTAGGAGTGATTGCTCAATGCTGGTAGATAAAATTGGGGGCAAGGTGAAATCTGTAGTAGTAGGAATATTTCTTATTCAAGGAGAACGGTGTGAATTAACTCTATATTGATGGGTTTTATTGGAACTTGATCTAGAATTTTTCTACTCCCTAAGTAGGTTATAAGAGCATATGCAATGGTGATCCATAATTTTAGATTATAAGTGGGGGTCCACATCCTCCACATCATCCCACAAGCCAACTTTTTTTCTCTTCTCTACGTCTTATAGATCACCAACTTGGATTACCAAATAAAATAGTATTTTATTGACCCACCACTACCATATTATTAGATTTTAGACTTTTAAGGGCTTAGTTGGCAAAAAAAAAGAGAAAAACTGTGTGTGGAGCGAATCACGGCTGTGAGTTGGATCGTGGGGTGGTCGAAGTGGATCATTGATACATGGTGTTTTTTGGATCGTGAGCCAATAAATTTTTGACTCGCGAGCCTTGCATTGCGGGTGCTCTAACATATGTGGAAGTAGTTTGCAGAAATTTCCATTGGGGTAGGAAAGAAAAGAATACTTAGAGCATATGCAATAATGATCCATGTGTTTGGATCACAAGTGGGGGCCCACACCTTCCACATCACCCAAGAATCCAACTTTTTCTCTCTTCTCTGCATCTCATGGATTACCAACTTGGATCACCAAATAAATTAATGCGTACGAACCCCACCACAAATATATTATTTGGTTTTAGACTTTTATTTTGTGTATTTGTGTGAATAATTGTAGATTACTTATGACGATATTTTCCCAAAATTTGAACAATTAATCTATAATAATGAAATTTTTTTTATAAGTATAATGTCAAACTCAATATAAAAAGACCACAAATGAATATATTATCCATAATTTATAGAAGTACTCCACTTGGCAATAGTTCAACTTTTATAAAATTACAAAGGCTTGATTTTAAAAAAGGAGAAGAAGAACACAACACATCTATTTAAAATAAAATAAAAAAACACTACAAGAGTTGGACTAAAAAAATTAAGAATACAAATACAACAGTTCAACTAAAAAACTACATTACAAGATGTTATCTACGACCTATGTCTTTGTTGGTTCCATATTTCTTCAACCAAATATGCCTAGAGACACGCATGCTTTTCGGGGTCTAGAACTTCCATTATTCTACGTAAGTAAGTCGCATAGCACGAATGAACGTCACATCAAACATTAGGCTCCGGGGTAGTACCATCCAGTTGCGTGTAATCGAACGCAAGGTCGTACTAATCTTGCTCATCCTCAACAATCATGTTGTGGAGTATTACACATGGTTTCATTATCAACCACATGACTTTCTCCTTCATGTATCGAGCAGGGCCACGAACTATGGCAAAGCGAGCTTGTAGCACATGAAAGGCTCGCCCGACATCCTTCCTAACTACCTCTTGACATTGAGCAAAAAATTTTGCCTTTGGACCTTGCAGAAAGGGGGTGGTTTTCACAAAAGTTGCCCATTTCAGATAAATACCATCCGATAGAAAGTATTCGATTTTGCACTCGTGACCATTGACGACATACTCACATTGTGGAGCACGATCTTGTTACAGCTCATCGAACACTGAGGAACAGTCAAGGACATTTATATTGTTAATACTTCCAGGCATTCCAAAGAAGGCATGCCATATCCACAGATCATATGATGCAACTGCCTCAAGAATGATTGTCGGAACCTCATAAACCCTTTTAGCAAATGCTGCTTTCCAAGCTGTCGGACAATTCTTCCACTCTCAATGCATCCAATCGATGCTTCCCAACATACCGGAAAAGTCGCACTCGCTCCCTATAGCTAATAGACGGTCAACATCGGCATGGGTTGGTTTCCTTAAATACTCTTCCCCAAATGCTACAATGACACAGTCAGCAAACTTTTTCAAGCACTGTAGTGATGTGCTTTCACCAATCTTCAAGTATTCATCGACGCAATCGACGGATATACCATAAGTAAGGATCCACAGGGCTATGGTGCAGCTGGTCAATGGTGTCAATCTGCGGGTCCCAACTGCATCATCCTTCAACTGAAAGTAATCAGAATGATTTGCTAGTGCCTCCATTATGCGAATGAATAAGTGCTTCCATATTCTAAATCTTCGGCGAAACTATTGCTCATTGTAAATTGAATCCTCTGTGAAGTAGTCTCTAAATAAGTGCTCATGAGCTTCTTGTCGATCTCTATTTATAAATCTTCTCTTCGCTCGAGGCAAGGGGGATGAGGGTCTCATATCTTGTGCAGCTTGCAAAACCTTTAGAAGGAATGTCATATCTTGGTTGTTAGTCTCATCATCAAGTAAATCTTCCACAATAGGCATAATATCATTATCGGAATCTTCTAATATGAAGCTTAAACCATCCGATGACAATGCAGAGGACATGTATGAGGAGGGTGAGGAAGAGGAATCTTGTACAAGGAGTGTAAAATTAGCATTGTGATTCTCCATTGTAGAGCACATCTGCGTACATAATCATTAATTAAAAAGAACTCTAATATAAGTAAAATACAAATTGAAAGAACTACACTTCTCATTTCATAAGTGAAATTTAAATGGTTTCAATTAACAAAACATAAACTTTTCATTTCATAACTATTTTTCATTGCGAACATATAATTTAAATGGATACAAGTAACAAAACATAAACTACTCATTTCATAACTAACTGTCATTGTGAACGTACAATTTAAATGGATACAAGTAACAAAACATAAACTAGAGGTGAGTAGACTAATTTAAATAACAAGGTTCATCTAAATAGCTAGAGGATGATAGACTACTAATTTGGGACAGGATTTTCCATTCTTTTCCGTCTAATTTCTTCCTTTATCATTCTAAAGTGAGCAGCATCTTTTGGAGACAGGTTTGAAAGGTCCATCATCATTATCTAGTCATCATATTGCCTCTCCTTAAGTATCTGCTTCCTCAAATCTAACTCTGTCTTCCTCAAGTCCAACTCCACCTTGATCCCCTTGTGTTTTTGAGCCTCATCTCTAAGCCGAACTGCAGTTGCCTTCTTATCAACTACGGTTACCAAGTTGTGGAATATTTTCAGCTTTTTAATAGCTATGGTACCCATTATAGAAAAGTGATTAGTCACCAAATCAACCACAACGTTGTTTGCCTTTTGCTGAAGTTTTTTCTTTGTAGCTTTTCTCCCAATAGGGCAGATAAACTCATCAACTTCAACTTCAAGATCTTCATCGGTGGAGGTAGAGGGGCTAGAGTGCCCTCCCATCTCATTTATTTTTGGTTGTTTTGATAGTCCTCCATCTAGAGTATCACAAAATGTCCTCCATCTGGGTCGATCTTTAAGCAAATAGTACTAATGCTCTAAATCAAATTTCTTCCCCTCCCTTTTAAGAAACGTCTCATGAGCACAGTTCACAACATCTTTCATGCTTGACCCACTCACATTAGTACGTTCCATTTCATCCATGATTTCGACTCACTTGTTCACTAATGGGTAGCCCGTATTCCAACGAGCATTGCAAGTCTTACCCGTTCTCCGCATTAGCTCCCTTTGGGGCATGTGTGTTAAAGTTGGTGGCCAGCTTACACCAAAAAGTTGTTTTCTTTTGGTCGACTCCGGTAACGGGGTTAACACTTGTGTTAATCCAGACAGTGATCAACCATTTATCCTCTTTCAGATACCATTTTTGACCCCTACACTACCCCCCTCTACATCATCCCCTTCTAACTCATTATCAATAGGATCATTATTAGTACGAGATGACTTTGAGGTTGCAATTGATCCGGTTGGTGTTAATGAGGGTCTAAAATTGCTTGCACTCTAGGTGTAATTAGGTGGAGGTAACAGGTAATAATGTGAGAGGTAATAATATGGGGTATAAGGTGGGGCGTTTTGACTTGAGCTACTTCCACCAGTTGACACATTCGAGTAATATGGGTAGTAAGGATAGTTTGGTGGGGTATGATATGGAGGGTATTGCATGTGGATATTAGTAGTTAGACTTGTGTTACTACACTCAACACTTTTTATTTCATCATCTCCATCAAGTAAACTCATAAAAGTACGGGGGGTATTCGAATCCACATGGCCACAAATGATACCTACATCCATGGAACAATTTTTTGGGGGCTATAACTTGCATCATTTCCTAACATTTATTCACATTTATTCTCTTAATTCTTTCCTAAGATATTAAACTTAACGAAAATAACTCATACATCATATTAAAAATTTAAGTGTGATATTATTAAACACCAAAGTTCCTAACATGTTACTAATAAATTTTTTAGGCATATAAGAATTTAACATTACATGTAACACTTAATGTACATAACTTCATCGAACTAAATTACGTATATAATATAAAAACCACTACACCAAGTGAAGTATTTTTCATATCAATATTTTAAACCTTTCATAAGATATTAAACTTAATGAAAATAATTCATACATCATGTTAAAAATTTAACCATAATATTATTAAACACCAACATTTCTAACATGTGACAAATAAATTTTTTAGGCATATGACAAATTACTTACAATTAGCCTAACGTGTAACAATGTAAGCATGATAATAGTAACTCAATTGATTAACTTAAACACAAATATGAGCTAAAGTTAACTATAATTAGCCATAAATTAATATACTCCAACATATATATATGAACTAAACTTAACAAATAAATGTATATGCTTAAATTGACAACAAATTAATTAATATATATCATTATTGTGGGCATAAATCAAAAATTTAAATAATACATATCAACATAAACAAATGAAAAAAATTCAACTAATAGAAATACTACAAATCCCAAACTTCTTTTTCCTCTTCTTATCTCTTGCTTTAACAGAACCTTTTTCAAAACTTAATGAAGAATATAAGAGATATAACACACAATAGCTTTGGGTATTTATAGAACTAAATTCAAAACAATTTTTAAAAAAATTCACAAACTAGCCGTTTAACAATGGCTAGCTTGATGCAACGGGTAAAACAATTAAATTTCCACCAATTTCCTTCTCCCCCCCTTTTCCGCATTCCTTTCCCAGAAAAAAAAAAGTCATGCTCGCCCCCTAAAACGACGTCATTTTGTCGGGGACGTGGCAAAAAAAGGAAAGGAAAAATGGATGTGCGGGCGGACCGCTGGGACGGGCTGAATTGATAGGCGAGTTTCGCCACCTGACGTTGCTAGGCTTCGCTTGGACCGGAAGCCAAATTCTTCACTCGTGAGTCTGGCGTTGCATTTGCTCTTATAATTGCTGGCAAACTAGTTGATCCCTTGCTCTGACATGTTTATATTTAAATTCAAAATAGGAATGAAAAGTATTGAACCGTGATTAATTAATAAGGACATGGAATATTATGATGTATTTGGTACTGCGACAGATACTCCCTCTCCAATATGATAATTCATTATACTATATTACTAAGATCTATATAGCAGAAAACATAAGTTTGGACTATTTTTTTCAGCTTGGATTGTAGCAGCCTAAACCAAAATGTATCTTAAAACTTCCTCTATTTAATTTCTATGGAGTAGTAGGTAGTTAATGATTTTTAAATTTATGGTTTAACGAAAATCAATCTCTCTGTAATTTTGCAATTTAGGGGTTAGGATGCTACATCAAACCCTCCCATACCCCACCTGATGGCGGATTTTTTTGGGTATTAGATTTGGATTATATTACATTACTAACTTCAATTTCAATATTAACAAAACTAATGCATTACATGACAATGAAATAAATGCACCATTACCACAATTAAAAATTCGTAAGAATTTTCATACATCGCACAGGTATGAAAAATACTAGTTTATGTAATTTACATGAGTTCCGGCTAAGGTAAGGACAAAAATAGGGAAACAAAGACTAAGGAAATTAATGAGAGCTCTGAGTTCTATGTTGGCATTAAACCCGCTCTAATACTACTTGTTGGGAACAAAAGCACAATAAAAAACAGAGTCACACACATACACATCACTAGAGAAAGAATGGCACAAAATTTAACATGGAAAACCTCTCAACATTAAGGGGAAACCATGACCCAACAACAATTGCCACAACATTTAATACGATAAGAAAAGATAGATTATAACCGAATATACTTATAACACTATGCACTCTCAGTCTCCTCTATCTGGTGCTTGAGTTGCACCTTACAATTTCAAATCTATCTCCCTTGACAACATGCCCTCCCCTACTTGGTGCTTGAGTTGCCTGAGATATATCCTATAAATACCTGGCCTTATACAATCACTCAGGACAAAACCTATAGGCACACTCCAAGAAGGCTGCTAAGATTGCTGAGACTGCTTGTTATTTTTGTTGTTGTAATTGTTCTTCCACCGACCCTTTTTATTCCTGTTGTCATGGCCAGCTGCTTTGTGCGCACTATGATTACTTCTGTTCCTAGCAAAGTGGCCAGCCCCTTGATCAAGAGACCTAGACGTGGCAATGAATGCATGGTGAACAATCGACTCCCTACCTTTTTGAAACTGGATTCTATTCTCATAGAATTGTAACTTGGAGTGCAAATTATCAAAAATAATGTGTCCAAATAGGAGAGAAAAAGTATTGACAAAGGTGCATAATCAGAAGGCAACCCGACAGTAGTGAACTGAATAAGCTCTAAATCGAACATAGGAGATTGTATAGCAATGAAGGAATCAACTATTGACTAAGTAGTCCGAAGATACTCATCAATAGATTGATAACCTTCTTTATTTAAATGAGTCAGCATGCACTTTAAATCTAACGCATGAGCTAATCTAGTTGTGTTAAATCGAGACTCAAGATTACGCCAAATATCCAAACAGTGCTATAAATCATGTGCTTCAATAAGAGTATCCTTAGATATAGTTGCAAACAACTATGCATGTACAAATTGATCAATACAGACCCATAAATTGTATGCAGGATAAGGTTATCGCATGCCGAGGGAGACAATGATATGCTTATGAGGAATAAGAATAGAGCCATTGACCATACCTTTCCACTAATGCATAACAAGAAAGGAAGAGAATTGAGTCTTCCAGGATAGTGAATCATCAACTGTTCTGAGAACAGTAGTGACATACATGGTAATATTGGCGGTCCATATACTTGGTGGGAAAGAAGGACGACCTCCAAAAGGGGGAGGGAGGTGACAACAACCACATGTCATAAGGGGTAAGCGTAGCTATAGTGGAGCTCGGATACGAAGGTAGAACAGAGCCCCCAAGCGACGAGTCCATAAGCGTGGCATACGGTGCTGCCAAGACGAGAAGAGAACGAGTGTCGGCAAGCTATGTCGAGGGCATTGTGTGGGGCACGGTTGGTGGCGGCATGGCCCAAGTGCAGCTTGGGGGAGGAAGAAGAGTGGTGTTGCAGTCGGGGCAGGACCAGAGTTGAGCCGCGGGGAAAGGGGTTGGGTCAAAGTGGTGACCATGACAGCGCTGTTGGCTGTCGTGTCACATTAGCCCCTGTCCTCAACGGTACATACTAGCGGGGTATGAGATGATGACGCTTACTTGCTATCTTGAGCCATGACACTATGAGTGAGAGAGAGAATGCAAGACGGTAAAGACAACCCTAGCAATGGCGGTGGTTGCTGGGGTGCATTCGGTGGGTGAGCCAAGAAGAAGAAGAAGAAGAAGAAGAGAGAGAGAGAGAGAGAGAGGCTAGGGCTCGGGTTAGGGTTTCAGAATGTTATGGCTCTGATACCATATTTAGGAACCAACTTAACTAAAATTTTCAGCTGATGATTGAAAGCCGATAAATTAGTTTTATACTGTAGCACGTCCCCTCACGCGAATTCCCTTTGAGCATAAAGCGTGGATGTTGTAAAGGTCCCTCCATCCCTTTGCGCAGATAATATAGAGGTTGCTGACATTCGAACTCGAAACCTCTTATTCAGAAAGACTCTGATACTATGTGAGATTAATTTCACGGAATGGCTCACCTAACCATAGGAGCATTGCCTGTATATAACACAAGTGAAATTTACAATTTACAATTATATCCCTATATCTCTGTTACTACCCTTTGTCTAAATGAAGTCCTGAGTTGGCTAGCCATATGTGACTATATATTGATGAGGTTAGTAACAGGTCTAGTCTTGGATTGGAGTAGAGTATTTCTTGGACTACCATTAATGGCCAAAAGTTCACCCTGGAACTTCATAAGCTGCTTCATCATCTTCTTCACAAAAGAGGGAAAAGTATACGGTGTGGATGAAGTTGCTCGTGTACAATGGCAATGCCTTCACCATCTAAGATTCTCAGGGCAATCTCCTCCATTGCATCGATAACTATGATTCCAAGTGTAGTAGCCTAGTTATCCCCATGGATCTCAAGAGTGAAGTTTTATGCACCTTACACATGTAAGTGTTGACTCCAGTATATTGATTTTGATGATAACAAACAAAATAATTATATGAATAGAAG
>JACYFF010031956.1:14629132-14650650 GCA_017589665.1 Selenicereus undatus | reverse complement strand
CTTCTATTCATATAATTATTTTGTTTGTTATCATCAAAATCAATATACTGGAGTCAACACTTACATGTGTAAGGTGCATAAGACTTCACTCTTGAGATCCATGGGGATAACTAGGCTACTACACTTGGAACCATAGTTATCGATGCAATGGAGGAGATTGCCCTGAGAATCTTAGATGGTGAAGGCATTGCCATTGTACACGAGCAACTTCATCCACACCGTATACTTTTCCCTCTTTTGTGAAGAAGATGATGAAGCAGCTTATGAAGTTCCAGGGTGAACTTTTGGCCATTAATGGTAGTCCAAGAAATACTCTACTCCAATCCAAGACTAGACCTGTTACTAACCTCATCAATATATAGTCACATATGGCTAGCCAACTCAGGACTTCATTTAGACAAAGGGTAGTAACAGAGATATAGGGATATAATTGTAAATTGTAAATTTCACTTGTGTTATATACAGGCAATGCTCCTATGGTTAGGTGAGCCATTCCGTGAAATTAATCTCACATAGTATCAGAGTCTTTCTGAATAAGAGGTTTCGAGTTCGAATGTCAGCAACCTCTATATTATCTGCGCAAAGGGATGGAGGGACCTTTACAACATCCACGCTTTATGCTCAAAGGGAATTCGCGTGAGGGGACGTGCTACAGTATAAAACTAATTTATCGGCTTTCAATCATCAGCTGAAAATTTTAGTTAAGTTGGTTCCTAAATATGGTATCAGAGCCATAACATTCTGAAACCCTAACCCGAGCCCTAGCCTCTCTCTCTCTCTCTCTCTCTCTTCTTCTTCTTCTTCTTCTTCTTGGCTCACCCACCGAATGCACCCCAGCAACCACCGCCATTGCTAGGGTTGTCTTTACCGTCTTGCATTCTCTCTCTCACTCATAGTGTCATGGCTCAAGATAGCAAGTAAGCGTCATCATCTCATACCCCGCTAGTATGTACCGTTGAGGACAGGGGCTAATGTGACACGACAGCCAACAGCGCTGTCATGGTCACCACTTTGACCCAACCCCTTTCCCCGCGGCTCAACTCTGGTCCTGCCCCGACTGCAACACCACTCTTCTTCCTCCCCCAAGCTGCACTTGGGCCATGCCGCCACCAACCGTGCCCCACACAATGCCCTCGACATAGCTTGCCGACACTCGTTCTCTTCTCGTCTTGGCAGCACCGTATGCCACGCTTATGGACTCGTCGCTTGGGGGCTCTGTTCTACCTTCGTATCCGAGCTCCACTATAGCTACGCTTACCCCTTATGACATGTGGTTGTTGTCACCTCCCTCCCCCTTTTGGAGGTCGTCCTTCTTTCCCACCAAGTATATGGACCGCCAATATTACCATGTATGTCACTACTGTTCTCAGAACAGTTGATGATTCACTATCCTGGAAGACTCAATTCTCTTCCTTTCTTGTTATGCATTAGTGGAAAGGTATGGTCAATGGCTCTATTCTTATTCCTCATAAGCATATCATTGTCTCCCTCGGCATGCGATAACCTTATCCTGCATACAATTTATGGGTCTGTATTGATCAATTTGTACATGCATAGTTGTTTGCAACTATATCTAAGGATACTCTTATTGAAGCACATGATTTATAGCACTGTTTGGATATTTGGCGTAATCTTGAGTCTCGATTTAACACAACTAGATTAGCTCATGCGTTAGATTTAAAGCGCATGCTGACTCATTTAAATAAAGAAGGTTATCAATCTATTGATGAGTATCTTCGGACTACTTAGTCAATAGTTGATTCCTTCATTGCTATACAATCTCCTATGTTCGATTTAGAGCTTATTCAGTTCACTACTGTCGGGTTGCCTTCTGATTATGCACCTTTGTCAATACTTTTTCTCTCCTATTTGGACACATTATTTTTGATAATTTGCACTCCAAGTTACAATTCTATGAGAATAGAATCCAGTTTCAAAAAGGTAGGGAGTCGATTGTTCACCATGCATTCATTGCCACGTCTAGGTCTCTTGATCAAGGGGCTGGCCACTTTGCTAGGAACAGAAGTAATCATAGTGCGCACAAAGCAGCTGGCCATGACAACAGGAATAAAAAGGGTCGGTGGAAGAACAATTACAACAACAAAAATAACAAGCAGTCTCAGCAATCTTAGCAGCCTTCTTGGAGTGTGCCTATAGGTTTTGTCCTGAGTGATTGTATAAGGCCAGGTATTTATAGGATATATCTCAGGCAACTCAAGCACCAAGTAGGGGAGGGCATGTTGTCAAGGGAGATAGATTTGAAATTGTAAGGGGCAACTCAAGCACCAGATAGAGGAGACTGAGAGTGCATAGTGTTATAAGTATATTCGGTTATAATCTATCTTTTCTTATCGTATTAAATGTTGTGGCAATTGCTGTTGGGTCATGGTTTCCCCTTAATGTTGAGAGGTTTTCCATGTTAAATTTTGTGCCATTCTTTCTCTAGTGATGTGTATGTGTGTGACTCTGTTTTTTATTGTGCTTTTGTTCCCAACAAGTAGTATTAGAGCGGGTTTAATGCCAACATAGAACTCAGAGCTCTCATTAATTTCCTTAGTCTTTGTTTCCCTATTTTTGTCCTTACCTTAGCCGGAACTCATGTAAATTACATAAACTAGTATTTTTCATACCTGTGCGATGTATGAAAATTCTTACGAATTTTTAATTGTGGTAATGGTGCATTTATTTCATTGTCATGTAATGCATTAGTTTTGTTAATATTGAAATTGAAGTTAGTAATGTAATATAATCCAAATCTAATACCCAAAAAAATCCGCCATCAGGTGGGGTATGGGAGGGTTTGATGTAGCATCCTAACCCCTAAATTGCAAAATTACAGAGAGATTGATTTTCGTTAAACCATAAATTTAAAAATCATTAACTACCTACTACTCTATAGAAATGAAATAGAGGAAGTTTTAAGATACATTTTGGTTTAGGCTGCTACAATCCAAGCTGAAAAAAATAGTCCAAACTTATGTTTTCTGCTATATAGATCTTAGTAATATAGTATAATGAATTATCATATTGGAGAGGGAGTATCTGTCGCAGTACCAAATACATCATAATATTCCATGTCCTTATTAATTAATCACGGTTCAATACTTTTCATTCCTATTTTGAATTTAAATATAAACATGTCAGAGCAAGGGATCAACTAGTTTGCCAGCAATTATAAGAGCAAATGCAACGCCAGACTCACGATTGAAGAATTTGGCTTCCGGTCCAAGCGAAGCCTAGCAACGTCAGGTGGCGAAACTCGCCTATCAATTCAGCCCGTCCCAGCGGTCCGCCCGCACATCCATTTTTCCTTTCCTTTTTTGCCACGTCCCCGACAAAATGACGTCGTTTTAGGGGGCGAGCATGACTTTTTTTTTTCTGGGAAAGGAATGCGGAAAAGGGGGGGAGAAGGAAATTGGTGGAAATTTAATTGTTTTACCCGTTGCATCAAGCTAGCCATTGTTAAACGGCTAGTTTGTGAATTTTTTTAAAAATTGTTTTGAATTTAGTTCTATAAATACCCAAAGCTATTGTGTGTTATATCTCTTATATTCTTCATTAAGTTTTGAAAAAGGTTCTGTTAAAGCAAGAGATAAGAAGAGGAAAAAGAAGTTTGGGATTTGTAGTATTTCTATTAGTTGAATTTTTTTCATTTGTTTATGTTGATATGTATTATTTAAATTTTTGATTTATGCCCACAATAATGATATATATTAATTAATTTGTTGTCAATTTAAGCATATACATTTATTTGTTAAGTTTAGTTCATATATATATGTTGGAGTATATTAATTTATGGCTAATTATAGTTAACTTTAGCTCATATTTGTGTTTAAGTTAATCAATTGAGTTACTATTATCATGCTTACATTGTTACACGTTAGGCTAATTGTAAGTAATTTGTCATATGCCTAAAAAATTTATTTGTCACATGTTAGAAATGTTGGTGTTTAATAATATTATGGTTAAATTTTTAACATGATGTATGAATTATTTTCATTAAGTTTAATATCTTATGAAAGATTTAAAATATTGATATGAAAAATACTTCACTTGGTGTAGTGGTTTTTATATTATATACGTAATTTAGTTCGATGAAGTTATGTACATTAAGTGTTACATGTAATGTTAAATTCTTATATGCCTAAAAAATTTATTAGTAACATGTTAGGAACTTTGGTGTTTAATAATATCACACTTAAATTTTTAATATGATGTATGAGTTATTTTCGTTAAGTTTAATATCTTAGGAAAGAATTAAGAGAATAAATGTGAATAAATGTTAGGAAATGATGCAAGTTATAGCCCCCAAAAAATTGTTCCATGGATGTAGGTATCATTTGTGGCCATGTGGATTCGAATACCCCCCGTACTTTTATGAGTTTACTTGATGGAGATGATGAAATAAAAAGTGTTGAGTGTAGTAACACAAGTCTAACTACTAATATCCACATGCAATACCCTCCATATCATACCCCACCAAACTATCCTTACTACCCATATTACTCGAATGTGTCAACTGGTGGAAGTAGCTCAAGTCAAAACGCCCCACCTTATACCCCATATTATTACCTCTCACATTATTACCTGTTACCTCCACCTAATTACACCTAGAGTGCAAGCAATTTTAGACCCTCATTAACACCAACCGGATCAATTGCGACCTCAAAGTCATCTCGTACTAATAATGATCCTATTGATAATGAGTTAGAAGGGGATGATGTAGAGGGGGGTAGTGTAGGGGTCAAAAATGGTATCTGAAAGAGGATAAATGGTTGATCACTGCCTGGATTAACACAAGTGTTAACCCCGTTACCGGAGTCGACCAAAAGAAAACAACTTTTTGGTGTAAGCTGGCCACCAACTTTAACACACATGCCCCAAAGGGAGCTAATGCGGAGAACGGGTAAGACTTGCAATGCTCGTTGGAATACAGGCTACCCATTAGTGAACAAGTGAGTCGAAATCATGGATGAAATGGAACGTACTAATGTGAGTGGGTCAAGCATGAAAGATGTTGTGAACTGTGCTCATGAGACGTTTCTTAAAAGGGAGGGGAAGAAATTTGATTTAGAGCATTAGTACTATTTGCTTAAAGATCGACCCAGATGGAGGACATTTTGTGATACTCTAGATGGAGGACTATCAAAACAACCAAAAATAAATGAGATGGGAGGGCACTCTAGCCCCTCTACCTCCACCGATGAAGATCTTGAAGTTGAAGTTGATGAGTTTATCTGCCCTATTGGGAGAAAAGCTACAAAGAAAAAACTTCAGCAAAAGGCAAACAACGTTGTGGTTGATTTGGTGACTAATCACTTTTCTATAATGGGTACCATAGCTATTAAAAAGCTGAAAATATTCCACAACTTGGTAACCGTAGTTGATAAGAAGGCAACTGCAGTTCGGCTTAGAGATGAGGCTCAAAAACACAAGGGGATCAAGGTGGAGTTGGACTTGAGGAAGACAGAGTTAGATTTGAGGAAGCAGATACTTAAGGAGAGGCAATATGATGACTAGATAATGATGATGGACCTTTCAAACCTGTCTCCAAAAGATGCTGCTCACTTTAGAATGATAAAGGAAGAAATTAGACGGAAAAGAATGGGAAATCCTGTCCCAAATTAGTAGTCTATCATCCTCTAGCTATTTAGATGAACCTTGTTATTTAAATTAGTCTACTCACCTCTAGTTTATGTTTTGTTACTTGTATCCATTTAAATTGTACGTTCACAATGACAGTTAGTTATGAAATGAGTAGTTTATGTTTTGTTACTTGTATCCATTTAAATTATATGTTCGCAATGAAAAATAGTTATGAAATGAAAAGTTTATGTTTTGTTAATTGAAACCATTTAAATTTCACTTATGAAATGAGAAGTGTAGTTCTTTCAATTTGTATTTTACTTATATTAGAGTTCTTTTTAATTAATGATTATGTACGCAGATGTGCTCTACAATGGAGAATCACAATGCTAATTTTACACTCCTTGTACAAGATTCCTCTTCCTCACCCTCCTCATACATGTCCTCTGCATTGTCATCCGATGGTTTAAGCTTCATATTAGAAGATTCCGATAATGATATTATGCCTATTGTGGAAGATTTACTTGATGATGAGACTAACAACCAAGATATGACATTCCTTCTAAAGGTTTTGCAAGCTGCACAAGATATGAGACCCTCATCCCCCTTGCCTCGAGCGAAGAGAAGATTTATAAACAGAGATCGACAAGAAGCTCATGAGCACTTATTTAGAGACTACTTCACAGAGGATTCAATTTACAATGAGCAATAGTTTCGCCGAAGATTTAGAATATGGAAGCACTTATTCATTCGCATAATGGAGGCACTAGCAAATCATTCTGATTACTTTCAGTTGAAGGATGATGCAGTTGGGACCCGCAGATTGACACCATTGACCAGCTGCACCATAGCCCTGTGGATCCTTACTTATGGTATATCCGTCGATTGCGTCGATGAATACTTGAAGATTGGTGAAAGTACATCACTACAGTGCTTGAAAAAGTTTGCTGACTGTGTCATTGTAGCATTTGGGGAAGAGTATTTAAGGAAACCAACCCATGCCGATGTTGACCGTCTATTAGCTATAGGGAGCGAGTGCGACTTTTCCGGTATGTTGGGAAGCATCGATTGGATGCATTGAGAGTGGAAGAATTGTCCGACAGCTTGGAAAGCAGCATTTGCTAAAAGGGTTTATGAGGTTCCGACAATCATTCTTGAGGCAGTTGCATCATATGATCTGTGGATATGGCATGCCTTCTTTGGAATGCCTGGAAGTATTAACAATATAAATGTCCTTGACTGTTCCTCAGTGTTCGATGAGCTGTAACAAGATCGTGCTCCACAATGTGAGTATGTCGTCAATGGTCACGAGTGCAAAATCGAATACTTTCTATCGGATGGTATTTATCTGAAATGGGCAACTTTTGTGAAAACCACCCCCTTTCTGCAAGGTCCAAAGGCAAAATTTTTTGCTCAATGTCAAGAGGTAGTTAGGAAGGATGTCGGGCGAGCCTTTCATGTGCTACAAGCTCGCTTTGCCATAGTTCGTGGCCCTGCTCGATACATGAAGGAGAAAGTCATGTGGTTGATAATGAAACCATGTGTAATACTCCACAACATGATTGTTGAGGATGAGCAAGATTAGTACGACCTTGCGTTCGATTACACGCAACTGGATGGTACTACCCCGGAGCCTAATGTTTGATGTGACGTTCATTCGTGCTATGCGACTTACTTACGTAGAATAATGGAAGTTCTAGACCCCGAAAAGCATGCGTGTCTCTAGGCATATTTGGTTGAAGAAATATGGAACCAACAAAGACATAGGTCGTAGATAACATCTTGTAATGTAGTTTTTTAGTTGAACTGTTGTATTTGTATTCTTAATTTTTTTAGTCCAACTCTTGTAGTGTTTTTTTATTTTATTTTAAATAGATGTGTTGTGTTCTTCTTCTCCTTTTTTAAAATCAAGCCTTTGTAATTTTATAAAAGTTGAACTATTGCCAAGTGGAGTACTTCTATAAATTATGGATAATATATTCATTTGTGGTCTTTTTATATTGAGTTTGACATTATACTTATAAAAAAAATTTCATTATTATAGATTAATTGTTCAAATTTTGGGAAAATATCGTCATAAGTAATCTACAATTATTCACACAAATACACAAAATAAAAGTCTAAAACCAAATAATATATTTGTGGTGGGGTTCGTACGCATTAATTTATTTGGTGATCCAAGTTGGTAATCCATGAGATGCAGAGAAGAGAGAAAAAGTTGGATTCTTGGGTGATGTGGAAGGTGTGGGCCCCCACTTGTGATCCAAACACATGGATCATTATTGCATATGCTCTAAGTATTCTTTTCTTTCCTAGCCCAATGGAAATTTCTGCAAACTACTTCCACATATGTTAGAGCACCCGCAATGCAAGGCTCGCGAGTCAAAAATTTATTGGCTCACGATCCAAAAAACACCATGTATCAATGATCCACTTCGACCACCCCACGATCCAACTCA
Organism: Selenicereus undatus; assembly: GCA_017589665.1. NCBI lineage: Eukaryota > Viridiplantae > Streptophyta > Magnoliopsida > Caryophyllales > Cactaceae > Selenicereus > Selenicereus undatus. The sequence goes on along the minus strand of JACYFF010031956.1, from coordinate 14,642,605 downwards.
CAGCCGTGATTCGCTCCACACACAGTTTTTCTCTTTTTTTTTGCCAACTAAGCCCTTAAAAGTCTAAAATCTAATAATATGGTAGTGGTGGGTCAATAAAATACTATTTTATTTGGTAATCCAAGTTGGTGATCTATAAGACGTAGAGAAGAGAAAAAAAGTTGGCTTGTGGGATGATGTGGAGGATGTGGACCCCCACTTATAATCTAAAATTATGGATCACCATTGCATATGCTCTTATAACCTACTTAGGGAGTAGAAAAATTCTAGATCAAGTTCCAATAAAACCCATCAATATAGAGTTAATTCACACCGTTCTCCTTGAATAAGAAATATTCCTACTACTACAGATTTCACCTTGCCCCCAATTTTATCTACCAGCATTGAGCAATCACTCCTAGTTACTCTAGCTAAAGTACATTGGCGCTCCAAGGATTCAACAGGGAGTAGACCCTCAACAAACCCACTCCTAGAGTAACTTTACACAAAACGATTAAATATTCTGCAAACATTGGATGATTTTCGTCCTACATTTCTACATCTAGGATGATAGTTGAAGTCTCTTTGTCTAGCCACTAGCCTCAGTGTAGATTTCTAAATTGAGGGGCTCATTCCCAATTCATATTTTAAATTTTGGAACTCTACCATGGCACACCAGCAAAAATTTTATTTTTTGGAACTCGTATTCATTTAATTCTCTAACCCATGGAATTCCAACTTGAATTATCATATAAAATATTTATTATGGACCCACTTATAACACATATATTTTTTTTAGTCCAAAAAAAAGGAAAAAACTGATTTTGAAGCAAAAGAGATAATAAATAAATGAAGAATTGGAATGCATGAGAAACTCTATCACATTCTTACATGAAGCCATTTGCATCTATTGGAATGAGTTCTAGTGGGGCCCTCCCAAAGTTCCACACACGAGTTTTTTTTTTTGGTTCTTACAGCTACCTTATTTCATAGAATGACACTCATGGAGGAATGTGGTAAAGTTCCTCCATGCATTCCACTTCTTCCTTTATTTTATTATTCTTTTTGGTTCAAAATCAATTTTGTTTTTTGGACTCAGAAAAATATATGTATGTGTTATAAAGTAGCTCTATAATAAATGTCTTATATGATAATTCAAGTTGTAGTTCCATGGATTGGAAAAGTGAAGGAATGCGAGTTCTAAAAAATAAAATTTTTGCTGATGTGACAAGGTAGAGTTCTAAAATTTGGAATGTGGGTTGGAAATGCCCTTATGTGTCATTCTATGAAATAAACTGGTTGCAACAACAAAAAAATTCGCGTGTGGAACTTGGGAGGACCCCACTAAAACTCATTCTAGTGGTTGCAGACAGCCTTATATATGATGTTGTAATTTTGTGAATGAAAAAGATATTTTAATTGGCAATTGTGATTAGGATTCTGGGCGTCTGGCATAATTTCCAAGCATTTTACCAATCAATAGAAATAATGTTGCTGTGACGAAAGCACTAGTAAACCAATAGCATTAGCCGTATTCTATTACCACTTGAAATCAAACTCGTCCAAAATTAAAATAAACTAAAGGCCCACGCTAGTTGGACACAATTATAATAGCCTCCAACAAATTTTTATTAATACATTTTCTTGACTAGCTAGTTGGACAATTCAATCTTGTGATGACCTCATCCAAAATTCAGTAATAACCAACTCAATTCGATTCAGATAGCATCCGTTTGCCATGTCTAAAAGCAAAGCCATGAACAAATTCTTGTGCCTCTTCGAATTTAAATAAGATCCTCCTCCCCAAACATACACTTCCCCCCCCCCCCCCCCACCTCAACTTGAAAATCATCTGATGCCTTGTCCTGATTATCCGTCTTTTCTGGCTTAGCAGGGATCACAGAGATTAGATCAACGTTGCTTAGTTTCCTAAGCCTTTCTGCTATTTCAACTGCATCCATTTCACCAATCACTGTCAGCATTTGCTCCTTCAGGTTTGCTTCTATAGAAGTAACTCTTTTCATGCACCGGTGAAACAAAATTACATGAATTAGAGCAGTAGCAGCCACGGGACACGCAGGCCACGATTGGGCCTCGCGTGTCACCCGCGTGTTCCCCAGTGGGCGTGGCGCAGAAGGAGACTCGCATGGGAGGCCACGTACGTGGTCTGCTCCGTGAGGCCTTTTTTTTGTTATTTCAACTGGTAAAACGATGCATTTCATGCTGTCCACCTGAAATGGGCGGTGCGTTTTGATAAAAAAAGAAAATCGAAAAAGAGCCATTGGACGGGTGAACGATGCAGGTCTGGGAGAAGAACTAGCTGTTGGGTTATATAGCCGTTAGGCCCAGTTGCTATTTTGCTCTAGTTTTATTTTATTTTATTTGGCTGAAATTTTTCCTATAAATACTCTAACTTTTTTGTACTTCATCACCACCAAAATTCAAATTATCTCCTCTGAAAAATTATGAGTTGCAAAAAGATTATCGGAAATAAAGTGAAGGAAATTGGAGAATTTCACAATGTAAATTTTTTAGTTTTAATTACTTAAATTAATTATTTAGGGATCTCTATTTTATTTTATAATATGAATTATATATTTGAAACACTAAGTGTTGTTTATGATTTTATTTGTAGATAAAATTAGAGACGTTTATTTGAAGACTCAGGGTAGAAGTGAAGTGAAGTGTTTTGTAAGTTATTCTTAAATTATCTAGTAATTTAAATTTGAACTAATTTAAATGTTGCAAAATTCTATGGTAATTGAAATTTTTTTTTAACTATGATAATTGATAAATGTGAGCCATTGATTCTTGTGAGCTCAATCTCAACCATCAAACGTGATGACTTGTTATCGGGAAAACAAGTTAAATTTAAGACAAGAAATCCCACTACTTTTAAAACTTTCTTTTTGCTAATTTAGTTTATTTTATTTTATAGCTCTTTATATTTGGGTTTTTGATCATATGCTCTGCTTTTCCAAGTTCCAACCCATGTCATCGCCATGGTGGCTTTACAATTTTTTTATTTTTCTTTTATTTAGCTACTCCCTTCTGGTTTCTTTCTTTCATTCTCTCTCTCTCACTCTCGCTCTCGCTCTCTCTCTCTCTCTCTCTCTATCTGGCTTCTTTCTATTTCATACCTTTCCCCTCTATTTTCTTAAATCTAGCTTTGACCTTTTCTGATGGAGTTTATTCTTGTTGGCATATGAAAAGTGGGCATCGTCCCCCATTGATGAAATATAAAGATATGAAAGTGGGTGATGTCCCACATTTATAAATTGAAGGACTTGGACGTGTATATAAGTTTGTGAGTTACTCCATCTATTGCCAATTGATTTTGGGATGGAACCTCATTTGAGCTTATATGCATGACTCGTTGTTGAAGGCCCAATTAATATAAAAATTTAACAATTCTCTCCAGTCTTCCTCCTACCATGAATATTGCATGCTTAATTTTGTCATTCCCTAGAGAATCACTCCCAATATTAAAGGCCTTTCTTTGGGGGGAGGGGAAGTGGGAAATGCTATCTTCGCTGATTTTCATGGCTTATACAGTAAATCGTTTGAATTGGAACCAAGAAGAAATTAAGAAATGAACCATGGGGGAGGGGGGAATGAGAGGCAAGCCCTCACATTAAACTCAAACCAAATCAAACAAGTTCGTATATGTCAGCATCAAATACTTGCGGATTTCAATTAAACTAAATGAATAAGTTGAGAGATAAAATTATAAAACAAATCTTCACCCCTCTTTTTAATCCCAGCAAAATGATTTTGCTTCTTTCAAAAACTACTTGATTTAAGATCAATACAAAAAAAAACTAAATTTGGCCGAGGTCATAAACTGTATACGATTAATTTTACATAATTGCAATTGATAAGATATACACAAATTTTACATCTTGGAAATTTAGTTAATTGATTAGAGAAGATAGAGAGAAATAGGGAGATGACAGAGACCAGAGAGAAGAGAATGAGTTGGTGGTGAGAATGTTGGGAAGCGAGAGTATCGGAGAGTGGGTGGAAAAATAAATAAATAATACTAACTGCCGTAACTTTGTACTTATTATCGTAGGTTGCCCTCTATGAAGTGGACGGTAGTGATGGTTCGGGAGTAGATCAACGACCCTAAATAAACTTAATTACAATAGTTGAATTTTTTTTTTCAATTATGGCAGAATCTTCGTTAAATGTTAGAGTGTTAAATTGAGATGTTGGCTACATTTTAGACTTTTAAAAATTATGTTAGAATGTTAAATTTATGTTAGAATTTAAGATTACGTGTTCAAATTGAAAATTTATGTTTGTTTTATGTTAGAATCTTATGTTAGGATTTAAAATTTGAACTAACTATGTTAAATGTTAAATCAGTCAACATAGAAACTAACTATGTTCAAATTTTAAAATTAAGATTAGAAACTACATATGTTAGTTTAAATTTGAACTAATTCCTTTACATGTTTCTAAATTTGAAAATTTTCAAATAACATGTTTATATGCTAAATAACATATTTATATGCTAAAGAACATGTTTATATGTTTAATTTATATGTATTTATGTTGTAGAAGTATATAATTTGTATACATGTTTAATTAAAAATTTACATGTTTGATTAAAAAAGATGTTAGAAGTATATGATTATAATTTGTTTACATGTTTACTTGAAAACTCACATGTTTAATTAAAAAAGATGTGAGAAGTTTATGTTTATAACTTGTTTACATGTTTAATTGAAAAAGATGTTAGACGTTTATTTTTATAATTTGTTTCCATGTGTAATTGAAAATTTTGAAATTTGAATAAAATGAAATTTAATTAACCAGGTATAATATTTGATATTGTTAGAATGAAAAAAATATTGTAGTGTAGATTCATTAATTACACGATTACAACATGTTTGGTCATTTCCATGTTTAATATGAAAACAAGTTAGAATTTGTATAAAAGTTCAAATGCATGTGAATTTTACAAATTAAAATTTAAAATTTAAAATATTCATTACATGTAGGTGAGAACATAAGATGGATCCTAATGACACATAATCGTTTATACACTTAACTGGTGAAGATTCAGAACGAGAATTTGGGAATAGCTCGAACCTCCCGGCCCCCCCCCCCCCCCCCGCGAAAAAAAAAATTGGCACCATTACCACTACCACAATACCCCCACTTTATTCCCACCTTTACTCACCACCACAAAACCACAAAGTCATAATGCTCCCCAAATCCCAAGTCTCAGTTACGAGTCAATGTCTCCTCCGTATCACCCCCTGAAACCTCCTCGTATGACTTCATCAACTCCTCAACCTTGGCCTCCATCCACTAATAACCCAACCAACGAGGGTGGCGTCCTGCCCCCGAAGTGGATATTGGAAGAGGATCGCACTTTTTAATGTGTTGGTTTTTAATTGAATTGCACTTTTTATTCTTTCTTCATTTGCTCGTTCAACTAATAAGAATTAAATAGTTTTAAACATGTTCAACCAAAAAAATTTAAGTGATCAATTTTCCGGATATTTTAAATAAAATTATACATTCCAGTCAAAAAAAATTCCTTTATTCGAAAAATAAAAAATATTCATACAAGTTATAAAGTTAAAATACAAACACAAAATTAAAAGAATAAAAGTAATAAAATATGTTTAATGGTGAGCCCAATGACAAATATTTAATTCAATTATCCTGTAATGAGTTATATTGATTAGGAAAGTAACAAAATACAAGCTCCAAAAATATAAAATGCCTAAGTTCCAAAAACTGAAACTCAAGTTTGGATTGCTCTTAGGAGCCTAGTTATTTGAAACTCATCAATTCTAAGTTCTGCGGATTACCAACTTAAAAAAAAAGAAAAAAAAAAGAGAGACAACAGCAAAAAATTATATGCCAAAATACATTATATAAACTAAAATGGTTGCTCTTTTTTGTTTTTTTTTTTGGGGGCGGCGGGCCCCGCCTTTCGATCTATGGACTGGAGATGCCTGTGGTGGACTTGCCATATGATACGGGGGTCGGGAATGTGGGGCAGTTTTGGCACAAAAAAATAAAAATTTTTTGTAGAATTGTAGCATCGACTGATTTGTAATTAGAGGTGGGACTATAGTATATTTGTAGCGGGCTATGACCAGAGACATCAGCCGCGAGTTCGAATAATTCACACGACCGCGGTGTCAGTGACCCACAACCATCAACATGACAAAGCCGAGCTAACAGTATTATTAAGGTTTAGTTTATATGGGGGTGTGTTAGCTTCATTTGTAAAATTTTTGGGAGTTTTTATTAAAAGTTGAGGTCGAAGTTTATGTACAATGGCATTGCATGCTCCTCATTAGCCAAGAAAAAAAAAAAGTTTAGCGTGATAGTTTATTTTCATATTACCTTTTTAAGATCATTTTTTGTTTTTAAACAAAATTTGTTTCTAAACCCTCTTATTAACGGAAAAAAAAAGTTTTAGAAATTTTACGTCAGAAAGTAGATTTTACTTTTACGTCAGAAACAAAAAAAGTGTTTAATTTAGCGTGATTGCTCCTTGACCTTGATTTCGTGTACGGGAAGGCCTTCCTCTATACATAAATTTTCAACCATTCATCACCCATCTGACTGGTTAATATGAGCATGTGTCCATTCATTGATACAGATATAAAGGACCACCAAAGAGGCAAAATGACTTTAAAAAAAGGTCTATTAAAAAGAAAAACTTTAACTCATTGAGATTCATCTAAAGACAGAAACATTAAAACGACTATGTAGTTCACTTGTTTTATTGTACTAGTATAAAATGATCATATGTAGCCCTTGTGTTGGTGATATTTAATTAGGCAGAGCCATTGTAAATGATAGAAACTCCGAACAGTTTCTGGAGCCTTCTGATCACCTCCTCTGCATCCATGTCTCCAATAATTCTCACTGTTTGCGCCACCTCGCAACCGGCTATGTCGTCAATTCCTGCAATCGTTTAAAATTACACTTAAATTAGGACCTCAAACTCGTCAATTCTAGAATTTTGTAAAGTTAACTTTTTAGAGTATAAACTTTTTCTTGAACCTTTAATCAAAGGTTTAAACTTACGGCTGAAGGCCTACGAATAGGTTTATACCCTAACACGTCCCTTCACGTAAATGTCGATGTTGCAAAGGTTTCCCATACCTTGCACAATAAATCCATATAGGCGCTGCTGAGATTTGAACTCGAGATTTCTCGCCCAAAAAGACTATGATACCATGTTAAACTTGATATATCAATTGAACATTATGTTCTTTTTTTCGTTTTATTGTTTCATTTTTTTAATTTTTTTTTCCGGTTTGGGGAGGACCTTTGACATTGCAGGCAGCGTAGAGTGCTTTTTTCTTTGCCTTCGGAGTATTCATGCCCTCGAGCTTCAGTATAAGTTTGTTCTGCCAGTGAACATGAAAAATTGAAGATCGTCGTAATATTAGCTTGATCATATGTCAACTAATAAAGGAAAAAGAAAAGGAACCAAAGAAGAAAACATACAAAAATAAAAGGAAATTAAAGGGAAATTTGAAAGCGCATGGAGTCTAAATAAAGTGAAGGTTTCTACAGTGTCCTCGGCTAACAACAAAAAATTATGACTATCACGATAAAAGAACCCAAGAGTTTGTTGAGCAATTAAACAATTCGAAAAAAACAAGATCAGCAAAATAAGGTGAAAGAAGGTAAACATAAAAGTCTTGGCAAAAAATTAATTTCGACCAACAAAGATTATACAATAGAATTACAAGACACACGACAGTGCAAAATCAAACATAATCACAACTAATGTATCCGTAACTTTAATTTCAACTACTAAACTAAGATCGGATCAGTAACAAGGAATTTAATCTCAACTAATTGTGACTATACAACAAATAATCGACAATCTTGGCTATTAAAAACGAAGAAAAGGTCGATATAATTACCGGCATTGTAGATACCCAAATTAAAACGATGCAAAATCTTGATATCACTAGTTGAGCTAGGCTTGCCGATTCTGTCCTGCACACGGCCGGTATTTGTACAAAAGAATCATCCTTAAACTTTACAAATCTTGCAGACCAAAAAAAGATAAAAAATAAAATAAAATCCAAATTATTCTCATCACTTTCCAAATTCTTGATGATGATCAAACTGATTGGAAAGAGAGACAAGACGCCACGCTCGTTAGATCCCAGCTCTTGCCAAATTTACAGCGACTTTTCTTAATTCTTGGGATTAATTGCAGTCAAATACTAATGTGCATGCACCTTAGAGCACTACCAGCGCAAGGCACGCGTGTAGCCAGGGGGGCCCGCGTGTCCCTTGCATGTCAATGTGTTGCCTAGCAGTCAGGAGGAAACGCTTGGGGAATGCGTGCTGCCTTGCACAAACATTTCTTCCCCATTCCTCCCTTTTTTGTCCTTTTGTTATTTTTTAAATATATTTTTTTGTTTTTTCTTTTTTTTTGAGGAAGTATATGGTTTTTAAACAATTTAAAAAATAGATTGTGTGTTATGAGATGGGTCCATCATAAATATTTTTATTAGATGATTAAAATTGAGTTCTATAGGTTGGAAAAGTGATAGAATGCAAGTTCCAAAATTGTGAAACTTTTGCTGACATGACAGACCAGAGTTCCAAAACTGGAACTCTGGTTGGGAATGCTCTTAAATTTGATGAAAGTGCGGCAGTAGGTGGGGTCAGTGTTTGCTCGGGTATTTTAGAGTTACCTCCCTTCAAGTTTTCGACAATAGTTTTTTTAACCACGAACTTTTTGTATTAATTTTTAACTACCTTAAGATCTTATACTTTTGATTTTTAACTACCTTTTAAATGTTTTGTTTTCGAACTTCTGACCCAAAACATTTGAAAATTAAAAAAAGACCCCAAAATTGGGTAAGATATGCAATAAAATTGATTTTAGGATTATTTTTTTTTAAAGGAAGTATGCTTGTTTTGAATGCTTAGGCTTCTTATAATAACTTTACTGGTATTAGTTATCACAGTTTACTACTTATATCATAAATATTATATTTTCTGCGGTTAAAGGTCTACCATGCTTAGCAAAAATAATTAAAGCTTAATTAGAGAGTTTTGACCATTACCTGAACTTAGTCGGTCGTTGGACCTAGGCGTTCTTTTAGCTTTCAGTTTACAGAAATTGCTAATCTCAACCACACCTTCCTTAGATTAGGCATAGCACAGATCCGTTTAATTTCCTATCTCAGATAGTAGTTACTAATCAAGTTTTTATATTTTTAAGGATAGTAGAACTTTATTCAAGAAATCATAATATTTAAGACAGAACGTTCAATTGAATAACGTTTCCTATTGACAAACTTCTTTTATTGAAAGCTTGAAAGTGAAAATATTACAATAAAAATATTTGAAGAGGTAGTTAAACTACTAAGATCATCAGAGATGCTTGGTCATAAAGAAATTGAGATACCTGACTTCTCTTTCGCTCAAGTATGGTCGAATGATCGTGTTCCTTTTTAGCACTCGGTCTCTCTTTTTATAGAAGACATGGACTACATAAGGTGCCGCAATGGCTACAGTACTGACATTTTACATGGCTACAGCTGTCCTCATATTGTTACAGTAGACTGCATTATTTTACTAACTTGACACTTGATAAAATCATATAATAATGGTGCAACAACTTTTCAGAACCTTTAATGCTAACAAGACTAGTCATCTATATTGAGATTCTGTATGTCTTCATCTGCAATAATGTTTTCTAGTCCATCATTATCTAGATAATCATCAAAATTTTCGTCAAGTTGAAGATGCTCTAGATCATATCTTTCGGATAATTCATGAAGACATCTTTTTTCCTTTATTTAATAAGAATTTTTCAAGTCTAACATCAAATAAATAATCAAAGACATCTTCTGAAGTAGCTTCTTCTACTTCATATATTTGTTGAATTCATTATGATAGATGAAAGTAGTGTTCCCTCAATGCATTGGCGTTCTTCCTTGTTCAATTAGTGCCCAAATTTGATGATAAATGTTAAAAATCGATGGCTCTTGCTAAACCAAGATCACTAACTAATTATTGTCGTTCTGAAAATCATTCTTGTTATTGATCATTAAAATCATCTAAATCTACTATTTGAACAAGATAATGGGCGGGTTTGACTTTTCTGTTTTCATAGTCAGTTACTGTACAATGTACTTCGACATACAGACTTCTATTGTGTGGAATTTTTGTTGGGCCATCAGGAGATGTGAATCCAATGAATCCTTTTAAACATGCATTGTTGAAACTTAGTTAGTCTTGAAAAGAATGAGTATTTTGGATATGAGATTTCCATGAGGTAAACTACCATTCTATATTCCCAGACTTTCATCAACTGGAGAGATTGAATTTGTTGAGACACTAACACCACCAACTTTAGATTTATCAGGAAAGAAGATCATAGCGTTCCATGACTTCCAAATATCATAAGAGCAATTATGATAGTAGTTGATCCAGGCTGCTTACCATTTAGGGGTGAGCAAAAAAATCCAAAACTGAAAAACCGAATTGAAAAACCGGTAATGAATTGCGCTGGAGAATTTGATTTAAATTTACAAGTTATGATGATGTCATTTCCGATATTATTTATACAAATTTAGTTAATTGCATTTCTTTTATGTTACAGTTATACTATAGGCTGTAGAAACTTCCTTCAATAATTACTCTATCATTAATTTGTATAGAATTTTCTTTTCAAAAAATACTCAGTTATATATAGGGAAATTCTTATATGCACCTAGGAATATATGCTCTCAGATGCCACACATATATTTTATGACATGCATGTGTCTTGTATTTATTTTCTAGCATAAATTTGCCTATCTAGCTCTTGAAAACCCATTCATCTATAGGTATGATATAAGCTTTGTTATATGAAGAGAATATGAGATGATCATGTACGTCACATAGAGAAGGTAATTTAAAAATAAAAATAAAGAGAGGCGTCAAACATGCCACCGCTTGGGAACAATTTCCTAATGGGCATTCCGAGTTTTTTTTTTTTTTTTAAAGACAGTAATTTTTGACTGACCAAAAGCTGTGGTATATTGTTTTATTATTAGGGACCATGAAGGAGATTGTGTAATAAGAGACATCGCAATTGGCAAGGTAGAGGCAGCAAAGGAGCCCATAAACTAGTTAATCAGAACTGGTGTAGAAAGCAACTCTAATTAAATACAAATTTTGCTTGAAGACAACATTCTGATTGAAGATTAGAAGTACTGATCTTATATTTTTGATTTGATCTTAGACAATTGTAAATATCTAGATTTAAATTTTGAGTACTTTAAGGAAGCTAATAGAGTTATGGACAGGCTAATCCGGACAAGCGCATTCTTCAGTGTTGATGTTAGGATTTGTAATGATATTTAACCCTAATTTTTATTATTATTATTATTATTATTATTATTATTATTATTATTATTGTTATTATTATTATTATTATTATTATTATTATTATTATTATTATTATTCTGTAAACAAAACAAAAGACATGTGATTTCGATTGTTAATGTAAACAATGAAAAAATAACCCAAATTTCTTCTCATTTGATCATGTCAGGTAGCTTGCTTAAGATATATACAACCGAGTTAGTTTGATTTGTAATATCTATTTTGATTTCGATTTAGTAGGTGTGTTTTCTGCTTCTAGTTTTCTCTGTAATTAATAACAAGAATTTTACTGCATTCAATGACTGAATTACTTAATGTCCATATATTATAGTCATCCGCTCCTCAATATCTTTGAGGAGCTTTTCATGAAGTCTCATCATCAGCTATGTTAAGCATAGTGTGTTTGCTTATTTATTCCCCACAGGTGGAAGAAGAATTATCATATAATATGCCACTAGCTCCACGGTCAAGCCATTTACCATAAATCCTTACCATCTTGACTATTGTTTACACATGCATGAGTATTTAATTTTTAGATTAAAGTATCTTGTGTTTTAGGGTTCTTTTTTTCTTATACACTCAATAATTTTAGTACATAGGTATTGTGGTTACCTTAGACTCTTGCCGAATATTCCCTGACACCATCCTCAATGCAAGTGACGGCAAATGCGTAAATAAGTTTTTCCTTATACGCTCAACGTACGAGTTTTTGAGGGAGCACATGGGCAAGCAAGGCTAGAATAATTAAAATCCCATTAAGACAATCATATGAGAGTGAATTACCTGGGATTCTACGGGTTGCATTGTTGTACATATGGTCTATTCATATTTTGTCGTTAGAGCATTCCAAAGACTATAATAATAAGCAAAGTGATGAAAATACGTTATTGATTTGTATTCCCTTGTAATTTTAATTATAATTGACATTACAGTCTCTGCTAATAGTTATAGATTGAATGCATATATTACTGTCTAAACTTTTTAACAAATTTAATGTAGTAGAATTCTAGAGATCTCCTCAACCCATATACAACAATCCACATTTTTTTACATATTTAGGTTTCGTCTAGTTGACATTTTTTAAATGTTATTTTTACCTATCATTATCGGTACATTAAAACTCTATTGTCTTGAGTTTCTATTAATTTTGCTAATATTATTACAAATATTTTTTCTCTTTTTGTTGATATTGTTGCAACAACTCATTTTTTCCTCCATTTTTTCCCTATTTGATGAAAGGAAGGGAAAGAGTCTTCTCAACTTGACACAATTGCACTCTCAGCAGCAGAGCATTGATCCAACCAACCATGTTATCAACCCTCCAATCCTCACTCCTTAGTAATTGGATGTTTATCGTCATGTTCTTTATTATATGTTTATATATGTCTACCTACTTGCAAGATGTTTCTTGAAGCATGGTGATGTTATTGTTAGAGGAAACGGGGATATTCATATACACCTATTTTCGAAGTTGAACTGTTTGTTAATGTCTTACGTTCTGGAATAACTTATTTAAACTTTTGTTCCCCCAACCATCTCTTTTCCCCAGCCAATGGGTGGATTTAAAATAGTTTCGTCAACCCTTGGCTTTGTCACTAGGTTTGAGTTCTTTGATTGGCATATAACCTCTTTTTATCGCATATTGTGTTGTTTAATGCATCTAGTTTTTTCCCACTTTTGTATGTAAGTGTGTGTGTGAATGAGGGACAGAGGCCGGCTTTGGTGGGATTTTAACAACTCCGAAAGAACTTATCAATTAAGCTAACTAATACCAACGACGCTTTTATTATTTGAATTGGGCAATGCGCCTACAGATGGAAGCCAAGGCTCAAAGGACTGTGGGCGGAGCATAAATCATAAATCATAGACGAAATTTATGTAAAATCATTTTGGTTTCATTAAAACACTTGTATTTTTGATGCTATTAGAAATAAACTATATCTTTTGATATGATTTAAATTTAGATTAATTTTGGTGATGCTATTAAAAATAATGTTTTAATTTCCTTTTTTTTGTTTGTTATCAATTTTTAGTTTTGAGATGAATGAATTATTTAATAATACTTGCAAAGTATCATATATTTATCTAAAAAGTCAATCCGAGACA
>JACYFF010031956.1:14576254-14611077 GCA_017589665.1 Selenicereus undatus | reverse complement strand
TAACATTATAGAAGTTTTTAATTTTTTCTGCTAATATTAACTTTCTCGATGTGTAATTACTCTAAATTTCTGGGGGTGTTACAGCCCGTGCTACATGGCATGACTTGTCAACCTCCCTTTTCAGAGCCTATATAAACCTGCATGTCCCCCATTTGTAATTCCCATTTGTAATTGTAAGGTTCTTAGGTTTTGGATTAGTTTTACAGGTACTTAGGGTAGTGCTTAGGAATAGATTAGTGCTTAATTTTACTTATGTAGTCATATTTCAACCTATTTAAGTGTTAATTTGAAGTGTTTTATTCTCTTTCAATGTTATTTGCTCTTCAAACTCTTCAATTGAATAACTACTTTTGGATTAATTTCATGCTTTCATGAAGGTGTTTGCTTTTGATTCTTGTTTTCTTTTCTTTCTCTACTTTCAATGTTTCTCTTTCTTTGCTCAAATCTCCATTTTCAACTTTCCTCTTCCTTCAATTAAGGGTTTGAAGACGCACCTTTGAAAGATGAACATTTGCTTTATTATGGGTTAACTAGGTGTAGTTTGTATTAGATTAATAGGAATAAATGAAGAGAAAAGACTCAAGTCAGTCTAAGTTACTCCGTTTCGCTACCAATTTGGGATTTGATGTTTTCTAGGTAACCTTTTCTCTCTGTGGATTGATTTCATTACTTTCTTCATCAATTGCTTCATATTTTCTTATTATATATCTAGTAGTTTAGATAATGATTTGTGCTAATCGTGTTAATTGTGCTCTTGTGTTGAGTTTCGATAATGCACGCATAGAATAGGACTATGGTCTAATTGCTCTATTAGTCATAATTAGTTCTTAGTGTTTAATTACTTAATTTAGGCATGTTTCTAGTCTTGAATTGGATTCAATTGACCAGTTTATACTTTTTAAATTTTTATTTTACAATTTTAATTTTATCGATTCATCTTTTATTAGTTTGTCTACTTAGTAAAACTTTTGTTTCTAGTGATATGTACTTGCCACCAAGTGAGTTATAAAATCCCATATGAATGCTAGATTGACTTAACACTTTCATCTGTGGAGTTAGACTTGTAATTATTTGAATAATGAAGAATGCAGGCTATTAACTTATTGATTCATAACTCTAAATTGGGGGTGCTGCAAGTTTGATATGAATATTATATCAATCAGTCCAATTTGGTATAGTCTTGATCCATACAGCATCTTAATCTTTTTGATCCTCGATCTATACTTTTCCTTATTCGATCATCATTTGGACAGATGAATACACTTTGGGGGAGGGGGAGGATAGTATTCAATATCATATAATTTTATTCATTTGAATCATGTCGTAGGCATGTTTTATCGATGAGAGTTACATCATTTTCATGTGTTTTTCCATTTTCCTATCCCTCCTTTCTTATTACAGCAATTACAACATGAAATTAGATAGAATGGCATAAGTATTCAGGTACTTATAGTTTAATTCTCATAGTAGATGGAAAAGTCACTCTCACAGTCAGAAAGAGTTTACATGCTGCAATAAATGGGAGGAGTAGTGACATCATCGACTAAATTGATTGGTTTCTTACTGATCCAAGAGGCAAATCCATCATTAGAAGTGGTGGATCAAAGTCTAGAACCTTAAAGAAGAAGTCATGCAAGAATATCTTCAAAATACCAATGTTAATTAACATATGAGCTAACTTTTGAACAATTTCACAGGCCAAGTAAGAAATCTTGCCTATGACGTCAAGGACGACATAGACACTTGCATTCTTAAAGTTGATGACAAGATCAATGAAAAATGTTACAAAGTTAGGTTCACGAAGTCTAGTTAATAAATTGCTTATATACACATACAAAATGCATATAGTGTTGGAGACCTAATGCCCAGCCCACAAATCAATTATAGCTGAGCTGGAAGTTAGTTAGGCTGGCGTCATTAGTTTGTTAGGAAATACTATTATTAAGCTTGTATATAAAAGGGATAAGAGAGGCTGTTGTAATAACTAATTAGATTCTTCGTCTAGAATTGGTTGAATAAAAATAGATTCTCACTCTTCTTTCTGGTTTACTTTGATATGGAGAGCAATCTCCTTCAATGGAGTCATGACAAAAAAAACTGATTTCTTCATCAGAATTTGACATGGCATTAGAGCATCGATCTTGTTCCAGAGTTCTGCAATTCATTCGAGTTTGATTCTCTGCCTTTGATTTGTTTCTTTGCATTTTGATCTTTGTTCTTGATTGTATTCTCTTGAATCTTGGATATAGCCTAGACTGATCCTTTGTTAGCACAATTGAGTTGTTCGATATTAATCCTTCTTTGCTCAGTTCCTCGCACAAAATTTGTTTGAAATATGGCTGAGAGTACAGAGAACTGACCTGTACATATAGATAATCGTGTGCCTTTAAGCAATTATAGTCTTGATCCTAGACATGTTCTTTATCTTCATCATTCTGATAATCCTAATTGCAATCTGTCTAGTGATCCTCTCATTGGTAACAATTATGCTCAATGGAAGAGGTCCTGTGAAGTATCTTTGACTGCCAAGAATAAAATGTAATTTGTGACTAGAGAGGTTGATTTGCCTCATGGCAAGAAAGCCATCAGTTCAAAGTGGGTATACAAAATCAAGCTTAAAGCAGATGGGTCATTGGAGAGGTATAAAGTTAGATTGGTCATTCGAGGCAACACTCAAAAGGAAGGTATAGATTATAATGAAACTTTCTCTCCTGTAGTCAAAATGACTACTATAAGAACCATCATTGCCTTAGCAGCAGCAAGAAAATGGTCTTTATTCTAGTTAGATGTTAACAATGCTTTTTTGCATGGGGATTTGCATGAAGAGGTTTACATGAAGATGCCACAAGGAATCCCTAACCCTCTTAACAAAGTTTGTATACTGCAGAAGTCATTGTATGGATTGAAGCAAGCTTCTCAGCTATGGCACTCTAAATTGGCTGATGTTCTAAAAACTCAAGGTTATTCACAATCTAAGAACGACTACGACGTATTTCTTGAAAATATAGGTGAACACTTGACCATTACAGCAGTTTATGTTGATGACATCTTGCTCACTGGATCAAGTATTGAAGAGATTCAAACACTCAAACACAGTTTGCTCTCAGCTTTGGGTATTAAGGATCTGCGCCACCTCAACTATTTTTTGGGATTTGAGGTATGCCATCTACCTGATGGTGTGAGTCTAACACAGAGGAAATTTACTCAAGAATTATTAAAGAGTTTAGGGCATTTGAATGCAAAGGCTACTGTCACTCCTCTAACAGTTAATTGCAAACTCACATCTAATGAAGGGGTTCCCATGGAGGATCCTACAGTCTATAGGACATATATTGGGAAGCTCAATTTTTTGTCTAATACACGGCCAGACATTGCATTTGCTGTACAAACCCTGAGTCAGTTCATGCAACATCCAACCTCCTCTCATATGACAGCATTGGATCATTTGTTGTGATATATATCTAGTACTTCAGGCCAGTGAATTCTCCTTAAGAGTGCTGATTCTTTGAAAATCAATGCTTATTTTGAGTCAGATAGGGCTTCTTATCATATCATTAGAAGGCCAGTAACCAGTTATATCATGCTCCTAGACCATTCACTTATCAGCTGGAAGTGTAAAAAGCAATGCACAATTGATGTCCAGATCATCTGCAGAAGCTGAATATAGAGCCATGGTTCAAGCAGCTACTGAGGTCACTTGGTTGGTTGGTCTTTTTCAATAATTAGGGGTCATTTAACTCAGACCGGTCACTCTACACTGCAACAATTAATCTGCCTCGCACATTGCTCGCAACCCCGTCTTCCATGAAAGAACCAATCATGTAGATGTTGAGACAACGTTATGGAAGGCTTACTTCAGCTCAGCTATCTGCCTACACACTCTCAATTAGCATATGTCCTTACCAAAATACTACCTTCTTAATAGCACTGGATTCTGTTAAACAAGCTTGGCATGTTTGAACACCATCTTAAGCTTGGGTGGGTGTTGGAGACCCGAGGCCTAGCCCACAAATCAATTATAGCTAAGCTGGAAGTTTGTTAGGTTGGCGTCATAAGGTTATTAGCAAATACTGTTATTAAGCTTGTATATGAAAGGGATAAGAGAGGTTGTTGTAATAACTAATTAGATTCTTCTTCCAAAATTAGTTGAATAAGAACAGATTCTCTATCTTCTTTCTGGTTTACTTTGGTATGGAGAACGATCTCCTTCAATGGAGTCATGAAAAAAAAAACTGATTTCTTCCTCAGAATTTGACATATAGACTTATTCGTATTTAAGAAGGTTACATTCTTTTTAAAAGGAACTCTCTTTATGTAAAATATTGTTTAATATATTATAAAATTGTCAGTATATATTATAACTATTGCCGAATAAAAATCTACCATATAAACAAATTTTTTATGCATTTGTTATGACTATATATATTTTTTGGTGATTCTGCACCCTTTTCCCAAATGTTGTAATGTTGTTGGTAATAAATTAATTCCTATTTATGACATGTTACTCAAAGGGTTTTTATTTAGTGCAATTCTCTATTCTTAGAATTTGCAATATTTTCATATTCTTACTTTAATTCAATTGGAACAAAGATTTTTTTTCTATATTTATAACTTCAATTTGTAATTACAAAATATGTTTAAAGTTAAGTGACTTCTAGATGGGCTGACAAACAGCTATCTTTATGATGACAATGATAAATACATTACGGGACTAGAGTAAAACATGTAAAATCATATATGGGAGAGATACTGATAGGTTAAGGGCCGAGTAAATACTATTGTCATTGTTGGGATAGGTGGTTCTGCAAAAAAGTCATCGTGGTTAGGAGGTTTTATAATTATGCATATGTCAACAGGTTCTTTGATTGTTCCTGCATTTGTCTTTATATCACAAGAATGAACTACAAGGCATGTCTTTATTACTTGAGATCTTGAGGAAGGTTGATGCCCTAATAAGTGGAGCGACCGACACTTGAATCAAGCATTGAAGACCTAATGGATCAACGATGCGATATCCTAAAAAAGAAGTCAGATTTGGCACTTTTAGATGATGTGTGGAACAAAAAATATCCAGAGGGAATGTTTCCTACCTTGTCATAAGCAAACAATAATAGGAAGAAAAAACAACATCATCATCAGCAATTGACAAGTCTTACAGTTTGTAAACCAATAAAAAGATATGCATGTCCATGAGGTCAGGCCTCTAAGTAAGGAAGACACATGGGAATTATTTGGCAAGATTGCTCCTCCCTCTGCTGATTCCAGCACCAACCAAGAGAAAGAGAGAGAGAAAGATGGAGAAATGATGGTAGTGGAGTGGCGGTGGCACATCGGTGCACCAGCCGCCGGTTGCACTGTGTCGGCAGTCCTTTTTGAGCCTATTAAGAAAGGAACCAATTATTCCTATTGAATGTGAGCTAGATGTCAGATTGTTCAAAGAACTGAAAGATTACTACCACTGGAATGGAAAAGTTTGTTTGTCTGATAGGTTTCTTGGAAAAGAAGAATGGGTCTTGGAGATATGTCAAAGTGACCTTCGTGATCTACTGCTGACAAAGGAGAAAGCTGATAGGCACTGCCGGCCATGTTTAGCGACGTGCAACAGCGACGAAGAAGGGAAACTCGACCCAGATTCGCCTAGTCCAACCCTAAATTGTGTCCTTAAGCTCGGAATCGAGGTGGATGGTTCTTGATTTCATAAATTACTATTAATTTACAAAGTTTTCTAAATTGTTCATGAGTTGAATTCAATTGTGGTGATGAAATTTGAATGAGTTGGGAGTATGAGTAGGAGGTGCATTTCTTGAGTTTAATTGTGAGATTCAAGGTTGAAACGGTGTTCATTTTGAGGATAATTTGTAGGTGGTACTAAGAGGAGGGAGTTCGGGTTTGTATGTGTTTAATCGATGTCATAGTGAATGATATGGATGTGTGTATCTCAGGTCATATTTGGGTGTCTAATTAGTGTTATGTTTTATACCACTAAATCTATTAGGAGATAGATTTTATATTTTATTGTAGATTTATTGCTTTCCTATATTTGGTGGATTAAGAGATTTGATATGTTTCCTATCCGTGATAGAAGATTTGCAGAGCCACACTAGGCCAGCGGTGCCTCTCAATATAAGTGGATAAATTGACATCAAACTTATTTAATAAAGACATACAAGAAGAGAGAGAGAATTCAACGATTAATAAATGCTTCTCCAAAATTATCAAAACCAAAACTGATTGTTAATATGGTATCAGAGCCATCATTAAAGCACATACTATAGCCATGTCAAAATTTATCGTAGTCCCGCACTCACCTTATTACCTACACCTATCGGAGGGACCTGGGGTCTTGATTACTACAACGTGCTCCGATGGAAAAAATAATGATCTCTGGGAAAGGGCCGTAAGAACAACTTTGAAAGCCAAAAATAAGCTTGGGTTTATCAACGGCACACTAACTAAGCCTAACATCAAAGGAGACTACTCATCCGAGTTGCAAGCAAGGGAGATGGAAAAATCGACGATTTGCTCTTGGATCCTCAATGTGATAGACCCAAAGCTACGAACTAGTGTGGCCTACACCAATACCGCAAAGAATATGTGGGATACACTCAAGAAA
This sequence comes from Selenicereus undatus, assembly GCA_017589665.1. Taxonomy (NCBI): domain Eukaryota; kingdom Viridiplantae; phylum Streptophyta; class Magnoliopsida; order Caryophyllales; family Cactaceae; genus Selenicereus; species Selenicereus undatus. The sequence goes on along the minus strand of JACYFF010031956.1, from coordinate 14,604,464 downwards.
TGATGCGCAATTGCTAATGCTCCAAAGATACATCAACTAAAAACGAGCATAGCAAATTATAGGCAAGGATGTTTGAGCATAGTAGAGTTCTACTCCAAGATTTCTAACTTATGGATGGAACTCTAGACACACGACAAGAACCCGAGTTGCACATGTCAAGGATGCAAATGTGAGGAAGGCAAGTAAGTTTTTCAAAAATATCGGTAGGAGAAGGCTCATCAATTTCTCCTGGGCCTAAACGATGACTTATATTCTTCGATAAGGAGCCAAATTCTGACAATTGATCCACTCCCCTCTCTGGATCGTGTCTTCAATATGGTGGTGCAAGAGGAGAGCCACAAGCATTTAATGACCAACCGGGATGATCAACTCGAGTCAGCGGCTGCCTTTGCCATGAATAGCAGGACCAGTTCAAGCACAAACAATTCTTGCAAACATTGTGGAAAATTCGAGCATGAGGAGGAAGGCTGCTTTGAGCTGATCGGGTATCCACCTGGTTGGGGTTCACATGGATGCAGTCGAGGAGGACGTGGAAATAAAGGGGGTTGAGGTGGAAGAAGCAGCAGCGGTCATGGCAAAGGTGGAGGACGAAAGGGTGCCCATGTTATGACAACCGACACCTCATCTGCAGCTGAAGCCAGCGCGCCACGAATCAACCTACGATACCCGGACTCACCTCTGATCAGGTTCAAAGGCTCATGAGTTTGAATGAGCCATCTAAACCCAGAAATGAAAAGCTCAAAGGTAATGTACACTGGATGCTTGATAGTGGGGCTTTAACCCACATGGTAGGTTACCCAAATCTTCTTTCGAAAGCCCAAATCACACCTCCTATTCTCATTGACTTGCCAAACGGTGTCCAGACCATGTCCACAAAGCAAGGAACTGTGGCACTCAATGACGGAACAAACTTAAATAACGTACTTTTGGTGCCCAATCTTAGTTGTAACTTTCTCTTAATTGCAAGAATCACAAAGGATTTAAATTGTAGTGTGACATTTTTTGAAGAGCATTGTGTTTTACAGGACCGTATTTCAAGGATGTTGATTGGAGCGAGTGAGCAAAGAGACGAGGTTTACTACTATAATGCAGAGGCATTGAAGAGTCAGAGTAATGCAGTCAGGGTGGGAGACTTATGGCACAAAAGGATGGGACATCCATTTAAAGAAATCATGAAAATGTTTGGGGCTTATTTAGGTTTTCCAATTTATAGCAATGAGGATAATAATATATGTGATATCTATATTCATGCTAAGCAAACTAGAACGCCATTTCATATTAGTGAAAATAAACAGAAGCATTATTTGAGCTTGTGCACTGTGATATATGGGGGCCACATCGTGTGGCATCTTCATATGGGGCACACTATTTCTTAACCTTAGTTAATGACTGCATTCGTGGAGCGTGGTTATAATTAATGAGAGACAAAAGTGAAGCAGGAACACTCTTGAAGGCATTCATCAACATGGTTCAAACTCAGTTTAACAAACAATTTAAAGTGGTCAGAATAGACAATAGAACTGAGTTCAAATATGGACCTATGAAGGCTTTCTATAGAGAAAGGGGGATCACACACCATACCTGTTGTGTGGATACTCCTCACCAAAATGGAAGGGTTGAATGTAAACATTGTCATATATTAAATGTGGCCAGGGCACTTCGATTCCAAGCTCACCTCCCTTTGGAATTTTGGGGAGAATGCGTGCTCACTGCAGCATATTTAAACAACAGAACACTGAGTAAACTATTAGGAGGAATGACTCCTTATGAGATCATCTTCCATAAGGAAACTTCTTATGATCAAATTAAGGTTTTTGGTAGCCTATGCTATGCTAAAGATAGATGAAAAGAAGTGACAAATTTGCGTCACGTAGTAGACGTTGCATATTGGTTGGTTATCATTTAGGAAAGAAGGCCTAGAGGCTATATGGTTTAGAAACCAATGAATTCTGTGAGAGCCTAGACACAGTGTTTCATGAAGGAATTTTCCCTTTAAATGAAGAAAAATTAGCTACTGAAAATTTGCAAAGAAACGGGTTGGGTAACATTCTGAGTCAATATCAAGAAGCTGGATATGACCATCTTTTGGATATGACCCAGCAGGCGGCCCACCCTTTGAAAGGTCTTGATCCAGCATCGCAGCTTGGAGAGGGGAAAGCAACCTCGAGTCTCGGCCTGAAGCGTGGGCAAAAGACAACAACAATGGCCTCTCCTCTGGCCCTGGTGGAATATGGTCCAACATGGGGCCTGATGAAAGGGGGAGCAGGACGCTCAACCCCATCAATGCCATAGCTCTTGAATTGGGCCCAGAGCCTAGTTTGTCTGTTCCCACATTAGATAACGAACCTAGATGCGGCCAAGCGCCTAGACGCAGCCAATGCCCTTACAAAGCTCCAGCCCACTTCGATAAGCACCTCTGCTATAATGCTTGTTCTAGAACCCTCGTCTCTATAGCGTCATCTCTCCAAAAGGAATCCTCAGGTATGCTTTATCCTTTAAAAGATTATGTCACATGTACAAAATTTTCTCCTTTTCATCGGCAATTTCTAGCTGCCATTACTAAGATTGTAGAACCCAGATTTTATCATGAAGCCATGCAAGATGAAAATTTATGCAAAGCCATGGTAGAGGGAATAAAAGCCCTGGAAAAAAAATGATACTTGGTCAATTGAGAATTTTTCACCTAAAAAAAAGCCAATTAGCTGCAAATGGGTCTACCGGGTGAAGTACAAGTCAGATGGTATTGTTGAACAATACAAAGCACGCCTGGTAATCCGAGGCGATCATCAGATTGAAGGATTTGACTATAATGAAACCTTTGCACCTATTGCAAAGATGACTAGTATTCGCTGTTTCTTAGTAGTGGCTATAGTGAAAGGTTGGGAACTGCATCAACTGGATGTCAACAATGCTTTCTTACATGGAGATCTCGAAGAACTATACATGAAGCTACCTCCAGGTTTTAAGGGCACAAGAGAGAGCAACGTTTGTCGTCTTAAGAAGTCTCTTTATGGTGTAAAGCAAGCACCAAGAAAATGGTTTGCCAAGCTGTCTTCAAAACTATGTGAATACGGGTTTGTATGCTCATATACGGACTACTGTTTGTTCACATATTGCACGGGTGATATTTTTATGAGTGCCTTGGTATATGTTGATGACATTGTGCTTGCAAGAAATAACACTAAGGCTTGTGCACATTTCAAAAATTATCTCAACACATGCTTTAGTATTAAAGACTTAGGCCCACTAAAATATTTTTTGGGAATTGAGGTAGCTAGAGGCCCACAAGGGTTATTCCTCAATCAAAGGAAATATGCCCTGGAAATCATTGATGAGTGTGGCCTTTTGGGTTCGATGCTAGTTGATTTTCCCATGACACAAAATCATCACCTGGCACGGGGCACGAGGAAAGTTTCTAGTCGACGCAACTCAACATTGCAAGCTCATTGGATGCTTGATCTATCTGACCATCACAAGACCAGATCTCACTTATGCAGTTCACATCCTTTCCCATTTCATGCGAGCACTTCGGGAGGAACACATGGATGTTGCAATACGAGTACTACGCTGCCTGAAGGGTACAACAGGTCAAGGAATTTTGCTTAGATCAGGTAGCACTCTTCATCTCATTGATTTTATGACTCAGACTGGGGTGCCTGCCCCATCTCACGGTAATCTCTCAGGCTACTTCATCATGTTGGAAGGATCGCTTGAATCTTGGCGTAGCAAGAAGCAAACCACGGTATCCCACTCTTCAGCTGAAGTAAAATATCGATCCATGGCACTTACCACTAGTGGATTGGTCTGGTTAAGGTCATTCCTAGCATTTTAGATTTACATACTCCAACTTGAGGGAGAAGTATTAGGAGATTGATTTTATATTTTTATTTTAGATTTATTGCTTTCCTATATTTGGTGGAATTAAGAGATTTGATATGTTTCCTATCTGTGATAGAAGACTTGCAAAGCCACGCTAGGTCAGTCATGCCTCTCAATGTAATTAAGTGTATAAATTGACATCAAACTTGTTTAATAAAGACAAACAAGAAGAGAGAGAGAGTTCAACGATTAATCAATTCTTTGATTATGATTCTCCAAAATTATCAAAACCAAAACTAATTTTTAATAGAACCTCATATTATGTTGTGATATTTATGATACTCAATATGAATCCTATTTTGTTCGTCGTTTGTTGGTTGTTCGTCATGGCTTAGGGTCTAGTTTATGGTCGTACCTTGAATCTAGAGCGATGAATAGGTTCACTGAACCATTCAACTAAGTCGTTAGTTGGTTAAACCATCGACCACAACTTCAAAATGTATCTCTCTGAATTATTAAGGTGATATGTAAAGTTTGCGAGTTCGTTTAAATGCTACATCAGTTTAAACTTGAAATGAATTTACCAAATGCAACGCATGTGGCTGATTTGCAGAACCACACTGCTACAGTTCTTTTAAGTGAAACTAATTATGAGTACGTGGCAAACTGGCGGCTTTTGAACGTGTTTTAACCCTTTCATGTGAGATTGGAAGCTTAGTTGGTCGTTAATTCGTTCACACGCGTACTTTGGCAAAATGAGTGGTTAAAGTTCTAAAAAGGGATTGTCTTTGTGAAAGTTGTGTTCATGTGAAAACACTTTGCTGTTGAAAAAAATAAAAATAAAAAGGGCTGGCATTATAGTTGGGTTCCAAAGAATTGTGCAGCCTATGCATTCCAGGCCGAGGGATTCCCGATGCGTTCAGGGTTTTCAGAGATTAATCTTTACCTTGCAGGTTAATATTACCTTGATGAGGGTAAAGCGTATTATAGACATTAGTGTGTCCAGGGAATCTAAGTATCTAACGGGTATGCATCTCACCCGTATTGAGAAGGAACTAATAACTAGCAAGAGAGTGAATTTTAATTCATTAAATGAAGTGTTGTGAATTTCTAAGGGTTTTAACCCCAAACAATGTTTTAAAAGCATTTCAGTTTCATTCTGCTAAAAGTTACAGAAAGTGATTTCTTACTTATTATGTGTTGAAAACTCTTCATTGAGGACTATGTTAGTGCAAATGTTTGGCAATGTGCATGTACTCCTTAAAAGAGTTTTTGTTGAATTCCAAATGGCCTTCTTGTGAGTAGCGATTGCCTTTATAAGTGTTTGCTTTGGTTTAGGTGAAGGTTTTTGCCCTTACTTCAGTTGGTTACTCTAACTGAACTATTTGTTGGGAAGTGTTTCTATGTGAACCGAATGACCTACTATCCTAAATGCCTAGGTATTAGCTTGAATCAACTTGCTATTGAGTCACGCGTGCCTGTTATGTGATATTGCGTAATTGTAATGTGTAGTTGTCATTATAAGGTAAATAGGTTGTTGGTTAATAGACGTAAAGATTCCGTTCTTTGAATTAAGGAGGGGAAAGGGGTGCCTTATGAATTATGAGGATTATTAAGAGACTATTGGATATGGGTGACCATGTTTGGTTTAATATGTGATATTAAATATCAATCTATGGGTGAATGCCAGACCTGGAAAAAAAATGACCCGAGACTTGAAACCCGAACTGAACAACCCAGACCCATACCCGAACCGACACTCAAAATGGGATGAACTGATTTAGACCCGAACACTCGAAGTAACCCGACCCATAGCCGAACGCAACCCGAAATCTAAAATGACATGACCCAATTCAAACCCGATCCAGAGTGACCCGACCTAAAGTGAACGAACATGAACAACCGATCTGATTATTTCTCAACTCAATTGTACCTGAATAAATCCCGAACACCCCAGTATACCCGACCTGAATATAACCCGAGTTGAGTGAGTGACCGAGTGTGAGGGAGGGTTTTCAATTTTTAGCTTTTTTTGTTAAAATTCGAAAATTATTATTATCAGTGACTTTTTTTTGGGTTTTAGACTTTTGGGCTGGGGGGAATTTTGAATTTTTCAAACTCAGTCAGTTGAGTTTAGGAAGGAAAATCAAAATAACTTAGGAGGGAAATTTTACAAATGAAATCAACGGAAAACTTAGGAGGAAAAAATAAAATAGTTAATAGTTTTAAATTTTTTATTTGATAGACATGTTGGTAAAAATATAAGAGAAAAAATATTTGGTCAAAATAAGAATTAAGAAAAGATAAGTATAATTAACAAATTATTAAAATTTTTAGGATCTAGCAATCCTATTTTACTATTTAATTCACTTAATGGCTTAATACATGCTTTGATTATAATATCATTCTGCAACTACCATAAAAAATACTATACAAATGATCTACAATCCTAAATCATCTTCATAAAATGTCAAACTCTACACAGTCATATTCAAGAATGTATGTTTGCATATGATCTCATCATAATGTGACTCATTTGAATTTTAGATAATTAAATTCCAAATCTTGAGTTTCGACAATCAACCTTCACAATCACGTAAATGTAATGGCGTAATACTAATTAACACATACTCATATATTGCAGTTGCTTTTGAGTCTTGACTCACTGGACACATGTAGATCAAGTTGTTAATCTCACAAAGACAAATATTTGGATCTTGACGTATGATCACTTAGTGAGCTATCAAAAGAACATTGAATCAATTATTGAAAATGCTGACTTGAACCAACCTGTTTCTGTTTACCAACTCTAAATATGAAAAACGTGAAATAAAAAAAATTATTATTTTCTTTCTGTTTTTGGTCATCTTTCAAGGTAATTTGGTACTGAGCCTCACAAATGAGACAATTGACTCATGATCGGCGTTAGGTTGGTTGACCAGTTTTGTCATAGCATGACCTCAATTGAGATGCTTAAAACTTGACTTAATAGCCCATAATTCTTTGGATAATAACACAGCGCATATGATATACGGCCATGCATGGATTATATTTGTAATTTACTAACTTTTACGGTAAATTTATAACTAAGCCCTAAAAATTTCCATTAAAAAAGTCCCTTTTGATTTTACTTTAACTTATATATATATATATATATATATATATATATATATATGTGTGTGTGTGTGTGTGTGTGTGTGTGTGTGTGTGTGTGTGTGTGTGTGTGTGTGTGTGTGTGTGTGTGCGCGCGCGCGCTTGTGTGTACGTGCGCGCAGGCATGTGTGTACGCACACGCGTGTGTGCATTATACAAGTAAAAAGAACTATTTAAAATATAAAACATAGACTTAAAAATGTTAACATATGAATTAAAAGAAGAGTATAAAATAAATGGGCTTGTTTAATTAAATGAGCTTTACCTTTTAAATATAATTTAATAGTAAAAATGAATACATTGAAAATACACATTGACATGAACTTAATCCGACTTAATTTATACCTAATCCGATTTACAATCGACGCAACATTCACCCGAACATTGAGCCGACTCCCCCCCGACCAAAATTAGACTCGACCCAGACCCGATTCGAACCGGGCTATCGTAGACAACTCGAAACAGACCCGACCCAAACTTCACCCTAATTGAACCCATACTCGACCCGAACATGGTTGACCCGAAAGTGATCGAAACTCGAACTTCATCCGAACCAAACCCTAACCGGAACTGAAGATGGTTGACCCGAAATTGACCCGAACCGAACTAAGACTTGACCCGTACCTGATTCGAATGACCCATTTACCGGGTCTAGTGATTGCTACTTAAACATATTGCATGTAGCCGTTTTGTTTTTGAGGTTGAGGATCATTCACTGAGCGCGTGGTAGGTTATCCCCTCTCTATTCCCCTTTCCTTCATGTTCTTGAAAATACAGGTAGAAGCCGGTTCATGTAAGCCGAGCCAGAATCTCCCTCTTCGCTTTAGAAAAGAGTTACATGTATATGTACGTAGGTTTATGAGTTTAATGATGTAACATGATGTATTCATTAATTTGTGAGCATATGTAAGTCGATTAAAGTAGTTCATGTGTTGTATATTGACTAGAGTCGGTCTGAATGGCCGTGTGGGTCAATCACCTGAATAGTCAGTTTTCTTGTAAGTTTTTCTTAATTATTGTTTTTGAGATGTGAATCCTAGTGCTGTTGATGTGTAACCCATTGAGTTGTACCTTTTATTTCTCTCTTTTATTGAACTTTATACTTATTGTACTTCCACCACTAAAAAATCTGCATTTTTCGACGGAAAATACCGACCGAAAAAGAGACCGTTGGACATAGCAACGGAAGGACGGAAAAAGCGAAAAGGGAAGACGGATATTCCGACGGACGATTATTCCGTCGGAATTTCCGAAGGAATCTGACCGTGCTGTCGGAATTCCGACGAAAATCTGACGGATATTCTGTCGGTCCTTTGGTCAAAATTGACCGATTGTCTGCTGCAAAAGGGGGGAAATTTTTTTTAAAAAAAGATTCCTTGTCTGACGGAATATTCTGTCGGACATGACCGTCCGACAGAATGTTCCATCGGACCATCTTTAAAACCTAGAAATCGGATTTAATTTTTGGCACCCCAAGCTAAAGAGAGAGAGAGAGGGCGATGTAGAGAGAGAAGGATAAGAGCACCGCCATCGCCGCCACCGCCCAGCCCGCCGTCGCCGTCGCCGTGTGAAGCCGCCGCCGCCCAGCCGGCCACCGCCCAGCCCCCTGCCGCCCAGCTTGCCGGCCACCGCAATTCGACCAACACCACTTTTCTCTTCCAAATTCAAGTATGTGATGTTTATATAATTTGTAGTAAATTTTTTTATGAATTTGACAAATTTGAGCTAGAATTTAACAATTATGTAATAATTTGTATTTGTTGTTGAAATTTTATTGAGTTATTTGTAGATTATGGGTTTTGAAATTGGTTGTGTTGATGTGAATATGAAAGTTTAATATGTAAATGTTGTTTGTTTAGGTTGTAGTAGATATGTTGATGAAATTGAGAAATTGAAGTTACACTTTAACAATTATATGGTAATTTGTGCTAGTTGTAGAAATTTTATTCAATAATTAATAGATTTTGGATTTTAAATGTGGTTGTGCTGATGTGAATGTAAAAGTAATTATTGCGTATTATTAGTACGTAATTGTGTGGATGATATAAAAATTTAATTGAATGTTGTTTTTTGGAACTTATTATTGGGAGTTTTGAATTTGTGACTTTAGAGAATTTCATATTGGAAGTGGATGTTTGGTGTGGCTAACTCGTAGAATTTATGATGGTTACAATTAATAGTGACTATTTAGAAAAATTAGTATGTTAGTATATAGAAAATGTGGGAGGCTGAAATATTGTGACGTATTATTTGGATAATATGTTTACATGTTATTTAGTATTATACAAGTACTTGTAATATATTAATTTCAAAATTTAATTAGATAATATTTGTAATTAGTAGATTATTTCGTATGTTGTACCTAAAATGTAATAAATTAAATGAAGGTATGTTGGATAATAATTGGAAGTTTGATGATGAAATTGTATTATTTTGTAAATGTGTAAATATTATTTATTGTTATGTACGTAGAGTAAATAATAACACGTTTATTATATATAACGTAAATATTTGAAGTTTTAATTTGTGTGGATGATTAATATGAAGGATATGGGTCATAAGAGAAAACATATTGTGAACGGGAAAAAAATACGTTATTGTTGCTGTGAATGTTGTTATTGTCGGTGTGAATGTCACAAGTTTGGACTGCAATTTCAGACATTCGATCAGGTTTACATCCTAACCTAATTGTCGTACTATCTTATTTTTGTGCATCGCATATTGAACATAGTGCATGACGAAGTAGTATAATCATATGTAAATTATTGCTCTAACTATGTATGAAGAAAAGTGTAATCATTATATCTATTATTATTATTATAAATAAGGAATTAACGTATACATTTGTAATGCTGTACAGTGGATAATATTGATGGACCACCCCATCGGAGGTGGATGTATAAAAGATTTTTACCCGGTAGAAAAGGGTATAGACAAGAATTTTTAGATGGAGTTGAATTGTTTGATAAATTTGCAAGAAGTCAAGTGGAATTCCTAAATAATGGACATTATAGATGTCCTTGTGATAAATGCCAGAATAGAGCTTATAGAGAACATGATGACGTGAGATTACACTTGTACCAAAACAGTTTTGTTAAAGGTTATTGGTACTGGAGATCTCATGGGAAAGTAGAACGAACCTCCTATGACAATGTTGGAAGTAGCAACGCACAGAACTTATATGATAACATGGTTTCAAGTCCCATAGACCTTGATAATACTGAACCATTTGTGGATAATGTTGAAGCAATGGTGAATGATCTAATGATTACTAATGAAGTTAGTGACAATGAGCAACCAAATGCAGAAGCTCAGGCATTCTATAATATGCTTCAAGCTGCGCAGAGACCTTTATAGGATGAGTGTTCTAACCAAACTGAATTGTCAAATGCGGTCAGATTGATGAATATCAAATCTGATTATAATATGCCTCAAAATTGTTTGAATGAGGTGATGCAATTAATGCATGAAAGTTGTCCGGCAGACAATCGTGTCTCCAAAAATCACTCAGAGTTGAAAAAGAAGGTTCGAAGTTTGGGTTTAGATGTACAAACCAGTGATTGTTGCCGCAATGCTTGTATGTTGTACTTTAAGGAGGATTCAACAGTTGAGAAATGTAAGTTCTGTGATGCACCAAGGTAGAAGCCAAAGAAGTCAGGTGATAATGGGAAACCAAAACCATATGTGAAAATGTTATGATTCTCGGTTATACCTAGGTTGCAACGCCTTTACGCCTTAAGAAGCACAACTAAACACATGAGGTGGCATTACGACAATAGGTGTGAGGATGGTGTTCTTTGTCACCCTTCAGGTGGTGAAGCATGGAAACATTTTGACTGCAAACACTCAGATTTCATCATCCCGGGTTTCAAGGAGAATTATCATAATTGGACAAAGCGAAGCATCTTTTGGGAGTTATCTTATTGGAGAGACCAACTACTACATCACAATTTGGATGTAACGCACATAGAGAAGAACTTTTGTGATAACATCATCAACACTGTCATGGATGTGCCTAGTAAAACAAAAGATGATGTTAAGGCAAGGCCAGATATGGCGGAGATGTGTGATCGAAGTGAGCTGAATGTTAAACATGGTGTTAATGGTCGAACACTAAAACCGAAGGCTACGTACGCCCTTTCTTTGGATAAACGAAAAGGGGAGTGTGAGTGGACGTAACAACTAATAATGCCTGATGGATATTGCTCCAACTTTGCAAACTGCGTAGATATGAAGTCCGCAAAGTTTCAAAACATGAAGAGCCATGATTGTCATGTGTTTTTGCAAATGCTTATGCCAATAGCATTTCGTGCCCTTCCAGATGATGAATTAGAACCACTCGTTGAGTTAAGTGAATTTTTCAAAACTCTTTGCTCAACAGTATTAAGGGTTGATAAGTTACAAGAAATGCCTATGCGCTTGGCAGAAGAAGCATACCTAGGGTGTCCGGTGCAATATCGATGGATGTATCCATTTGAAAGGTAAATAGTTATCCAAATATCATAGAGCACTAAATTCAGCAGTAGTGTTATACTGAAATACTTATATAAGTTGTTCTATTTTAGGTACTTTAGATCGCTTAAGAAGAAGATAAGAAATAAAACACATCCTGAGGGATCAATGGCTGAAGCATACTTGGTGTTTGAGATATCGCAATTTTCCTCATATTACTTCGGTAATGATCTGCCATCAATGCACACAAAAAGTCGACGTAATGAGGATGACAATGACGAGCCACAAATGCAACCTACTTTATCAGTTTTTCAAACCCAAGGAACTGCAGTGGGAAGTCGTACACAGAGGTACCTAACTGATGAAGAGTTGCACGCTGCACACCTTCATGTTTTGTTGAATTGTAATGAAGTGCAACCTTATATCGAGTAAGTCCAACATACACCTTTTTGTATTGTAATGAAGTTAATTGGGAACTTAGTGCTAATAAATATCATTATCATAGTTTATTCAGACAACAACAATTACAAAAAAATTCCACTTTAACGAACTTGCAGTTAGATGCCTTGATTAAAGCTCAATTTATTTTGTGGTTCAAAAAGCAGTAAGAGTGTAAACTTGCCTCTTATATTATATATTCATCTGCTTGAGCACATCTTACACAATATGGTTCCCATGTTGATCAAGTTTGTAAAAATTAATGTAGGTTGAAATTGTACAAATCTTCAATGACGAACACCAAGTACACATACACTACTTGGCTCAATTTCCTTTAAGGAAAGTTACATCTTGGTCTGCATTCAGAGTTAATGGATTTCTATTTTACACACAGAAAAGGTGTGAAGAGAAAAAGACTTTCAACTGTGGCATTTGCGTTAAAGGGAGCGGGGAAGGTGGATATGAGGACGATTATTATAGAATCTTCCAAGAGATTATTTGCATTGAATATCTTGGAGAGCCGCTCAAACAATGTATCTAGTTCAAATGTGATTGGTTTGATAACATCTCTCAAGGAACACGTTGTCCCAAACTATGTCCATTTGTAGAGGTGAATGCCACTCGAAGATATAGAAAATATGATCCATTCATATTTGTTAGTTCTGCAACGCAAGTGGTGTGCATGAAATATCCGAATGGAATAATAGATAAGTCTAACTGGTGGGTTGTTGTACCAAACAAACCTAGGCATAAACTGAATAACAAATTCACTTTACCAGTTGTATTCCAAGAGGAACATGTGTCTCATGTGACACCGGTGAATGACACAATTCCTGCAACTTTGTTGAGTCAAGAGGAAGACATTGAAGTTGTTAATGATGAAGGTGCAAATGAGGGAGGTGCAGAGGCAGAGTAGGATGATGATTATGAATACATTGAAGACGAAGTCGTTATGGACCATGAAGGTTCTGATGAGGACAATGAAATTGAGGATGATGACTAGTCTTTGTTGAATTGATGTAACTTTTTTGTTGTATGGATGTACACTTGGTCATTGTATGCATGTAGTCTTTGTTCAATAATTAATGACACAACTATCATTGTATGAGTTATTAATGTTGTTTAATTCTTGCATTTTTTGTTATTTGATCACTACAGTTTGTATGTTTGTCTTAAAGATGTCAGGTATGCGACGGGGACGTGGTAGAACTCGGGAAAGAGGTCATAACAACCAAAGTGGCCAAGCAGAAGAAGAGTTCCAGGGATGGCAAAACAACCAAGACATCCCTCAGAATGCTTTTCCTGATCCCAACAGTGTCCAGAACATGCAATTCACCCTACACGTACCTCAAAATGCTACGTTCCCTTATGCTGACATGTGCTTCTTCCAGTCACAAAGACCTCGTAAGACTCAGATGCAAGGAGCATTTATGGGTAACCAATTTGGCTCCTACATCCCTGTACCACATATCATTCCACAACACAATGAACAAAGGAGTAGGGATCATAGTGAAGGTTCTTCAAGCAATGGGAACACGTCCAACAAGGTGCTTATTAGGACATATGGTAAAGAGTAAGTGATTATACATTTCCACTTTTGTATATTCAGAAGCCAAACATACATATAAATATGTTTGTTGTGCACATAAATTTATAACTGTCTTTCTTACTTGTAGCTTCTTTCAATATGATGTGGTGTTTGAAATAACGAAAATATTTGTTAGCAAATTTCCCGAGCCTTGGCCAACATGGGGTAAAGTCCCTAAATCACAATGAGATATGTGGTTTGGCGAGTTCAAGGTAAGATAAATTTAGATGTTCACTATATCTATAAATATATTATTCACTAACGTATTATTTATATTTTGCTCACTTTTATTTCATAGAAGCGTTTTTAGTGGGCTCCAGAGCATCACTCCCAGATTAGGAGCAACTTTGAGGAGAAGGGGGCTAGTAGATTGAAGGATACATTTGGGGAGCTAAGGAAAAGGGGTAGGCAGCCTCTGTGGTTGTCTGACAGCACTTGGAAGTCACTTCAAGAGTACTGGGCTTCCGAAAAATTTCAAAAGGGGAGTGCACAAGCGAAGAAGAACCGGAACAGTGATTAGAATGGCTTAGGTCATTCTTTGCGTACATGTGGCTCAATTCCATTCAACGAGCAAAAGAGACGCTTGGTAAGTACGAAGAACTCTCACTTATTTCAACTTATTGCATTTTGTACTTTGTATGTGTTTTACTTTGCAATATACGAAGAAGTCTCACATATTTCAACTTATTTGCATATTGTATAAGCTAAGAAGCTTCAAAGGGAGCCGACTACCATAGAGCTATTTAAAGACACTCATCAACACGAACGGGACAACACATGGGTTGATAAAAAATCTGAAAAACCATATGTAAGTAACATGTATTTTTTTATGTGTTTAAAATATTCTTACTCTGTCAGCGTTACTAGATCTGTAACATTTAATATTTTTGAACTTATTTTGTGGATGGAGCATTAACAGAAATGGGAACAAATAAGGACTTCCTAATCCTCGATAGATCCTAGCTCCGAGCCATCTGAAATTCTATCTAAGACGGAACTGTGGGTGCAAGGCAACTTAAATAAAAAGGGGTGCGTGTATGGATTAGGTTTAGAAGGGGTGAAACTGAAGCACTTGTTCAAGTCCTCAGCAACATCCAGGGGCAGGTAGGAGCCAGATGTACGAGAGACGGTCACCCAATTGAACAATGAGTTAAGTTCAATGGCGGAGTTAAATCGCCGAACTGAAGAGAGGAGCCGTCATTTAGAAGAGAAAGTGATGATGTTAAGTGAACAACTTAGTGGGGTGCAAAACACACTGAGTGAGTTCATTAGATCTCAACAAGCATTTGGTTCTGGATCAAGGCCTCGCCCTTCTTCGTGCCCTCCACAGCACCACCGCTCCACTTATGCTGCTGCTCCTCCTCCTCAACCTCAAAATGATGATGATGATGGTGATGGTGATGGTGATGATGATGGTGATGGTGATGGTGATGGTGATGATGATGATGATGGTGATGGCAATGGCGATGGTGATGGCAATGGTGATGGGTGTGATCCGTACTCTACTTATAACTATTTCAACTATTAGAATTTCTAACATTCGGAAAATTTCATATTATGTTATGTATATTCGGTACCGTGGTTTGGCTTTGTGTGTGCTACGCTCATTTGGATTTTTTAGCACTTTGTAATTATGATGTTGAATGAAAGTAACCATGTGTGATGGTTACTTTTGGAATTAGGTAAAATGTCGATGCGTTTATGTGGAAATGAGTACTTGTATTGGTTGAGTTGAATTAATGTAACCACGTGTGGTAGTTACCTTGTTTTGATTCACATACCATGTGTGGTGGTTGTAAGGTTTCAATTTGCAGCTTTTGGTGTAAATTGTATTTTGGGTTGGCTGAAGGCGCCCATTTTTTTTATAAAAATTTTTCAAAAATTGAGACTGAAACTCTAACAGGGGCCGACGGAATGCCAACGGAAGGCGACGGATTTCCGACGCAATTCGATGGAACTCCGACTGACATTCGACAGAAAAATGGCATTTTTCCTTCTTTTTTTTTTTTTGAAAAACTCTAGCATATGGGAGGCAATGGATTTTCTTGCCATCGGATGCAAGCGTATCTGTCGGTGGTCCGTCGGAACCTTGCTCCGACGGCAAGAATTTTCCGTCGAAACCCTGCTGACAGAATACAAGATTCCGTTGGAACATGGTGCCGACCCCCTTATTCCGACGGCTTAATTCGGTCGGCTATTCCGTCGAAATATCATTTTTCCGAAGGAAAAAGTGCCTTTTTCAGCCGGAATATCCATCGGAAAAATCAAATGTTTTAGTAGTGTTTTATAGCGGGTGGCCCATAGAGTTGTGGTCTCCAGCATGTAGCCATCGAGCTATTTTGGATATCTTTTATGTTTTGTCATTGCAAGGACCCAATGTAAGACTTTAAGCCTAGGTTATAGTTAGTTTTTAGGAAAAACTCTGTCCGTTTCACTCCAGAATTTTAGAAATTAGTAATAGATCTAGCCCTAGGGGTAGGGGTGTTATAGATGGTATCAGAGCAAGGTCTTGCAACTGAGGTTGCGACCTAAGTCTTGCATTTCATATAGCCGTCTAGGTCTTTATTGATTGATACTATTGTCTATGATGTGCCTTTGGGTGTAAATGCGTTTTTGATGTGCTTGTTGATGTGATCGATTAATTGTTGTGTGATTTGAATTAACTGATTGATTGAAAAAGTGAGTTATTTAATGAGCTAAATGACTTGCATTGTCTTGAGTTAGCTAATTGTTCGCTTTGTGCATGCACTATTGACGATTTAGAATAAGGTTTACCTGGTTTTGAACCCCAAGGTTGGTAATAGTTGACTCTAAGCCTACTCTTTGCCCTTATGTACGATTTGCTCCTCGAGCCCTAAAATGGAGTAAGTGGACGTACGTAGAAGCCGGTAGAGATGTGGGCTAGAAGCCTTTAAACTATTTTTCATTTTCAAAACCCAAAATATTTTGGAATGTTGAAGTCTTTTCAAATATTGAGTCAGGTTTTGTCATCATACTTGTATACTTGCATCTAGTATGTGAAAATGCATGAGTTTAAATTCAGAGTGTGTGCCCTTATGCATGATTGGAGGTGGTTTATGAGTATATACATGCTTAGATGTTTCTGTCACTAGATTTATTGATAATGAACAATTAAGTAGTGGGTTAGAGCTTGCTCTTATGTTCGAAAATTGTGCTAGATGATACTTTCTTTATGAATTCTGAATTGTTTAAGGAATTATGTGAAATCTCCGTATCTATACGCACAAATTGGGGCAATGATGGTGCATTTTTGTCAACCATTGTATGAGTGTCACCCCCATTATCCTGAGCTATTGTTTTTACTGCCTATATGATGTTCTTGATGCCTTATACATGGCTGTGTTGTTTGCATGACATGTTCCCCGCTTTCAATCTTGTAACCGACAATACTATCAAGTTGATTACGTGCCCATGCTTCCTATCACACGAGTTGTTATCCTTACTGTGGGGTTTGGCAATACTTTGGTTAGGAGAAACCCCATGCACTTAGAAATGAGAGGGGAGAACAAACATGGCAGACTTTGGAATTGTTACATCATGTGTGTCACCTACTAAGGTAAACGATCTCTACATTACCAATGTTTTCCTAGGTAATAATACAAGGTCTGAAGTCGTAACTCTTAGCCAAACAAACTTTCTCCACTGGCCCTTGTTACTTACTGTTGTGATCTTCGAAATGCTGAGTTGATAATCTTAAGTGCTGTATTTCAGTTTCATATGTCATTTTGAGTTTCATTGTTACTGATATGATGCTATGATATACAATGCCCTACTACTTTGTTGTGATATAAAAGTCTTGGTTTGTTGACTTGACTTTTAAATGATTTGATTCCTTTATGCTTCAAAATCCACATGACTTAGTTGATTGTGTTGATGTGATCTGGGTTGTTTTGTTTGAGTTTTCATGCATGAAAAGCCTTTAGATGCCAACCTATATTGACGTGTAAACATATAGTCGTTGGTTGTTGGTATTGCTTTAATATATTGTTGAAAGCTTCCATTTGAAAGTTTGTAATGGTTATCCCTGTCAACTCATTTGCCTCTTTTCTACACAATTTGCCCTCGACACCTTAATAAAGTGGTGAGTAGACACTAGAAGAGGAATGGTGAAGGGAAGACTGGATAGCATGATCATCTTTTTCAATTTGAAATTTCTATTTAACTAGAAGTACAATTTTTGATTCTACCATTGAATTTGTGTGGTAGTGCTACATGTATTTAAGCCTCGTGTTTTACTTTACCCCGCACTGTAGAATTTCGAGGACGAAATTCTTTTCACGGGGGAGAGTGTAATAGTCAAGCTTTTCAATTGCGAATTATCTATTTGGGTTAATAATATTTATCAGTGACGCGTTAACATATTAGCTTTATTAGATTTATTTTTGTGTGTTAATCAAGTTTTTGAATTTATATGAATTAGTTGTTAAAACATTCTTGATTTATTATGTGATTGTTTGAATCTAGTAATGAGTTGGGAATTAGGACGATGCAGGGTAAGCCAGTTTAGATGGGGCTGATTGATGCAGAAACCAACTGGGCTTGGTCTATTTAGGTCCAAGACCCATCTAGCCAAGTATAACAAAAAAAAAAGAAAAAAAAGTCAAAAGGGGGAAAGCTCCATGTTTTTCATGCAGCAAAAGGGGAGGTTGCTCCTCGCTCTGCCCAATTCCAGCCCCGAGAGAGAGAGAGAGAGAGAGAGAGAGAGAGAGAGAGAGAGAGAGATGAGGGCGGCGGAATGCCAGCAGCACACCACCACACCACCCACCAGTCCACCGTGTCGGCCGTTTCACGCAGCAGCCACTTAGTGGGAGATAGAGGGGGAGGAGTGTGATGCACGGCGGCAACCAGAAGGGGCAGCGACGACAGCTACAACCCGACTGGCCACCTCGCCGCGGCTAGTGATTAGGCACTGCCGGCCGCATCTAGTAACACACAATAGCTAGGAAGAGGGGAAACTCGACCTAGATTCGCCCAGTCCAATCCTAAATCGGGTCCTTAAGCTTGGAATCGAGGTGGGTGATTCTTGATTTCCTAAATTACTATAAATTTACAAAGTTTTCTGAATTGTTCATGAATTGAATTCAATTATGGTGATGAAATTTGAATGAGCTGGGAGGATGAGTAGGAGGTGGATTATATTGCTTGAGTTTAATCGTAACGATTCAAGGTTGAAATGTTGTTCATTTTGAGGATAATTTGTGAGCGG
Source organism: Selenicereus undatus (assembly GCA_017589665.1). Taxonomy (NCBI): domain Eukaryota; kingdom Viridiplantae; phylum Streptophyta; class Magnoliopsida; order Caryophyllales; family Cactaceae; genus Selenicereus; species Selenicereus undatus. Next base: position 14,585,787 of record JACYFF010031956.1, on the reverse strand, counting down.
TGCTGAGAGGAGGGAGTTCGGCTTTATATGTGTTTGATCGATGTCATTGCGAATGATATAGATGTGTGTATCTCAGGTTGTATTTTGGTGTCCAGTTTTTGTTATATTTTACGCCACTAAATGTCATATTATGTTGTGATATTTATGATACTCAATATGAGACATATTCTATTCGTCATTTGTTGGTTGTTCGTCATGGCTTAGGGTCTTAGTTTGTGGTCGTACCTTGAATCGAGAGCGATGAATAGATTCACTGAACCGTTTAGCGGAGTTGTCAGTTCGTTAAACCATTGACCACAACTTTGAAACGTATCTCTTTGAATTATTAAAGTGATATGTAAAGTTTGCGAGTTCGTTTAAATGCTACATCTGTTTAAACTTGAAATGAATTTACCAAACGCGAAGCATGTGGTTGATTTGCAGAACCAAACTGCTAAAGTTCTTTTAAGTGAAACTAATTATGAGTATGTGGCAAACTGGAGGACCCTTTTATGTGAGATTGGAAGCTTACTTGGTTGTTAATTCATTCACACATGTACTTTGGCAAAATGAATGGTTAAACTTCGAAAAAGGGATTGTATTTGTGAAAGTTGTGTTTAAGTGAATACACTTTATTGTTGAAAAATAAATAAATGAAAAGGGCTTGCATTATAGTCGAGTTCCAAAGAATTGTGCGGCCTATGTGTTCCAGGCCAAGGGATTCCCTACGCGTTCTGGGTTTCCAGATATTAACCTTTACCTTACAGGTTAACATTACCCTGACGAGGGCAAAGTGTATTAGACGTTAGTGTGTCCTGGGAACCTAAGTGCCTAACGGGTATGCATCTCACCCATATTGAGAAGGAACTAATGAATAGAAGCCAAGATTATGAATTGTAATTCATTAAATGAAGTGTTTTGAATTTCTAAGGGTTTTGACCCCAAATAATGTTTTAAAAGCATTTCATTTTTATTCTGCTCAAAGTTGCAGAGAGTGATTTCTTACTTATTATGAGTTGAAAACTCCTCATTGAGGACTATGTTAGTGCAAACGTTTGGAAATGTGCATGTACTCCTTAAAAGAGTTTTTGTTGAATTCCAAATGGCCTTCCAGCGAGTAGCGATTGCTTTTATAAGTGTTTGGTTTTGTTTAAGTGGAGGTTCTTGCCCTTTAGTTTGTAACTCTAATTGAACTCTTTGTTGTGAAGTGTTTCTGTATGAACCAAATGACCTACTGATAGACGATAAATTATCCTATTTTACGTTCCTTTTTCATCCACTTTTAACTCGTATAATAACTACATCTTTTGAATTTTTACTTGTTTTATGTGTGTTTTATAGGAAATAATGTCAAATCAAGCAAACGCCGCAAAAAGGAGCGAAGACGGGACAAAGCGAAAAAAAACAGCAAAAACCAGCAAAAAAGGACGAACTGAGGGCCGAACCACCGTGCCAGAGGAATGGCACGGTGGGGCCGTGCCACCCTAGCACGGTGTGATCGTGCCACATGGCAGGGTTGTGCCCCCGGGCCCGTCGTCCGGTTTCGCGATTTTCTATTTAAAGGCCTCTTCGGGCGTTTTTGCGGGGGGTCGTACGGGGGTCACTCGGGGTTCTCTCTGGCGATTTTAGGCTAGTTTTAGTTTAGGTTTTAGCAAATAAAACCTCAATAGGAGGATTAGTTTAGGATTGAAGATTGTAATCTTGGATTCAACCTTTGGATTTCAAGTTCCTTCATCAATTCAAGACTAAGTTTTCTCCCCTTTTATCTTTTTAGTTTATATGTTGTTCTTGTTTATGTTTTGTTAGTTTAATTCTTGTATTTGTTTTGTTTAGTTCAATCTTTAGTTTTCGTTGTTAATTAAGCTTGTTTAGTTGTTTAGATTTGATTTATTTGGTTTTCTTGTTCAAGTTTATGTTCTTGTTTGTTAGTTTAGGTTTTCATGTGTTTGTGATGTTTAGTTGGTAGATTGTGTTGGCTTGGATTGTAATTAGCCTCTTGATGGCTAATTAGTCTTGTATTTGGCCTAACCATACCCAATCTATGCTTTAGAACTTAGAGTTTCTCTCACGCCCGCCAAGTGTTCGATGAAATGCTTGAGAGAGCTTTCATCCATATTTTTGGGTGATTGACTTATACTGAGAGGTAGGGTCAATTAGCTATAGTGTGGGAGAGGGAATAGCCAAGTTCGGGACATGAAAATAGTATCCGAATTGAGTTAGGTCCGGGGTTGCTAGTTTTATGATCTAATTAGGCTAACCCCATAAAAATAGGTGGTTAGGCTAATTAGACTAACTCATGACCCTTGAGAGAGAGCTTGGGTGGTCTTTGATGGTGCAACCGATCATCTCTAGTTCATGATGTAGTTTGGGTAGGTTATGACTCGTCTCAATTAGTTGGTTCGTCCATTGGTCAAATCACAACTCCAAGTCGCTTTTTCTACGTTTGTTAGCGTAGTTTAGTTTACCCTTTTTTTTCCTTCGATCTTGTCTAGCTCGAGACACTTTAGTTAGCCTTGATAGTTGGAAACACAACTCTCTGTGGACGACACCCCAAGTACTCAACGATACACCTTGCACTTGGGGTTTATAAATATTAAAACTGTTTGTTTTTCCCTAATAAGTTTTTGGCGCCGTTGTCGGGGAGTTGGCGTTTTTCAATATCGGGGTTTACTTGAGAATTCGAGACTAGGCATTTAGAAAATCCAAGAGCATTAAAAAATCAAAAATTTCAAAACAAAAAAAAATTCAAGATGGCTATTTTTCATTTACCTCAGTTTGAGCACGAACCTTTTTGGCAATATTTGTCTCAGTTGAATGATTATCGTGCTCAATATGTGCATTTCACGTATGAGAAATGGGAAATATGCGATGTTGTGCTTGAGGGCATGACACGTGAGACTCGAGCCATCCTTGAGTCCATGTGTTATGGTAGTTTGTGTTCCGTAGATGTTGATGACATGTGGGATTTGTTTGAGTCTCTAGATTGGCATCAATGGCAATCTAATGATGTTGGGGACCCATCTTATCACCATTCCTCTTACCCTCATGTGTTGTGCTCTTTTTGCCAATCTCTTTACCATGATGTGAATTCTTGTCCCTATTATAATGTTTCAGATGAATGCTATGCTAGACTTGATGCCATGATAGGGGCAATGAATGAGCAACATGAACGCTTTGCTAGTAGGATGAGGGAGTGGAGTTCATTGCCTGAGACCTACCCTAATCTACCTTTCCTTATACTAGAGGCTCGTCTCTACGATGATTGTGAGTCTTTCCTTCCCCTAGAGTCTAATGTTGTTGATGATGCCTCTTTGACCGACCTAGGAGAAGTGTTTGAACCTCCCTTGACCCTATTAATGTTTGTTGCTCCGTCCTTCGCTAGCATACCTATGGACGCTAGTATTAGTGACTCGATTTTGCTTGTTTCTCCCCTTCCTTTAGCTCAGTGCACGGGGTTAGAGATGGGCGAGACTTCTCGGGGTGATGCTAGTTCTGTAGAGAATGATTTACCTTCTTGGTCATGAGGACTTATATTGGTTGAGCCATATCTTAAGGAGGCTCTTTTCGAGGAGTTGTGTGATGACGGTTTGGTGGTTGGGGCCACACCTAGTATTGACCATATTGGCCCAATTTGCACCGAGCCACTTGACTTGACCCCCATTTCATCCCCCTTACTTTCTACCACCCCCTCCCACTTGCATGCATTTCATGAGTCCCTAGGAGACATTCGAGGGTATAATCCCTCCTTGGACCCTTCTTGTGCATACCTAGAGGGTGTGCCTAGAAAAATCATATGTAATGTTTTCTTTGATCGTGATTTTGATTTCTCTATGGCATTTGATGAGTTTAAGAGGGAACTAACTGTGTTTGCTCCATCCTTACTAGTGTTATGTTATTCACACCATTTTGAGATGCATGCAAAGGCACACGATAAGCTCCTATGTGCTTTGACGGCGTCCGAGTTGACACCGCAAGTCCTGAGCGATGATGAGGAGTGGCTGAAGGTCATCTCCACTTGGCTTATGACTCCCTTAATTTTTGCTCCCTTTTTTTTTTGCTCTCCCGCTTCTCTCCTTATGCTCCTTCGCTCGGGTGGGTAGTTCTTTGCTTATTAGGCCTTGAACTCCCGGAGGAACAACTTAGCACATATTTGGGCTTCTTCCCTATTTAGGGGTTTTATTTGGATATGCTTTGCAATTATTCAAGCCCAAATAGCGGCACCGGAGTGAAGCCGGGTTTTGTTTTTCACTTCGTTTTTTTTTCTTTGGTTAATGAAGCCAAAATAGGAAGTCAAGGAACCAAACAGAGCGTCTTTAAACCCAAACTTCAACAGCTAACACCAAAAGTCAATGGTTAAATGGATAAGGTAGGCATAAAACCGCACATGTGAATGGGGTTATTATGAGAAACTGAAAACAAGATTACAGACAAGTGTTCCATCATGCATGCTCGACCCATATACAAGCTCGTAACTAGGCTATCAAAGATTAAAAATCGATCACAACAGCACAAAAATTCCCCAAAGCCAAAAAGAAAAACTATACAAAATTGAAAAATTGAAAAATTGAAAAAGTTTCACAAAAAATATACATAAAAGGATATATGACTTCTCCACCCCCACATCTTGATCTCACAATGTCCTCATTGGGAGCTGAGTAGTCACAAGAACCACAGAGACACAAACTCAACTATCCACAACTAAAGAAAAAGAAAAAGAAACACAACCTAATAGTCACAACGTACTATACAAAAAGAATAAGAAAGAAAAGAAAAGCGGAGGGAGAGAGAGTGAGAACGATTAAACCAGGGCGGGTACTGAATGTAACCGAACTGCACCTCGCAAGGACGAGGTTGGGGAAGCGCAAGGAGCATCAGCCACTCCTTGGCGGCGTTCAGGATGCGCATCGCCAACTCAGATGCCGTCAACGCTCGTAGAAGTTTATCAAACACCTGAGCCTGTAACTCAGATGAGTGTAAGTAAGAGCACCAAAGCATGAATATAGGAGTGATAGTAGGTGCTCTTCTAAATTTATCAAATGCCTTAGAAAAATCCGTAGAATGATTGAATGCAATAGGGAAGATGATTTTTTCAAGCATGTCCTCTAGGTATAGACTATAAGGGTCAAGGGAGGGGTCATAACCTCTAAAAGCACCTAGGGACTCAAAACAGTCAACCACATTCCCCTTGAGCATGGTAAGAGAGTCAGTCGGTGAGAGATCACAATACTGAGGGGAGAGGGAGGGTAATGAACATGAAGAAGCAGGAGAAATATCAAGGGGGTTGAGGGATACATGGTCAGTAAGATCAGGACTAGATGAAACTGCAACCACAGCATCCACACAGGACTCCCCCTCGAGAATCTCGTCGAGATCATGCACCTCACTGAAAGTATCGTCTGACTGAAGACATAAATCATCCTCATCAATACTAGCATCAACACAAAATATCTCACCTATCTCGAACTCTGTCGACTGAGCTAAAGGGATAGGTGGATCAAGATAGGTCATAGCATTGTCCTTCAGGGTGCTAGGTAGGGATGGAGCAACAAGAGGTAAGGTAGGCAAGGGAGGGTCAGATACTTTCTCTAGTCCGAATTCTAGAGCAAAAGAAGACGCACCATCATCACATAATTTAACATCAAGTTCAGAAAAATTAACCCTATGGTTAGTCTTATGTGATAGGTCATACTCCCGCATACGATTAGCAAGCTTAACTTGTTGCTCATTCATTGCCTCTATCATACTAGAAATTTTAGCAAAACCATCAACAGAAATATGATAGGGGTAAGAAACACTATCATGGTCAGAACAATGGCAGATCTCACACGCAAGAGGTGTATAATTAGGAACACAGGGGGATGGGGTGGAGGAAGTAAATTGACTAGTCTCAAATTTATAAGTATCCCTAGCCAACCAGTCAAGTAATTTCCAAGCTTCATCAACATTTCGAGCACAGAAATCCCAATGCTCCAAAAGAGCACGGGTCTCACAAGTCACACCTTCATAGATCATGTTCAAAATTTCCCACTTCACTAAGCAATAACCACAATGAGCAAGAGAATCATGTAATCTATTGTAATACTTTCAAAATAATTCATGCTCATACTGAGGGAAGTGGAAAATTGTCATTTTTTTGTTTTTTTTATTTTCAAAAAAAAAACCTAGTCTCAAATACTCAAGTGGGTTTCGATATTGAAAAAGTCAACTCCCCGGCAACGGCGCCAAAAACTTGTTCAGTTAAAAACATACCCCAAGTGCACGGTGCCAATTATAGTTAGCAACGGCAAGTACGGGTTGTATTCCACAGGGAGTTGGGTTTCAAGTACCAAAGCTTGCCCAAGCGTATCAATCTAGGCCAGAGACAGAGTGAAGGAGGAAAGACTAAACTACTAAAACAAATAAACAAAACGGGAGTTGGGTTTATGATTTCACCAAGTGACGAACCAGTTAATCAAGACACGTCCTAACGTACCCAAACCACACTGCGAACTGGAGATGATCGGCTGCACTATCAAAGACCACCCAAGCCCTCTCTCAAGGGTCATGAGCTAGTTTAATTAGCCTAACCACCTATTTTCATGGGGTTAGCCTAATTAGACTACAAAACTAGCAACCCCGGACCTAACTCGATTCGGATACTATTTTCATGTCCTGAACTCGGTTATTCCCTCTCTCACACTAGCTAATTGACCTCACCTCTCAGTATAAGTCAATTGCCCAAAAATATGGATGAAAACTCTCTCAAGCATTTCATCGAACACTTGGCGAGCGTGAGGGAAAACTCTAGGTTCTAAGCATAGCTTGGGTATGGTTAGGCCTAGTACAAGATTAATTAGCCATCAAGAGGCTAATTACAACCCAAGTCTACAAATTCTAACAACTAATCATTAACACAGTACAAAGACCTAAACCTAAACCTAAACTAACGAAGAACATAATAAACATGAACTGAAGGAACGAGAATGAAATCTAACAACCAAATAAAACATGAATTAGCAATCAAAACTAAACACTTAAACTAACACAATCTAAACTAATAAGATTAAGCAAGAACAAAATTGAATAATAAGAGAGAGCAAAGAAGAGTTATGCTTGAATTGAATGAATGAAATTGGAATCTACAAGCTTGAATCTCAAATCAATACCACTAAAAATCCTAATCTAATCCCTTCAAAGGGGTTTTTATTGGCTAAAAACCTAAACTAAACTACCCTAAGGAAGTGGAAGAAGAAGCCCCGAGCGAACCCCAGCGACGACCTTAAATAGAACGCAAGATGAGAACGAACAACGCGCGACAAAGTGGGGGGGGAGGCACGGCCATGCCTATGTGGCACGGCCATGCCTATGTGGCACGATCGTGCCACATTGCTGGCCGGCTGGCTCCCGTTTTTCCGTCTTTTCGCCTGTTTTGATCCTTTTTCGTCCGTTTTCGCGGTAATTGCTTGGTTTAACTTATTACCTGCAAGAATGAACAAAACAAGTAAAAATCTCAAAGAATACTTAATAAAATAAGAAAAACTCTAAAGATTACGTTATTATACGAGCTAAGATTAGGTGAAAAAGGCATGTAAAATGCGACAAATTATCGCCTAACAATCATGTTGAGGTGAAGTTTTGGATGTTGTTGAGCCATTGATGGCTATGATCACCGTTTTGTGGATATTTGTGTGTTGTGATTGGTGGTGTTGATGGATTGGTATACCTTTGTTTTTGGCGGTTAGTTTTGTATATATGTGTGGTCTTATTTTTGATTTTGGTGAGTGTTTTTTGGGAGAGCGTGCTCGTTTGTATACGTGTGCAGTTTTAGTGTTCTTATGTGTTGTTTGTTTTGTTTTGTGTGTCTCATGTGTGATTTTATTTTCTTTGTTTTTGTGTATTTTATGGTTGGTGATGACTCTCAGCTCCCAATGAGGACATTGTGAAATTTAGGTCTGGGGGAGGAGTAGTCTCTATACCATCTTGTTTTGGGGGAGTTTTGTACTATTTTGATCGGCTTTGACCCCTTGTACCTTAGCTATCGGCTTGTATATAACTATGTTGTGCATGATAGATCTTTGTCCCAAGTGAGTCATTCTAAGCCCCAATTCTAACCCCAATAGTTCATTATACATGTGTAATCCAATTCTTATTTATACAATCATCATTATCTTAGGGTCTTAGCCTTCCATGATCAGCTCTCCCACTTGTCTTTGTACACTACTACTCTTGTTCTTGGTTCGCTTCCACTTTCGGTTCGCAAAAAAAAAACCCCCCAAAAAAACCAAAAAAAAAGAACAACCGAAAAAATGTGACAAAAAGTGAAAACCACCTTTAGTTTGGAATGACAAGTGTCCCTTTGAGGCATGCACTACTGGGTGTTACCCTTTGAGACAATACTGCTACTGGGAACACTTGACACGCACTCTTTGAGGCATGCGCTACTGGGTGCTACCCTTTGAGGCAATACTGCTACTGGGAAAGCCCTTCTTTCCATGCTAATAAGCCAATAATGTAGTTTGTGTCGGTCGCGCGGGATTGAGTTTGGTCCTAATAAGCCCGAGTCCTAAGATGATGATACACTAGCACACTAAGCACAAGGATGGATTCACAGTTTTGATGAACAGTGGGGTGAACAGTTGGTGCGTTGATGTTGTCATGGGGATCGAGACTCTTGATGTGTACATTATCTTTATATGCATGTTGATGTCTTTGTAGCATGGGTGATTTGGTTTGTTAGAATGTATGCAAGCTTCTCCCTCGTATATATATTTGTGTTTTTGTTTGTAAATCCTTTTTGTTTTTCGGTTTGTGTTTCTCTCTTCCTTTTTCCGTTTTGCTTTTTCTTTTTCAAAGATTTTGACGGTATATCTTATGCAAACCCTCACGAGACCTTACTCGTCCACTTGGGGGAACTAAGGGGTTTAAAAGGCTTGTTGCATATGCTAAATGCAACTGTGATTCCTATGAAAGTGAGTTAGGTCCTTAAGTTAGCTTTTATTTTGTTTTGCTCGAGGACGAGCAAAAGATAGGTGTGGGGGTATTTGATAGGCGATAAATTGTCCTATTTTACGTACCTTTTTCACCCACTTTTAGCTCATATAATAACTTAATTTTTAGGATTTTTACTTGTTTTATATATGTTTTGTAGGAAATAATGTCAAATCAAGCAAACACCGCGAAAAGGAGCGAAGACGGGACAAAGCGAAAAAAATAGCAAAAACCGGCAAAAAAGGACGAACTGAGGGCCGAACCACCGTGCAAGAGGAATGGCATGGTCGTGCCCCTGGGCCCGTCGTCCGGTTTCGCGATTTTCTATTTAAAGGCCTCTTCGGGCGTTTTTGCGGGGGGTCGCACGGGGGTCGCTCGGGGTTCTCTCTGGCAATTTTAGGCTAGTTTTAGTTTAGGTTTTAGCAAATAAAACCTCAATAGGAGGATCAGTTTAGGATTGAAGATTGTAATCTTGGATTCAACCTTTGGATTTCAAGTTCCTTCGTCAATTCAAGACTAAGTTTTCTCCCCTTTTATCTCTTTAGTTTATATGTTGTTCTTGTTTATGTTTTGTTAGTTTAATTCTT
>JACYFF010031956.1:14539617-14576154 GCA_017589665.1 Selenicereus undatus | reverse complement strand
TATCAATTCAAGACTAAGTTTTCTCTCTCTTTCTCTATTTATTTCACATGTTGTTCTTGTTTATGTTTTGTTAGTTTAATTCTTGTATTTGTTTTGTTTAGTTCAATCTTTAGTTTTCGTTGTTAATTAAGCTTGTTTAGTTGTTTAGATTTGATTTATTTGGTTTTCTTGTTCAAGTTTATGTTCTTGTTTGTTAGTTTAGGTTTTCATGTGTTTGTGATGTTTAGTTGGTAGATTGTGTTGGCTTGGATTGTAATTAGCCTCTTGATGGCTAATTAGTCTTGTATTTGGCCTAACCATACCCAATCTATGCTTTAGAACTTAGAGTTTCTCTCACGCCCGCCAAGTGTTCGATGAAATGCTTGAGAGAGCTTTCATCCATATTTTTGGGTGATTGACTTATACTGAGAGGTAGGGTCAATTAGCTATAGTGTGGGAGAGGGAATAGCCAAGTTCGGGACATGAAAATAGTATCCGAATTGAGTTAGGTCCGGGGTTGCTAGTTTTATGATCTAATTAGGCTAACCCCATAAAAATAGGTGGTTAGGCTAATTAGACTAACTCATGACCCTTGAGAGAGAGCTTGGGTGGTCTTTGATGGTGCAACCGATCATCTCTAGTTCATGATGTAGTTTGGGTAGGTTATGACTCGTCTCAATTAGTTGGTTCGTCCATTGGTCAAATCACAACTCCAAGTCGCTTTTTCTACGTTTGTTAGCGTAGTTTAGTTTACCCTTTTTTTTCCTTCGATCTTGTCTAGCTCGAGACACTTTAGTTAGCCTTGATAGTTGGAAACACAACTCTCTGTGGACGACACCCCAAGTACTCAACGATACACCTTGCACTTGGGGTTTATAAATATTAAAACTGTTTGTTTTTCCCTAATAAGTTTTTGGCGCCGTTGTCGGGGAGTTGGCGTTTTTCAATATCGGGGTTTACTTGAGAATTCGAGACTAGGCATTTAGAAAATCCAAGAGCATTAAAAAATCAAAAATTTCAAAACAAAAAAAAATTCAAGATGGCTATTTTTCATTTACCTCAGTTTGAGCACGAACCTTTTTGGCAATATTTGTCTCAGTTGAATGATTATCGTGCTCAATATGTGCATTTCACGTATGAGAAATGGGAAATATGCGATGTTGTGCTTGAGGGCATGACACGTGAGACTCGAGCCATCCTTGAGTCCATGTGTTATGGTAGTTTGTGTTCCGTAGATGTTGATGACATGTGGGATTTGTTTGAGTCTCTAGATTGGCATCAATGGCAATCTAATGATGTTGGGGACCCATCTTATCACCATTCCTCTTACCCTCATGTGTTGTGCTCTTTTTGCCAATCTCTTTACCATGATGTGAATTCTTGTCCCTATTATAATGTTTCAGATGAATGCTATGCTAGACTTGATGCCATGATAGGGGCAATGAATGAGCAACATGAACGCTTTGCTAGTAGGATGAGGGAGTGGAGTTCATTGCCTGAGACCTACCCTAATCTACCTTTCCTTATACTAGAGGCTCGTCTCTACGATGATTGTGAGTCTTTCCTTCCCCTAGAGTCTAATGTTGTTGATGATGCCTCTTTGACCGACCTAGGAGAAGTGTTTGAACCTCCCTTGACCCTATTAATGTTTGTTGCTCCGTCCTTCGCTAGCATACCTATGGACGCTAGTATTAGTGACTCGATTTTGCTTGTTTCTCCCCTTCCTTTAGCTCAGTGCACGGGGTTAGAGATGGGCGAGACTTCTCGGGGTGATGCTAGTTCTGTAGAGAATGATTTACCTTCTTGGTCATGAGGACTTATATTGGTTGAGCCATATCTTAAGGAGGCTCTTTTCGAGGAGTTGTGTGATGACGGTTTGGTGGTTGGGGCCACACCTAGTATTGACCATATTGGCCCAATTTGCACCGAGCCACTTGACTTGACCCCCATTTCATCCCCCTTACTTTCTACCACCCCCTCCCACTTGCATGCATTTCATGAGTCCCTAGGAGACATTCGAGGGTATAATCCCTCCTTGGACCCTTCTTGTGCATACCTAGAGGGTGTGCCTAGAAAAATCATATGTAATGTTTTCTTTGATCGTGATTTTGATTTCTCTATGGCATTTGATGAGTTTAAGAGGGAACTAACTGTGTTTGCTCCATCCTTACTAGTGTTATGTTATTCACACCATTTTGAGATGCATGCAAAGGCACACGATAAGCTCCTATGTGCTTTGACGGCGTCCGAGTTGACACCGCAAGTCCTGAGCGATGATGAGGAGTGGCTGAAGGTCATCTCCACTTGGCTTATGACTCCCTTAATTTTTGCTCCCTTTTTTTTTTGCTCTCCCGCTTCTCTCCTTATGCTCCTTCGCTCGGGTGGGTAGTTCTTTGCTTATTAGGCCTTGAACTCCCGGAGGAACAACTTAGCACATATTTGGGCTTCTTCCCTATTTAGGGGTTTTATTTGGATATGCTTTGCAATTATTCAAGCCCAAATAGCGGCACCGGAGTGAAGCCGGGTTTTGTTTTTCACTTCGTTTTTTTTTCTTTGGTTAATGAAGCCAAAATAGGAAGTCAAGGAACCAAACAGAGCGTCTTTAAACCCAAACTTCAACAGCTAACACCAAAAGTCAATGGTTAAATGGATAAGGTAGGCATAAAACCGCACATGTGAATGGGGTTATTATGAGAAACTGAAAACAAGATTACAGACAAGTGTTCCATCATGCATGCTCGACCCATATACAAGCTCGTAACTAGGCTATCAAAGATTAAAAATCGATCACAACAGCACAAAAATTCCCCAAAGCCAAAAAGAAAAACTATACAAAATTGAAAAATTGAAAAATTGAAAAAGTTTCACAAAAAATATACATAAAAGGATATATGACTTCTCCACCCCCACATCTTGATCTCACAATGTCCTCATTGGGAGCTGAGTAGTCACAAGAACCACAGAGACACAAACTCAACTATCCACAACTAAAGAAAAAGAAAAAGAAACACAACCTAATAGTCACAACGTACTATACAAAAAGAATAAGAAAGAAAAGAAAAGCGGAGGGAGAGAGAGTGAGAACGATTAAACCAGGGCGGGTACTGAATGTAACCGAACTGCACCTCGCAAGGACGAGGTTGGGGAAGCGCAAGGAGCATCAGCCACTCCTTGGCGGCGTTCAGGATGCGCATCGCCAACTCAGATGCCGTCAACGCTCGTAGAAGTTTATCAAACACCTGAGCCTGTAACTCAGATGAGTGTAAGTAAGAGCACCAAAGCATGAATATAGGAGTGATAGTAGGTGCTCTTCTAAATTTATCAAATGCCTTAGAAAAATCCGTAGAATGATTGAATGCAATAGGGAAGATGATTTTTTCAAGCATGTCCTCTAGGTATAGACTATAAGGGTCAAGGGAGGGGTCATAACCTCTAAAAGCACCTAGGGACTCAAAACAGTCAACCACATTCCCCTTGAGCATGGTAAGAGAGTCAGTCGGTGAGAGATCACAATACTGAGGGGAGAGGGAGGGTAATGAACATGAAGAAGCAGGAGAAATATCAAGGGGGTTGAGGGATACATGGTCAGTAAGATCAGGACTAGATGAAACTGCAACCACAGCATCCACACAGGACTCCCCCTCGAGAATCTCGTCGAGATCATGCACCTCACTGAAAGTATCGTCTGACTGAAGACATAAATCATCCTCATCAATACTAGCATCAACACAAAATATCTCACCTATCTCGAACTCTGTCGACTGAGCTAAAGGGATAGGTGGATCAAGATAGGTCATAGCATTGTCCTTCAGGGTGCTAGGTAGGGATGGAGCAACAAGAGGTAAGGTAGGCAAGGGAGGGTCAGATACTTTCTCTAGTCCGAATTCTAGAGCAAAAGAAGACGCACCATCATCACATAATTTAACATCAAGTTCAGAAAAATTAACCCTATGGTTAGTCTTATGTGATAGGTCATACTCCCGCATACGATTAGCAAGCTTAACTTGTTGCTCATTCATTGCCTCTATCATACTAGAAATTTTAGCAAAACCATCAACAGAAATATGATAGGGGTAAGAAACACTATCATGGTCAGAACAATGGCAGATCTCACACGCAAGAGGTGTATAATTAGGAACACAGGGGGATGGGGTGGAGGAAGTAAATTGACTAGTCTCAAATTTATAAGTATCCCTAGCCAACCAGTCAAGTAATTTCCAAGCTTCATCAACATTTCGAGCACAGAAATCCCAATGCTCCAAAAGAGCACGGGTCTCACAAGTCACACCTTCATAGATCATGTTCAAAATTTCCCACTTCACTAAGCAATAACCACAATGAGCAAGAGAATCATGTAATCTATTGTAATACTTTCAAAATAATTCATGCTCATACTGAGGGAAGTGGAAAATTGTCATTTTTTTGTTTTTTTTATTTTCAAAAAAAAAACCTAGTCTCAAATACTCAAGTGGGTTTCGATATTGAAAAAGTCAACTCCCCGGCAACGGCGCCAAAAACTTGTTCAGTTAAAAACATACCCCAAGTGCACGGTGCCAATTATAGTTAGCAACGGCAAGTACGGGTTGTATTCCACAGGGAGTTGGGTTTCAAGTACCAAAGCTTGCCCAAGCGTATCAATCTAGGCCAGAGACAGAGTGAAGGAGGAAAGACTAAACTACTAAAACAAATAAACAAAACGGGAGTTGGGTTTATGATTTCACCAAGTGACGAACCAGTTAATCAAGACACGTCCTAACGTACCCAAACCACACTGCGAACTGGAGATGATCGGCTGCACTATCAAAGACCACCCAAGCCCTCTCTCAAGGGTCATGAGCTAGTTTAATTAGCCTAACCACCTATTTTCATGGGGTTAGCCTAATTAGACTACAAAACTAGCAACCCCGGACCTAACTCGATTCGGATACTATTTTCATGTCCTGAACTCGGTTATTCCCTCTCTCACACTAGCTAATTGACCTCACCTCTCAGTATAAGTCAATTGCCCAAAAATATGGATGAAAACTCTCTCAAGCATTTCATCGAACACTTGGCGAGCGTGAGGGAAAACTCTAGGTTCTAAGCATAGCTTGGGTATGGTTAGGCCTAGTACAAGATTAATTAGCCATCAAGAGGCTAATTACAACCCAAGTCTACAAATTCTAACAACTAATCATTAACACAGTACAAAGACCTAAACCTAAACCTAAACTAACGAAGAACATAATAAACATGAACTGAAGGAACGAGAATGAAATCTAACAACCAAATAAAACATGAATTAGCAATCAAAACTAAACACTTAAACTAACACAATCTAAACTAATAAGATTAAGCAAGAACAAAATTGAATAATAAGAGAGAGCAAAGAAGAGTTATGCTTGAATTGAATGAATGAAATTGGAATCTACAAGCTTGAATCTCAAATCAATACCACTAAAAATCCTAATCTAATCCCTTCAAAGGGGTTTTTATTGGCTAAAAACCTAAACTAAACTACCCTAAGGAAGTGGAAGAAGAAGCCCCGAGCGAACCCCAGCGACGACCTTAAATAGAACGCAAGATGAGAACGAACAACGCGCGACAAAGTGGGGGGGGAGGCACGGCCATGCCTATGTGGCACGGCCATGCCTATGTGGCACGATCGTGCCACATTGCTGGCCGGCTGGCTCCCGTTTTTCCGTCTTTTCGCCTGTTTTGATCCTTTTTCGTCCGTTTTCGCGGTAATTGCTTGGTTTAACTTATTACCTGCAAGAATGAACAAAACAAGTAAAAATCTCAAAGAATACTTAATAAAATAAGAAAAACTCTAAAGATTACGTTATTATACGAGCTAAGATTAGGTGAAAAAGGCATGTAAAATGCGACAAATTATCGCCTAACAATCATGTTGAGGTGAAGTTTTGGATGTTGTTGAGCCATTGATGGCTATGATCACCGTTTTGTGGATATTTGTGTGTTGTGATTGGTGGTGTTGATGGATTGGTATACCTTTGTTTTTGGCGGTTAGTTTTGTATATATGTGTGGTCTTATTTTTGATTTTGGTGAGTGTTTTTTGGGAGAGCGTGCTCGTTTGTATACGTGTGCAGTTTTAGTGTTCTTATGTGTTGTTTGTTTTGTTTTGTGTGTCTCATGTGTGATTTTATTTTCTTTGTTTTTGTGTATTTTATGGTTGGTGATGACTCTCAGCTCCCAATGAGGACATTGTGAAATTTAGGTCTGGGGGAGGAGTAGTCTCTATACCATCTTGTTTTGGGGGAGTTTTGTACTATTTTGATCGGCTTTGACCCCTTGTACCTTAGCTATCGGCTTGTATATAACTATGTTGTGCATGATAGATCTTTGTCCCAAGTGAGTCATTCTAAGCCCCAATTCTAACCCCAATAGTTCATTATACATGTGTAATCCAATTCTTATTTATACAATCATCATTATCTTAGGGTCTTAGCCTTCCATGATCAGCTCTCCCACTTGTCTTTGTACACTACTACTCTTGTTCTTGGTTCGCTTCCACTTTCGGTTCGCAAAAAAAAAACCCCCCAAAAAAACCAAAAAAAAAGAACAACCGAAAAAATGTGACAAAAAGTGAAAACCACCTTTAGTTTGGAATGACAAGTGTCCCTTTGAGGCATGCACTACTGGGTGTTACCCTTTGAGACAATACTGCTACTGGGAACACTTGACACGCACTCTTTGAGGCATGCGCTACTGGGTGCTACCCTTTGAGGCAATACTGCTACTGGGAAAGCCCTTCTTTCCATGCTAATAAGCCAATAATGTAGTTTGTGTCGGTCGCGCGGGATTGAGTTTGGTCCTAATAAGCCCGAGTCCTAAGATGATGATACACTAGCACACTAAGCACAAGGATGGATTCACAGTTTTGATGAACAGTGGGGTGAACAGTTGGTGCGTTGATGTTGTCATGGGGATCGAGACTCTTGATGTGTACATTATCTTTATATGCATGTTGATGTCTTTGTAGCATGGGTGATTTGGTTTGTTAGAATGTATGCAAGCTTCTCCCTCGTATATATATTTGTGTTTTTGTTTGTAAATCCTTTTTGTTTTTCGGTTTGTGTTTCTCTCTTCCTTTTTCCGTTTTGCTTTTTCTTTTTCAAAGATTTTGACGGTATATCTTATGCAAACCCTCACGAGACCTTACTCGTCCACTTGGGGGAACTAAGGGGTTTAAAAGGCTTGTTGCATATGCTAAATGCAACTGTGATTCCTATGAAAGTGAGTTAGGTCCTTAAGTTAGCTTTTATTTTGTTTTGCTCGAGGACGAGCAAAAGATAGGTGTGGGGGTATTTGATAGGCGATAAATTGTCCTATTTTACGTACCTTTTTCACCCACTTTTAGCTCATATAATAACTTAATTTTTAGGATTTTTACTTGTTTTATATATGTTTTGTAGGAAATAATGTCAAATCAAGCAAACACCGCGAAAAGGAGCGAAGACGGGACAAAGCGAAAAAAATAGCAAAAACCGGCAAAAAAGGACGAACTGAGGGCCGAACCACCGTGCAAGAGGAATGGCATGGTCGTGCCCCTGGGCCCGTCGTCCGGTTTCGCGATTTTCTATTTAAAGGCCTCTTCGGGCGTTTTTGCGGGGGGTCGCACGGGGGTCGCTCGGGGTTCTCTCTGGCAATTTTAGGCTAGTTTTAGTTTAGGTTTTAGCAAATAAAACCTCAATAGGAGGATCAGTTTAGGATTGAAGATTGTAATCTTGGATTCAACCTTTGGATTTCAAGTTCCTTCGTCAATTCAAGACTAAGTTTTCTCCCCTTTTATCTCTTTAGTTTATATGTTGTTCTTGTTTATGTTTTGTTAGTTTAATTCTTGTATTTGTTTTGTTTAGCTCAATCTTTAGTTTTCGTAGTTAATTAAGCTTGTTTAGTTGTTTAGATTTGATTTATTTTATTCTCTTTGTTTTCTTGTTCAAGTTTATGTTCTTGCTTGTTAGTTTAGGTTTTCATGTGTTTGTGATGTTTAGTTGGTAGATTGTGTTGGCTTGGATTGTAATTAGCCTCTTGATGGCTAATTAGTCTTGTATTTGGCCTAACCATACCTAATCTATGCTTAGAACTTAGAGTTTTCTCTCACGCCCGCCAAGTGTTCGATGAAATGCTTGAGAGAGCTTTCATCCATATTTTTTGGCGATTGACTTATGCTGAGAAGTGAGGTCAATTAGCTAGTGTGGGAGAGGGAATAGCCAAGTTCGGGACATGAAAATAGTATCTGAATTGAGCTAGGTCCAGGGTTGCTAGTTTTGTGGTCTAATTAGGCTAACCCCATGAAAATAGGTGGTTAGGCTAATTAGACTAGTTCATGACCCTTGAGAGAGGGTTTGGGTTGTCTTTGATGGTGCAACCGATCATCTCTAGTTCGTGATGTAGTTTGGGTAGGTTATGACTTGTCTCAATGAGTTGGTTCGTCCATTGGTCAAATCACAACTCCATGTCACTTTTTCTATGTTTGTTAGCGTAGTTTAGTTTACCCTCTTTTTCCTTCGATCTTGTCTATCTCGAGACGCTTTAGTTAGCCTTAGTAGTTGGAAACACAACTCTCTGTGGACGACACCCCAAGTACTCAACGATACACCTTGCACTTGGGGTTTATAAATATTAAAACTGTTTGTTTTTTCCTAACACCTACTATCCTAAATGCCTAGGTATTAGCATGAATCAACTTACTATTGAGTCATGTATGCCTGTTATGTGATATTACATAAGTGTAATGTGTAGTTGTCATTACTGAGGTAAAGGAGTTGTTGGTTAATAGACGTAAAGGTTTCCGCTCGGTGAACTAAGGAGGGAAGGGATGCCTTATGAATTCTGAGGATTATTAAGAGATTGTTCGATATGGGTGATTGTGTTTGGTTTAATATGTGATGTTAAATATCAATCTGTTGGTGAATGCTACTTAAACATATTGTATGAAGCTGTTTTATTTTTGGGGTTGAGGATAATTTACTGAGCGTGTGGTAGCTTATCCTCTCTCTATTCCCCTTTTCTACCGGTTTTGGAAGAGACAGGTAAGAGTCTGTTCATGTAAGCCAAGCTAGAATGTCCCTCTTTGCTTTAGAAAAGAGTTACATGTATATGTATGTAGGTTTATGAGTTTAATGATGCAACATGATGTATTCAATCATTTGTGAGCATGTGTAAGTTAATTACAACAATTCATGTGTTGCATATTGACTAGCAGTCGCTCTGAATGGCCATGTGGGCCAACCATCTAATTACTCAGTTGTGTTGTTAGTTTTTCTTAGTTATTTTTTGGGATGTAAATCCTAGTTCTCCGGATGTATGATCCGTTGAGTTGTACCTTTTATTTCTCTCTTTTATTGAACTTTATATTTGGTGTACTCCGGACATTTGGCACGTATAGTTGAGGTCTCCGGCGTGTAGCCCGTTGAGCTTGTTTGGATACCTTTTATGTTTTATTATTGTAGGGATCTAATGTGAGGCTTTAAAGTCAGGTTATAGTCAAATGTTTTAGGAAAACTCTGTCCGTTTCACTCGAAAATTTTAGAAATTACTAATACATCTAGCCCTAGGGGGTAGAGGTGCTATATATTTAATTAGTACCAGATGTAGTTGAGAGCTTAACAATCCAAACCTAGCCAAAGGCATTAGAGCCACCACCCTTCCTTCTCCTTAGTAAGTTTAAGGGGGAAAAAGAACACAAAAAACAAAAAAAAAAGGGGGGAGATATTGCATTTTACTTTGTAGAAGAAAAAAAAAAGAATTGGAGGAGGTATAAACAAACTAGAGTGACATATGCAAAGGAGTAAAAATGGAGTTCTAGTGTACACACCCCTAACCCAAACACTCAACGTTTTTAGAGAGAGGGGTGAGAAAGAGAGAAGGAGGGATAACGAGGGGAAGAAGATCAGAAGGGAAGCAAGTGGCAATAGTAGGAGAAGAACACAAGTGAAAAGGGTAACAAGGACACAACACAAGGTAGAGGCACTAAAGGAGAAGAACAAGCGAAGAGGTAGAATGAAGGACTAGAAGAAAAAGCAAACAATAGCGAGGAAGGAGAAATCAAGATGTAGCAGCAAGAACCAATAGGTCCACCTCAAATACCAAGCAAACCCCTAACTTTCAAATTGGGGAGGCTCTATTCCTAACCTATCAGTAACTTTAAACCCAAAAGAATTTAGTTCATTTGAGAA
The DNA here is from genome assembly GCA_017589665.1 of Selenicereus undatus. NCBI lineage: Eukaryota > Viridiplantae > Streptophyta > Magnoliopsida > Caryophyllales > Cactaceae > Selenicereus > Selenicereus undatus. The sequence continues at coordinate 14,565,993 of JACYFF010031956.1, read as the reverse complement.
TTCCCTGTATGTGATTAGATTAAGGCTAGAAGTATGAAAATTGAAGAGTGGACATGCGAAGGATTTGAGGATGACTTGAGTATGCTGAGTTAGTGCTTGAGGTTATTGTGTGTGGGTGCTTGTTGGAGGGAGTAAGAGGAGGTCAATTTGAGATAGTTGTTTCTGTATTTTATTTGTTCTATGAAAAATACATGTTTAAAGTTGACTAATTCAATGGGGGGGGTTATAAGCATAAGTTGAATGGCTCGAAAATTAGATTGGTATTACTCTGAACAAGGTAGGAATTTGTACGTCCGTCTATTGTTGACATGGTCAACAGCAAAGGGGATGTTGCAAATTAGTTCAACAGCCAGTTCAGTTTCGAGCCAAGTCAACAAAAGGATTTGCTACTGAACCACTGCAGTTCCAACCTAAACATATGGTTAAATGGTAAACTGCTTGGAAATTAAATGTGTTAGCGGATAAAATAACAACCTCCAAGGTGGTTTTCATAATAACATGCTTAATTGAGTGCCGTCCAACCTCTCACAAGGGCTGCTGCGAATTGGCTTAGTTTTGACCCAGGTCAATGAACCGACTTGCAATCAAACCACCGCAGTTCTAACCTAAACATCTAGTTATATTTTGCATTGCTTGGAAAATTTGTGCTAGTCATAAAAATAACCGACAAGTTGATTTTCATAATAACATGTGCAATGGACTACTGTCCAAACTCTCACACGTCCTATCCAGTTGTTTTTGTGGACTAGTTCTCTAATTGTAGTATTGTAGCCGCGAAATCCTAAAAATGGTGGTTAAAAATATCAAAGATTTTAGCCTAGTTTGCTTCATGTTGCAATTCCAACTAGTTTGTGTATGCTTAAAAAGTGTAAATGGTTTCTCTGATTTGGCTAGTGTCGTTTTGACTTAGTGAATATTATAGTTCTATGCTAGACTTGATGGGATTATTAATGGTTATTGAAACAAGCTTTATGGCCTTTATTTACCAAATACAAACGGTGCTACTTTGTTGAACGTAGATTTTAAAGGGATAGTTTAAAAGCGTGGCAATTCTTTGGACCTCTTAAATGGTTTATGTTGATGTGAAAAGTTTCAACGGGCTAGGCATTTAGTGTTGACAGGACTTGGTCTTGCAGCCAAAAGTGGGATACTGTTTGCTTTGGGAGTCCCAATTAGCTTGTGCAATCCAAGCTTATTACTACCCTGATAATTCTTTTGACTTTAAGTGGTGCTGGGATAAATAGGTCATGGGTTGCAGTTATCCAAATGTGGAAAGTGCGTGATTATTTAATTTGATTCCCCAATGATGTTTTTCTCAACGTGATTGAGTAAATTGTTCATTGAACTATTAAATCAATAGCATGTCGCTATGTACTAGATTCAAAAATCAGTTAGGCTAAATCAGATGTTGGCCGGGCCTTGTGGGGTAGGCCCGACGGCCACGCGAGTTGTCTAGGGCAACAATCTTGACTGTACCTCAACCTATATAAAGAGGGTTTAGGGGGTCAGTCAAGAGACACAAGAACACAAGATCTATTCCCTCACATATTCTCTCGCTTTCTCTCTCACGACTAGAACACTATCTATTGCGTTCTCGGGTTTAGGACGTGGACATCTCTAAAGCGACTCTAGTAGCCGCTTGGTATTCTGATTGGTGAAGACTGGTATTCTTATTATTGTGGACTATTACCGACAGTGTACTTCCGCATTCAGGTTAGTCCTAATTATTCCTACAGTGGTATCAGAGCCTAAACTGTTCGGATTAGTCCCGATTAATTAGCTAATAATCGGATTTGTTAAAGCATGCTCCTTTATATGATTAATTGCCTAATTTCTGTAATTATGTAAGTTAATAGCATGCCTATGTGTCTGCTATCCACAATCAAAAATTCAGATTCATGGATGTCCTGTTTCTATGTCCCGAACCCAATTTTTTTTTCCTGATGATATGTTCATCGTAAATTGCTCAAAATTATGCATCTAGAATATTGGACAAATTCATGCTTCCGTGATTTTGATAACTAAAAGATTAAAATTTTTTTGTACTAATAACCGAAGTCCATTATGCCCCAGTTGTTTTTTTTAAAGCATGTTCCTGTAAATCCCGTGTCAAGAATTGGCTAAAGATTAATTATTTGGCCATGAACATGATTCTGCCTAAACTAATAGCAATTAGTTGACTATTCTATATCCAAAATCGTGATTCTAGATGCGATTATGATAAATCGAATTCATGGATGATTAGCAGGCGGCTGTTTAGTGAGACCCGAAACCCTAACCGCCCCTCTACCCAGAAACCCCAACCCTAGAAAGGTGGCGGTATAGACCTTAGTGGTCTACCAGCCAATCGGCCTCCACTATCGATCCCTTTGAGGCAGCGGTGGCGGCAAACCCCGCCAAGCCTCGATGGCCCTCGCTGACCACCGCCGAATTACCCAACCAAAACAACAAAAAAAAGGGGGGAGGGGGCAGGGTAGAAGAAAGGAAACGATACCCATCAGGCAAACACCGTGGAGGGGTGGCGCGTGACCGTCACGCGCCGTCGACGAAGGTCGTTTCACGATCTTCCTCCTCCCAGAGCCCCTTCCCATCGCCGATCTACGCAACCTTGAGAAAAAAGGAGCTGAAAAACACCGATTCAGGAGGTGCATGAAACCACGTGCCACCGCCTAAGTGGCGCGTTTGGTGCGTAGGCGTCTTCCCCAGGCTCAGATTAGGCCGATCTACACCGCAGTAACTTTAGTTCTCGCCGGTTTAGCGTAGATCGAGGCTCAACGGGGACGGTGGTGGCTTGATGCATCATCTAGGTATTTTTATTTTTGGAACAATTGACAACGGCGGTGGTGGCTGCCGTGGTCACGACGGCCAGTACAGAAGCTTCGTGCTCCCTGCCATAGTGTCGAGAGCATTCCAGAAACAAAGAACCAGAAATGGGCAACGAAATGGAGAGAGTTCAGGCAGAGGAACACCAAGAAAGAGAGAGGGGGCCTCGGTTTAAGGGGTTTTGGGGGGGGGGGGCAGTAACACCCAACTAATAAAAACCCCGGGCCTTCTCTTCTTTTTCTTTTGGGCCCTCTTTCTTTTATTGTCTCGGGCCCTTGAAATATATTTAGGCCCATTTTATTGTTTTGGACTGATTTGTTTTTGGGCACTTTTGTTTGTTGGCCCAAATTTTTTGAACGGTTTCTCCTTTTGGGCCGGTTTGCTTCTTGTCATATTTCAATGATATGAGTCAGGCTATTTTTGACTGTTTTGGATCGAATTATTTTTCAGTCATTATTGTTTAATTATTATCATTAGTCATGGCATGATTTTAATTGAATTATAATGATATTCAAGTTGATAAAGTTTCATGCATATTAATTCATTCGTTGAATTAAGGTTTCGAATTAGTTTTAATCCTGAATGCATGATTTCATTATAAAAACATTAATATGTTTAATGTCATATATAAATTCGTTTTATATATGTGTCGACTTGAAGTTTTCATGCCGAGTAACTTGTTATCAATCAATTGAGTTGAAATTATATGAATTCGTTTCATATATATGATTAGTGTGTATGACGTAAATTTGTTTTACTCGAACTCAATAAATATCTATGTGATATAAAAATTACTTTGGTCGGAAAATGAATATGTTTCATAAGTTATAAATATGTTTTATACAATATCCCGTCACATGAATATGTTTCATGATTTAATAATTTTATGCAAAACATGAGTAATTATAAATTAGTTAATTGTTCTGTCATTGTTGTAATTAACAAATGATTCATTAAGTTTTACATGAACAAGTTTCATGCTATTATTTCAAACGTATAGTATATTTGATTATTTTATGAATTTGTTTCATAAAATTTAAATTTGCAATATTATATAAATACGTTTTATATAATTTGCGAGCTTTATTATGAACTTGTTTCATCCAAATTTTAATATTATATAGATCTGTTCTATATATGATTAATTGTGATTAATATTTGGATATATTTTATGTTACAAAGTATGTTGCATTCGATACATGAATAGGTTTCATGTCAGCCACTAATTAACAGCGTTATATAAATGTGTTTTATATGTGCGAACTGCATGAATTGTAATAATTTGCTAATTGTTTTAGCATTTTTTTTTCTTGCCCAAATTAATGAATATGGATTCGTTTCATGTTACCTGCTAGTTATGTTATTTAGTGGTACTTTATGAATTGGTTTCATGAAATTTAAATTCGTAATATTATAGATGCGTTTATAATTTGCGAGTAACATTTGAATGAGTTTCATATAATTATATAAATGTGTTTTATATATTGCTATTTGGGTATTTTGTGAAATTCTTTTGTAACATGCTATTATTCAAATATGTTTAGCATTATAGATTCATTTTATTATATAAATGTGTTTTATATAATGATTTGAATTTCATGTTTGAGATGTCATTGATAGAGTTCTAAATGACATATTAGAAGTTATATATAATGAGATAACTTCATATAAATTTGGTTACATAAAGTTGGATATCTTCGTGATATTTCTAGAATATTAATATGTTTAACCATAATGTTCTCCATAAATTTGGTTTTATGGAAGATTGTGATAAATAAGTTATAAAAACTTCTAATTCATGCTTGTATGAGATGATTATGAGCTTAGCGAAATTTTCGATCATACAACATGGATAACGGAGTTTTTTGATAATTTATTTATTTGAAAATATGCCTAATGTCCACTTTATAGAATATATACCTTTAGATATGGCAATTAAAATAAGGTTGGTAATTTGTTTACCAATAAAGAACTTGATAGCGCTAACTATGATACATAATGTCAGATGATTCAGTTTCTTCTGAATGAACGTGAAATGTTAGGACACTCACTAGGTTCTAGGTCTCATAGGATGGCAAAGATGGTACTGTTAGTGAACAGTATATAGAAAACTTAAAAGCATACAAAAGTTGGTTCGAGAATAGATCGATTAAGATGTTATACTTTGTCGTATTGCATCAATGTCGATCTAGTGGGGGAATTAAAAGTCATCCTACTGTTGAGTACGCGTGGGATTAGCTTAGCATCAGGTTCGTCCGGATCCATTCCCTCAAAAGATTCTGGACCTAAGAATGGTATTGCGAAAGGAAAAAAAAGGCTAAGGAAATAAAGAGAAGCATATAGCACGTGTGAGTGCTATGATTGTGGAAATTAGGCATCTTATGCTTAGGATTGTCCTAAGTCGATTAAGGTACCTCCTTCCACAGCCCCTCCTGGATAATGTGTGCGTTCCCAAGCATTTGTTGCTAACTGGGATCCTTAGTGGATCGCAGATACGAGAGCAACCAAGCGTATAGTTCAGGAACAAGTTAATCCTTGTGAACTTTCAGCACAACACAGTGGGTTCACAAATTGTCATTTTAGGTAACGACAATAGAAACGATGTCCTTGAATTAAGGACAAATCATTCGAGGCTCCTTGAAGAGACTACGTTGTCTCTTCCCGATGCTCTCTATGCAACTGAGGTGCGATGTTTCCTTATGTCTTATGTCCCTCAGGATAGTTTTCTTTAATTTTTGTCTAGATGTCTTAGACATCATATGGCATGGTGATTTGTCTGGCCATGTCACACTAAAATGTGTTTTCAATGGACGAAATAGAACATCTTCCATCCTTGTCTCATTTTTGAATCTGTTTTAGACGTGCTCATTTTGACCATAAGGGTCAAGATAGAGTTAACTAGCCAAAGATGGCCTTTTAAGACCAACTCACTAGGCTTAAGGTGCAAAATGTGAGTTATGTCTAGCTAGTAAAGGAATAGGAAATCCTTTTTGTAAGGTTTCAAGGGCATCGAATCCCTTAGCGTTCATTCACTTTAGACATCTGGGGGTCCATGAATATGAAAGCATGTCATGGAGCCACATGTATTCATGATATAGGTATATGTACCTACTATCTCACCGATATTAAGTACTTGATGTGATCATATACTTTATAGCGGTAGTAGGACTCAATTGGGACGAAATATTAAAACTCTTCGAACCAATTGAGATCATGAATATTTTCTTCGTGAAACAAAATCCCGAAATGTCGATTTTCTTAAGGATGAGTTCTCTAGCATTTGGTGAAACTTAAAAGGACCTCAATTTGTATGTGTTACAACAACACCTTCAACCACCTCTCGGTGAGGGAGAGGATTTGAATTCTCACTAAGTCACCGAGGATGGTACACATTCCTTACTTGGTAAGAATGGTGAAGTTTTGTCTGTCAAGGAGAATGAGGTTCGTCCTCAATCTTCAAATGTTGAGGAGAGTCATTCTTGAATATGCAGTTGGTCCACATGTTTAGGATCCCACCTCAAATGGATAGTGGGAGTAACTTTCTCTCCATACTCAGGGTTCTATACCTTTTAGAGAAAGGAGGAGGAACTCCTGGTCCCATACCTCTTAGAGAAAGGGGGAGTGATTTCTCACCTCGTCAGACAAATAATGAAGGTCCTAGAACCCGAAGGAGTTGGCATGGAAGAATTCTTCAACGATCTTTCTACATCGAAGAAGAAATATCTTCATGCACTCCATTGGGAGTTGAGAGATCTACCTCTTATCAAGAGGCAGTTGGTTCACCAAATTACAAAGAATGACTGGATGCCATAAGGGATGAGATGGACTCACTGACAAGGTTTAAGAACCCCTTGGAACTCCACCTCGATGTAAGTCTTCAAGATAAAACACCGGGCGGATAGTTCAATTGATAATTTCAGGCCCGAATATCCCTAGCCCTGGTTGCCCATTCGGACTTTGAGTTGTTCGAATGGAGTAAAGATTGTTTTTCTCAATGGTGATCTTGAGAAAGAGATTTATATGAACTAACCAATTGATTTTGTATCAAAGGGATAAGAGGATAATGTGTGTCGTCTTAAAAGGTCCATATGTGATCTTAAGCGATCTTCCAATTTTTAATACTCTAGATTCCATAAAGCCATTTTGGCTTTTTCTATGGTCTCAGAATACCATTGTGTATGTCGGAAGATTAACATGGGGATTACGTTCCTCACGTTAATGACATACCGATGACTAGGAACAACTTGGAGATGATTAAAGCTACTAAAAGGTAGTCATTCCATGTCTTTGAAACGAAGGACATGAGTAAAACCAGGTATGTTCTAGGAGTGGAAATAATCCAAAGCCGTCCCAAGAAGCATACATCAAAAATGCCTTGGAATGATTTTGGGTTTATAATTTCTAACCCAGAGATACTCCAGTTGGGAAGGGTTCAACCTTGAGTCTTGCTCAATACTCTAAAACAGATGACAAAATAAAAATAATGAACAATGTCCTTAACCCTAGTATCATAGTAAGCTTAATGAAAGCCATGTTATGTACATGACCTGATATTGCTTTGCGGATAATTTGATAAGTCATTATCAAAGTGACCCAAGACTTCTTGATTGACAAGTCATCAGGAGAATCAAATGCTACCTTCGTGGTATTGATAACTCAGCATTTTGCCATCAAGGAGCAAACCTCAAGTTGAGAGGGTGCTCAAATTTTGATTGGGGTGGTAACTCGGATAAGTCTAAGTTAACCTCAGGACATGTCTTCACCATGAGTGGGAGAGCCATGTCATGGTACAGCAAAGAAGCACAACTACACAACAATGTCGGCTATGGAGGTAGATTGTGTATCTTGTACCATAGAGACAAAAAGCATTGTCATTGGGTATATATATATAGACTAACAAGGTGATTATGTTCCCTTAACTAAACCCATTCATAGTGATGTGTCCAAAACTCATTGGTTGAGTCTTGGATTTCATACGGTTTGATATCTAGACGTGTTTTGTTACGTGATGGACATGTTTCTTCTATGGGCATGATGCTCATTGTTGTACGTGAGGCATATTGAAAAGTCACAGGCTTCTGATTGGCCTAGTCACACAGGCAATCGCCCTGACGCTTCAGCAGCGGGCAGGATGAGACGTAATCATATTAGCACTAGGTGTGCAATATTGATCACTCACACTAGAAGTGTGTGAGTGGAATGAATATAGTCGCCTTAGTAAGACTAAGATGAGACTCGAGGGAGTCGAGTATGAAATAAGTTTTCATATTGAAGCCTTAAAAGCCGAATCTTGAGTGTCAAGACCAACATTCAGTATGTTGATCTAATGGCTCAGGTTAGATTTTTTGGTGAAAATCTAGACTGACGATTCGCATGGCATAAAGAGTGACGAACTCAGCTAAGTGGGAGCTATGGCGTGACACACATCTCATACTGTGTGTGCTTATAAGATGACCCATATGTGGGGTGACAATTGAACTCCCTATCACTTGTCACTGTGTGACCCTATGGACGGTAACCCTTTGACTTAAAGCTATGATATTAAGTCGAAGTTTAATGATGCTACTTTAATGTGATTCTCAAGAACCACGATGTATATGGTTCAGCGAGAACACATTAGGAAAGCAATTAAGCTAATATGAGATTTCATGAGTGTTTAAGGAAAAATCTATCCACCATCACCCTATCAGCCCGGGCGATTATGTTTAGAACATAATCATATGATATATCAGGCATCTGCCGTTGGTGATGGTTTTGGGGTATCGTACTTCGTGAGAGTGTTATGTTAGTTAGATGGTAACTTAATATAACACTACTGGTTATTTATGGTCACACGTCCTATTCTTGGTATGAAGCATGAGAAAGTTGTGGTGCATAGAGAATAAGGTTTCAGCGGCATGCGTGGCCGAGTGGGAGTTGTTGGCCGGGCCTTGTGGGGTAGGCCCGACGGCCACGCGAGTTGTCTAGGGCAAATATCTTGACTGTACCCCAACCTATATAAAGAGGGTTTAGGGGGTAAGTCAAGAGACACAAGAACACAAGATCTATTCCCTCACATATTCTCTCGCTTTCTCTCTCATGGCTAGAACACCATCTATTGCATTCTCAGGTTTAGGACGTGGACATCTCTAAAGCGACTCTAGTAGCTGCTTGGTATTCTGATTGGTGAAGACTAGTATTCTTATTATTGTGGTCCGACAGTGTACTTCCGCATTCAGGTTAGTCCTAATTATTCCTACATCAAAAAATAGGTTTTACCTACAAACACTTTGAAATAGGCATAAGCCTTTGGCTTTGCTAGCTATGAAGTGAATTTGCTGGATTAGTTCATACACTTGCATTTCTAAAGCTAATATTTTACGGACAACCCGAAGCTAAAACTAGTTGATGGTGTGAACTACTTCCTTGAAAAGAAAAATAATAGAGTCCTTCTTTCCTTTGTTAATGAGGTTGCATCAAAGACGGACTACAGTAGGGATTCCTAAGTTAATATTATATGGCTACTAAACTTGTTGGTTGATATTTATGTACTTACTTCGTGTAAAAGTTTTTTTTTTGGAATGTTGATTACTAGTAAGTGCTTGGTTCACTCAACCTTTCTGTTTTCCCCTTTGTCCCTCAGTTTAACTCTTCTTGGAAAGCATATGAAAGTTATTGATTTATGAAATGACATTATTCCTCTTGCTTGCACTTGTGAATATGTTATAAGGAGAACAACCATGTGTATACGTTGGTTCTTTACCTAACTTGTAATCTTAGATGTAATTTAAGGGATTATATAAATGTAGCACATGTATTCATGCAAAACATGTTGTTTGTAGCTCTGCTTAATTTTGTGAGCTACCCATATGTGTAGTTTAGAGGATTAAGTACTTCGTTTGTGTTCTACTTGGAGTTGAATGAATTAGGATATAGACCGCTTATACTCTGGTTGTGTGACCTGTTGAGCTGTATGTTGATCTATTTAGTTATATTTAAATTCACAACTTGTATGCTCTAGCGTGTGCCTTGGGGAGTTGTTTTCTCCCGCTTGTGGGCACCAAGTTTGTTTAGAATTGTCTTTTGTATTTTTATTTAGTGCGTGTACAAGTATAAGGCTATAAACCAGGGTTATGACCAGTTTTTAAGCGAAACTCTGTTCATTTTGTTTCAAATTCAAGAAATCACTAAAACTACTAATCCTAGGGATAGGGTACATATTACAATCTAGGATATAGATACTACAAAAATGTAGGGATTTTTTTTTTGTGCACTGTTTAAAGGGTGAAAAACATCAATTGAATTGTCGTTGTGGAAAAAAATGTTGACCAATTGAAAGAATATTAAGCTCAAAATCTGTATTTAAGCCAATTTTAATATTTTCTATCTGGTGATTAAGTTTTGATCCAAACCGTTGAAATTATTTTAGTAGCGAGTCGACTGAATTGTTTTAGTGGCGAAAAAAGTCGACTAAATTGTCGTGGTGAAGATAAATATCGATCAAATGAAAGAAATTTGAGCTAAAAATTTAAATTTGAGTTTATTTTAATATTTTCTATCGGATAGTCAAGTTTCGATCCAAATTGTTGAAATTGAATTTTGCGCCTAAATTTCAGTTGACCATATCATCAAAAAGTTGAAGGAAGAAAATCAACTTCCCATCATCTCAAAAAGGAAATCATTTTCCTCCATTGGGGGGAAAATCATTTTCCCTTGGAAAATAGTTTTTCATTCTTTATTGTGCCAAACAATGAAAAATTGTAAAACTATTTTCTAAAAAAACAATTTTCCCTCCAACCAAACATTACCTTAGATTTAAATCACATGTATTATAAATAATTGTTTATAGTATATACTCATGTATTGGTAGTTATATACATTTTAAAAATTTGTAAATATATTCATATTTTTATATGACATACATAGATGTGGTTCTTTTGTTACTTCAAAAAAAAAAAATCTTATTGAAAGGAATCTTGGGAATACAGTGGAAGAGTACAATAGTAAAGGTCAATTGGAATTATGTATTGCAAACAAAGAATTTATAATTCTGGAATTCTTGCTTATATGTAGGAAGGTAATAAGAGAAGGAAAAGACATACTTGAAGATATATATTAAATAAAATATGCTAGTAAAAATATATCATATTTTCATATGTAATATACAAAACCCAAACATCATGTATATACAACTAATTGATAGAGTTCGAGATAGATATTGAAAAATATAGAGATGGCTTTGAAATACTTTGGATTAAAATATTTTCTACAACATTCACTAAGAAATAAAATGATCGAATTGCAATGGCAAGTTATTCCTGATGTGGTCTTCTCTCTGTATTTCATAGTTGACACATCGTTGACCCTTTTTGAATACAAAAATGGGATTCTGAGCCAATGCATCAACCAATGTTCACAAGTAATTAAGGAAAGTGTAAAAAAAAAAAAAGTGGATCATAAATCAAACTCTCAAAAACTTGTACCCAACTTTGTATAGGGCCTCCAGTCAAAAGTGTGACACTATAGCAAATATGGGCTGGTTTGAAGGTGGAGTGTGGAGATGGACTTTACTAAGGGAAAGACAGCTATCCACAACAGAACTACAGCATGCCACAGAACTCTGCAACTTGCTAAAGCAGTCTCCCCCACCTTAAAGCAAAAAGGATTCTGTACTGTGGTGTATGAAGGGGGAGTTTTCATCCAATAAATTGCTACATAAGGTGGATAAGGTAATAAGTCAGACAGCTGAAGTAGACTGCCTGGTCTCCTCGGTTTGGATTAATCTTGCCCCTCCTAAGGTCGAATTCTTCTTATGGCTAGCTCTCCTTGGAAAACTGAACACCAAACACATGCTGCTCAGGAAAGGAATCATCTCATACTAAGATTTAATTTGCAATTTTTGTGGTGTTCATAATGAAGATCTGGATCATGTCTTGGTTACCTGTGCATTCTCGTGGAATATTTGGATTAGATTTATTCAAGCCCTCCATTGTCAAATGGACAAAAAGGACACATTCAGACAGTTGTACGAAGCATGGTTAGCTCAAAGGATCAACAATAAAATCAGGAAGAAGATCTGGACTACAAATTTCTTTGCAATATCGTGGAGTTTATGGATGAAGAGAAATGGTGTGGTTTTTGAGCAGCAAGACCTGGATGCTGAGACCCTTTACCATGCTATCAAATGGAGGATTGGTCTATGGTCCAAGGCCTGGAAGGATGAAACCCAATATTCAGCAGCTAACATGGCAAGAAATTTTGAGTCTTTACACGTCCTTTTCCCTTAGTCTTTCTCTTTCTCTTTTCTCTTAGTTTTGTGGATTGTTCCTTTGGCTATTTCTCTTATGTTGTGATCTTCTAAGTTTGTAGCCTTGTTTTGAACTATTCCTCTGAGGGTAGTTCTTGCCTTTCTGGCACTAATGATGGGGGGGGGAAACTACCAACCAAACTTCCTAATGGACTAATATTGTAACTATGGAGAGAGAATTGTAATGCTATCATTTTATGGGCTACTGCATACATAAGTCACCTATGGCTTGATATTTACAGGCAAAAATAATATTATTTGCAAAAAGAAGTCATAGAACTGAAAGATCATTAGTCACAAACGTTTAAGTTACACAGATTAAGACCAGATGTCAAGATTGATTTAAATATTTGAAACCTTGGAACACGATTAGTTAGAAACAATACCTTTAACTAAATAAATATACTTACATACTAAACAAAGAGCGTAAACGTTATGACAAAAAAGTTTTAATTAAATATAGAGATGATAAAGGTTGGAATAAATTATAAATTGGAATAAAATTAATTTTAATTCATAAACTTCAATTCCAACCCTATTGGATAAGTTTAATTGTAATATACACACAAAAAATTATTTAAAAATCGTAAATCTCGAACACATTGATATCTATTCTTTTAGGATTTTACAATTTATGATGTATATATGTTAATTTTTGTATGGAGATTTAATTTATTGTATATTAAGAAATAAGCTAAGCATGCAATAAAGAACAAAGAGAAATACATAAATAGGCATACAATATGCAACCATAGAATTGAATTATGGTGTATAACTTAACATCCTTCTTCAAAATAGGAACATAAATTTAAAATTCATTTCATTTGTCACTTACACAATAAACGTACAAATACCATATCTTGATAGTTAGATTATCTTCCATTTAACATGTATTCTATTCTTATTGTTTTTTTTTTTGTGGTAAATGGTAAAGAGTGAAATTTAGGCGCCTCTTCTCACAAGAGCACGTCCAACTAAGTCATCAGCTAAGATTGTTCTAAGAGAAGGAGAAAAACAACAATCTGAAGAGAATGAAGATATGATAGAATGCCCGAATTTTATAGCCAATATGCTACCATATTCGCCTCTTGGAAGATGTGATTAACAATGAAATGAAATCCTTGGTTCAACCATGCGCGAACGTCTTCAATAATATCGGATATTTGCCATGGGATGTGGATGTTGCCTCGCAATTTGGTTGTCACCTTCAATGACAATTTTGTTGAACCCTGCTTGGACTGTTGAGCTGACTCCATCTCTAAGAGCTCTAGCTTTCGCCATAAGAATGAATGTGTCTCCATAGTATGTTGCTCCTACTTTGAGTAGTTTTCCAGTCCAATCACGTAATATGAATCCGCCTGCTGCTAAGGAGTTTTTAATTGATCCGTCAAAATTAAGTTTGACGAATCCTGGCAGGGGGGTTGCCACCTCACAAAGTAGTTAGAGGTGGTAGGGGGTGAAGAAAACCCCCTAGAGTAATCATCAACCGACATACGAGTTCGGATTCTCCATTCGGTATTTGCCTTTTTTGCTCTGATCAGGCATACTAAGGGGTTGAAAATTTCATTTCAAAACAAAAGACTGTGGCATTTCTAAACTTCCATATAATCCAAAGAATGTATGAAATTTTCTAGAGTAATTTTGGAGCATTGGAGTTTTTCATTCTGTTTAACCATTGACAAACATTCTGCGTTCCATAAGGGGAAGCATAAAGAGGAAATCATTCATGATTTTAGGCTAGATCCCATACTTTTTAAACCATATGGCATTCTTTGAAAAGATGATTTGTCGATTCAATGTCATCAAGACAAAGTGGGCAGGTTGGGTTAATGTTGACGCCCCTTTGTAAAAGGATGCCTCTAACAGGAAGTGCTCCATAGCACAATTGCCAAAGAAAGATTTTGATTTTGGGCGTAGTATCAAGTTTCCAAATCCATTTAGAATGCTATTGGGGAGCTTCTTGAGAATGGGGGTCATGGGTGATCTATGTAGCAAATTTCGTACTAAATTCTCTTGAGCTATTTAATCCCCAACAAAAGGAATCATTGGCATTGCGAATTGGGATAGCGATCCCTTGAATTTTCTCTATGATTGGGTGATTATTTACAGTCTGCGTTAGTTTGGGAATATTCTAGTTCACATTATCTTGTATAAATTCATTAACTTTAGCCTCCGATTTAGGGATGTTTTCTTCAGATATGTTCAAAATGTCTACCAAGTTTCAGTTCTCTATCCAGTTGTCATACCAAAAGGAGATGTTGTCTCCTTTGCCTACTTTCCAGACAATCCCTCTTCTTAGTAACTCTCTACACTTAAGCATGCTTTTCCATACTGGTGAGTTAGTATGTTTTTCCTCATAGCTAAGGAAGCCAATATTTTTTCGATACTTAGCTTTAATGGATTGTACCCATAAACTAGAAACATCTGTTAAGACTTTCCAAGCCAGTTTACATTGGAAGGCTTAGTTAACAGCTTCTGTTTTTTACGTAAACCTAATCCTCCTTTACTTTTTAGCCGATAGACCTTATCCCAAGCTATAAGTGGTATGCCTTTCTCTGTATTGGGTTTTTCCAAAAAAAATCTCTATTGAATTTATCCAAGTGGCTACTAGTATGTTTTGGTAGCTGAAAGTATTGCATTGTGTGTGCTGGTAGTGATTCTAATTGTGATTGGATTAAAATTATTCTACCATCCTTAGACAGGCAATTAGCTTTCCATCCTTCTAGTTTGGAGGTGGCTTTGCTAATTATTTCCTTAAATGTACTCTTTGATGGTTTCCCTTGAAACACAGGACACCCTAGATATTTTCCTAGGAAGGCTCTATGCGGAATATTAAGAATTCCTGTTACTTGTTGTTTTTGTTCATTAGATGCATTTCGTGAAAAGGACAGCACTAATTTAGAAAAATTAACTAACTGGTCTGAAGTATTACAAAAATTATTTAAAATATTCTTAAGCTTAATGCAGCTTTCAGAGTTTGTTTTATAGAACAGCAAGCAATCATCTGCAAATAACAGACACGTGGCCACTCACCCAAAAACCCTTAATTTCGACACCCCTCCCCAAAATTCATGACTTCGCCACTGAAGGCTACATATACTACAAACTTCAAGCGTTAAGTCATGTTCAGCAATAACATTTGAAATAACATTTAGCATTTTGACCAAAATCACGACACCAATTAGTCAATTTTTGGTGTTTGATAACATAGTATTTGGGCTATCGTTTTAAGTGGCATTTAACATTTCAATCAGCATTTTTGAAATGCTAACATTCAAAAGTGGCGTCTGATATTTCTTGGTCAAAATATAACATTTGAAAATTTTATCTTTGGAAATTATTCATATCCTTTTATGTCAATTTATAATTTTATATTAATCAACTAACCTAATAATTAGATGTATCGAATACATTTTATTCAACCACTTATCCAAACAGTTAACCGCTAACAAATGAACTAGGACAGCTCTCTAAATAACTATCCACTATCTAAATAATTATCCATTAGCCCAACAACTATTTATTACCTAAATATGTATTTTTTTCGAACAGGGACTTGGTGTCGAGGACCTCCTAAGCATTTTCCAACCGGAGTCGCTTTGGACACTTGGACATTCATGTTGCTCTCTCACTTCCCGCCCTCTATTGTCGCTCCATGATGTCCTCCTTTGAATTCAAACCTTAGATCCCTCATTTTATTTCAATTTCGCATATTGAGCATGCATTAAATAGGAAGAAGTTGGGAAATAGAAAGATACAGATATAGAGAGACAGGACGAAATAGTTTAATCGTCCCCTTTCAATTTTCTTTTACGATGTGGCGTGAGGAGTTCTTTTTAAGAGAAACAATGGGGAGTTGTTGTTTCTTGTACTTTGTGAAAGCAGAATTTATACTGGATGTTATAGTTGTAGCTAAAAATTAATAAATGTAAAGATTAGAAATCCATAAGCTTATTCTGTAACGCTTTTAACCTTTTCTTTTTGCATTTCACTGCAAATATCATAGCAAGTGGGTGCGAGTCTTACAAATGAAGAAAAAAACATCAATTAGAAAAAAAAATTAATTAGAAAAAATGTATTAAAAATAACCTATTATAAACCACGTGTAATTTCGTTGCAACTAATGAATGATTGAAGATTAAATAAGAATTGCTTTCGAGGACCTATACAATGCATGAAATTTTTAATATTTTTCAAATCTTCTTAGTTTTTTAAAATTTTAGGAATATTAGACGATAATATATTGTACTTTGGGAGTGTTGGACAATAATACTCCCAACTTTGAACTTGGACATCCGTGCACCACACAATGGGTCCATTTATTGTGTTTATACCAAGAACGATTTTGAAAGTGTTTTTCGTTGGTGATGTAAGTGCATATTCAACATATGTCACTGCATATACTTGAAAATTCTTGAAATTTAGACATATGTAATTGCAAATCATTGTAAAATTATTGTATTAAATTGATAAAAATACATCCAATAACTCTGTCTTGGTATATAAATAGTAAATAGGTCAATAATTTGGTGCATCGATGTCCAAATTCAAAGTTATGAGTATTATTATCCAACACCACCAAAGTACAGTATGTCCAATATCTCTAAATGTTACTATGATAACTAATATCATAAATTATCATTAATTATATTAAAGATAAATTATAAATACGGTGGCAGAGACATTTTAAAAGTCATCTAGTTATTAATATCATTAGTTTATAACTCCTAGTCTTCATTCTGTAAACTAAGGAAGATCAATTGGAAGAGAATCGTGCGTTTCTCAACCCTCTCCCCACCTGTGCAATTCTCATATATACAAAACGGTACAACTTTGTCTTCAATACAGTTTTGGAAGGAAAGTTAAAAGAGGAAGCAGAATAAAATCACTCAATGAAAGCAACTATCCTGGGAGACTAGAAAAGGAATATACAAGACATATTACAATCAATAAAAGATTACAACAAAGATCTCCACTAATACTCCCACTCAAGTTGTGAGCGTGTAAATTTGAAACCCCAACTTGCCACATAAGTATTGGAATTGTCGTTGACCCAAAGCTTTGGTGAAGATATCTACAAGTTGCTCAGTGATAGGTGTTTAACAAGTGCGAATGACACCAGAAATGAAGTGCTCATGAACAGAATGACAGTTAACCTTAATATGTTTAGTGCACTCATGAAAAAGGGGATTGGCAGCAATGTGTAAAGCAGCTTGGTTATCACAAAATAGGAGGGCTAGTGTGACAGGAATCTTGAGGAAACGAAGGCGGTTGCGAATCCAAATTACTTCAATAGTAGCATTAGCAATGGCTTGACATTCTACTTCCGCAGAGGAGCAAGATACGGTAGGTTGTTTTTTGGTTTTCCATGAAACGGGTGCAGTCCCCAATTTCACCAAGTACCCAGTGATTGAGCGTCAAGTCATGGGCCAATTAGCCCAGTTAGAATCGGAGTAAAGCTGAAGACCAAGATTATTAATAGCATATAGTAAGGCACCTTGCCCATGTGAAGATTTAAGACACCGAAGTAGGCACATAGCCGCATCCCAGTGGCCTTGCCTAGGGTCCTGCATAAACTGACTAAGTATGTGAACAAAATAGGTAATATCAGGACGAGTGATGGTGAGATATATCAAACACCCCACTAAGCATCTGTATCGAGTGGGATCAGATATAGGATCGCCCGAGTCAGTAGAAAGCTTGTGTTGTGCTCCATTGGGAAAGAGCTGGGTTTAGTGCCAAGCATACTAGTTTTAGTCAAAATGTCAAGGGTATATTTGCGCTGACACAAAAATAAACCAGTTGGAGCCTGGGGCACTTCAATCCCCAAAAAGTACTTCAACGGTCCCAAATCCTTTAGTTTAAAACATTGATACACATAGATTTTAAACATTTGACAGAACTGAGGACCGTTACTAGTTAAGAGCAAATCATCCACATAAATTAGGAGGGCTAAATAGACATCACCTCTATCATATATGTACAAGGAATGATCAAGAGGACATTGTTGAAAACCAAAATCACGAAGGGCTACAGCTAGCTTTAAATACCACTATCGGGGTGCCTGACATAAGCTATACAATGAGTTTTTCAACTTGCACACTAGATTAGCTAGGAAGGATGATACCCTACAGGAGGTTTCATATAAATATCTTCTTGTATGTCATCATGGAGAAATGCATTGTTAACGTCCCATTTATAATCAAATGATATCCTGATCGGGTTAAGCCTATCCATGAAGACATACAATACGCGTATTTTAGAAGTCTGATAAATTATAAATAAAAATATGATTTTACACAATTTATAAATTATAATATACTTTCATTATTTGATCATACCATTGTTTTCAATTTAAAAATAGCAAAATGATAAGTGTCTTGCTGCAAGACACTTTATAAGCGTCTTATTTTGACTAAAAAAATCATACTATTATGTTTTTAAATTGAAAAAAATAGTAGGATCGAATCGTAAAAGCATATTACAACTTATAAATTGTATAAAATTATATTTTTATCCATAATTTGTCACATTTCTAACATACGTGTATTATATATATATATACTTGCAGATACGGTACCGGTTAATGCGATTAGGGTATTATTTAATATTTTATCAGCGTAGGTGAAAAATATTTAAGGTTAGTAATTCATAATTAAGTGTAAACATTGAAAAATTTATGGTTTTAAATCATAAAACATGTTAATTTATAATAAGGTAAGATATTTAAGAGTGTCTTGCTACAAGACATATATCACTACCCCTTAAAAATATTATGATATGATTTTTAAGTTAAAACAAGACACTTACCAAGTGTCTTGCTACAAAACATTTATCATTATTTTGCTTTTCAGGAATTAAGGTTGGGATATGTTCTTCTTAATTTATTTTTACTATATTTATCAAAACCTAGTAGAATTAATCAGATTTTAAATGTATTTATTTATTATTGAAATGTTCAGAGATATAATCGTCATTCATATTAAACCTCATTCTAAGTTCTGAAGCGAATATTGTCCCAAGCCTGAAGTATTTATATAAACGTATTTGATACAAAGGGCTCTCTACTCCAACTGTACATGTTACTTCCATATAATTTGCATTTTTTTCCCTTTCTAATCCCCATTAGTAGAAAAGCCTTCAAATATTATTCTGATTTTTTTTTTGTGCACCTTCAATATTATTATTTTTTCCAATGTAAAAAAATTATAAGTGATAAAGAATTTTGATTTTCAATACTACCAAAACTTTGACAACAACTAATGATACGAAAGTTATTAATAAAGATTTTGGCAAGAAAATATCTTAATTTTCAAAGATATGTACAACCTTGACCTTGGAAAATTTGGTGGAAAGAAAAAAAAATTGAGAAAGTTACTTTTTTTCTTGTGTTTGGCTTAGAGAAAATCACAAAGAAAAAAAATATGAAGGAAAGTTAGGTGGAAAATTTGTTAGAAACAAGTGAAAAAATTTTCCTCATAAAATTGTGAGGAAAGTTTGAGGAAAATTCTCAACCTCCTCAAATTTCACATTACTTAGATGACATCAATATGATTTAAGTAGCTCGTCAAAATTCAAATTTTTCATCGAAATTCTTATATTTTTTCCTCAATCCAAACAAAAGAAAAAAACTCATTTTCTCCCTACTTTTTTTCCTTCACATTTTTTTTTCCTTCAACTTTTCTTTTCATCAAATTTTCTAAGGACCAAACAAAGCCTAATTCTAAAATCTTAGGACGTCAATATTCTCAATAATAATTACAGCTATTAATAAAAGAATCGAAGCCTAGGATAGTTATGTATATATTGTGTGTATGGTTTATGTTTTATCAAATATTAATGTATTATTCATAATAAGAACTATCAAATTTCTTAATGAAAAAGTAAAAAATTCACAATTAAAAATAAACTAATATATGGATTATCTAATGCATTGCATGGATCCTTAATGCTAATATGTGGGTTATATTATCACATACGAATCTTATAGTGAAATACTCCGATGCATGATATTCCTTTCGAAACAGCTAAAACCAAGAAAGAAACCCATTTATAATCAAGAAACTAATAATGGCAAACAACTTCCAAGGACTGGTTAAATTGTTCCATGCCTTTTGTCAAATTCTTGTATCTATCTATTGTGCTAATGCCATTGCTCTATTGGCATGCAAGGAAAAGACTTTTCTTTTGGTTTTTATGTTTTGACACCAATGTATCAACAAAAATCATGCAAGCAACTCAAAAAATGAACTACTCCTAAAGCATACATTGCAACTAAAGCAACGAAAACCAATCTATATCATTGTCTTAATTGACCTATGTAGGATTGGAATTTAAACCAATTCTTTGTCCCTTTTTTCCATTTAAAAAACAAATCTTCTTCTGAATTAGACTCCAACCTTACATCCGGAATTTTCTTTTGCAAAATAAAATAAAATTCAGTGGTAATCGACAGATAGGCTCAATTTTGGATGGATTGTGGTGGGTGAGGACGAATTTGTGCTTAAGGTTTGGGTTTGTGCGAAATTTCCTAATTACCTCTTCTTGAAATATGTCTTCTGAATTCCATCACCTCCCTAAATTGTTGTCTTTTGTGAGAGTTCAGGTCAATTTGTTCTGCAGAAGAGAGTAAACAGTTGGATGAAAGCAACTGTAATGTGATGTTTGATCTTTGGGCACTCAGAGTCCTTCCTGAATTCTGCAAAGCTGCTACACGAATCCTTAATAGGTATGCCAATGCTATGTACTTTTTTCCCTTATGGTATGCAGAGCTGAACTATTTTGGTGTGGCTCTGACAAGTGATGATCTCTTTAAAATCTGAAGTTCTCAAGCTAAGAAAGAACATATTATTTTATGTGTGCTATGTTAGAGCTTGCTAGGTAGGAACCTTAGTTATTCAAACGAACATAAATGCATTCAGGAGTACGCTGAGTTATTGATGCTGAATCTGAAGTAGTGTTTAGAAGATAAGGAGGGATAAAAATGTTAGATCTCTTAGGTTAAATAAATCTAGCACTGTTATATCGCACGAAAAGCTTCTAAGAATTGAGTTGGGGTAATGGTATTGTAGCATAACTGCATAAGTGCAGAACATATGAGGTCAGTAACATGATTCAAGTCCTGAGATGCTCTACGAATGTGGGTATTACTTGTGGGAATCTAGGACTCTGACTTTGGACGAGGAAGTGAACTAATTTATGAAATGTGGACAAAATTTCTGTGTGCTATTTGGTGAATTTTTTACGTAAGTGTCCTCTATGGTTTTGGTGTACCATTTTTCGGAACCGCTAACTTTCGTATTGAGTTTCAGGACCCCAGAACCTGAAGTTTATTATTGAATATTTGGGTCCATTATTTTTAAAAACAGGAGATCACCAAAATTGTGAATTGACTAAAACATTAACCACTTAAAATAACTAAAATTAATTCTTGGGGAAATTTAATGCGAACCAAAAATAAAGTCTGATTTCATTGACTGAAATTTCTAATTTCGTGACGAACTATTAGTAAATTTCACCATTCAATGAGTACTCTCAAAAAGAAAAAGTTAGACTCTTTAGATTTAATTTATTCAGCATTAAATTTCCCAAAAATTTGATAATTTTGACGTTTTCTTTTATTTCACTATTTTGGTCCCCCCTCCCCCTCCTCCCCCAAGGGGGCGAAAAAAAAGTATGGACTCCAAAATTAGTCCCTAAATCTGAGGGGTCCTGAAAATTCAAACATGAAAGTTGGCAATCCCAAAACACTTTTGCACCAACCATGGGGGGTAACTATGTAAATATTTCCAATTTGGTAGATGCATTGTAGATGTGGGGCTCTTGGTGACAACCAGGGGGGTAACTATGTAAACATTCAAACCAGCTTTTCAATATGCATATGTCTACCTTCAGGGAGATCACTGAATCTGCTTGAAAGACGATGCAGATTTCTTGAATCTGCATAGTTTCCACCAGCATGGCCACTGCAAATCTACATTGTTTGTGCTATCAGGATATTTCAATTGCTGCGGCTACTTTGGTTTCTACTAGTTGTTTTCTCTTGGAAATGCTATGTTTTATGGTCTGTGGATATGTGTGCTCGCATAGTTTACCTAGGAGATATTCAATTTGTAATTAAAAAAAAAACTGCTTTTTTAGCCCCTCGAATTTACTAGAAGTGAAAAAGTAGGGGAAAAAGAAAAACAGATATGAAGGCTAGTCAGCAGCATCAACAGGTCATACTAAATCACCAGTGCTGGTTTCTTTTGTGTACGCTGCAAATGAGTGGGAAGAAATTACATTCAAGGGTAATTAATGTCTAAAATGTGGCTGCTTGCAAAGCATTTATGGGCTTGTTTCTTATTTTAGAAGAAATCACATCAATTTTTTTGGCCACTTACTCACAAGAAGGCCCATTTGGGGCCTGCTTGTGACAATAGAAAAGCTTGGAGTCTTGACTGGCTCACTGGAGAGATTGAGCATTTGGTCTTTCCCTATGTTTTTAACCGAGAGGATCCAAAATCAAGGTGATGTATTCGGTAAGATTTAAGGCAACATGCGGAATCTTGTATAACTAGATAATGTTTCTCCCTCTGCTCGTTTTGCCTTGGGGTATTTTCGGAAGAAATCTCCACCCAACTATTTCTATTCTCCTTTTTTTTCATATACTTTGGTTTTTGTGATGCAATGTAGACGCTATATATTTTATATATCTCCATGCATATTTAATGGAATAACAAAAGATACTGTAAGTGCTTTTAGACTTAGTTGTTTCTTTCGCAATATTAATATAATTTCTGATTGCGCGATCTTTACTAGCCTGATGCCTTCAGTCTCATTAGTTCCTTTCAAGGGACAATGTAGTATTAGGATTTTTATCCAGCAGATTTTGCTTCACCCCTTGGGGTGGGCTCTTCCCTGAACCCTGCGTGAACGCGGGATGGTTGTGCACCGGACTGCCTTTTATCCAACGGATTTTGCCTCACATGAATTTTAGCCACCTTTTGGAGAATGCAAATGCATTAAAGTATTAGACTAACTCATTGTTTTGTATTACACTCTCTTTTTATCAAACATATCTTAGTTTGAAGTTTGCACTTATTTTGTTAGCTACTGAATGTTGGTCAGTGGGGTTTTCTATGCTCTTCAAGCAACAGATCACATATGATGTCTCCAAAGCTTCCATGCTATCTATTGAATCTTGTGACATGTAATTCTTTTGAAGAAGCAACCATATGGGTGCTTTTTAGAATTGACCCACTCTTGAAGCATGAAGTGTATGTAATTTTGTTTTTGATTTCTTATGTTTACTGTCCTGGAAGGGGAGCCTTGGAGCAACGGTAAGGTTGTCTCCGTGTGACCAAAAGGTCACGGGTTCGAGCCGTGGAATCAGCCACTGACAAAGTCAGGTTAGGTTGCCTACAATTCACCTCTTGGGGTGCAGCCCTTCCCCGGACCCTGCGTGAACGCGGGATGCTTGTGCACCGGGCTGCCCATGTTTACTGTCCTGGAAACTGCAGACTGCAGAGTGTGTGTCACAGGATTCCTGTTGAATACTTCCTGAAGATTTTGTCTACCTGTAATTATGGTTATCATCAGATTTTATCGTATCATTATTTTTGTGATCAGATTTCACTCGTTAAAAATGTACATCTGAGCAGATTTGTCCAATATCCCTGAGCAAAAGCTGGATGAAATTCGGAAGCACAGTGAAATTGAAGTAGTCCCTTATTCTCTGACGCTTGGTTATTCTTACTGGAGTGCAGGTTAGTTGCTTGCTTTATGAATGTGATTGCTTGGTTATTTTCGTGCTCCAGATCAACGCCCTATGTACTTAGAATCATCGTCAACTCTGGCCCCTTATGTACCCGCTGCCATGAAATTTGGTATCCACGTCTATATATCATCGCCTAAACACTCATTATGTCTATCTCAAGCAGCTTAGGAATTTGTGTTGAAGTCCCATTAAGCTAGATATGTCTATTTAGACAAGGATGGGAAATTGAAGATGATTGGTAGCAGCAGTAATGTTATACCTTCCATCACATTTTAGGAATTTTCCAAATGATAAAAGGCAAAAAAGACTAAATAAGAAAGCATTAATCTCTCGTTGTCTCCCTTAAAGGGATGTAATATTTGGGCTTATTTTCAATCTGAATGCGAGATACTTATTGGAGTTGGTTGAAGTACATGTTAGGAAAATTTTATATATTGACGTGATCATGTGATTCATTGGCTCTAATTCAAAACAATTTTATGTTAGTCAAAAAGTATTATTGTCACATGATTTTGGATGGGGGAAGAAGTTATTTCCATTGGAAAACAGAAACAGAAAGGAAAGAAAATCAGCAGCCAAGCAGCTGAGTGAGTTCAATACCGTTGTAGAATTACTATTCTGGGCCAGTAAGCTACTATCCACCATTTATGCGGAAATAAGCCCATTTTTCCTCTTTGAGAAATAGAAACGGTAAATAAGGCATCACAGTTGAGTTAAATGTGAAACAGCGACTTCACGGTGTTGCACATTCAGCTATTGAATCACCTTTTATGACACTATAGAAGTTCAAAGCCAAACATGCAAATACTTTAGTTGGCATCCTTCTATCCTGATTGCTGACTGTGTCCCTGCTTGTTTAGCACAATCTGTAACATAATGTGGCAGTCAGCCTTTGTAATGTCTTAGTGAAGTCGAGTAACCTAGCTTAGCATGTTGCGCGAACACTCTCTTTTCCCCCTTTCCCTATTCCTGTTGTCTTTCTCTGAAGATTGAGTTCCTGGCTCATTGAATTGATTTTCACATGAGTCAATCAATAATTTGATATCCTATGCAATAGCTATCACCTTCTTTCTGCACTGCTTGACTAATTCATTTGTAGATCATATCTTCAACCAGATCCTGCCTGAAGGGGTTGAGGCGCCTGCATCTTTCAAGGCAATAGTTGAGTATACTCTTCATTCTGTTTTTCCTTTCTGAAATAGTGATTTTGTTTTGTCTTCTCTATTGGCCCATGTGAATGGTAATTGACGAACCGGAAATTATGCAAAGAAACCCAAATAAAGAAACAACATAATGGAAGTTTTTGGTTTTCACAACAGATGAGGAGTTTCATAGGAGAGAGCATCAGATAGAGAATTAGTGAAGGTCTGTAAGAGCAAATGGAACAACAAAACTAATGGCACAATGCTGTTCAATCATGCTGAATATCTGTAAGTAGATCTCCTGGACAATATGATTCGAATGGACCTGCAATAGTTCTAAAAAGCATCATTTCAGATGATAACCTTCGTTGTTTCACAATCTCGAATTTTTCTTTCCTCTGGCACTCCGTTACAACTGGGTATTCTAGCATAGAGCTGATGGAGACTTCTTGGTATGCATTGTTGATGCATGTGTTGAGTATTGATCCCTATCACTGGGGATGCTCAAACCCCAGCAATTTGCACTATCATGCCAGGTGATTGGCATATTGCGTTCCTATTTTAGGAGCACAATTTAGCCTAAATTAGATTACCTAAGGAACAAGCCCTGTTCCCCATAATGGGATCAACTATTTGAGAATCCAAGATCCATATAACTAACATCAACATTGTTCATTGCTGCAGGTCATGTTGCACATCATAGCTTCACTGAAGATGTGCTCCATACAAGGATATTATTGTTATAGTTATCTATGATATTTGCATGCTTACTCTCGGCAATTTTTTTTGGGTATAGTTGTACTCTAAACACCCCCCCGCCCCCCGGGGCAAAAAAAACCCCACCTAATGCTTCTTGTGGCATGTTTTGGTTCTCTACTTAAAGGTGAAATTAACCGACATTGAGAATGACCAGAAGGCTGCATTCTATTTAGTCTTCATTACTAAATTCTAACACTCTTCAAGTGATTTTCATGCCTTATGCTTCAACTTAGACAATAATATATTCTGTTATAGGCAGAAAAATTACCCTAGAATCTGAACTGTGGTCAACAAAGTTGGCACTATCACTAATGAATATCGAGTTCCTACATTTGAAATCCTTGCAGGTGAGAATGATATGGTTACAGAGGTGAACCAACACGGGGTGAGATTCAAGCTTGATTATGACTTGGTCTACTGCAACTCTAGATTAGAACATGAGCATATGACGCTGGTTTCTCTGTTCCGAGCTGGGGAAACAATTTGTGATATTTTGCTGGCATGGTCCATTTGCTATTCCATCAGCTCAAAAGTGTTGTTAGATTTGGGAGCACACAACACAAGAGGGGGGGTGAATTGGGTTGTGACAGATTTTCGGAATTTTCACC
>JACYFF010031956.1:14459279-14476209 GCA_017589665.1 Selenicereus undatus | reverse complement strand
TGTTTGCAACCCAATTAAAGCTATTTCTTTGAGAAAGATGGCTTCGTTGTGAGGAAAAGTAAATGACACCCCAAAGGGTAGTTATACTTGTCGTGCTTTAGTTAGAAGCACTGAGAACAGGGAACTTCATGGCCGAATAGACATGGTCCCTACGTTTTCTGCTGCTTTTATGTAGTGTTATGTCCATAAACGGCAAAAATATACCCACCAACCTAGTAAAATCACTCAATATAGTGTCTACACATTCTAGCTACAAGAATGTTGATACATATTTTTTGTTCAAAACTTCGTATGTAGTTATCAATATCATTGTACCTCTTTTCATATCCATTTAGCACTCATAAAATTTTATCCGATTTGCCGATTTGCGTATCCAAATGTCCAACCTAGACAAAACAGATAAGGTCATAAGATTTCACCCGAATTTTGAATATCACATTTTTCCCCCTCGTTTTTGAACCTAATTTTGACGCAACTTGTGACTTGCCCGATTTATCCGATCCAAAAAAAAATCAAATGACATCATCAAAATCTCGTTTGAATTCACACATTATCTGATTTAAAGAACCCAAATTTGATCCCAAATCTAAATTTTTGCCAAAGCTAAATTTTATTTTAAATCCTCAACGCTACATGCATTTATTTATGTCAAAACAAAATTAAGTGGGTCCAAATATAACTGCTCTGCATTGATTAGAGGTGAACCCGGCAAATATAATTGAAACTTTGGAGAGGGATGGCAGGGTGTCCATTTGTCTCTTTGTTGGCACTCATGTTAGTGGTAACCATGATTAATTGCTCTGTTTTCAGTAATTAATATTATTTAAAAAACTGGGAAAATTAGTTTGAGGTTTGGACCCAGTTAATTTACCATTTAATCCAAACTATCAATGGTATGATGCTCACAAAATATAGTGATCACCGATGAGGTCTTAGCTAAGTGGTTACGATTGAGGTATTGAGTTCATTAGGTTTTATGTTCAATTCCTCATACCCTTGTTGTATTGTACTGCCTTTGTGGCTAATTTGAACAAAAAAAATAATAATGATGATCTATAGTATATACCTGCATATAGCTACAATGTCGATAATTGTCTATATGCATAGTATATATGTCAGACATTAGGGGAAAAATTACGAAAATGAAAAAAAAGCAGTTAGTTTATACTTTATATTCCTACCATCTAATTTTTCAATTCGCCTATTGTGTCTTATATTTAGCAAAGTGAGACGAAATATAATTAGTGGACTCAATTTTTACTATTGATAGCACTGCAATTTATATTACATTACATTTTATCAAACATAATATTCGAGTCATCATCATGTATTTAGTTCTTCTCGTGCATTCAATCAAGTTCTTCTCGTGCATTCAATCAATTAACTCCCGCGTCAAATGGGTTGTATGCTTATATTTATGCAATCATGCAACTTGGTTACAATCCTTTTGGGTTCGTTTTCCTTGCAGCCCGTGTCTCAGATGTTCAATTTTGAACATGTGAAAGAGGGCCCATCGCTTAATTGCTTGTTGTATGGGTTATATATGGACAACAACTGTAAATTGCAACCAATGCTCCGTGATTATATATTGAGTACTTTTTGCAAAGTAAATTTAGCTGTCACTTTGACTGACCATTTCTTCTCTCCACTTTCCACTTCTTTTAGGGAACTAACATAGTTATGTATACATGAAATTGCCATATCCAATAAATTTCATAATTAATAAAAAGTACATTGCATGGCTTGAAAAAGCAGATATCATTGATACCTTCGGTTTAAGAATCTCTTATTTAAGAAAATAAGTCAATGATCAATGCCTAGATCTCCAAAAGCACAAGAAAATAAAGAAACAATTCTTAGCCTATTGGGATTCTCCTCACCAATGGAGAAAGGAACCTGAAAGAAGAATAAGAATAAA
The DNA here is from genome assembly GCA_017589665.1 of Selenicereus undatus. Taxonomy (NCBI): domain Eukaryota; kingdom Viridiplantae; phylum Streptophyta; class Magnoliopsida; order Caryophyllales; family Cactaceae; genus Selenicereus; species Selenicereus undatus. Next base: position 14,474,291 of record JACYFF010031956.1, on the reverse strand, counting down.
ATTTTATGAAAAAAAGAGCTTTAATAAGCAAAGGGAAGAGAAATATAAAAGAAAATATCACAATAAACCAAACCCTAAAGATGAAGATTTTTTAGGAAAGATGCCTATTGTCCTACTTAAAAACAATTGTAAGTGTTAGGCATGCGGAGAAGTAGGTCATTATGCAAACGAATGCAAAAATAGGAAGAATCACAAGCTTATTGAAACCTTCGAAAGTCTAGACTATTTTGAACTTAGCGAAGATGAAGCATTAGATCTAACCCTAAAAAACAATAAGGGAATTGTTGAAATTGTATTAGAAGATGAATATGGAGAAAGTGATTATGAAAAAATTTGTCATATGATGAAAATAGTTCAACTAGTCTTGGTGATCTTTAAGGAGAAGAGTTCATTGTAAAGAAGTCAAAGGAGATTGGATCTTGCCCATAATCCAGAAAGATATTATCTATAAAAAATTCATCTTTCAACTAAAAAGTAAGTACGTATGTGAAGTGGTGGAAGGAGACCCAGAGATAAAAGGTTGTGAGTATGATGTAGGAGAAGTTAATCTTATTAATTGGGACAACGGCCTTAGGCATAATAAAAATAAAAAGTACAGGTATATCCATGTTGGAAGTGTCCAAATTCAAATTATTCCATTACAATATTATGGAAAAGATATTGATCTTTATACTTTGCTCTGTAATATCAACCATACTAAATTTAATAATCAAATTATCACAAGAATTAAGACCAATTTATGTAATGAATTAATATAATTCAATTGCCGACCTAGATATTATGTAAGCCTAAAAGTTGAATTGTCAAAAACTTTCAATCTCTTAAGATAAAAACAGTTGGAATGGATATGAAAAGAGGAGGATACCCACTCCACTAAGAATATTTTGAAAAATAATCTACAAACTGGATAATACCATAGACCCAAAGACTAAGGTAACAATGATAGAGGCCGAAAAATTTGAAATTCCTACCCCTATGCAAAAGATCTAGAGGATTAAATCCAATCCTCAGGAAGTAAAGATTGATAGGTCATGGATATCTAGTCTTGCCAACCCTAAAAAAATTGATAAGAAGAACATGATAAAAATTGATGAAAATGATAAAATTACCAGAAAACCTCAATTATTAAGAAGTATGAGTACAAGATCAGAGTGGGGAAATAAGTCTTCATCCATTAAAGAAGAACTTAAAGAAGATATACAATTAATATGAGTAACGAAATGAGTAGAAAGAATTTTGAATTCGCAAGACACGGCGTAGACCGAAATATGAGTGTAGATAAGAAAGTCATTGGGTACAAAATAAGAATTGTTAGTGAGCCAATCTATAAGGACGAATTAGTCAAAAATAGGACTATGGAGATATGCTATGAAGCTACCAATACAAATCCTAATCGTATCTACATCCTCATAAATGCATATTTAGAGGAATATAATAAATATGAAGTGTGTGCATACATAGATAGTGGTTGTTATGTCTGTTTTGAAAAAAGATCTTTATTTTCAAAATTCATGTCGAAAAAAGTGAAGAATCCGTTAGAAGTCAGGATAGTTGACAATAGCATAATGAGCCACAATGAGGTCATAGAAGAATTAACCATAGAAATAAGAGGAGTTCCATGCATTATACCAGTCTATAGGCTACAGAACAACCCTCTAATGATATAATTATTGAAAATGATTTTCAGAGGCTATATTGTTCATACACACAGACCATAAACCAAATAATATTCATAATAAATGGTGATTCAATTCCCATTGGTAAGTTAAATAAGACTTACACTCATTAGAAGACTGAGTTTAGGCCCAACCAACATGGTGAACAGGTAATACCTGCACAATGTGAGATTGCAATAATAATCTCACTACTTGAATTATCTATTAAAGAACATATTACTAAACAACAAGAGCAATTATGCAAAGAATTGTATTCTGATAATCCTCTAAAATTTTGGGATAAGGATAAGACACTTGCAAAAATCACTTTGTTAAATCCTAGCACCATTATCTTAGTCAAAAAGTTGATGCACACATAGCAGGATATCCAAGAATTTAATGAGCAAATCAAAGAGCTATTAGATAAAGAGTTAGTCAGAAATAGTAAGAGTCCTTATACTAGTCCCACTTTTATGGTAAGAAATTATACTGAAGAAAAAAGAGGAAAAGCTAGAATGGTAATCAATTACAAGAAGCTTAATGACAATATTATTTTTGATGGTTATTATATTCCTAACAAAACACTTCTTTTTAATAGAATTCCAGGAGTCTCTTAGTTCTCAAAAATGGATAGTAAAAGTGGATATGGGCGTATAAAAATGGACGAAGAAAGAATTCACTTAACTACTTTTAGTGCCCCTCAAGGACATTATGAGTGGATAATAATGTCATTTGGCCTTAAAATGGTACCTCAAATATTTCAAAGAAGAATGGATAACATTTTTAAAGATCTTAATCACTGTTGTTTAGTCTACATCGATGATATTCTTACCTTTTCCAAAACCATATAACAACACAAAGATGATGTTTTAGTTGTCACCCGAAAATGCATTAATCATGGTATTATCCTTGGTAAGAACAAGTACATTTATGTTGAACTAGAAAATGAGTTTTTAGGTATAGAGATAAAAGCTTGACAAATCATCCTAAAAAAATATATTTTAGAAAAAATAGAAAATTTTCATAAAAAGATTGAAGATAGGAAGCAATCAGAAAGGTTTCTTGGATGCCTTACCTATATTTCAGATTTCATTAAAGATCTGGCTAAATTGAGAAAATCACTGCATCACAAACTCAAGAAAGAAGTAAGTTGAGCACGAACCACTAATGATTCAAAGATTGTTCAGAATTTCAAAAAGATGTGTGAAAATCTTTATATTCTTAATTTGTCTAATGAAGGAGATTATTTAATTCTTAAGACAGATGTAAGCAATAAGCGTTGGAGTGCAATACTCAAAATTAAAGTAAGAGAAAAACTCTGCAAATATTGCAGTAAAAGTCTTCATAAAACAGAATACAACTATCCCATGATGGCAAAAGAAATTCTTGCGGTCATAAGGAGGATCGAAAAGTTCCTAATCTTTTTAGCCCCAAAATCTTTTCTCATTCGAATTGATTACAAAGGAGTACTTGGTGCTGTGAAAAAACATTTATCAAACATGCATGCGCAAGGAAGACTCCTGCGTTGACAATTATGGTTTAACCAGTTTTATTTCTCTATTAAACATATGCAAGGATCGAAAAATTCTCTGGTAGATAGTTTAACTCGTGAGCTTTGTCAATGGCGACCATCAAAGCAAACTCATGCCGGAAAGGAGGAAATCCAAAATGAAATGCCATTACTACTGGAACAGATCTCTCCTTCTAGTAAAATCCTTATGGATATTTAGAAATTCCATACAAAAAGTAGATCACATTTTGGTCTGCTATCTTTTGCCTACCTAATAACTCAAAGATTTAGCCTTCTAAGTTACAAATTAATGACCTAAGATGTCCTTATAATATTCAAGAAAAAATAGTTCTCATGTTCAAGAAAAATGATTCAACAAGTGGTATGCAATCTACATCGACTACTATCATAATTATTCTTATGATATTTGGGAATCATAGAGTACTACAATCTACTTTTTCGATAAATCTAGAGTTGGTAGTGTTAGTTTTCCAGCAAATTCAGTCTCTCCAAATAAGTCCGTCATGAAAGTCTAGGAATACGAAATGGTAGTTTACCTCATAGAAATCCCAAATTCAAAGTACCTATTTTTCTCAAGACTAATTATATTTCAACAATGCATCTTCAAAAGGATCCATTGGATTCTTATATCTCCTGATAGTCTAACAAAAATTTCATACATTAGAAGCTTATATGTGGAGGTATATTGTGCAATAATTGAGTATGAAAATGGAAAAGTCAAACGAGTCCATTATCTTGTTCAAACAGTTGATTTGGATGATCCCAATGATCAATGACGAGAATGGTTTCTAGAACGACAAGAGTTAGGTAGTGATCCTGCTTTAACAAGAGTCATTGGTTTCTATAATATTTATCATCAAATATGGGCACTAATTGAACGAGGAATAACACTAATGCATAACACTGCTTTAATTTATCATAGTGAGTTTAGCAAATATATGAAGGTAGAAGGAGCGCTTCATAAGCATCTTTGATTATCTCTTTGATGTTGGAGCTGAAAAATTCTTATCAAAAAAAGGAAAGAAATATCTTCATGAATTATTTGAAAATAGGATCAAGAGTATCTTCAACTTGTTGAAGGTTTTAATGATTATCTGAATAATAATGGACTGGAAGACATTATTAGAGATGAAGGCATGCACAATTTTCAATATGAATGACTAGTCTTATCAGCATTAAATGCTCTGAAAAGTTATTCCTCCATTATTGTACTATTTGATCAAGTGTCAAGTCAGTAAAATAATATTGCCTACTGTAGTCATGTGAAAATATCAGTGTCTACTGTAACCGTCAGGGCATTCTATGTATTCAATCTCCTCTATAAAAGAATAGGTTGAATGTTAAGAAGGGACACAGTCATCTAAGTATTCTTGAACAAAAGAGAAATTTTTGGGATTCTCTATTTCTATATGAGCAAACATCTCTGACGAACTTAGCAGTTTAAGTCCCTCTTGAAATCTTTCCACTGTAATATTTTCACTTTCAAACTTTTAATAAAAGAAATTTTCCAGTAGAGAATGTTATTCAATCGAACCTTATGTGTTAAATATTATGATTTCTTAATTAAAGTCTTACTATCCTTAAAAATATAAGAAACTTAATTAGTGACTATGGTCTAAGGTAGGAAATGAAACGGATCTATGTTGTGTCTAATCTAAGGAAGGTGTGGTTGAGATTAGCAATCTTTGTATTAGAGGAATGCCAAGGTCCAACGCTAACTAAGTTCAGGTAATGATTGAAACTCTTTAATTAAATTTTAATTATTTTGCTAAGCATGATGGACCCCTAATTATAGAAAATATAATATTTATAATATAAGTAGTAGATGGTAGTAACTAGTACCAGTAAAGACATTAGAAGAAGTTCAAACATTATTATAAGCTTAGTTTTGCAAAAAGCATAAAACTTTAAGTATTTGTACTTTAAACCCAATCTGGGTCAACAACAGAAATTTTATAAAGTTATGGGCCATAAAAATAAATATTTATCACCTAGAAATCATTTAACCCAAAGAATTGTACCCCCAAAAGCATTTATACCAAACTAAGTAGTCCCAAATTTTTTTTTCTAAAAACGTGTGATTAGTAAATCATTATACCAAACCTCAAGGGACAGAAAAACAATTTTTTTCCTTCTAATCCAAACTATAAATGGCATGATGCATACAAAATATTATCTATAGTATACACCGGCATATAGCCACAATATCTATAGTTGTACATATGCATAGTATATATGAAAGATATTACAGGAAAAATTATTAAAATGAACAAAAAGTAGTTAGTTTATATTTTATATTCCCATCATCTAATTTTTCAGTTAGCCTATTGTGTTTTATATTTAGCGAAGTGGGATGTACTATAATTTGTGGACTCAATTTTTGCTATTAATCACACTGCAATTTATATTACATTACATTTTATCGAACATAATATTCGAATCATCATCATGGTTCTTCTTAATACATTCATCAATTAACTCTCGTGTCAAATGGGTTGTATGTTTGTATTTATACAATCATGCAACTTGGTTACAATCCTTTTAGGTTCCTTATACGAAAATGAATAGAATTAGGAATTGAGTTATCAGAGACTTATAAGTCAAAGTGGCTTCCATCGAAGACAAGATGAGAGAGACAAGACTCTAATGGTTTGGCCATGTGAAAAGAAGTGTGGACACTCCAATGAGGAGTTCTGAGAGGATTAACATCCTCGAAGGAAAAAGAGGGAGGGGACGACCAAATAAGAGTTTGGACGAGATGATTAGACATAACTTGAAAGTGGTAGGATTGACGGAGGACATAGCTCACGATAGGATACTATGGCGGGATAGGATTAGGATCTTAGATCTCGGAGAGTTTGCCACCTGATTTGGTTGTGGTTTTTCAGTTGCAGTAGAGTTGTTTTGGTTGTGGTTGTTTTTTTCGTATGTCATGTTTGTATGCAAGTAGTACATTCATCTGGGGAGTGTCATTGTTTGTCTACCTCTGTTTGTTAAGGCATAATACCTTTCTCTACTATGTTGTATACTTGTACTTAGTTTTGGTTCTATTAAATGTTTTCACAAAATTCTGTTTCAATAAAATGATTTTACAAAATCTTATTGTGTGGGTCTCTTGGATTCAGTTTCTCTACAGGCAGGAATGTCGATAGAGGTAAGGTTGCTACGTCTGGATCTCACCAAACCCCTCAAAAGCGAGATCTACACTGAGAGGTGTTGTTGTTATTGTTATTGTACCCTTACAGATCCATGTCTCACAAAATGTTCAATTTTGAGCATGTGTAAGAGATCCCATCGCTTAATTGCTTATTGTATGGGTTATATATGGACAACAACTGTAAATTGCAACAAAGACTTGCTTGACTATACATTGAGCACTTTTTGCAAAGTAGATTTAGCTGTCATTTTGACTGACCATTTCTTCCTTCCTCTTTCCACTTCTTTTAGGAAATTAACAGAGTTATGTATATATACGTGAAATTTATATCAAAATTTCTTTTGTCAACTTCAGAAACGTTTAATAATTAAACATGTTAATACACCCCATAAATTTAATCATGAGCCCTCTAAACTAAAATGTCTTACAAAAAAGGAAATTATTAACATGGTAAAATGAAAAAGACTTACTATTTTAATTCTATAACATTCTAATGTACGTAACTCTACTATTTAAGTTAACAGCTATAACTTACTGGAAAATGAGCAAGTTTAATTTAATATTACTCTGTTGCTTGTTTACTTTTTGATGACATAGTAAGGTACTAAGATGAATAGATGATCATATATGCTAGAAAATTATCAAACCATAAACTGATATTTTTCTCATATCGCTCAAAAAATAAACTGATATTTCTCACGTTATTAAGTGGCGGCGACCCCCCCCCCCCAAAAAAAAATTCGAGTTATTTTATTTTAAATTATCTATCTACAAATAATTACATATTGTTTAGGCAGGACTCCGCCGGTAGCTTAGCCCATAGTGGTTGAGTTAGCCAAGCACAAACCCTTGATGGGAACATTTCACATCTTGTTAGCTCTTGTTAGCTAACTGTTATGTGATGTTTGGTTGAATACAATGTAATTGCAATCTAATGCAATTAAGTGTGCAATGCAATTATGATTACTTAGTTTGTGATAATCATAATTACAAGATAATTCTTTTATTGCAGTACTCTTATGCAGCCAAACAAGGTAATGAAAACACAATTACAAACTTATTTGCATTATAAGATCGATTGCATCTAACAAACATTACATTAGTGTTAGGACGTATGGTGCATGCATGCATCCCCATGCATTGCACGACCATCCCTATAGACCTCCAAAGTTGATATCTATATTACCAATTGATAGGGAGAAAATTGTGTCCGAGTTTGTAGTCAAATTGTATTAACACTGATATCTATATTACCAATTGATAGAGATGGCAAAGTTAAATATCACTATAAAAAAGCGCCTACATAGCTACGAATTTAGATACGAATTTAAAAATTCGTTTCTAAAGTCAATTAGATATGAAAATTTGAAACGCAAATATTTTTATTTCAAATTGAACTGAAATTTTGAAACCAACTTAGAAACTGGTCTCGGTTAGAAACGAAAATTAAATTTCGTTTCAAAGGTTCGTATCAGATCTACTTCAATTTTTAAGCAAAATAAAATTAGATTTATACTCCTTGGTAGATTGACTTCATTGTCGAAGATATAAAGACACTTTCGGAGAAAGTTTAGAAGTTTCAGCATGCTGTTGGGACATCCAACATGGCAACGGATTGCATGTCACGCTTTAGCCGTGCCATGTGCAACCCCATCACATGGACTTTTAGCTATGTGCCTGAGTTTTTCTCTGTTCCTGTAGATGATAACTTTGGTTTAGACTGAATAGATAGCAATGACAAAGCTATTAGTTTTTCCTCTCCTTTACAATGTAAGTTTGGTAATCATATTGTGCGTTGGTTCGATTTTGTTGGAATGGAATAGAATTGGGAATGATTGCATGAGGTATGGGAATAGTTTTTGATTGTTCTTGATCTTACTTGTTTTGTTCAATTTAGGAATGAGTCTAATCTCATTTTAAAAACATAATTGATGGTATGTGTTTATGGAAACCCAAGTGGTGGGAGAGTTTTATTAAAACCTCATGCCTTGTGAGTTTGTTATTTCATCCATAATATCATTTCATGTAAAAAATAAAAAGGACTTAACTACACATAAGGTATGAAAATATGTGATACCATTGTCATACTTGAATTCAAAAAACCTTAAGCCAAAGGGGTTTTAATAATCTTGTATTTTTGAGTTAATATTTCACTATCCTTTTTAATTAACTGTTTGACTAAAACTAATTTCAGTAGTTTGGGTGTTTGGTAAAAAAGGTTTTTAAAAAAACCTTTCTAGGTCTAAAAAGTTAATCTAAAAAAGTTAATTCTATGAGTTTTTTGGGGAATCAATTTTTTGTCTCATAATTTTGTCAGAAATAGTTAATTATACTAAACATTTTTTCAACAAACAGCTAGTACAAATGGCAAACTCAGACAGTTAGCAGCTGTAGTTAATGTAAATAACTAACAGCTAATAACTGTTTGCCAAACAGGTCTATCCTCAATTGTTTTACCTTTTCTCTTTCTGTAAAAATTAAATAAAAAAGAATTGAATGAGCCTCCTTTGGATTTCTACTAATTATATTTAGGATTCTGTGATGGACACCTACGAAGAGGACTCTATCCTTTGATCAATGCAATTCTCTGGAGACCTTACTTCAAGGAGAAGGATCATCAGAGCGGCAAACTAATAAACATATCCTTACTAAAGTGCAATGAATTACTAAAAGTTAGAATTATGTCGAGCATATAAAAATATTAAACTAAGCTTCCATACAAAATTAGCCCAATATATGACACTCGTTTTAAAGTCTATATCGTATTCTTAAGAGTATATACTCCCACAAGTCACATCAGTACCACATATTAAAACTTATCTATATTACACATACACGCGTGAAAATATATATATATATGTGACAAGTGGAAGTACACAAAAGTATGTTATTTGAAATTACATCACATCAAGGGTAGGATCTGTTGACTCTAGGAGTCGCATAATGATTTTGATGATAACAAACAATGTGGATAATAGTTATATATGAAATAATCATTTGTTGAATATTTATATTATTTGTCAGTTTTATATATAATGTTCTTATTGGTCCAATTCATCAAATTGGTTATATGTTTGATTAGTACATGGGTTTAGCAGTTGAATAGTTTAAGTCTTGGATGAAAAGCCCTGATTAATTATTAATGGAAGTGATATGATAGAATATTGAGTTTCCATGGATATTTATCCATACAATCTAAATAAATAATATTAATGGATTTGATTGGATTAAGTTGTCTATCCTAATATTTGTTTATGGATAGAAAAATATGTGGGTATCTTATAATATCTAAAGATTTTATTTGATTGAAAAATATGATCTAACCGCTTCAAATTTGAATATCATACAAGATCAATTATGGATTGATTACCTTGCATCAATATTATTTGAATTGATCTTGACAAGATTCCACTAAATAAGATACAAGCTTAAATTGTAAAGTAATATCAAAAATGATACTTGAATTATCTTGCTGCACATTTGAAGAGATTACTAACATCATGTGCAAGGAAGATATCGTGTGCAGCATTGATTTAACGGAAAGATCAAATAAGAATGCTTAGCACAAAAGGAAATCAAATCAAAACCTAGAGAATATATTTCAAGGGCCTGAAATCAGATCTCAGAATATTCTGGCAGAAACATTCTTCTTGGTAATTTGAGCTCACGACTTGCAATGTTATAAATAATGACCACATGAGCAAGAGCGAGTATCCAAGCAAGTTGCAAGAATATTTAGCTATATATTTGTGAATTTACTCTAAGCATTACATTGTGATCAAAAAGTTGTGAGTGTATTGAGGAATTCTTTATTAAGGAGTGAACTTAGGAGTTGGTGTGAAGTCACAACTCCCCCATACTTAAAACAAAAGGTTGATTTAAGTATTTGGGATCTCTAGAATGAGGTAACTCTGAGAGATTGTGAGAGTTCATCTTAATAAGATAACTAGAGTGTTGAATCCTAGAGTTGAATAACTCTATGTGGGGACCTAAACCTGATTGAAGCTCAACTTTGTTAAAATATCCTTGTGCATTGTCTCGATTTAATTTATGTATTTGCTTTCGATTCTTAAATTTAAGTTTTTGCAATCACCCTATTCACCCTCCTCTAGGGTGATCTGAGTCTTCAGGTTCCTCTCTGTGAATTTTCAAAACTCAAGATTCTTTCTGAAAATAGCTTTGTACAAATATGATCATATCTCATTTTAATTTTTGACAAACAATAAACAAGGAAACCAATTGCTCATCTTTTCTCCCACTGTAAGCATCATTATACATTCATAATGCCAATGTACTACTGAGTGTTTGAAAATCTCACCATTTATTAGGGGTACAGTTAGAAAATTTTTATAGGAGGTCTAATTAAAAAACATCCTTATATTTATTTAAGAGATTTATAGCTAAATATATATTTTCTTATCAAAATTTGTAGTCAAATATAATATATCCTTTTATCAAAATTTATAGCCAAATATTAACTTATTCTAAAATATTGTCAGATTAATATACAAATATCATATTTCCAATTTAAAAAGTCAAAGTGATTATCAAAGACAAAGAGTGGAAGAGAAAAAATAATGCTGACATTATATTCAATGACTTCGCAGAATCTGATAGAGAAGCCAAGTAATTATATAATAAAAATCTAAGGTATAGTAAATGGGATTGAATAATATACGAGTTAATGCCTCCTCTTAACCATTTCTAAACCAAAACTAATCCAACAAAGAAAATTTTGGAGGAACATGAAAAATGAATAAAAAGCTACCAAATATAAAAAGTGTATAGGATGGAGAACAATGGGATGAAGTAGCCTGTCAAAAGTAGAACAACAAATGCCATACTATTGGAAAAACTAAGAAAAACCATAACTTGTGCGGAAGAGGAATTGAACCAGAGGGCGAAGAACACTTTTCAATATCCAAAGGGGGCCCAGAGCCATTGAAGCCATAATATACTGTGGGGGGGGCCCCCCCCCCCGGGGGCCCCCAACCCTTTTGAAACAAAAAATTCCCCCCCCCCCCCCCCCCCAAAAAAAAAAAACAAACCTTCATCTTATCTCCTCCTCCTCGCCCTCAACCACAAATAAGTATACAATGATACGAAGTGTATATTGTACTTCTGAATCTAAATAAAGAGAGGATAATAAGGATGTATACAATTTAACATGCCAAGAGCAATAACTTCTCTCAGTGTGAGTTCTACTTTTACGGAGTTTGGGGAGATTTAGATGTAAGTAGTCTTACTTCTACTTACATGAATGCTCGTAGAAAGCTCGTATCCAATAGACCCATATAAAAAGTTTTAATAAAATATTTAGAAGTTGAAGAACAATTTGTAAAAATACGTTAACAAACCCTATATCCAAATACTTTAAATGACATAAGTTGACATGAACAACAGATGAAGGATAAGAGTTTCACGTACCTTGAACAGCAAGTGACGACATACTACTAATCTAGCCAAGAACAATCTGCACTCAAATAATCAGAGGTGGAGGAGTGATATCGCAGATACGATGAGGGTGCTATTAATTAAGCCATCAGAGATGCGATTATAATAACCCTACTAAGATCAATCTACTAGCCTACAGGATTACATCAATGTACAAAAATGACAGTCAGTACAATACAACAACAATCACTACTTAAAAATGCCAAAAGAAGGGCTAGAAGCATGCTACATATGATCCGCAACCTTAATTTTAGTTCTCCCAAATTTCTATCTTGAGTCACATTCTCCGCTAGTCTTTAAACTTCAAATCACATTTAATCACCTCGTTCCAACTTTTCTTTGGCTATTCTCTACCTCTTCTGCATTCCAAAAGGTTAATCGTCTCACACTTCCTTACTAGTGAATTCTCACTCCTTTTACCATGGTCAAACCATCTTAGTCTATTCTCTCTCATCTTATATTCTATGGATGCAAATCCTGCTTTCTCTCTAATAACTTCATTTCTAATGCTATCAAATGTCGTATAACCACACATCCATCGAATCATTCTCATCTCTACTACTATTAACCTTTGGACTTGAGTCTTCTTGATTAGCCAGCACTTTGAACCATATAACAAAGCTGATCTAGTTACCATACGATAAACTTTTCCTTTCAATCCTATAGGAATTTTTTTTATAACGCAACACTCGATCCGGAAGCATTCTTCCATTTTTGTCATCATAATCTAATACGCTGGTTAATATCTTCATTAATATCTACTTTCTCCTCAATAATTGAGCCTAAATACCAGAGCTTCCCGGCACTTAGTATTGCCATCCCACCCATGATAACTTCTTCACCACTCGCTTCCTCGCCACTGAACCTACATTTTAACTATTCAGTCTTTAATTTGCTTAATCTAAATCCCCTAGATTCTAAGGCATGTCTCCATTGCTCTGACTTGCTGTTAAGACCATTCCTAGTCTCATCGATAAGAACAATATCATCAGTAAGTAACATGCACCATGGTAACTCATCCTAAATCCCTTTTGTGAGTTCATCAATGACAATAGTGAAAAGAAACGAACTTAAAGCTAACCATTGGTGGAGCCCAGTGTTAATAGGAAAATCATTCGTGTCTCTTCCTTTGGTCCGAACATTGTTTTTACTCCCTCGTACATATCCTTGATAGCTCCAGTATACGCCACTGACACCTCTTTCTTCTACAAGCACTCCCATAACACTTCACGCGTTACATTATCATACACTTTCAATCTCTAGATCAATGAACACCATGTGGAGATCCTTTTTCCTATTCCTATTCAATTCCATGAGCCTTATTATGAGATGGATTGCTTCTTTAGTCGATATACCTGGCATAAAATCAAACTGTTTTTCAAAAATTAAAATATTCTTTCTCAACCTTCTCTCAATCACCCTTTCCCACTACTCCATAGTGTGAATAAACAGTTTAATACCCCTATAATTATTACAATCTTAAAGCTTGTCCTTTTAAAGCAAGATGATTGTACTGATCCCCCAATCTCAGGTCATCTTTGCAGTCCTAAAAATGACATTAAAAAGTTTCGTTAGCCACTCTATTCCTTCTTCACCTAAACACTTCCAGATTTTCACATGGATACGGTCCGGTCCCACAACCTTTCCCGTCTCATCTGTCGCCATCCGTCTTTAATCTCTTCTTTGCTAATACGACTGCACAACCTATAGTGTTGCTGCCCCTCCTAACCCCATCTCTCATTGCTCTGGGAATATTCACTACCTCTCACCATTAAAGAGCTTTAAAAAGTAACTCTACCATCTCTCCCTTATTTTAGCTTCCTCTACTAATACCTTACCGTCATCACCTTTGATGCACCTTACGCTTTCCAAGCCTCTTGTTTTTTTTTTTTTTTTGCTAATCCTTGCTAACGTAAAGACATCCTTCTCACCTTCCTTTGTCTCCAATTTCTGATATAATTTTTCATATGCATTCTTCCTTGCTATAGTGACAGCTTTCTTTGCTATTTTTTTAGTAGCCTTGTACTTAGCTAAATTAACAACTTTTCTCTGTCTGTTCCACTATCAATTATGGTGGCATATGCATTTTGTTTCTCCTTAACTTTCTCTTTCACGTCTTTATTCAACCACCAAGCTCCTTTTATCCTGCTTCCACCTCCTCTAGATATCTCTAAGATCTCCTTAGTTGGCCTGCGAATGCACTCAGCCATTATTTGCTACATTGTGTTTGCATCCTCTACTTGCTTCCAACTCCCGTCTGCTTTAAGCTTCTCCGATAAGGTAGTTGCATTCTCTGTAGTAAGACTCCACCATCTAACTTTAGGATCTTCAACCCTTCTCTTCTTAATCCTTGAACTCTTAATCACCAAATCCATTACCAATAGTCTATGCTGAGTCCCAAATATTCACTGGGTATCACTTTACAATCTTGACATAATATCCTATTGTTCGCCCTAATTATAAAGTAGTCAATTTGAGTCTTAGTAGTGTCCTTCCTAAAGGTCGTCAAGTGGTCCTCCTCCTTCTTAAAAAGGGAGTCAACAATCACTAAATCATAGGTAACCGCAAAGTCCAAGATTGACACCCCTCCACTATTTCTTTCCCCATAACCGAAACCTCTATACGTCATATCATACCCATCTATCTTAGTTCCGATATGTCCATTAAAATCTCCACCAAAGAAGAGTCTCTCACTTTGAGGTGCACTTTGCTTGACTTCTTCCAACTCCTTCCAAAATTCGCTCTTAATGTCATCTGCCGGCCCTATTTGTGGTGTACAAACGCTGCTCACATTGAGGATTTCTACCCCCACCACCGATTTAATTAACATGTTGTCGTTACTCTTATGCCTCACCTCTACAACTTGATCAACCAACTCTTTATCGACTAAAATATCAACTCCATTTTTAGCTCTAGTGCCCTAGGATGCCACAACTTATACCCATCAATTTATCGAGCTTTGGCTCCTACACATTTAGTCTCTTGGATACAAGCTTTGTGAACCTTACGTCTATGTATGGTTTAGTAATTCTAAAGACTTGGTAGTAAAGGCCCCAATACTCCAAGATGTAAAACACAGCCTATCGACCCTTTCTCTTTTCCTAACCCTCCCCCACCCCCAAGGACAAGCTTGAATTACTCCATTACTCGCCACTAGGCAAAACTAATAATAATAATAATAATAATAATAATAATAATAATAATAATAATAATAA
>JACYFF010031956.1:14440291-14459269 GCA_017589665.1 Selenicereus undatus | reverse complement strand
AATAATAATAATAATAATAATAATAATAATAATAATAATAATAATAACAACAACAACAACAACAACAACAACAACAATAATGATACAATTTTGTAAATGAACTATCAATAAACTTGAACAAATTAAGGTAACAACTAAGTAAGTGGCTAGAAAGTAACACGAATAAAAAAATAATTTTGTAACCAATTCTTAGTAAAAAAAAACAAATTAAAGGACGTAATTACACACAATAAGCCCTAAAATGTTGTTAATAGAAAAATCAATAAACTCCAAGGGAGAGTGTGAATGAAACTAGTATACTAAAGGGATGAAGGAACTAATACGAGCTAAAACACTGAAACATTTGCACAGTACAAGGTGAAATGAGTTAGTAAAATAAGATCATCACTGACTACGTCAATCGCTAAAACCCAACTACGAAAACCAGACTTGGCTAGGTAGACAAAAAATTATGCTATAATAGGACAATTAGAGACCAATTTAAGATAAGATAAAATAAAAATAAAATAAAATAAAAAATATGAAAGTAAAAAGAACAACTATATGACAGAGACGAAAACTACTCGCTAGACCAATTGAATAAGTACTCACTAAAAAAACAAATAAAGAGGTAAGGGCCTAGCGAAAGGAAGTTTACAAAAATGGAAGGAAGCAGCTTTGCTCTATCCCTCAACTCTAAACAAAGCAACCGCAAAAGATCGCCAACGGTACAAATAACATGCTAGCACTCTGCGGTGATACCCTTACTGCTGGTGACGTCTGCGGCCAACTTCCCTGGGCTACCAAATGACTGAGTAAGTGGGAGAGATGGGGGAGGGAGGCGGTCAAATGTGGGTCGGTCTGAGTTCAAGCCACCCTTGACAGTGCCAGTGGTCAATGAGCAAGGGGTCGCTTAGAGCATTCCTAACAGAGTTCCAGTTTTTGGAACTCTGATCTGTCACGTCAGCAAAAGTTTCATAATTTTGGAACTTGCATTCCATCACTCCTCCAACAAATGGAACTCAATTTTAATCAACCAATAAAAATATTTATCATTGACCCACCTCATAACACACAACCTCTTTTTTAAATTATTTAAAAATTATAAATTAACTAAAAAAAAACAAAAACAAATAATAAAAAAATCTCAAAGTTTACATGCATGGAGGAACTCCCACAGGTTCCTCCATGCGTGCCCCCCCCCCCATTTTCCCCCTTGTTGCCAGAGAGTATTTGACATGCATGTGACACGCGGGTCCCACCCATGACCCGCGTGCTTGCTGCTGCTAGTGCTCTTAGTACCAGTGACCCATTACCGAGAGATAGCAGACTAAATCTGCCAGCGAGTCAGGGGTCAATGCAACAAATTCAGACATAATGAAATGGAGATCGGTTAAGAGGGGAACTCACTGCCGATGGCTAGCGTTGGCCGCCTCAACAGGCTGGGATGGGTCTCCACCCGTACTTAACAGTTTTGTATTGCCCACTCACCGCAGCTGCTTTACTTTTGAGTTGGGTTATTTGCTTGACTTCCGAGTTGGGTCATAATCAAGTCAATGAGATTTCGATTTTGAGTTTAGTCTAATTTGATTTGAGACAATTCAAATTATCCTATTTCAACTATCGATTCAGATATATATTTTCAAATTATTTGGTTGGAGTTTAAAATTTCTAATCCTAATCCAAACCTAAAATACAAACTCCAGTTCACAAATTACGACTCAAAACATAGACAAGAAAATTTCCAACAAAAAAATTTTAGATAGTGTTTGGTTGAGCGAAAAATGATTTTCTCAAAAAATGATTCTCAATTTTCGTTGTTTGGCACAATAATGGACATAAAGCTATTTTCTAAGGAAAATGATTTTTCCCCCCATTGAGGAAAATGATTTCCCTTTTGAGAAGATAAGAAGCTAATTTTATTTCTTCAACTGTTTGACAATGTAATCAGCTGAAATTTAGATATAAAATTTGATTTCAATAGTTTAGATCAGAACTTGACTATCCAATGAGAAAGATTAAGAAAACTCAAATCTAAGTTTTGAGCTCAAATTTCTTTCATTTGGTCGACATTTATCTCTGCCACGACAATTTAGTCAACATTTTTTTGTCACTAAAAAACACTAGAACAATTCCAACAATTTGGATCGAAACTTGATCATCGGATATTGATGATTAAAATAGGCTCAAATTCAGATTTTGAGCACGATATTCCTTCATTGGTCAACATTTTTCTCCATCATGACAATTTAATTGACATTATTCGCCACTTAAACAATTCAGTTGATATTTTTGGTCATTGAAATAATGTCAACGGTTTATATCGAAACACGATTATCCAAGAGGAAATATTAAAAAGAAAACTAAAATATAAATTTTAAGCTCAAAATTTCTGCATTTGGTTAACATTTATCTCTGCTACACCATTCAATCGATATTTTTCGTTATTTAAACAATTTAGTTGACATTTTTTCTTTTTTTCAAAAAAAATGATTTATCTTATATCAAACAACGAAAAATATGACATGAAAATTAATTTCTTAAAACAACATTTTTCACATAAAATAATTTATCAAGAAAACTATTTTCTTTATAACCAAACACTAGGGAAATTTTTTTTGGAGTTGCGGTCATCCAGAGACCCTCACCTCAGAGGTTGGGGGGGGGGGGGGGAGCTGAATTTATAATTTGACATCAAGTGCTGTCTGCTGTCTCTATTCCAAAGGGGAAAAAAATTGTTAATAACAAAAATAAATTTAAAAAATCCGTCAGTCCTGCCATAATCCGAAACATTCTACAATCTTGACCCCCGCTCCGTCTTGCGCCCGTTCTTTTTTGCTTTTTTTCTTTTCTGTTTAATTTGATTTCCCCCTTTTATTATCAATTCAATTAATCCATTTTTTTTTTCTGTTCACAAAACATCCTGTTTGAGTGTTTGTTGTTTTTGCTGTTACTGCTGTGCTCCTTTTGTTCTGTGCATCCCTTTCACTCACTCTCTCTCTCCCCTCTCAATCATAATTCATAGCCTTACTTTGAATCTAAGCCACCCTCTTTTGCCCGTTTCTGTTCTTTGCTCTTGCTTCCCACATTTTTGCCATTGATTTTGTTTCAGGGCAATTGCTAATTTCTGGGTAGTTTCTTTTGTTTTTCCTTTATTTTCAACCACTCGATTGTAATAGTTTTCAGTGATACTGAGCATTGAACTCTGTGTGATTCTGTCTCTCTCTTTCTCTCTCTCTCTCTTCATTCATTTCTTCCCCCCCCCCCAAAAAAAATGTTTTTCGGGTACATTTCTTGAAAAACCCACTTCTCCAAATTAGTGAAGTTTCTAACTCTTTTCTGGGTCTTCTCGTTTCAATTGGTTGGATGCTTCGACTGTTGTCCAAGAGAGAGAATGGGGGCATTTACTTGGTTATGCTTCAATTTGCCATTTTTGGAGCATTCACTGTAACTTGTTACTCATATGTTACAAATGAAGGTATGTCTCCTAGATCTTGATTTCTATTTTCACGAAATTTGGTATAAACTCCGTTCTTGTTTGAGTAGTTAGTGCCCACTTCACTATTTATGGAATTTTTTGATCATGCATTATCAGTTTCCCCTAATTTATAAATGTGGGTTTTGTTCCAGTGTTTGCTCTTACTGCGTTCAAGGAAGCCATATATGATGACCCATATCTAGTTTTGGCTAATTGGAATGGGTTAGATCCGACCCCCTGTCAATGGTCTGGGGTTTTTTGCTCTGTTGCTAAGGATCACGTTATTAAACTGTAAGCAAGTGTTCTTCATTGATAATCTGCTTATTACTTTTGTGTTTCATTCAATCAATAATATTCCCCCTAATCTTGCAAGTAAATTTATGGTTTTCTAATTTTCTGTTTTAGGAACATTTCTGGGTTATCTTTGAAAGGATTTCTTGTGCCACAATTGGGTCTTCTGACTGACTTGCAGGAGCTGTATGCTCTCCTTTACTCTTCAGGCTCACTTTCCTTGTTTGACTTGAGAATTTTCTTTGGTGATACAATTCGGGGTCTATCTTATGATTCAAGTTTTTTTTTTTTTCTTCTCGTCAGAATTCTTCATGGGAATAATCTGATGGGTGCTATTCCTAAAGAAATTGGCTTGTTGAAGAAACTCAGGGTCTTGGATCTTGGAGCAAATAAGCTGACTGGACCAATTCCCCATGAGATTGGAAATTTAACTGGCACAATGAAAATGTAGGGATATTCTTTTTTATGGACTTCAAGTGAATGCTGATAGTATCTTCTTTTGTCTTTGGTGAATTTCTTAGTTTTGCTTGTTTTCTGTTGCAGAAACCTACAGTCCAATGGACTAACTGGAACATTGCCTCCTGAGCTTGGCAACTTGAAATCTCTTCAGGAACTTCACCTGGACAGAAATAGGCTCCAAGGAACCGTCCCTGCTGGTGGGACAACAGATTTTGCATCCAACCTTCATGGGATGTAAGTATATTTCGGCTCCTATTTTTAACTTCATAGCTTCAGGGGCAAAGTCTAGCTTGTCAACAAATAAATCCTTTTGTACTGAAAGTAGCCATTTGCCATGAAGATGTTATATACATGATAACATATTACTTCAGGTAGTTGCTTGCTTTTGACTATATCTAGGATAGGGGTTGTTCATGCAATGACTTCCTATTCCATGGAAGCATTTCAGTTTTTCGTGCAAGTGGCTCCATGTCAAACTTTGCGAAGAAAATGGATGAATTGGTGAGATCATGAGCAAAAATAGCAATTAACTTACTAACTTCATGTTCTTGTTTCCTTCCTTTGCTCTCCATAGTGGCACTAAGAGCCTAATTGTGGGTAAATTGCACAACTCTTGAGTTTAAGAATTGGTCCTGACAAATAAAACTGCATCCCACTAAAAGAGACAGTTTTAATGCCAAGTGTAACTTGATATTTGCAACTTATATTCTGAAGATCTCTAGATCATTATGCCACCAAGTTTCCTTTTTTTCTTTTCCATTTTTCTGGTCTGTTTTTTGGGATAAGTATATTCCTCATAAAGTTTCCTAAGTATATGCATCATCTTTTATACCCTGTAATCTGAGTGGTGAGAGCACAATAGTTGATGACATGTTTGTGTTGAACCTAACTACCCCCTGCTAACAACTGTTACGCAGCATTACATGCTTAATATTTGCTAGCATCCACTGTCCCTTATCCTGGTTTTGTTTGTTCAGGTATGCATCCAATGGAAGTGCTACAGGCCTTTGCCGTTTGCCTCAGTTAAAAGTTGCAGACTTTTCCTTCAACTTCCTTGTCGGTAACATTCCAAAATGCTTGCAATATCTGCCAAGGTAGTGTATGAGAGATGTGCTCCTAACACTGCTTCATTGGATTGAATATCTTATATGAAGATGCATCTTTTCCATAAATTTGGACAGGTTATAAAGTGATATGTGTTTTCAATTTGTGTTCGTTCTTCTTCAGATCAAGTTTTCAAGGGAATTGTCTCCAAGAAAATGATCCAAAACAGCGCCCTAGTGCAAAATGTGGTATGAGTGGCTTTGGTTATAGTAAAGTCATATACTAGTGATTTGTTTTCTCTTTAGCCAATTGGAGCCTTTCCAGTGTCTTTGCTCTAGCCATCCCTCTCGGCTTCCTCTTCTTTGTCCAACTATGTTATGCTTACTCTTCATTTCACTGCAGGTGTACTTGTTGAACACTCGATACTTCAACATAGATATGGAGCTATGGATGCTTGACCCTTCATTTTTTCAGACTAAAAACACAAACATCTTTAGGAAATGGCTGACTTTGGCTCTAGAACCATATTGGGTCATCAACAACCTGACCTGGGTATGGCCTAGTATAAGTAACATGACCTTCTAGGAAGTGAGAGGGAAGATAGACACTTTGTTACGAGGATTTCAAAGAAAGAAATGACAAACATTATGACACTGTAGCTTTCTCCTGGTTTCGCTCGAATTTTGAACACATTCTTTTGACTGACTTTGTGCTAAGCCAATTTTGACAATTGGAGTTATAAAGGGATCCCTTTGATTCTTTTTCTCTTGTCTGCTTAACATGTACTCTTTCTCTCTTGAACTCTTGCAATCCAAAAATGTTACAATAGGCAGAGCATAACTGTAGGGTTATATATAACCTTCTTGGTACCTGGAGACTTTGTATTTTCAGAACTTCGATTCAATATAAAGGTGCTAATTTTTTTTGTTGCTGATTCTCAGGAGCTTTTCAGCCTGCCAAAAGTCATTCTCGTACTAAAAGCCCAAAAGACGAGCCTCTAGCTATGGATAATGAAGTCAAGCCTCCAAAAGCTTCAAGACCATCATGGCTTTTAGCTTTGGAAATAGCGACTGGAACAATGGTGGGTGCTCTCATCTGTATTGCTGTGCTAACAGCATTGAAAATATTCAAGTACAAATCATCGATGATTATCCCGTGGAAAAAATCGGGAAGCGACAAGGATCGCTTGGATGTGTACATAGGCAAGTCCTTGCTTGCAGTACCTACTTTAGGAAGAACAAGAAAAATCAAAATCTATTTGCAATTTTATCCATTGCTGAATCTGGATACTTTTTGATATTCTTGTCTAACAGATTCTGAGATGTTGAAAGACATACTGAAATTCAGCCGTGAAGACCTTGAAGAAGCATGTGAAGAATTTAGCAATGTTATTGGATCTTCCTCTGAAAGTATGGTATACAAAGGCACCATAAAAGGTGGATCTGAGATTGCTGTTATTTACTTTGGCATCAAAGAAGAACAGTGGACTGGTTATCATGAGCTTTATTTCCAGACAGAGGTACTGCCCTGGCGCTTCCTTGAAGGTCTCACATGTTGACAGCTTGAGATTCAGAGTTGAAACTAAAATCAAGATCTGACCACTTATTCTTCAATCAGGTGGCCGATCTAGCAAGACTAAATCACGAGAACACTGGTAAATTGATGGGCTATTGCCGAGAAACTTATCCATTTACAAGGATGTTGGTCTTTGAATATGCCTCTAATGGGACTTTGTACGAGTATCTTCATTGTAAGTAAAGTCATGTTTTCCAAGTCATCTTTGCTCGCCATAGTTACCAGAAATGGTTATTGCTTACTGGTGTAATTTCCGGGAGAAAGCAACTAAAACCTTTATGAGGCTAATTTGTGGAATAAATAGTGATCCTGGAGTATTCCTAGTTGTTATGTCCTCTTGAGTGCACACCACTTGCGACAGTAGAAATTGAAGCTGTGTTTTGCAGATGGAGAAGGCTGCCAGCTGTCTTGGAATCGGCGTATGAAAATCATAGTAGGAATTGCCCGTGGATTAAAATATCTTCACAATGAACTCTGCCCACCTTTTACCATATCTGAGTTAAATTCTAGTGCTGTATATCTGACCGAGGATTTTTCACCTAAGGTAGAAAAATTCCATGTTCTTTCTGTTGCTTAAATCTGCATACTTTCTGGACTGTCTGCATTTATAGTTGCATGTTAAACTTTTTTGTTGCAGCTGGTTGATTTTGAAAGTTGGAAAACAATTCTTGCAAGATCGGAGAAGAATTCCTGTACCATAGACAGAAATGGTGCTATATGTGTTCTACCAAAAACTATGGAAGCACGTCATCTGGACATAAAGGGTAATGTATATGCATTTGGAGTGCTCCTGCTGGAGATAGTCAGTGGCAAACCACCCTTCTGCAAAGATACAGGAAGCTTGGTAGAATGGGTGAGGCACCATTTTATGTTCTGCTAAAATATATAGACATGTTAATGGGACTCTTCAGTTCTACCCTGGAGCCCGTGTTGAGTCACTCGACACCTGGCTTAGCTATATATGCTTGACCTCATAGATAAAGATCATACAATAGAAAGCTGTCAAGACTTTTACCAATTTTTATGAGCCAAAACTAAGCAGTCAATCATTTCTTTTCAGGCTAGGGAGTTCCTTGAGGTACAAGAGATGATGCCAAACATGGTTGATCCAGAATTGAAACATTTTAAGCATGAACACCTACAGGCAGTTTGTGAGGCAGCCAAGCTTTGCATCAATCTGGATCCTGCCAAGCGGCCATCGATGCAAGACTTGTGCTCCATGCTAGAGAGCCGCATTGATCTCTCTGTGTCAGCTGATGAGCTCAGGTCATCTTCTTTGGCATGGGCAGAGCTGGCCCTGTCAACATGATAGTAGGACACTAGCACACTGTAAAGCAATTATAGTAATGGTACCTCTGTTGATGCCATTCCCCCTCATCTTGGTTTCTTCATTGAAGACCATGTAAATGTTCTCCAACTTCGCTTGAAAATATATACAAGTTTCATGAATCCAGATCATACTTATCCTTGTTTTGGTCTTTACTTGCCCTCCCCCCTCCCCCTCTCCCCGGGTTTGTCAGTAGTATGATGGGAAGTAATAGACCAATCAACGTCTCCAGTGTATACATTGAATATCTTCTATTTGGAGGCTGCATTTGCAAGTTCATCCTAGGTTCCCTGGAGTTTGAGTTTCCTAGTATGCCGGAGTTGATGTTGCATTTGGGCTTCCACAGACATAATGTTATGCCAAAGTTGATTCTAGTGATATAGAAGTAGCTCCATATCCATAATCAATTCACCAAAATATATAGCTTGAAGGTGCTAACATACCCAAGTTTAATCCCGGTGAGTGAATGGAGAGAAATTGTCTCGCGTCTATTTGTAGTTGGGTTGGGATAAAGTTCATGATGGCATTTATATCATTGGCCTCATTTGAAATAGGGATATGTATTTGTAGTCTAATCTGAACCACTCGCACCTCATTTGTATTCTACTCTAATATACTGGCTAAATAATAAGAAGAAGAAGAAGAAAAATTGTGAGACCCATCTCCTCTTGAGAACCCTAACCCTAGCTTGTGAGAGTCTTTTTCCTCAGTTTGGCGTGAGGCTAGTTGATTGATTTGGTGATTACCCTTTTCATGGGCGTTGCATTGTTGAATTCGTGGTTGTCTTGCTCATATTCCTCGATTCCTTCTCTAGATATTTGCCCATCTCTCATGACACTAGGGTTTTTGTGTCTTGCATATAGAGGATGGTATAGCAGGGTTCCATGGTGCCTGGATTGGAAGATGCATGTCGAAATTTGTCGAAATTTGAAGTTGACTGACACAGAAGCTGAAGTTGTTTTTGATGATGATGGGTCAGATGAAAGAATGGAACAGATAGCCCTGTGTCTATATGGGCGTTTACACACGGAGAAAAGCTTTAACTCTAAGTCTGTCTTTCGCAATATATGGAAGTCGAATAAGGGTGTTGTCATCCGCGATCTTGATGATAACCTTTTCTCCTTTTGGTTCTTTTCTGCTGCAGGTAAAGAGAATGTCCTTAATGAGGGTCCATGGACATTCGATGGGAAGATTTCATTACTAAAGGAACGGGTTTGGAGGTTCCCTCGGAAGTTGAATTTACAACAGCTTGGTTTTTAGGTAAAGGCATCTGATTTGCCTGCTAAAAACATACTATTGCTTTTGCTCAATGCCTTGGGCACCTTTATCAGTTGTGAGATGGCTACAAAGCCTACATGTTTTGGGTGCACAGATCCTTTTGTTTTAAAGTTCACATTAATGTTACTAAGCCTCTTCGCCAGGGGTGAATTTCATGGGGGTTTAGGGCCTGGTTTGGGTGAAGATTAAATACGTCAAGCTCCTGAATTTTTGCTATGGATGTGGAATGCTCGGCCATGTTCTCAAGGGATGTGACACTGTGAACTCTAATAGAGCAGGAGAGGACTTATAGCATAGGGATTGACTTCGGGCATCAACTTTGAAGTCTTGTAGGAGGCATGCCGCAGCTAAGATTAAGGAGGAGACAAAGCTATACTTGGTGTTTCAGAAGAGCATAGATGATAGTAAAGCTCGTCAAAAACTCTCCTTTGTTGATGGATGGTTGTCTACACTTGCAACTGCTATTGTGGTATTTGTTTATAGTTTCTGATTACACTGGGTTAAGCAAAATCGTGGCAAATGAGGAGATGCAGCTAGTCTTGCGAAATGAAGCATCAAAACGTAAATTTGTGGATACAATACCTCAAAAGATGGTGTGTGCCAGCTTCGGGTGTTCAATGATGGGGACGAGTCTGCTTCTATTGCTATAAAGGCGGTCGCTATTGTACATCCCCACAAGGGTCCATGAGTCTTTTATGCTTCAACTATCGGGGTCTAGGCGCGACCCAACTCAAATGGAAAATAGGGCAGCTTATCTCTGATCTTAATTCCCAATAGGACCTTCCATGGTTGATTCGCGGGACCTGAACAGGATTTTTTACATGGGGAGAAATTGGGAGGACCGCCCAAACAGTTGTGGACAACTTCAAAGAAGCTTTTCTTGATAATGCTTTACATGACTTTGGATTCTATAAGTACGAGTACACATGGTGCAATTGCCAAAAGGATGGTGTGGTCATTGAAGAAAGGCCATATTGGTTTTGTGTGGATACGAAATGGACTATTATCTTCCCTAATGCGTGTGTAATTCATGTGAATTTTGATATGTTCTATCACTTGTTGATTTTGTTAAAATATTGCCCTTCAACTGGAGATAAAGTGGAATGGTGTAGGCGTTTTCTTTTCAAAAATATGTGGATATCTAAACCATCCTGTGTCGACATTGTGCGTGCTGCATGGTCTTCTGCTCCTAGTGCTAATGCTGTGGAAAATTTGATGGGCTACGCCGAGAGGTGTCCTGGGGAGTTGAGTAGATGGAATAGAGAGACGATTGGACAAGTGGGTGCTGAGGTACGCAAAGTGGAACAGAAACTTCGGCATCAATTTAATGCTCTTAGTCGTAGGGAGACGCTTGGGCAGATTAGAGAGTGGAGGAAACGGGAAGAAATTTTGTGGTGGCAGTGGACACATTCTGATTATTTGAGGTATGGCGATGCTAACACAAGGCGGTTTCATAATAAAGCAAATATGATAAGTGCCAAGAATTCCATTGATTGTTTAGTTGATGATAATGGAGCCCATTGTTCTGATGATGTCGGCATTTCTAATATCATTACGCAGTACTTTGTGGAAATCTTTTCATGTCATCGCATTCTTTGGTTATGAAGGACGTCCTTGATTGTGTGCCCTCATATGTTACTGTTGAGACGAATAATGTGCTCTGTTCCCCTTATAAAAGCGAGGAAATGGATAGCGCTCACAGGAGATGCATCCCCACAAGGCTCTGGGCTCCAATGGTATGAGCCCATTTTTCTATTAGAAATTTTGGGCTGTTATTGGAGATGACGTATCAGCTGCAGTTCTTGCCATTTTGGAGGGTCATGCTATCCCGCTAAAGCTTGACCACAAATTTGTAGCTCTTATTTCTAAGAAGTCGAAGCTAGAGCAGATAATTGAATTTGACCCTATTAGTCTATGTAACGTGGCATACAAACTTGTGACTAGGGTAATTTCTAATTGCCTGAAGTCTTTTCTTCCTGCTGCACTTTTTGATACTCAGGGGGATTTTACACCAGGTCGGCCGATTTCCGATAATATTCTTGTAGCCTTTAAAATTTTATGTGCTATGAGCAGTGACGCTAGTTCTAATGGATCCATGACTCTATTAAACTAGATATGTCAAAGGCTTATGATCGGATGGAATGGGCCTTTTTGTTTAGTGTGATGCTGAAGTTGGGGATTTGACCTTGTTTGATTGAGCTTGTCATGAAATGCATTAAATCTACGTCCTTCACTTTTCTTGTTAATGGAGTCCCGAAGGGTCATATTGTCCCTAGTCGAGGGCTACAGCAGGGCGATCCGATATCTCCCTATTTGTTCTTGTTCACATTTTGAGGGGTTATCGGGTCTATTGAGGCTAGCGGTTGAAAGGGGAGTGATTCATGGGTACCGACTATGCCCTAATGTGCATATTATTTCCAACTTGATGTTGGAAAACGATACTATTATTTTTTGTGGGGCTAGCCTTTCTCAGGCTACTGCTATAAGACATCTGCTGGCTGATTATGAGAGGGCCTCTAGTCAAACTGGAAATTTCTTATAAACTAATGTCACCTTTAGTAGAGGAGTTCTAGTAGATTGACGTAATCAGATTACCGTTGTTATAGACATTTAAGAGGTGTTGTCTCACGACAAATACCTTGGTGTCTTGGGTGGGGAAGAAAGTGCTAATAAAAGCAGTTGCTCAGGCTATCCCAACCTTTGGTATGAGTGTGTTTAAATTTTCTAAGGAGCTATGCTATGCTATCCAGTTGTCCATTAATCATTTTTGGTGGGGTCACAAGTAGGAGGGTTGTGAAATTCATCTGATCAGTTCTAATGAACTTTGTAAGAGCAAGGAGGATGGAGGTCTTGGCATTCGATACATGGAGACCTTTAATGATGCACTTTTAGCAAAACAGATTTGGAGATTTTTGAAGGATGGTTCATTAGTGGCTTGTTTATTGCTAGCCAAATATTACACAGAAAGGGATATCTTTCAAGCATCTTTGGGGAATAGGCGTAGTTTTAATTGGTGCAACATTATGGGTCTCGAGGATGTGGTTATTCATAGCTCACTGGTTAATTGATCATGCTCGTTCGTTGAATATTTGGGAGGATAGGTGGCTACCCATACCAAAATCATTTAGACCTGCTCCGCCATGCAACGAAACTTTTGCCAATTGATAGGTGAGTGACTTGATTGATCATCATAATGTTTGTTGGCATGAGTCTCTGGTGAGGGACATTTTTCTTGCATATGATGCTGACTGTGTCTGGAGTATACCTCTTTGTGGAGCATGGCCTGACGATAAATTGATATGGCATTATCATACCTATGATATCTTTTTTTGTTAAATCCACCTATCACATGCTTATTGAGGATAGTCATGCCAATCTTGCTAGATCCTCATCTCATGAGCAGGATGTATGGAAGTTGTGGAGATGTGGGGTGTTGTGGAGATGTGGTGTTCCCCATTGGATTTAGCTATTTGGGTGGCGGCCTTGTGTTGGTATACTTCCTACATTTACCAATATTGTGAAGAGGGTGCCAGTTCTTCTATGGCCTACTCCATTCGTAGTCATGCAGAGGAGTCATGCTATCTTTAAATGTCCTTTGGTTATCCAAATTTGGGAGGGATGTGGTCGTGACAAGAATTTTATGGGCTTTGAGATGCAGGTGGCTAAGGATTGTTTAGAAAAAGTGTACATATCTCTTGACTATGAGCATCTTGGTAACTTTATAGCAGTTATGTGGGAATGTTGGAACTCCCGAAACCAGGCCATCTTTACAAGGGTGGATATCAACTTGGGCATTTTTTATTCACGAGCTATCGCTTTGTGAGGAGTTTTCATATGGCCCAAGAATGTGAACCTCTTCCCTTGATAGTAGCACACCTGAAGCTGTGAACAACTCCTGTGGGGGGTGCATGAAGCTGAATTTTGATAGCCAGAGCATGGCTGAGACCTACTTGGGTGGGGGGGTGTTCATGTTACGGAATCACCTAGGTGATATATTGCTAGCGGTTGCAAAGCATGGTGTTAGGTTTGCTGGTGCCTTGTTGAGGAAGCGAGATCATGCCTATTTCGGGCTCAAGTGCGCATTTACGGTTAGCGGTCACAACACTATTATTGAAGGTGATTGCCTTGCATTTATCCAGATGCTACGGTCAAACTCCATCCAAGAGAATGCTGCTAGTAATTTTATTAAGGAAATTCTTGCTTTTGTCACACACTCTGATTTTTACTCATGGTCTTTTGTTAAGAGAGGAAGTTATCAGTAGCCCATGCTCTCGCTCGTTGGAGCCTTTGTGCCTTGACAGGAGATTATGTGAGTTAGATGTGATGGAAGATATCCTAACTCGAGCATCAAAAGACATGTATGATTTCATTGGTTTCAATATAATATAATAGTCTCCCTCTTTATTTGATAAAAAATAATAAGAAGAAGAAAAATCAAACCTCTCTCTGAGATCGTATTGCATCATAGATTAGTAATCATAATATTTGACTCAATTCAAAGACATTTTAAAGAGTATGAGTACAATTTAGAAATTGTGGGCAATGTAAGGGTCTATCTTGAAGAAAAGCAGATGGCAAGATAATCAGATGGCAAAATATTCACTCTCATACAGCATTAGTCTTGCCTTTTTCTCTTGTTTTCTTTTTTACCATTTAGTAAAAAATAATTAGACACCAAAATGATAGGTCTTTGAAACCAATATAAAATAAAGGAAAATTGTCAATATTTGATGAAAACACAACTTAACAAATGAAACATACATGTGTCTTATGTAGATAATGAAAATACGCTTAAATACAGTATTTGAAGTCAAAACACAACTTGACAAATGAGACATATATGATAAGTCTGTGAAGTCAATATAAAATAAAGGAAAATCATCACTATTCGATGAACAAAACACAACTTTTCAAATGAAACATACATGTGCCTTATGTAGACAATGAAAATGCACTTAAATATAGTAACATTAAACATATATAGTTGTATTTAAAAAAAAAAGGCATTCATCCATTAATTGTGCCTTTTTTCTTGATGAGTAATGAACGTCAAACAAAGCATTAAAAAAGATACAATAATTAGGCCATAATACAATACAAACAATTGATGCTGAGTAAATTGAAAAACTAGGCAATTCTGAGTTGATCACATATCTAGTTACGGTGTCCTACTTTTTCAAGTGCAAATAAGTACCCCAACTCTTTCAATCTTCAATTAAACCCAACCATTCAAGAAAATCTATTGCGGTTCCTTTTATCAAGATGACAGAGTTGAACATAAGATTTAGTCAATTCCTCGACCATTTTCTTTTCTCTTCTTGCTATTCTTTCTCAGTTAGTCTTTCTTGTACAACTACTTCTTGGCCCTCAAGTTTTCTTAGATTTGATGGATGTTTAGCCCAAAAAACCATACAATTTTACCCCCCTTAACCTATGATTTAATGCTCAAAATAATTATTAGTTAGCATTTTTATTTCTGTATTGTTATTTTGCTGGAAAAATCAGAAAACATAAAGAAATTATTAGAAAATGAATTTTGGGCCCAGGAAAGAAGGATTGAAGCAGCACCCCAAGAATCAACCCAACCCCTTTAATCCATCAACAAAAGAAGAAAAAAAAGGAAAATTAAATAAAAACCCTAGCCCCTCATGCGCCGCTCACGTGACTTCTTCCCTTCCCCTTTAGTTCATTTTCTCCCTTCTCCCTCTTGGTCCCAAACCCTCGAAACCGCTCTTCATCTCAATTTCGCCTCTCTCCCTCTTTGAACTCATCTCCATCCCCTTTCTTTCTTCAAAAATTCCATTAACCATCACCACCATCTCATCCTCATCTACCACACCGAATCACACGCAACATCTGCCCTCACAACATCATCATCCAACCGTCCACGCCATTCCACACCAAGGGTTGAGATCGAACAAGGTTGAGTATAAATCGAAGCCAGTGGCAAATTTGAAGGCAATCAGGTATAATCTAGGTTTTAGTTTCAAGTTTTAGATTTAATTTTAGGGTTTTTTCGTTTTAATTTCAATATTAGTAATTTAGGGTTCTTGTTTCGTTTCATCTATTTCGGTTTTAGATCCGTTTGCAGCTTTCAATGTCATGTAATTAGGCTTTGTTTTGTTAATTTGGAGTCGACATTCATAGTTTTAGGCTGCAATTGTAATGTTTTGGGCTCGATGTTTGAGTAATTTCAGTTTCCCCCTCCCATGCCCCTGTTTCAGTTCTCTGTTCTTCACCGGGAAAGGGCTTCAATTCAGCTCCTCTTTCATTGAATATTCTAAGGTAGTTGGTTCATTTGTTTAGTTTAGTTTGTGTTGATTTATGTGTTGATTGTGAATGGGTTGAGCTAGTTTTGCTGTTGCTCATATCAATACTCTACTTCTACTCTTCTGTTTCACTCTCTTGTGCAATCTGGGAGATCGAAACCACTTTTTCCCAACCTTGTTTCTTTTATTTTGCTTCAGTTCTGCTTCCCTCTCCCCTGCTGAGTCAGTTTTGTACGCCATTACTGGAGTAGTCTTCGATTGAATTTATTTGGATTCATGGTGGCTTGTTCATGGCTGAATTCGCACTCAATCTTTTCCCTTATGCCCTGTTTCTAACCCCTCTGTGTTAGTTTGAAGTTGCTATGCTCTTATTAGTTTGTGTCGGATTGCTGGGTTTGAGATTGTTTGTTGATTCAGATCGAAATTGAGAATGTGAATAACTTTGGCCTTTTATAGATTTTATTAGGTTAGATTTGTTTTGGTTGCTGGTTGTTTGATACCGATCAATTTTCTTTTCCTTTTTTTTGTTAATAGCGTTAAGCATGTTTTATCCGCTTTAAGATAGTGTATGATTAGATAAGCTCTTTTCCGTGACCTTAATCTCATCCTCGTCCCTATGGAAACGACCCTCAAGTACTACGGCGATAGTTGTATACTTGCGGCATTTATTTTACACTGGAAGTTATCCAACAAGTTTTTAGTATCGTTGCTGGAGACAACGACATGAAATTTGGGTCATATTGTCTCTTTCTTTGTGCTTTCTTATTATTCGTACATGATTAATCTTGCTTTGTTTATTTTATTGTCAATAGTGACTTAGTTTAGTTCACTTCTTGGAAAAGATCTAAAAAACATTAGAAAAGCCTAAAATTGAAAACAAAATTGGAAAAACTTGAAAACCCCTAAAAATTAAAAAACTTCAAAGACTTTAGAAACAAATGACAATTTCCCATTTTCCCCAATATGAGCAAGAATTATTTTACTATTATTGGGATCGTTTAAATGCATATCTTGCTCAATGTGCTTGTTATGAGTTCATAGACCAGAGTAACACTTAATTATCAAATTATTTCAAAAATAGTGCTCAATTATTTTTGTTTTCCCTAATAACACCCAGTTATCAGACTTGTTTTCCAAACAACATTCTTCTACTTGGTAACCTATACAACCGGTTAAAATCTATTTTAATTTTTTTTTGGGTTTGGGCAATGGTCAACTATAGATTTTAAACCAAACTAATACCAAATAGACTATCCCTACCCCCCTCCCTATTTCTCAGCTGTTTGGGATCTTATCTCCCTCTCTCTCCTCAAACCCTAAACCTCCTCTCCTGCTTCTCTTTCTTCTCCAACTCAAGTACTCCCCTGCTTCTCTCTCCTCAAGCATGTACTAACCATGGTTGAGGGAAGGTCAAAATCCATAGCTTGTTGGGGTTTGGGTAGTTGTTGGGGCTTTGGGCTTTGAGGAGAGAGAGAGAAATAAGACCCCAAAGAGCTGAGAAATAGGGATGAGGTAGGCATAATTTACTTGGTGTTAGTTTGGTGTACCCAAATAAAAAAATAAAATAAAATTTTAACCGGTTGTATAGGTAACCAAGTAGAAGAATGTTGTTTGGGAAACAAATATGATAACTGGGTGCTATTAGGGAAAACAAAAATAATTGAGTGCTATTTTGGAAAAAATTTGATAATTGAGTGTTACTTTGATCTATGAACTCTGCTTGTTATGGTTATTCATATGGGAATTAGGAAATTTTAGGTGTTGTTAATGAGGGTGTGAATGATGAAACCCGTACTCTTTTGGAGTATTGAGGTTTTTATTCCAAGAATGTGGATGAAGCTTGGGATATGCTTGAATGGTTGGTTGGTGATACTTATAAGTTTGAGCAATTTAGTTGTGCGTCCGAGATGTCTTTCCCCGATCCGTGTGCTTTTCATGCAAGATCATATTATGAGGAACATTTTGTGCAATCTTGTACCCCTTCCCCGTCCCTCTTTGTGACTTTTGTCAATCATTCAACCATTATACCAACTGTTGTCCTCATGTTATGGACTCGAGACTTGAGCAACTTGAGCAAGAACTGAAAAATTATGGAGAGTCCATGGAGAACATGACAAGAGCACTCATAGACCAATTCTCTGAGTTGGTTAAGGGTCATGTAGAGAGCACTATGCCTATTTCGCATGATACTGACCTTAGGGTAGGACCTACAACTCCCGAAGGTTGTTTGTTAGGTGATTTTGAGTCATATACCCCTTTGAATCCTTAATTTCATGTTGATGCCCCTTTGTGTGACTCTGAGGGAAATGGTGACATATCTTCACCTTCTTTTGCATATGCTTCTCCCCATGGCACTAGCATTTCCATGGACACCTGTAACACCCGGGATTTTATTCCCTTCGTTAAGCCGATTTATATCGTTATAAATTGAACTAATATCGATGTAGTCTACCCGAGTGCTGATTTTATTGAAAAGAATATTATTTTTAGTTTTATTGGGATTAAGGCTTATTATTGGATACCACATCGAGCGGATTCCTGAATACGACTAGCATGTCGAACCTTGAGAATGATCCTGCAATTTATTGAATCGAAACTTAATATAATCAAAAGGCAAATAAATCGACAGATGATTATATTAATGGTTATAGTTTGAGAATGGAGGTCAGGAATTGAATTTACAATATAGCGGGTTGGAGTTTTTTAGCAGTGGCTAAATAAACAAAAAAAAAGAAAAAAAATATGAAAAGGGGCCGAAGCCCCTTCGTTTTCTCACGAGAAGGATCGCGAAGAGAGAGGTTGGGGGGGCTCTCAGCCCGGTGACCACACATACACACCGGGAGAGGGCGAGGGAGCCATCGCGGGGCCGCCGGTGACCGGCCGACGCGCGCCGACCGTCCCCCTCCCCGGTCGACGCCCAAACGGGGCCAGAGAGAGAGGAAGGCAGATGCGAGAAGGGGGAGAAAGAGGTTCAGGGGGAAGGCTGCCCTGGGTCACGGTGGCTCCTCCACGGCCCGCCAGTGGCGGCAATTCGGCAGAAGGGTGGTGACCAGCTGATGGGGAGCAAAGGGGCGAATCGAGTTCGTATCAAGCCACCCAAATTGAACCCGAAAACGGGTCCTTTAGCTTGGATTCGAGGTGGGTTTCCTCTTCCTCTTCCTCCTATTTATTGTTAATTTCGATACAGCTTATTGATTATTGATTATAGTTCATTCAGGTTGAATTCGATCTGATAATCAGTGATTTGAGGAAATTGTAACGTAAATTGAACGATACCA
>JACYFF010031956.1:14424184-14439891 GCA_017589665.1 Selenicereus undatus | reverse complement strand
ACAACTGTCGTAAGTTATTATTGCGTTGAAAGTATATGTTTAGGGGATGGGTTTATCCACTGAGCGATAATTGCTCATTCTCATCTATTTTTGTTCCCTTCCCAGGTTTTTGAAATAACAGGTAAGGGTCAGCCCAAGTAAGCCGAAATGAAGTCATTGCTGGCCTAGAAATTAGCGATGTGCTTGTATTTGAGCTGCAAAATGTATTATGATGTAATGGTTAGTAATTTAAGTTCTTGTGTGCCTATATTGTATATCATTTAGAGTCGTGTTGTATGGCCATGTGAACCACCATCTAAAGTATCTAGGGTTGTACTTTTCATTGTTTATTTGTTTAAGCATTGAACTGCATTGGTTGTGGTGCTCCGGGCGAGTGGCCCGTAGAGCTGTGTACTCCGACGGGTGGCCGTTGAGTTATAGTTAAGCCCTTTATTGCTGTTTTTCAATGCAGAGAAATTATTGTAAGGCTTTGAGCCTGAAAAATGGTCAATTTTCAAAGAAAACTCTATCCATTTCGCTCCAGGATTTAAAGAAAAACCCTAACACTCCTAGCTCTAGGGTTGGGGGCGTTACAACACCCCTAAGGATGTCCTAATTTTCCCTAGCCCCTTTACTCCTTCAGCTTCCTTAGGAGAGCTTAATGAGAGTAAGGAATATGGAAGTGATGCTAGTGTGCATGATCATGAATGTAATAAATGGTATGATTGTAATGATTATGAGGAGAGTACAGTTGAGGAGAACCCCTTAGGGGAGTCATGTGGGATGCTTGTGCATGAGGTTTCCCCGCATTATCTTGAGCTTATTGAATATATGTCCCCCAACCCTCTCAACTTGATCCCTACACCTCTTACTTGTTCATCACCCTCTCCTTTCCCCGAGCATCATTCTCTTAGGCCCACGGACTATCATGTGATGTGTCACTTTAGTTTGGATTTGGGCCACCTGAACAACTTTTTTCATATGCTTGAAGAGAATATGCTTGATGTTATTTGGTTCCTAAGTACCTTTGAAGGCTATAATCCCTTCCTTGACCCTTTTTATGCATACTTAGTAGACTTGCCTAGAAAAATCATCTAGACCACTTTCTTTAATCACTCTTTTGATTTTTCTAAGGCTTTTGATAAGTTCAAGAAAGCGTTGGATATCATTGATATAATTGTGCTTGTGTTCTCTTATTTACATGCTTATGAGTTGTGTGCTTAGACATTTGATAAGCTTCTTCGTACTTTGACGGCATCTGAGTGGGTGCCCTTGACCTTGATATGCAGAGGAGTGGTTGATGCGCCTCAAGCCTAATGTAGCATCATCTTAGTGAGATATAGTTTGGGTACAATCTGTATCCAATCTGCTATGATCATTCTACCCCTTCCCTCTTCTTCTTTTCTTTTCTTTCTTTCTCTTTGTATATAGTTGTGGATATTTAGGATGGTTTTCTTTTCTTTTCGCACTTTAGTTGTGGATATTTAAGATTGTGATTGTATGGGTGATCGATCTTGAGGCGAAGTTTGGGATTTGTTGAGCCGTGTTGGTTATGATCACCCTTGATCATGTATGATTTTGTGAATGCTTGTTAGTTGCGGATATCTAGGATTGCTTTTGTATGTTTGAGTTTATTGTTTTGTTTTTGTGGTCATGTGAGTTTTTGATTTTCTTTGGTTTTTTGTTTTTGTAAATAGGTGATTAGTGCTTTCTTTTTTGTTTACTAGTTGTACATTTTGTTTTTGTTTTGTCTCTTGTTTTGTTTTAGACTTCCTTTGGTTTAGTTTTGTATTTAGTAGGTCATTGGTTTTTTTTTTTATGATTAAGTGTCTTGTTTTATATTTTGGTTTTTAGTTTGTATACCTTGTTTTGTATATTGGTCTTGGTTTTATATTTTGTTTGTGTCTTGTTTTTATTTTGGTGATTAAGTATGTTTGGCTCTTGTTTTGTTTTGCTTGGTTTTGGCTTTGGTTTTTGTTTTGCTTTATTTTATGATTTTGGTTTTTGTAAATGTGTGTTTGGTTTTAGTTGTGGTTTTGAGTTTTATTTTGGTGATTTTGGGTTTGTTTAGGTTTTGTTTTTTTCGTGGTGTCCTAGTTGGTATATATTTGTAGATTTATAGTTGTATAGCTTATATGGTTGCTTTTTGGTGCCTTAGTTCATACAATGAGAACATTATGGAGTTTTGGTGTGGGGGTGAGCTTCCCATTTGTATATATTTTTCGAAAATTTTGAAAAAATCCGCAAAAAAAATTTTCTTTTTCTTTTGGGGTTTTGTGTGCTTTCTTAGGCGATTGTGATCCCATTTGGATAAGTGATTGACTTATATGTAAATAAAGTTTGCATGATGAGATGTCTAGTTGAGGATGTGTATTCGATTTTTTATAGTAACCTCGTCTCATATGTGTGATTTTGTGCTACCTTGCTCACTTTATCGTCAATTCTTAGGGTCTTATACTTAGGTTGACATGTAAACTCTTTGGCTGTCGAAGTTGCCTTTTGAGCTCTTGAATCATTGAAAAAAAAAGAAAGAAAAAAAGAAAAAAAAGTCTAAAAAAGTGA
The DNA here is from genome assembly GCA_017589665.1 of Selenicereus undatus. NCBI lineage: Eukaryota > Viridiplantae > Streptophyta > Magnoliopsida > Caryophyllales > Cactaceae > Selenicereus > Selenicereus undatus. The sequence goes on along the minus strand of JACYFF010031956.1, from coordinate 14,437,350 downwards.
ATCAAAACCCGGACACCAATATTCATAGCCACTATCTTTATTTCATATATTTTAATTGGCTTGAATATGTGCTATTTGCTTGATTACGCATTTGTTTGGACAATGAAATAAGTGCTTTGCACATTCGAATAAAACCCATTTTTAGGAAATGCCCGAATATTTATAAGTCAAACAGTTTTAAGGCATTTGCGTTGTTATTCTTGAAAAAAAAAGAAAAAATGGGGAAAATGAGCAAAGAATACAATTAGGCAGGAAAATAGGGATCGTGTCGATATTAGCGACTTGATTCATAAGAGTTGATATACATTTGCACACGCACCAAGGTGTACATATCATAGTATATTAAGTGTTGGGTGAAAAACTAGGGAGTCGGAATGCTTTTTTGACTTGGATGTCCTCTTATTATACATTCTATTTGTACATAATTTGGTGACCTGGTTGATAAGGTGATGCAATTGTCTGGTTGCATACATGATTTTTCCATTATTTGTATACATGTTCATGTTTTGAAAAAACCAAAAAGATTTTTATTTGTTTTTGAAATAATTTTGTGGGTAGTTCACTTGAAAACCCTAAAGAGACTTCACTCGTTCACTTGGAAAACTGAGGGGTTTAAAGGGCTTGTTGCATACGCTAAATGCAACCGTTATTCCTACGAAAGTGAGCTAGGATTGTCTTTTTCTTATTTTCCTTTCTTTTTAGGTAGTTTTGTTGCTTTGCTTGAGAACAAGAAAAGTCTTGTGTGGGGGTATATTTTAGCCCAAAAGGCCATACAATTTTATCCCCCTTAACCTATGATTTAATGCTCAAAATAATTATTAGTTAGCATTTTTATTTCTGTATTGTTATTTTGCTGGAAAAATCAGAAAACATAAAGAAATTATTAGAAAATGAATTTCGGGCCCAGGAAAGAAGGATTGAAGCAGCACCCCTTGAATCAGCCCAACCCCTTTTATCCATCAACAAAAGAAGAAAAAAAAGGAAAATTAAATAAAAACCCTAGCCCCTCATGCGCCCCTCACGTGACTTCTTCCCTTCCCCTTTAGTTCATTTTCTTTCTTCTCCCTCTTGGTCCAAGACCCTCGAAACCGCTCTTCATCTCAATTTTGCCTCTCTCCCTCTTCGAACTCATCTCCATCCCCTCTCTCTCTTCGAAAATTCCATCAACCATCACCAGCATCTCATCCTCATTTGCCACACCAAATCGCACGCAACATCTGCCATCACAGCATCATCATCCAACTCCACGCCATTCCACACCAAGGGCTAAGATCGAGCAAGGTTGAGTATAAATTGAAGCCAGTGGCGTATTTGAAGGCAATTAGGTATAATCTAGGTTTTAGTTTCAAGTTTCAGGTTTAATTTTAGGGTTTTTTCGTTTTAATTTCAATAGTAGTAATTTAGGGCTCTTGTTTCATTTCATCTATTTCGGTTTTAGATCCGTTTACAGCTTTCAATGTCATGTAATTAGGCTTTGTTTTGTTAATTTGGAGTCGACATTCATAGTTTTGGGTTGCAATTGTAATGTTTTGGGCTTGATGTTTGAGTCATTTCAATTTCCCCCTCCCCTGCCCCTGTTTCGATTCTCTGTTCTTCACCGGGAAAGGGGTTCAACTCAGCTCCTCTTTCATTGAATATTCTAAGGTAGTTGGTTCATTTGTTTTGCTTAGTTTGTGTTGATTTACGTTTTGATTGTGAATTGGTTGAGCTAGTTTTGCTGTTGCTCATATCAGTACTCTACTTATACTCTTCTGTTTCACTCTCTTGTGTAATCTAGAATATCGAATCCACTTTTTCCCAGCCCTGCTTCTTTTATTTTGTTTCAGTTCTGGTCCCCTCTCCCCTACTGAGTCAATTTTGTGCGCCATTAATGGAATAGTGTTTGATTGAATTTATTTGGATTTATGGTGGCTTGTTCATGCCTGAATTCGCACTCAATCTTTTCCCTTATGCCCTGTTTCTAACCCCTTTGTGTTGGTTTTAAGTTGCCATGCTCTGATTAGTTTGTGTCGGATTACTGGGTTTGAGATTGTTTGTTATTCAGATCGAAATTGAGAATGTGAATAGCTTTGGCCTTTTATAGATTTTATTAGGTTAGATTTGCTTTAGTTGCTGGTTGTTTGATATTGATCAATTTTCTTTTCTTTTTTTTGCTAATAGCCTTAAGTATGTTTTATCCACTTTAAGTTAATGTATGATTAGATAAGCTCTTTTCCGTGACCTTAATCTCATCATCGTCCCTGTGGAGACGACCCTCAAGTACTAAGGCGTTAGTCGTATACTTGCAGCATTTATTTTACACTCAAAATTATCCAACAATGGATGATTTTGTCATTGTTTCTGTCAACTGTTCTACGCCCTACAACCCTTCCAACAAGTCAAGTCTCTCTTGATTCTTTGCTTTAATTCTTCATCTCACTCATTCTCTACAACATTAATTGGAGGACCTATTCAAAGAAAAGAGTCAGTCTTTGCTGAATTTTATAAATACCATTCGGAACATGTGCCGACTTCTTATTGGAATGGTACGCAATGTACTGATATTAGATTTTTTTGTACCGAATGTGAAAATTCAAGAAATTTTATTCTTAAACGGATAACCAAATATTTCATGCACCAACTTTTTTTTTAATTATAAAAGATGATAAATCAATCCAAGATTTTTCAACCCGATAAAACTAAGGCCCAAAACCAGTCAGGCCCTATTCTTTTTGCGGGTGATAGATATGCAATTGAAAAGAGTGGAACGGAGTGGGAAGGGGTGGAATTGAGTGGAGCATTGATTTAGTTATGCTAATGATTTGTGTAACATAAATTAACTATATTTAAGCTTCATTATTGACTACGGATATTATGAGTCTAAATATATTTTTTTTGATGGTTTGTATTTTAATGAAAAACTAACGTTTACATAGTGTATTATTTATTATTTTTGTAATTATTACACATACTAATCTAATATTATATTTATATGGTTATTATAAATATGAGTGTTATATTTATGTGAAATAGCTAATTTGAACTTTTGAAACACAATAAAAATAGTGAATTGAATGACCTTAGAAAAAAAAGGTTAAAAATTAAGTTAATGGAATGAATGCTAGATACATAATAAGTCATGAAATAAATGAAAGGAGTGGATGAAAATGGAAAGGAATAGGTAAAAATGAAAAGAAGTAAGAAGTGGTATTTATCTTTAAGAGGTGGGAAGAAATGAAAAGGAGTAAGAGATCGTCAAACAGAGTTGGAAGGAGTGGAACCACATATTTGCCAACGAAAAGAACAAGGCCTCAATTAAGCCCTTTCCTTCAAATAAATATTGAATAAAAAAAAAAGTAACAATTTAAACACTCACTCCACCTCTTTGAAGCTATCAACCGTCCCACCCCTACCCATTCTTCCTCTTCATCCACATCTTTCTTTGTCTTCAGCCTTTAGTATACTGATGTCCATTAGCTTCTTTCACCATTTTTCTCCACCATTTCTTGCTCTCATCCTCTGTAAATATCATTGGAATCTATCTTTCACCGAATTTGGTGCGTGGTCGCGTTTTTGACACCAGATCTGCGTTTGCCCCTCTTTCTCAAGGTCAATAACAGTAAATCTTGGTCGGCATAGTGGACTCGTGAGAATTTGGCTGGTATAATATGGTACACTGAAATTTCACCGGTACATTTTCATTTCCTTTATTGTGCCGTTTTTTATCGGAAGGGAGGCATACCACTGGTATCTCGGTGGGGCACATGAGATTAATAACTTTTACAAAACAAAACTTAACATATTAAACATACATTAAATATTCCTTGCCATTGAAAATATGCTTAAATAGATTGAAGTTGGAAATACATAGGACTTAGGTAGACATTGAAAACACAACTTTAACAAATTAAACATATATTAATTGTGCCTTGTTTAATAATTTGAGACTCTAGGGTGCCTGGATTCTTTGTAAATAATTTTTAGGGATCAACTTTTTTAGAATGTATTCTCAAGTACCTACTATTTTGGGTAAACTATTAACAGGGGTCGATATTCTAAGAAATAGTTACTGACTGAAGCTTTTCTTTGCAACTTAGTCCCTGAACTTTCTGAATTCGCCATTTTTGCCCAAAATGAGGCTTTAAGTGCAAATATTCAAGTTTTGGGGACTTTTCAATAAAACCAGGCTTATATTTTTGTTTGGACTTCTTATAATGATTTTACTGGTACTAGTTATTATAATCTACTACTTATATCATAAATATTATATTTCTGTAATTAACAGCCCACCATGCTTAGCAAAAATAATTAAAGCTTAATTAGAGAGTTTCGACCATTATCTGAACGTAGTTGGCGTTGGACTCTAGCGTTCTTCTAACTTCCGGTTTACAAAGATTGCTAATCTCAACCCCATCTTCCTTAGATCAGGCACAGCATAGATATATTTCATTTCCTACCTAGTCACTAATCAAGTTTTATATATTTTTAAAGGAGAGTGAGACTTTAATCAAGAAATTATAATATTTAAGACATAAGGTTCAATTGAATAACGTTTCCTACTAGGAAACTTCTTTTAATTGAAAGTTTGAAAATGGAAATATTACAATGGAAAGCTTGAAGAGGAACTTAAGCTAAGATCATTAGAGATGCTTGATCATAGAGAAATAGAGAATTTCGACTTCTCTTTTGCTCAAGAATGCTCAAATGACCGTGTCCTTTCTCAACACTCAGCCTCTCCTTTTATAGAGGGTTTGGGATACATAGGATGCCCTAATGGCTACATTACACACTGATTTTTCACATGGCTACAGTACACACTAATGGCTATAGTATATATTGATTTTTTACATGGTTACAGTACACTGCTTTATTTTACAGACCTAACACATGTCAAAATAGTACAATAATGGAGCAACTACTTTTCATAACTTTTAATGATGATAAGCCTATTCATCATTATTAAGATTTTGCATGCCTTCATCTCCAATTATATCTTTCAGACCATCATTATTTGGATAATCATCAAAATCTTCGTCTAATTAAAGATGTTCTGAATCTCACTTCTCAAATAATTTCAGAAGATATTTCTTTCATTTTTCTGATAAAAATTTTCCTACTCCAACATCAAAGAGATAATCAAAGATATTTTTTGAAATTGTTCATTCCACCTTCATATATTCTTTGAACTCATTGTCATAGGCGAAAATAGTTTTTCCACAATACATTAACGTTTTTCCTTGTTTGATTGATGCCCAACTTTGATTATAAATGTTCTAAAAATCGATGACTCTTGCTAAAGTAGGATCAGTAACTATTTCTCGTTGGTCTGGAACCCATTCTTGTCATTGATCATAGGGATCATCGTAATCAACAATCTAAACAAGATAATGGGCTGGTTTGGCTTTTCTATTTTAATACTCGATTAGTGCACAATGTACCTCCACTTATAGTTATCGATTATTTGGAATTTTTGTTGGACCATCAGGAGATGTTAGAATCCAATAGATCCTTTTGAACATGCACTGTTGGAACTTGGTTAGTTTTGAGAAAAATGGGTACTTTAGATTTGGGATTTCCTTGAAGTAAAGTACCATCCCATATTCTGAGGCTTTAATGACTGGGTCATTTGGAGATATTGAATTTGTTGAAAAACTAACACCACCAACTCCAAACTTATTAGGAAAGTAGATCATTGTACTCCAAGACTACCAAATATCATAGGAATAATGATGATAATACTCAATATATGTTGCATACGACTCATTGAACCATTTTTCTTGGACGTAAGAGCTTATTTTTTTCTTAGATATCATAAGGACATCTAAGGTAATTAACTTGCAACTCTAGAAGGAAAAATCTTTGGGCTATTATGTAGGCAGAAGATAGTAGACCAAAGCGTGATTCACTTTTTGTATGGAATTCCAAATTATCAATAAGGACTTTACTAGAAGGAGTAACCCGTTCTAATAGTAATGACATCTCATTATGAATCTTCTCCTTTTCTAGCAGGAGTTCTACTTTGATGATCACCATTGGCGAGTTCTTAAGTTAAACTATCTGCCAGAGAATTCTTCGATCCTTATATATTTTTAATGGAGAAGGAAAACCGATTAAGCCATAGCTGCCAATGCAGGAGTCGCCCTTGTGCTTGCACATTGGATAAATTCTTTTTGACAAAACCAAGTATTCCTTTGCAATCAGTTCAAATAAGAAAAGGTTTTGGGGCTAAAAAGCTTAAGAGCTGTTCAATCCCCCTTATAACTTTAAGGATTTCTTTTTTCATCGTGGGATAATTGCATTCTACATTATTAAAACTTCCACTACAATATTTGCAGAGTTTTTGCCCTTCTTTGATTTTGAGTACTGCACTCCAATAGTCATTGCTAACATCTGTCTAAAGAACTAAGTCATCTTCTTTATTAGGTAAATTAAGAACAGGAAGATTTTACACATCTTTTTAAAATTTTGAACAATCTTTGTATCATTAATAGTCCATGTCTAACTTACTTCTTTCTTAATTTTTTGCTGCAATGGCTTTCTTAGTTTAGCTAAATCTTTAATGAAATATGAAGCATAGGTAAGGCATCCACAAAATCTTTCTAGTTGCTTCATATCTTCAATTTTTTCAGGAAAATTTTCTATTTTTTACAGAATATGCTTTTGTAGGATGATTTGTCCAACTTTTATCTCTAGGCTTAAGAACTCAATTTCTTATTTAGCATAAATGCACTTGTTTTTGCCAAATATGATACCATGATTAATGCATCTTTGGGTGACAGTTAAGACATCATCTTTGTGCTGTTCTATGGTTTTGGAAAAGACAAAGATATCATCGATGTAAACTAAACAACAATGATTAAGATCTTTGAAGATGTTATCCATTCTTCTCTGGAATATTTCAGGTGCATTTTTAAGACCAAATGGCATTATTATCTATTCATAATGTCGTTGAGGGACACTAAATGAAGTTAAAGGAATACTTTCCTCATCCATTTTTATCGACCAATAAGTGCTTTTGCAGTATATTTTTGAGAACCAAAAGGCGCCTTGAATTCTATTAAAAACGACTGTTTTGTTATGAATGTAATAACCATCAAAGACAATATTATTGTTAAGTTTTTTGTAGTTGATTACCATTTTTGCTTTTCTTCTTTTTTTTCTGCATGATTTCTTACCATGAAAGTAGGATCAGTGTGAGAACTTTTGCTATTCCTGATTAATCCTTTATCCAGAAGTTCTTTAATTTGTTTATTAAATTCCTGGATATCTTAGTGTGTATACACTATTTGTTTTACTCGAATAATAGTATTGTGATTTAACACAGTAATTTTTGCAAATGTTTTATCTTTATCCCAAAACTTTAGTGGATTATCAAAGTAGAGTTCCTTGCATAATTGCTCTTGTTGTTCAGCAATCTGCTCTTTAATAGATAACTCAAGTAGTGAGATTGTCAATGCTATGTCACGTTGTACAGGCATTACCTTCTCACCACACTGGCTGCGTATAAATTTAATTTTCTGATAAGTGTAAGCCTTGCTCAATTTTTCTATAGGAACTGAGTGACCATTGATTGTAAATATTATTTGATTTATGGTCTGTGTGCATGGAGAATATAATCTCTAAACATTATTTCCAATAATCATATCATGAGAGGGCTGATCAGTAGCCCATGGAATTGGTATAATGTATTGAACTCTTCCTAATTATATGAATAAACCTTCCTTAGTTTCATTGTGGCTCATAATACTATTGTCAGCTATCCTTACTTGTAGAGGATTTTTGGCCTTTTTCCACATGAATTCTGAAAATAATGATCTTTTTTCAAAGCATATAGAACAACTACTATTTATGTAGGCATCCAACTCATATTTATTATATCCCTCTAAACATACCCTTATTGGGATATAGATACTATTAGAATTTGTATTGGTGGTCTCATAGCAAATCTCCATAGTCGTATTTTTGACTAATTCATCTTCATAGATTGGTTCACTAATAGTTCTTGTTTTGTACCCAACAACTTTTGTATCTAGGCTCATACTTTGGTCTATACTATGTCTTGCGGGTTCAAAACTCATTTTACTTATTTCAATGGTCATACTCATTATATTATCTTCTTTAAGCTCTTCTTTAGCTGATGAAGATCATTCTCTCAGTCTGATCTTGCACTCATGCTTCTTAATAATTGGGGTTTAATGGTCATTTTACCATTCTCATCAATTTTTATCACATTTTTCTTATCGATTTTAGTAGGGTTGGCAAAGCTAGATATCCATGAATGATCAATCTTTATCTCCTGTGGATTAGATTTAATCCTCTGGATTTTTTGCATATGGGTAAGACTTTCAAATTTTTCTACCTCCATCATGGTGACCTTAGTTTTTGGGTCTATAGTATTATCTAATTTATAGATAATTTTTCAAAATATCCTTAGTGGGTATTCCCCTCTTTTCATGTCCATTCCAACTGTTTTTATTTTAAGAGGTAGGAAATTTTTAGCATACTCATCCTTTAGACTCAAATAATATCTAGGTCTACAATTGAATCCTATTGATCCATTACATAAATTAATCTTAATCCCTGTGATAATTTGATTATTGAATTTGGTATGCATACTATCACAGAACAAAGCATAAAGATCAATATCTTTGTCATAGTATTGTAATAGAGTGATTTGAGCTTGGACACTGACATGGATGTACCTATACTTTCTATCTTGGTTATGCTTAAGGATGTTTTCCCAATTAATGAAATTTACTTCTCCCACATCATACTCACAATCTTTTATCTCTAAATCTCCTTCCATCATCTCACACACATACTTACTCTTTAATTGAAAGATGAATTTTTTATAGATCATATCTTTCTGAATTATGGGAAGAACACACTTTCCTTTAACTTCCTCGTGATCATTGTCTACAACAAACTCTTCTCCTTGAAGATCCCCAAGATTAACTGAGCTACTTTTCATCATATGACTTGTTTCTTCATAATCACTTTCTTCATATTCATTGTCCAAGAACAATCCCTTTGTTGTTATTTAGGGCTAGGTCTAATGCCTCATCTTCACTAAGCTCAACATAATCTAGGCTATCCAAGGTCTCGATAAGCTTGTTATTCTTCCTATTTTTGCATTCATTAGCATAATATCCTACCTCTGCGCATGCCTAGTATTTGCAGTTGTTTTTCCTTGCTGGATAATAAGTTGCTTTCCTAAAAAAAATTGCGTAGTTTAGGACTTTGTTTGTTATAATATTTTCTTTTATATTTCTCGCCCCTTTACATATTAAAACTCTCTTTCTTATAAAATTTTCTCTTTGTTCTTCTTTCATGTTCTTTTCCCCATTGGTGAGGTGAATCCCAATAAGTTAGGAATTGTTTCTTAATTTTCTTTTGCTTTTGGAGATCAAGACATTGATTATTGGCCAATTTTCTTAAATAAGAAATTCTCGATCCAACGGTATCAATGACATCTGCACGTTCAAACCCTGTAATATATTTTTCATTAATTATGGAATTTATAGGTTATAGCAATTTGACAAAGAAAATACCAAGATTGATTTCATTATGCTCGATTTTGTAATAATATTGCCTAAATTCAGCAATATAATTTTTCTGATATCTCATATCCCATAATTCTATATTATTAATCTTTCTCTACCATTCTCTCGCCTTTTCTTTAGAATCAAGTTTAACTCCGATAAATTCAGTTTCAATTTTCTAGCATAGATTTTTAAACATAGCAGTTGGGGTTTTCATCATTATTAGTGTGTTTTCTCATCTTCATTTAATGAATCATACCAATCAGCTATAGTGCCAGAAAAACTATGTTCGATGTAATTAAGGAAATTTACAGCTGTCCATGTAGTGTTTAGGTTTAAAATACTATTCATGTCTCTTTTCTAATGTTCAAATATTTCTTCTCTATTACAAGCTCCATCTATGCTTAAGCTGTATCCATTCTGACTAATTAGGGTAAGGTCAACTTCTTCAAAGTTTGTAGTTTTCCTTGGGATGAGCCCGAAGGAAAAATTAGTTGTTCGTCCTACTGGAACATACATACGTCTTATAAAATGAATATTTCTTCTAGAAGGTTCACTAAATTTTTCAGGTTTGGGAACAACATTGTTAACCAAATTGGTCTCCATCTCACATAAGTCAAGCTCTTCTCTAATTTTTTTAATCTCATCTTCAATAGTAATTTTACCATTTTTTTTATCTAATTTTTTTCTAATTTCTTCTAAGGGTACAATATTAAGATCTTCTAACTTTATTAGGTTCATTTGCTGGTATATTTCTTCTTCTAATTGGACATTATTAGTCTCTTCATTATCATAAGACAATACGTCATGTTTATCATAAAAACGCCCACAATTTTATTTAATTCTTCTGGACTCTATTCTTTCTCGAACATATTTTGCAGTTGTTCAAGAGTATACTGCCTATACTCTATCTTCTTCTTCTTTTTCCGCTTTTTCAACCTATTTTTCACATGATTTTTCTCCTCCTTCTTTTTGGATTTTTATATCATGCAAAGGAAACGGAATCTTGTTTTTAAGGTTTGGAAAGGATATTTATGCTGAAATGGAGTACTAATACTGGAAGTAGCTTTTCCACTATGTTTTACTTCGTTCACTAGAGAAAGGTGAATTACAGATAATTGCTTCTTAAGCTCATTGACTTCTATCTTAATTTTAGCTAATTCTGCTTTCAATTCTAGAAGTATATCAGTGATATAGTTTAATTGAGGTGCTATTGGAGAAAGGTCTTCCAGTGAATGAACAATATGTGAATAATTTGGTCCAAGACAAGCAGGTGATGATTTCAGCATTGATCACAGTTAATTTGCTTAATTATCTTAATTATTTTTAGTCAAGTGGCTCTGATACCTATTGAAAGAGGGTATCAGACAGCACTACAAACCTCATATGAGATCCTCCATCCCCATCAACTGTGGTGACGCCCTGATTTGCTGCGTGAAAGACAGGATATGCAAGGCCTTTAGGGGGTGAGGGAAGAGCAAGAGTTGAAGATGGCATGGGTGGAGGGAAATAGAAATCAACCATCTCACTACAAAACTGGAAGGATATAGTTCCTGCTTGCACATTGATCACTGCCCCTGCAGTAGCCAAAAACAACCTCCCAAAGATGATGGGAACCTAGGGCTTCTCATCCATATCCACTACAATAAAGTTGCAGGGGATGATAAACTTACCCACCTGTATAGGAACATCCTCCAAAACACCCACAGGTCGCCTAAGGGTGCAATCCGCTAGCTGTATGATCATGGTGGTAGGCTTCAGATGCAACAACTCAAGCTTCTTGCATAGAGAGAGCGACATTAAACTCACACTGGCCCCCAAATCACAAAGGACTTTCTCGATTTGCGTACCCCATATGCAGCAAGGGATAGAGAAGCTACCATGATCCTACAACTTCAATGGCGATTAACTTTGGAAGATTGAGTTGCAAACCTCTCCCATAGGAACCACTGGAACTCTCTCAAGCTCACCTCTCTTGGGAATGAGCTATCTCAAAAATTTGAAGCATGCCGGTGCTTTCTTAAGGGCCTCCAAGAAAGGGTTATCAGCGTAGACCCGCCTTAAAATATCCAGGAATCACGCGAATCTGGGCTCAAGTTAAGAGAGCTTAGTCCAAATCAACATCTGAGGGTAAGGAACAGGAGGCTGATAAGGTCGTATTGGAGGAGATTGATAACCCTCCTCTTCTTGATTTGGAGCTCCTTCCTTCTTCAATGCAATTGTTCCTTTAGAAATAGGAACTGTAGTCACTTTCTGAAGTACCATCACAGGACTCTCCAAAACCCCCTCATTTCTCGTGTAAATAGCGTTGACGTGACCCCTGTGGTTGACCTCGGGTTGGCCGAGTAGTTGGCCCTGCGGTCGGGACAAACTACTAACCTGTTGAGCGATCTGTGCAATCTGAGTGTCTATCACCTTTTGATGGGAGGCCATGGCGTTGAACTTGGAGTTTAGTTGATTGATTTGCTCACTAAGAACCTCATTGGTCTTAGTTTAGGTCGCTATGAAGCGCTCCATAAGATTCTCCAGGTTGGACTTGGGTTATGGAGGCGGCTGTTGGGTAGATGGGTTGAAAGGTGCCATATGTTGAAAACCAGGGGGCTGAGAGGCATTGGGTGACAAGGGGTTGTTGTTCCGGTAGGAGAAATTAGGATGATTTCTCCAACCGGGATTGTATGCGTTTGAGTAGGGTTTGTTATGTGGTGATGGGCGTGGGTTGAAATTTTGCATAGCATTGGCATGCTCCACTCCCTGGAAAGTAGTGTGGCACTCAGAAGGAACGTGCCCTTGAATGCCATAAATCTCACAAAGAGCCCCAACTTCAAACATCGCACTCGATGAACCTCCTACTAAACTCCCTGGAGGAGGAGTTCCAAACCTGTCAAACCGCAGTGCCAAGGCATCCACCTTGCTAGCCAGCATATCCACGACGTCCACTCTATAAACCCCACTAGTCCTCTTGGGGGCTGCCCTCTCACTGGACCAATGATAGTTGTTGGAGACCATCACCTCTAACAAAGCCTTCGCAGTCTCTACTAACTTCCCCATGAGTGCGCCGCTAGCTGCGGCATCAACTGACATTTTCAGGGACTGGTCTAATCCATTATAGAAAATTTGGATTAGAAATCTGTGGGTAGAAATACCGGTAGAGGTAAGGTTGCCTACAGCTGGATCTCAGCCCGCGAAAGGGGGACCCACACTGGGAGTTTGTTGTTGCTGTTGTTATTGTAAGTCAGTCAGGTACTCCGTGATGGGGGCACTGGCGCTGAAGATCCTTGAATCTTTCCCATACCTCATATAAAGACTCATCTCCTCGTTGAGAGAAGAAGGTGATTTTCGCTTTAACGTAGCAGTCTTGCTGGGGGAAAGTACTTGCTCAGGAATGCAGTCAATAAGGCCTCCCAGGTTGTGAAGGAGTTGGGATCTTCATTGAGGAGCCAATCACTAGCTCTGTCTGTCAGCGAGAAAGGAAAGAGCCGAAGTCTGATGGTGTTGGCGGAGACCCCATTGAGCTTAATTGTGTCACACTTCGCTAGGAAGTTGTGAAGGTGAATGTGGGGGTTCTCCGTGGGTTGCCCATTAAACTGATCCTTCTCCACACACACACACACACACACAAATATATATAATACACACACACACACA
>JACYFF010031956.1:14384113-14423784 GCA_017589665.1 Selenicereus undatus | reverse complement strand
ATATATATGTGTGTGTGTGTGTGTGTGTGTGTGTGTGTGTGTGTGTGTGCATATATATGTTAACTTACATAGATAGTTCGTAAGCCTAACGGGTTTGACCCAAACGGGTTCAGGTTCTCAATTCTTGTCCATGGCCCTAACTTTTTCGGCAAGCTCAGATTGGGTTATCCGGTCGGGTAAATTTGTACCATGTATAGTATGCATACACCTCACAAGTGGATATGGAATACAACTTGTGAGGCTAAGGTTCAACACCTGTGTATCAATAATCATTGCACAAACACAAAAATATCAAGCCTTTTATTCGATGTGGTAACTCTAGCTTAGCTTCATTGTAAAACTAAAAACTTGAGCATGAAAAGCAAAAAAGAATAAAAGCTTCCCACCAAATTGCTCTTCTAAAACCTAGACACCAAAGAAAGATTTTAAAGAGTAGACTCTTAAAACCACCACTTACAATTACTAAAGATTAGAAAGATTTTAGAGAGAGAAATTCAATGTAAATAGCCATCATCCAATCATATGATCTGAAAATTACAAGAGGGCTTTGGTTGCATTTTAAAGAGCATTTTCTTAAAATGAGATATTCTTTAATTTTTTAGAAAATTATAGCCTTCATAAAGACGGAATAAAATTAGAGTGTTCGACTGCTTGGTTATAAATCCTCTTCTTGGCTTTATATAAAAGATGACAAAAAGCCCACGCGGCGTACACTAATTAATATCTCGTTAAATTCAATTAATTCTTAAAAAATGAATTCATTAAATTATTTATTAATTAAGAAAATTCAAATGAATGGACACGTCCCTTAGTTCCACATTTGATAGCTTTTAAGATATGAGGAGACATGTTTTGTGGGTTACAAAGAGAAATGTTTTGAGTCATGAAGAGGCATATTCTTTTCGACATGAAAGTTTCATTCTTTATAAATAGAGGATGCCATCTCATTTTGGTACAACAATCAATCAAGAAAAGAGAAATATGATTAAGAGAAGATGATGAGATGGACGTTAGAAGAAGAGATAAGAGAAAAGATATACCAGTACACTCTATTTCTTATTCCCGCAAACTTATGTACTCTGAGCACTTTGGATTCTTGATTCGAGAATAAAGAGTGGTGTAGAGAATCATTTATTCTAACATTATAGACGTTGTATCCTAGAAATGGAAATTCCCTATATTTGGTTGCATTGATGGTGGAGAATTACTATTCTCAAGATAGTTTATTGGAAGCGCGTTACCTATTGCATCATATCATTTTTAAAACTATTGTTTTCCCATAATGAAATGTATTTTTCCTCAACATCTTGACCTTTTCCATATGACAAGTTGAAAGAGTTGTTCCATTGTTGGGAAGGACAGCCAAGGATCGAAACAAATATCCTCGAAAAATAAATCAATATCCAAAAGAAAATTATGATCGAAACTATATAGGCATTTATCATCTTATACTGCTGATACTCTCCAATTTGAAGAAGCTTCTAGGAGACGAAAGTTATCCAAATAAGATGGTCTCACCTTAGTATTCTTCCTTGGCTTCTTAAGAGTTATCTCATATGAGGAAATTCAATTCGAATACCTAGAAGTTCCCCAATTTGTTAATTGATCACAACTATCATGGCGCTAAAATTTAGGATATTCACCCTTCATATTGCTAGTTCTCTCTCATATGAATTGTAACACAAAATCTAAGATTAGAGGATGAAATTAGACACATTTAAGGTCTTATCAAAAGTAGACTACATCAATCAAAAAAAATTTGGATACACCCAACAACTAGAATATATCTTGCTACTAGTGCCATTTACTAGATTGTAATGCAGTTGGGTTGAAAGAATTTTAGGGAACTTACATGCAACTAAATGAGGAATTTTATTTGATGTATTTCTAAATAGACTCATATGCCTTCCCAAAATTTTAAGTTGCACAGATTTTGGTTCATATTTAGTAGACGAAAATTATCACTGATTTGATCTTTGGGTTATTGGATGTTTCCCTTGGATAGGAGGTAAATGTGGGAGTGAGACTAGGAGTTGGTTAAGGCCTTGACATGCATTAGCTTCCCCTTCTTGTGAAGTTATTCCCTTCAATCTCCAAAATCATCATGAATGTATGGAGAAAAATCACCCACATTAAAGGTGACACTCACATTCATATCTCCCTCAAAAGTTATGGTTTATGGGCATTTTTTTTTCCAAGGTGGAAAGTACCGATGGTAGTGGGGGCAGAGATTCCTCATTCCCGAGGTGGAGGAAAAATCCTTGTTGATGCCAAAAATGTGTGATTTTTATAATACTTTTCTACCTAATTTATACTCGAAATAATTGTTATTTATAGATTTTTATTTGATTTTATTTTATTTTGTAGGTATTGAATAATTCCGAAAAATGCAAGGAAAAAAATGAAGGAATGCTGAAAAAAAGAAGAATTGGGTCAAATGGAGTCAAACCTAAACCAAACAATAATAATAACCAAAAAAAAGAAAAAATAAAAGGATAAAATCAAGCCCAGCCGGTCACGTGCCCAAGGCGTGACCCGGCCTTAATTTCTTTTCCCTTCATTTTCTCTCTCCTCCATTTCTTTCTTCTTTTCCCTTCAGATACCCAGACCCCCACCTGAAATCCCCAATTCTCCATCTTCACTACCATCATCGAGCACCAGGCCCAGCTACATCTGAATCCGCCCCCTTTCTGATTCTTCTTCTTCATCTTCTACTTCATAAACCCCCGAAAATGAAACCAGCCCTTCGACTCCCTCTTCTTCTTCCTCCTACCGTTACAGGATTGAAGATGGAGGGCTTTAATTCGAGAATTAATACAAGGAGGCACCGAGAGGACGTGACTGAAGGTCAAGGCAGAGATAAATAGCACAAGATGGAAGAGGAAGAGGAGTGGGAGGTTTTGGTTTAGGCTTCAGTTAGTTGGCATTTTGGGGATATAGAAAAAGGGGTTTTAGTTTTTTTTCGTTTGTTTCTGGTTCTCATGTTCGTTGAACCTTAGATTGGGTTTTCATTCTCGTTCTGAAAATTGGGTTGTTTAGATTCCAAAAATTGTTTTTGGTCCAAGCTTTCTTTGTCAGTTACAAGAGACATAATTAAAGAAGTAGTTCAAGTTCCTCTGTTTCAATTCACCTCTGTGTTCCTCCTCTGTTTCGATTCAGCTAGGAAGAAGAAGAATTCAAAGTTAAATTACTGCAAGGTGTTTCTCATGTGATTCATTTTCAGTTTGATGTTCAAAATTACCTTTTGGTGCTCTCAAATCTCTTAAAGTTTTTCAATTATTTTAGTTTGTAAATTCACTAAATCAAATATGATAATTTTCAGGTTAGTCGATTTTAATTTTCAGTTTCAATTAGGTTAGAATTGATAATAATCAAATTTCCTTCATCCCTGAGGACGATACTAAATCAAATATGATAATTTTCAGGTTAGTCGATTTTAATTTTCAGTTTCAATTAGGTTAGAATTGATAATAATCAAATTTCCTTCATCCCTGAGGACGATACTCGTAAACGTACAACGAAACCGTACGCTTGCGGAAAATTCACAACAAGTTTTTGTCATCCCCAGTTGGGGTGTGTGGGTGAACAAACGTTAATCCCAGTGTAGGGGCATGGACAAATTTTTACCGTTCTAGTCCTCGCTTCCCTATTTGGGGAAAATTTTCAACTTCTTGTGCGCATTCTTATTGGTTAGTATTTGTCCTAAAATTGTGTTTTTTGTGGTTTACTTTTGAAAAATTGTGTTTATTCATTAATTCTATAATAATTGTTTGTAAATTACATTTGCCATATGATTTTGTACCAAGTGTTGAAATAGCCTTAATTTAACATTTGCTTCAGTGTTCAAAATTAGGGGGGGGGGGGGGATATGGGTACTTGGGAACCCAATGGGGATGGGGATAAGCACTGAAGTTTCACTTAATGGTTTGAATGGGCAGAGTAGGGATGAGGATCAGAAAAATACTTTTCGTCCCCAACCCATGTTGCCATCCCTTGTGGAAAGTTACATAGAGTAAACTTAGCTGCTTGTGAAGAGGTGTAAGTTTAAATGTGACTTATAGGTTTAACCTATTGTTTTCAGATTAATGATTTTATTTTTCTATTTTTTTATTTATTGATTTTTTTAAGGTTAGTTGCTCATGTCACATTTGAAGTAACACAATTGGATTACTATGATTGAGCACAGTTTCAGTACATAGCAAGATTTTCCAAGCGATATGCACCAAGATCACTATTATGTATACTAGATTCTAGTGGTGGATTTAGACATTTAGGACAACGGGGTCCATCTATTAACATCATTACCAATATACACTGTTTAAAAAAAAAAGAAATCATATAGTACGTACTATGGCAGTCTACTTTGTATAGAATATAGACATTTCGTCTTGTATTTTTTACGAACGTTCCGTTTTGTACTTCTACATTAGCGGAGCTTGATATTCAATAATAATACACACAACTTCTTTTACTGAAAGAAAAATGATAGTCGACTACTTATTTGTTCTTTGTGATTCTTCTTATTTTGAATTTGATACATAAATTGTGCTAAAGCCATAAAATATTCCAATTACTACCATTTACTAAAGTCATTGATTGCATAACAAGTCATCAACATCAAATAATAAAACCCTGAATTTTTTTTGTGTATTTAATTTAATTTTATTTTTTGGTCAAATTCCAACATCATCATAGCCGTAGTTTTTATATTTAAAAATATTAAAGATATCACTATGTGGACTGTAAATAATAAGAGGGTGTCCATAACTTTTTAGGCCTATTTTACAGGTGTCCACATTTACTAATCCACCTCCTTCAAAATAATGCAATAGATTTTTTTTTTGTTTTTTGGGTAGGGATGTTCCATGGACACCCCACCCCATCAAATAGATCCGCCCATGCTAGATTCAAAGGGAACTCTCATATCAACATTTAAAACAACTTCCCAGCAACAGTAAATAACATGCAATCCAAGATTTCAAGTTCAACCAATATACAGTCCAAGATTGCATGCTGCCTAAAATTAGCATATGCATACATAACTAGTTTCTATTCATCCATTATTTCCTCAAAGTCTCCTAAAACACATCCAAATCAACATTACCCCTAGATACTACGATTGTTATGTTTCTACAATCACTCCATGATGGATTTTGTTGGAAGCTCCTAGATAAAAGTACTGCAAGACCAATGGCTCCATTGGGCTCCATTGCAATCTTTAGAATCTCGTAGCAAAGCTTCATTGATTCTATTATTTCCCTATCTTCCACCGTGATCACAACATCCACAAAATCTCATACGACAGGCCTTATAGTGAATGGTCAAACTGTAAGTGCATGGGATGAAAGAGATAAAGGGCACAAGAGCGGAGAAGTACCTTTTTTGGGTGAGAGTGGAGGGGGGGGGGGGGAATTGCTCGTGCATATTTGTGCATCCAAATCTATCTTACTTAAAGTTGGCTACAACATCTATCATGGTGTATTGCCTAATTCCAATGGTTGGACTAGACCACTTTCTGAAAACTTTGCCAGCTTTTGTCTGAGGTGAAGAGTCAAGTATCCATGCTCATCTGAGTTTGCCAAGCATCTAACATGGTTACTCAGTTACTTGAGTTGAATGAAGAGTCTCTAAAGCAACATAGATTTAGATGATACACACACACAACACAAAGAATGGACTCCTTTTAACCCTCACCTCTCTTCTACTTCATAGATTTCCTGCTTCTTAGAACCGTTGATGTCGAAAAGTGCCATTGGAGGGGGATTCCATGAGGAAAGTTGGAAAGCACAAAAATGGGTCAAAAATCAGGGCATGTAGACTGACAATTTTCAGAGCATCTAATGGTAAACTATGAGGCAATAGAATAAGGGAACAAGGAGAGTTTCTCTAGTACATATTAAAACTTTAATTATGTCTTCAGATTGTCAAGATGTTCAATTGGTGTCCAATGTGCACAAGCATTATGGTTTCCTGAATGCAGCACTATCTAGCAGTACTAACTAATGACCCTAAACTATAAGCAAGAACTAGTGTTTAAGAGTTCCAAAATGACCACAAAGTCCAAACATGCTGGGTTTATCAAACACGCTTGGTTTGCCAAATATAGAAGTGATAGGAATATTTGTAGGAAATAAGTATGACATATCACTTATATCAGGTTTGGTCTCCAAGAGAAGCTCTGAGCCCACCAGCAATGGTTTTGGTATGAGGCAATGTTACTATTTTGCCTGCTGCTTTAGAAAGAGGTGCATCATTGGCTCCAACTGGCTCAGCTGCCAGAACTCGAATAGCTGGATTGATGAACTTAGTAACAAGTGCCACACCTGATATCAAACCCCCTTTTGCGAATTTTTGTTTGCAAGTCAATCCCAGCCAGCAGCAGTAAAGTAAACAAAGAACCCCTTTTCAATAACACACCGCTTATTGGAACTATTATGGTGTCTATTCCTGGGAACTCTTCCAATAGCTCCAATGATATAGTTCCTTGGCCATTATACAAGAAAGTTAAATATGCCATAATAACTTTATTTTTAAACTTCAATTTAACTATAAAGCAAAGAAATATTGATGTCAATATTCAACCCCAAAGAGCTTCTAGAGAAGAGTACCTTATTATACGTGCATCGTTGTATGGATGTACAAGACCTGCACCAGTTTCTTGCATCACCTAGCAACCGCAGTCAGTCGTGACTCCATTGTGGGCTCACTCCGGATAACTTGGCATCCATAATGTATGACATTCTGAAACTTGCATTTCGGAGCATTGTTGGGGATAACTATATATGCTGCAATTCCCCGTATCTGTGTAGCCAAGGACAATGTTGCGGCGTGATCACCGCTGAATTTCAAAGAAGTTAATATGACATGTGATAATGGATACTAACTCAACAAATCCCAGCATTTGAAACCAAGTCATCCACCAAGAAGAAAAAACGACGTACCTATAATGAGTTACAACCCCTTTAGCAGCCTGTCACTCATCCACGGAAAGGATGACATTTGAGGCACCTCTGAATTTGAAAGGCCCACTGGTTTTTACATGCCAAATACAAACATTTAAAAAGAGAGAGAGGATATATTCCGATAACTTCATTCAAAACTCAATTTGATATAGTGAGAACTGGAAGCTTGTATGAAAAGGAATGGAAAATCCCTAAATTTCCCATCTGAAAGAATTTTATTCCCTCACCCCTTTTGAAAGCATTCACATTTGAAGAGCAGCCTCCTACCGCCCATAGAATTCAAAGTCTCAGAGGAGAAGACAGGAGTCTTATCAATGACTAAGCTAATACGCTCTCGAGCCTCCTTGATAGAGAAAATATCAGCAGCATATTGACAAGTTCCATCATCTTTTTTCTTCTCTTACTGAACACCAATACTAGATGAAGTTTACGACCCTTCAGAAGTAAGAAAACCATTAGACATCCAATGCCACATGGTAGCTTATGTCCATTTGAGCATATAAGATACAAGCAGTTGATATCCTTCAATTGAGTCTTTTCCAGCCATTGCTCGGGAAATAATCCAGGGGGGAAAGTTACGCAATAAAAAAAAAGAAATCAAATGGGTTTCGCTGAACCAAATTTACCATGTTATTATTGAAACAACAGCATCATAATACAAACTAGATCAAACCATACCCTCAGGTCCAACAGAGTGGAAGATCATCCACCCCCAGCAATTTAATTACACAGAGCCTTTATTTTGTTCCCCCAGTTTGACCCCATTTTTCAAGAACATTAACTATCTGGCATCTACTATTGTACAAACCAGTTGATTATTTAGTAAACTGTAATCCAGAAGCTCAAAGCATCCCAATAGCTGGTTATTTCCTTTATAATAGTGAATAATAAATGAGATAGTAAATCTATGCAAACAAACCGATGTCATACTGCCATAGAAAACTAAATAGTTACAAGAACACAAGCTATAGATCTTGCTAAATGAAGAAATTGCAAAAGCAAAGCAGCAAACAATCAATTACATCGAAAACAGCGCTGAACTCATTGTTTATGGGCACTGTGCTTCTCAAGTAAAATTCTTTTGCTCCGCACAATTGACTATAAAATAAGGTTCCCACATGGGGAACAAAAAAAGGCTTCCTTTTGATACAGTTCAGATTCAATTTGCATAGCAAGGTCAAATTTTGATGAAATGCGATTGGAAGAGAGGCCACGCAATTTCTGAAAATTGCCACACAATTACTGAAAATCAGTGGAGTAAAGCAATTATATAAGACATATGAATTTGCAGGACTCATAAACTCTCATCTCACAGCCCAAAAGCAATCTGAATAAGGTTTGGATTCCGACACAAATTAGTCTTGGCTAATTAATGCTTGCCAAGTAAATCAAATACGGATTATGGGGTGTTTTGCAAACAGTTTTTTGAAGAGTTATTTGGTCAAAAAGAGTTTTTTTGACCAAATAAAAAAGCTAATAGTTTTATCAAATAAAAAAGCGAAAAAGAGCTAAGAGTTATTTGGGTTCTTGGTAAAAAGACTTTCTAGAAGAGCTTTTTGGTTCCAAAAAGCTAATTCTATGAGTTTTTTTGGAAGAGTTTTTTGTTTCACAACTTTATGAGAAACAATTAATTTTATCAAATAATTTTTCCACAAACAGTTAATCCAAACAGTTAAACTCAAATAGCTAATAGCTAATAGTTAATATAAACAACTAACAACTATTTGCCAAATAGGGATGTCAGAAGAAACGATGATGTTTAGCAAATTCTCCTGATGTGAGAGTAGGGGCAACCTTGTTATTTCACTTCAATTGATGGGGTTTTGACTGCAGATGTCCTCCCACAGTCTTCTCTCTTTAGCAAAATACTCAAACCACCTTCACCTTGCATATCTATTAGCTTTTAGTTTCACACTGTGGCGAAGGTGGTCTCAATGATGTCATCTAACACCCCTCGTAAAAGAAAAATAATATATAGTGGAATTAAAATTTGAACGCTTAATATCAAGACTGCATAAGTATACGACGCTTTAGTTTGGGTTGGGGGAATCCCAGAGACCGCATGGTCGAGGATTCTAGCCTTTGTTTTCCAGTTTTATTTTTTTCAACTTTTTTTGTTTTAAATTTCATGCCTTACAGCACCCTCCCCGCCTCCCCTCCCCCCGGTAAATCCTCCCTCGTCTTCTCTTCGACATTCTGCTTCGCTGCCCAAAACCCCAACCCCCACCCACACACGCAGCCACCAAAAGCAAACGCCCAGTCGCCAACTCCTGTCGCCCACCCGCCCCACGCCCGAGTACCCAGTCGCAGGCCTCGCGGCTTACCAGCTCCACCTCCCGACGGCCACCGCACGGCCCACCGGCCCCACCTCTCCTTCTTGAAATTTGTGACCTCCCCTTCTTGAAATTTGTGAGTTCCTTTAAGTAATACTAGTTTAAAAGCTTTAGTTAACTTGAATTTGTTACTTAATTCTTCAATTTGTAGATTAATATGTTTGTATTGTTTGATTTGTGAGTTTGTTTGTCAATTTCTAAATTTGTTTAATTTATAGGTTTAATTTCTATTCTAGGTTGATTCTTCAATTTGTAGATTAAGTTGTTTTTATTGCTTAATTTATGAGTTCATTTGCCACTTTTAATTCAAATTTGTTTAATTTATAGGTTTAATTTCAATTTTAGTTCAAAATGAACATTCAAAAAGGAAATGGGTTTTTCGATCTATTCTAAAGTTTCATGGGGAAAATAATGAAAATGTAGGAAGTGTTATTTTGAAAAATGCTCATGGTAATTGTATAATGTATTCCCCTGACATCCAAAAAGATATTGCAAATGTTTGTTCAAGAAAAATTGTTAATGTTATTCTTGAAGAAATTGGGGATGGATATTTTCTGTATTAGCTTGTTAATGTTATTCTTGAAGAAATTGGGGATGGATATTTTCTGTATTAGCTAATGAATCATGTGATGTCTCTTGTAAACAACAAATGGCTATTGTTTTTAGATATGTTGACAAAGTGGGGTTTGCTATGGAGCACTTGGTTAGCATGGTTCAAGTCACTGGTATTACAACATTGTCATTGAAAGAAGAAATTTATTATGTGCTTGCGAAGTTATCCTTGAGCCCATCATGAATACGAGGACAAGGGTATGATGGGCCTAGTAATATGAGGGGGCACATCAATGGGCTTAGAAGTTTGATTTTGTAAGAAAATTCATCGGCACATTATGTTCATTGCTTTGCTAATCAACTTCAATTGACTCTTGTTGCAGTGCAAATTGATAGTTATTTAATTTCAGTTTTTGACTATTGTTGAATTTTATATTGTGTACTATTAATTTTGACACCCCTCTCATCTCACAGCTCAAAAGCATACGAAACAATGCTATCCTGCATAATCTCCTGCGGGAGTTCCTCCCGTTGCCGACAACTCTTCTCTCTCCTCTGGTCCCGCTCCATGGGCGGGGGACCTCGGACCTTCCCCGGTGGCCTCAACAAATGGCAGTGGAAGCGCCTCCATGAGAAGAAGGCTCGAGAGAAAGAGAAGCGCCTTCTTGATCAAGAGAAGCAGCTCTACCAAGCCCGCCTTCGTTCCCAGATCCGATCCAGCCTTTCGGGTCAGCCGGAATCTGACCCGACCCACAAGCCCATGTCGCCCAGAGATCACATCAAGGCCCTCGCCGATCGCTTCATGAAGCCTGGCGCCGAGGATTTGTGGAATGGTGACGACGGCCCGGTTCACTCCGTGACCCGGAAACCCGACCCGACAAAGCCCATCGACCCTCCGATTGATTTGAGGAAGCTTGTGAGGGATGGGAGAGCGGATGGGTCGTCGGGGTTTTCTGGGACTTCAGAGAAGAAGAGGGGTTTTTCGTCTTATACAGGGTTTATTGGTATGAGCTATGTGGATGGTGATGTTGGGAGTTTGTCAAATTTGAGGCGTTTTTGTACGAATTTGCGGCAACAGAGGGGTTATTCAGTTACCACAAGGGGTAGATTCAAGACGAGGTTTCAGAAATGGGGGCATGATAGTTCATCAAGTAGTGATGGTGATGATATTGATGAGGATGGCGGTTATGGGAGGGTAAGGGAGAATGAGAATGCCAGGTGGTCGAGGCGGAGGTCGGAAGATGAGAAAAGTGTAAGAGGGTTTATGGGTAATGCTGCTTTGGGGAAGTATGATGTCAAGATAACTAAGAGGCGTATTTTGAAGGATTTGGAGGAGTTTGCAGAGCAGGAGTATGACGACGAAGGTAACATGGCTGAAAGAATCAAGCAAATTCGGCAAGAGGTCAACGAGAGGAAGCTGGCAGTGGCAAAGAAGGAGAAGTCTCAAGAAGAAATCGAGCGAGGTGAGGATGATTTTACTGCTAGCAGAAAGAGGTGAGCCTGTTGTGGTCTTATTGGTATTACTGATTACAAGGTCAGTGATGTCCTGTTTTATCTTGTGTAAGTATTTGTGAAATCTGAGCATTATGTTAACGATGCTTCCCATTTTGGATTGCAGAAATCTTATTTGTGATATTCATGTAGTGGTGGTAATGTAATCAATTGTTGCAAGGTGGTTTATTTGGTGACATTAAGAAATGCTCTTAATAGTGGTTGATGTCTCTAGTGTTCCATATATGTCGTACTATAGCCTCTTGTAGAATGGTAATCCTTTCTTTCTGTTCTTAGATTGACATGGTTGTTCTTGATACTTGCTATAGTAATTGATAAATATACTTCGTTCTTGTAGCATAGGAAACCATTATTGGAGATGTGAGATTTCTTATAGCAGTGGGATCATTATGAAAATGTGCAGGGTTTGAATTGTTATGTTTTAGCTTTTAGAGGAAGTAGGAGGCCAATTATCGAGAAATTTGAGAAAAGACTTTCTGGATGGAAGTCCATGTACCTTTCAAAGGGGGGAGATTAACTCTCATCAAGAGTGTTCTCTCAAGTATCCCCACTTACTTCCTCTCTCTTTTTCCCTTACCTTCTTTGGTGACCAATAAATTAGAAGCAATCGAGAGAAATTTCCTTTGGGGTTCTTTTGGGGGTGACTTCAAGATTCATCTTGTAACATGGAACATTGTGAAGCAACCACTGCATTTAGGAGGGTTAGGTATAAGGGACTTGCGTCTCTTTAACGAGGCCCTTCTTGGTAAGTGGCTGTGGAGATTTATGAATGAAAAGGGCAATCTGTGGAGGAAGGTAGTTACTATCAAATGTGGGGACGATGGATTTGGATGGTTTCTCTCTATTGCGAAGGACTCTTATGGGTATAGTCTCTGGAGATATATCTCCAAAGGTTGAGAAAGTTTCTTTCCACACTGTTCCTTTGAGGTAGGAGATGACTCTTCAATCTTTTTTTGGCAGGATCGCTGGTGTGGCTAGATTCCGTTGAAAGACTTGTACCCTAGACTTTATGTTTTGACGATGGACACAAATGTCTCTGTTGCTGAGTATCGGGAGCAGGTTTATGGTATAACAGTTTTTGGGCACCTGTTTTTGTTCAAGATGGATTCGTTGATGATGATTCCTTGGTTAGTTTTTTCAATAAGCTTAGTGAGGCTGAAGTAGGAGAATCTTTAGTTGATAGGGTGCGGTGGGATCTAACCACTCGGGGGTGTTTCACTGTTAGATCTTTTTATTTGAAGCTTCTTAATGGGAAGTTTTCACCATAGGAGGATCATTCTGAAAGAGGTTTCCCTTGCAAGCTCATTTGGAAGTCCTTAGCCCCCTTTAAGGTTTCGTTCTTTGTATGGGAAGCTACACATGGGAACATACTAATGTGTGACAACTTACAAAAAAAGGGGAAGATTTTGGTGAATAGATGCTTCATGTGTAAAAGAGGTTGTGAATCTACGGATCATTTATTGCTCTATTGTCAGTTTGCAAGCATTCTTTGGGGTCTAGCTTTCAGTTGCTTGAGAATTTCTTGGGTTGCTCCTGATTCCATTAGGAACCATCTTTTGGCTTAGGAGGGTTCCTTTGGTAGGAAAGTTAAGAAGAAGAAGGAGGAAGTCATGGTCCTCCCTCATGTCATCTTTTGGAGTATTTGAAGGGAGAGAAATAGAAGAGTTTTTGAAAACATAGAAACCCCCATGCAGCGTTTGAAAGAGAATTTCATCAAAATTCTCTACTTTTGGAAGAATGAGAAGTTTAGCTTTTCCTCTTTTGATTTGACAGATTGTGTGGATAGTTTATACTTAGGAGTTTGTGGCGGGATAGGATTAAGGTCCCTGATTGTAGGGGTCTGGCTCCGTAGGTGGCAGTAGCTTAGGCGGTGTGGGGTGGGGTGGGGGGGTAGGGTTTTGTGTTTGCTGGTCTGCAGGTTATGCTTTTCCCGGGATGTCACAACACCAAGCGCCCCTGGTTTGTTTGAGGTATGTCTCCGCTCCTTATCTTTTCGCCTACCCGGACCCTTTTCTCCCCCCCTTTTTCTCTCTCGTCGGTCAATGGTTTTGCAATCGTTTTTCCTTCAAACCTTTTTCTGAAAGCTGTTTTTGTGGGTCTTATGGAATCAACCTCTCTATGGGTAGGAATACCGGTAGAGGTAAGGTTGCCTACAGCTGGATCTCCCCAGACCCCGCGAAAGCGGGACCCACATTGGGAGTTTGTTGTTGTTGTTGTTGTACGATGCTCACTTTGCAGTTGAGCTTCTGATCTATCTATATTAATATATCCTTTTCCTAATAAAAAAAAAGTAGGCCTAAAAAAGAAGGTAGGAAGCATGTCTCATGATCATTGATCATTGTCCTTAGATGCGTATGGCCATGGAGGTACTTAAGCTTTTTTCAATTTGGGTTGTTTTAGAGTTCTAATTGCGAAATCATGTCCACTTTCTTGGAACCTGACAAACTTCTGTTGGACACTTTTTCCTCTTGGATTATAGCAAAGCTGAATATGTCACCAAACTGTCTTGTTAATTTATTATGTATCAGTGCCAGTTGTTGCCTTCATATTTACGGTGCAATGAAAACAGCCTCTGTGCAAGTCAATTGTAGGTCTACAGCCTCTCTGTGCAAGTCAATTGAAGTGCTACAGCTTCGCATGTCTGACCCCTTTCCCTAGCATACTAGTCTTTGTTGGCCGTTGTTTATCACTCTGATGTGCTCTTTAGTTGACTTGTTTTCTTCATTTTTGGCACCACACAAAATAATGCCTACGATAGAGGTAAAGGGAAATCAATTTAGAAAGCCCTTCTTTGCTAAGTAAAACTCCCTTCCCAGCCTGCTGTAGGTCTGTGACCAAGCCCTCTGTTACTTTGGTGGACACCTTCACCTTTCTATGATGTTTTTCTTTTTTCTTTTTTTTGTGGGTTGGTTGGGGTGGGGGTACTAACTCTTGTCAATCCTGCATCATTTTGGAGTATGCGTAGCTGCTCTTAGATTGTTGAGATTGTGGTTCATGATTTGTGAAGTTTAACAGAGTGGAAATTACTTAGTTGTGGAAGTCATACCCTTCACCATATAGATTTGTCAGTCTCAATGCTGCTGCATGTACTGAGGGATTGATTCTTTAACCCTACTGTTGACTAGTGGAGAATCAATGTAGTATGTTAATGATATAATGAGGAGCATAGATACCCTATTCTAGTAACCTTTTATCTGGGTGTTTTTTTATCCTTAGATTAAAACAAATGGTGGGTGTTTTTGTATTTATTGTTCTATTCTTAAAGTCCATTACGTTTCAGACCCAATACTTGTAATTCCTAAACTATGTAATTTTCTTGGCTATTTCATTCTCCTTATTTGACAGGGTCAATTACACTGTGAATCCATGAGTTAGTGGAATTGGAGAAAACTTGATATCTCTCTGTGTGAGATCATTTTTTTTTTTTTTTTTTTGTGTGAACCTGAATTCTTTGCAAGAACTAGGGCGTTTCTGTTGAATGTCCTAGTTAGTAAACAATTGCTAAAGATCACATAACATATAGAATATATAAGCATTATTGATCTTTTTTAAAAAACTCACATGGGATTGACAAGCTGTGTTTTGGTTCTGGATGTAATTTCTTAGTTTTTTAATAATTGCCAATTTGTCATGTCAGATTTGAGGATTCTGGTGTGTCTCCAATGACAGTGAAGGCATTGACAGCCGCCGGCTTTGTGCTGATGACTAGGGTACAGGAAGCTGTCCTTTCGATTTGCCTCGAGGGTAAGTCACAGTCATAGCATATTTTTCACACATTGCCTTAGTTGAGGCTCCCGGTTATTGGTTTGATTTAGTTTTCTTTGCATTGAAATTGGTAGAAGATGTGGAGAGATTGATGGTTAGATGCGAAGTTGAGCTTCGTTTTTAAGATTTATGAGTGCACAGTTACCATGTAATTGGTCTTATTACATTTCTGAGTTTCATGCCTTTTGGTGGACAGGCAAGGATGCTTTAGTGAAAGCTAGGTCTGGAGCAGGCAAAACGGCTGCTTTTCTGGTATTGAATCAGAATTTCATCCACTTTGGGTTGAATTCATTGTTTTGTTCATAGTTCTATTAGTTTATTTCCTTGTTAAATAAAAACAGCTCCCTGCAATTGAAACAGTTTTAAAGACTATGAGCTGCAACAAAGTTCAGCATGTGCCACCCATATATGTTCTTATTCTTTGCCCTACCAGAGAACTTGCCAGTCAGGTTGCTGCTGAAGCAAATGTTTTGCTGAAGTACCATGATGGTTTAGGCGTTCAAATGCTAGTGGGTGGTACACGTTTCAAGGATGATCTGAAACGCCTTGAGTCAGATTCTTGTCAGGTTTGTCATGTCTTATATGGTTTGTACCGGATGAGCTCCAAATTGAGGAGATATGTGCAAGACTGTCTATGCTTTTTGTATTTATTATTATTTCTTTTAATTTATTGTGGGGTTGTATATATTTCAAGCAGTGCATATTTGCAGATTTTGGTTGCAACTCCAGGAAGATTACTGGATCACATTGAGACTAGATCAGGCTTGTCTGTGCGCTTGATGGGGCTTAAAATGCTTGTACTTGACGAAGCCGACCATCTACTTGACCTTGGGTTCCGTAAGGATATGGAGAAAATTGTTGATTGTTTGCCACGTCAAAGGCAGTCTTTGCTGTTTTCTGCAACAATCCCAAGAGAGGTTATGTTATCGTCCATGCACTTGTCTTTAGTATAGATTCAGGGGCCTGATATAAAAAGAAAAAAGAAAAAAAGTGTGTAGAATTCAGGGGCAAAAACTTAACCATGGAGATAACCTTAGATTATTAATTCCACATTTTCAGGTTCGTAGAGTCTCTCAGCTTGTTTTGAAGAGAGAGCATGCATTCATCAACACTCTGGATGCAGGTTGCCCAGAAACCAGTTCTAAGGTATATTTGGAAGCATTCCCATCATCCTTGATAAGGAATTGTTTGTTGTATGTCACCGTTTGTGTATTCGAGGCTGTTCTCTTGAATTTGGCGTCTGTAAAGATCATTGCTTGTGGAAGCCTTTCTCTAGCATTCAACAATCTTTATAGTCCTTGTTGTATCGGTTTTATATCTTCCTTACGTAGAACCCTTGCGAAACAGCGACTGTTTTCGCTCTTTAAGTTATTCATATATATTGTTATGGTCTTGTTGATGATATGCCCAGATGTGACCTTTCGAATTCTGTGTTTAGAAGTAGGACCACTCTATACTTTCCTGATTCTTACCAAAAGAGTTGGCCCTTTAAGAAGACAAAATGGCTATAAAAAAGCCCACATGTGGCCTATGGTGGAGGTGTTTGTTAGTTTTTGCTGGACACAGAGTGGTGGCTCATCTTTAAAATTGATTCATTTATTTTTTTTAATCTGGCGTAAGCAATATAGTGATAAGATCTCAAGGACAATTGGCGCTTTTGTTTCTGTTTCCCCCCTTTTCTTATATTCCACAAAGACACACATTTGCCTCATACAACCTGTCATGCAACTCTCAACTCACAAAACTGGCTTATTTATCATAAGAGAAGTTGTTATCTGTACAATGCTCTGGATTCATTGCTTCAAGAAGGTTACCTGGTTCTCTGCTTTGTCACTTTATTGTTAAGCTGTGCCACCAAAAAAAAAAAAAAAGGATGAAGGAAAATAACAAAAAGGAAGAAAAGACTTCTTAGGCCAAAAAGTTTGATGGTAGTTGAAACTTGGAATGCTATTCAATCTATTTTATGGTATTGATTCCATCCCATGGAAACAATCCTACTCAACATCATTTAGTCCTCTGTTTTCTTGTTTTCAAGGAAAAAAGAGTTTTAAGCTATTGATAGTGAAAAAGGATTCTGTTTTAGGATTTGTTTAAATGGAAAAAGGGCCTATTTTTATGGAACAGATGGAGTAATATCAATAGAAATGCAGATAGTACTTGAAGTGCCTCAAGTAGGAAATTGTAGTTAGCATGCCATCATGAGGTGGCTGAAATGAATTCTCTGGCCAGGCGAATTGATAGCAAATCTCGCATACCTGCCGTGTGCAGATGACCTGATGTGCTATCTTTATCGCGGCTGTGGCCTTCACATTGGTACTAGGTTCTTGTAGTATTCGTCACTTTATGGAGTGGCCAAGCAAAATACACTTAATTTGGACCACAATATCTATGGTATAGGAGTATTAGGAGTATCCCTTATTGAGGGGAAAAAAAGATTGTCCACTGAGACAATGGTGTCAGGAGGCAAGACATATTTGGGGGTCTGAAGCATATGGCAAATACAAATACGAGCCTCAAAGAAGCAATCACGTAACTTTTTCCATTTCATTCAATCTGTTGTGGCATTTTTGTTAAATGAAAGTTTTCTGCTTGTAGGTGAAGCAATCTTATATAATTGCTCCTCATGATGTGCATTTTCAAATGGTGCATCAACTATTAAAGGAGCATATCTCGCAAATGCCAGATTACAAGGTATAATGATATATTCAGCTTCCATCCCAACTTGTGTTCTATGATATTTTTCTCCTGCTATTGTTATTCATATTTATTATTTTGTTGTCTTTAAATTCACCCTTTTAGGATGATACAATATATCTTTAGTGCTTCATTTATCACCAGTATTATTAGCTGTGTTACTGTTTTTATTTTCCACTTTTTGAGCTTTATTGGAAACAGTGTCCTTGCTAGTTTTATGCGCTTATGCATGGGGTTGACAGGAGCTTGCAGACTAGTTGGTGCTGGTTTCATCATCGTATTTGTATGTTTGTTGCTGTGTCTTTTTGATATGTGATTTGTTGATTGAACACACTTCCAGGTTATTGTTTTCTGTGCGACTGGAATGGTGACGTCTCTCATGTATCTGCTATTCCGTGAATTAAAATTAAATGTCAGGGAGATTCATTCAAGAAAGCCGCAACTTTACCGATCGCGTGTAGTTCATGAATTTAAGCAGTCGAAACGACTGATTCTAATTTCCTCCGATGTCTCAACCCGAGGGATGAATTATCATGATGTTACATCGGTTATTCAGGTAGTCATTAGCTTATGATTTATGATCTTCGTATTATGTCTTTAAAGCATTGAGAAAAGTATGCTAACTCAATGGGATTGAGAAAATTCTTTTACAGGCTGGGCACTGAGAAGTGGCCCTTCATGTAAGGGCTGCCCTTTCTTGTGGAAGGGTTATTTTTGGGAACTGAGGGGCATGGGCCGATTGGAAATCGGATCACTTTGTATTAATGTGGGGACCCTCCATTGGTTTCCCACCTGTTTATTTATATTATTGGTAGATCTTGTTAGATATGCTAGTGAAGTAGAGTGACCCTTCATGCTTCTTGCGACAATTATTTGATGTGTTGAATATGTTTCTGTCATCAGGTTGGAATTCCCCTCGACAGGGACCAATATATTCATCGGCTTGGAAGGACTGGTCGTGAAGGAAAAAATGGTGAAGGAATATTGCTTCTTGCACCATGGGAAGAACATTTTTTGGAAGAGATAAGAGGCTTG
Organism: Selenicereus undatus; assembly: GCA_017589665.1. Lineage (NCBI taxonomy): Eukaryota > Viridiplantae > Streptophyta > Magnoliopsida > Caryophyllales > Cactaceae > Selenicereus > Selenicereus undatus. The sequence continues at coordinate 14,404,931 of JACYFF010031956.1, read as the reverse complement.
CCTATTGAAAGATCTTCTGCACCTCATCTCGATCAGGACATGAAAGTCAAGGTGCTATCACTACCAAGAGAATTTCTTATTTATTTATTTTTTTATCTTGAATATTTCTATAAATCAAGATGCTTAGGTGCTGGCCAAAATTGAGCGCATCATCAAGTACTGAGGGTTCCTTTAAGTTTTACATTTTATTTTTTAAACTCTTAAGTTTTTCTGTGTGTGTGCGCGCTTTGCGGTTATGACTTTCTGTTCCCTGTTAGGCTTGCACTGCCCATTCGTGACAACGGTAGAACTTGACTGGAGCATACATTTCTCCAATAGTCTTTTTCTTGGATCTGGCAAGTGGTATCAAGGCTGGCCTGTACCCCCCCCCTCTCTCTCTCGGCATGATTTCCCGTGTGGAAGGAGAGGCGGTAGAATAAAAATTGTTTGTTGCCTACTTGTAGACCAGAAATGAAGCATAGCTGATAGCTGAGTAAGCCATTTTGCTCTAGTCCGCTAAAACCCAAGCTGACAATGTTGGCCAAAAATGACCTCAGCTAGTTAGCTATTCAGAAAGCAATGATGAAATTAGTGATTTTGAATGAAATCTCTTCCGATAGCAATTGTGCTTTCTGCGAAGTGCTAAACCAATGAAAAAAATCATTTCTAGTAAAGCTGGAACTCTTTCACAATCTGTGACTTGGAGCTAGATGGGATTCTGTCAGAAAAGTAGACTTTACCCATAGAAACTGTCGGAAAAGTAGATTTACAAATAGACACTGTCACACTAGTCTTTCATGATTATCTGCAGTTGATCTCTATGGATTTCTTGATTGGGATTTTGAATTGCTTTTGCTTGCAGATGGAGGATTCCATGGCAAAGATTGATACCAGTGTCAAAGAAGCAGCATATCATGCTTGGCTTGGCTATTATAATTCTCAGAGTGAAATATGCAGGGATAAGACCTCTCTTGTGAAGTGGGCTAATGAGTTTTGTGAGTCAATTGGGTTACAGAAACCTCCTGCGCTTTTTAGAAAAACTGTTGTAAAAATGGGTTTGAAAGGTATCCCTGGCATTCGTATCAGGAAGTAGCACATACCAAAATTAGGTGATTTGGCTGAACTGGCTCCAGTGTCAGTGAAGAAAGCCTAAAGCATGTTGGCACTGCTGCTGAGGATTTTGGAAGCAGCCTCAGGACTCCAGAGCGCTTCTTCAGCTTGGCTGAAGTAGAGACCCAATTCATCATTCCTTCCCCCATTTGTGACGGGGATGCCCTTTTGTCTTTCATTAACTCTATGGCGCACAAGTATGACGTTCTGCTTTTTTTTCCTCCAAAAAACCAGTATGGATCAGCCAGCAGTCTTTTTTATGTCGTACATTCTTCTCCCTATTGCTTAACCAGAACACTTGATTGTTTTGATTCGTTGTATTATATTCCATATATTTGTCTATTATCTTTCCCCATAGTGCTGATGTTTATTTGAGTTGTCAATGAGATATTTTCAGCGAAACTTAGTGTTGTAACTGATGAACCTCTGAAAATATATTTCGAGGATGTTAATTTGACGAATTTCCCTTTAGGCAGCCAGAAATGATTTGGTTGGAACTGACAGTCATGATGATTTCAGGAAGCTGAATGCCATATTGCTGCTGCTTATCTGTTTTTGCCACATTCTCTGTTCTGCTGTGTCTTTGGGCATTACTGCATTAGTGTGAGTGTCACCACTCGAGCCTTACAAAGTTAATGATGCGTATGCATGCAAATGCAACTCCACGTGTGTTTTAACTGATTAGCGCTTCTGCAGATTGTGCGAACCTGCAAATCACCATATAACACTTGCTACGGGTAATGGGAGAGCTGATGGTTGTGAATGTTGGCACTGGTTTCTTGTTTGTATTGATGTAATTTAGCTTCATAGCAGAATATGGAACAACTATTTGGTGTATAATGGATCTCACAAGCATGGGACATGAGTTTTATGGATTTTCACATAGAGCTCTTCGCAAGGGTATAGCGTTCGTGGATAAAATTAACTAAACAACGTTGAAGATCCCATGTTGAAGTTAAATAGTTACAAATTTGCAGATATGATTTGCAACTTGCAAGTCAGACCTGCTTGTGTTGTGCTGGTGTTCCAAGTGGGTGGAGTGTCTCAACTCGTTTTTCTCTTGTGATGTGCTTTTTCATTAGCGAGATCACTTCTTGAGGAGACGGAGGAAAATCAATGTGAAGATCTCACTGAATTATTCACAAATTTTGTTATCGACAAAGGGACTGTTGGATAGCTAGCAATTAGTAACTTTTAGTTGATTTGTCCTGCTTCTGTAAGTAACTAAGTATGACTCTTTCTCCTGGATACCCTCGGTAAACTACCCTATAATTGGTTTTGCACTTTTGCTGTCCCAGTTTGCGTTTTTTTTTTTGGGGGGGGGGGGGGGGTTTTTTTCTAGAGTTTCTGGCAAAGTTATCAGGTTCACTCCTTCACCCCCACGGTACTGCGATCCGGGTCGTGCGTTGCCAAATGCAATTCGTGAGCGTATCAATACGTTACGAGTCGCGAACCAAATTGTGGGATAGAGCATTCCGATTTTAACAGGTGTAAAAGAGATAGGAATGCCACATCATGGGCACCAAAAAGTTCCCAAAATCAAGCAAATAGGAAGATGATGGCGAAGATGAAGGGGGCGTAAGTGCAAGGCATACACGGAGGCGGAAGAGGAGCAAATGATGGGGGAGGAAAAGTGAAGCCTTTGTCCTGTGAATTGACTTTTGGATATATTCTTTTTCGCAATAAGATGTAATTGTAAGTTATAAATAAATATAAAGAGTTGTAAAAAGCTATAAGAAACAGTAAGAATTGTAAAGAAACTGTAAGAAGATGTAAAAAGATATAAGAAGTTGTAAAGAGTTGTAAGAAACTGTAAACATAAATATAAAGAGTTGTTGAATTATTAAAAAGTTGCGCAACATAATTTTTAGATATCTATGCATAATTGTTGTTCTTTAATGTATGAATTGGTGAAAAAAATTATTTCATAAAAGTAATTACATGTATTATTGATATTTGGGAAATAAAATTTATAATATCACTAAATAGATTATATTTTAAGATTACATAAAAAAAATGTTATTTTTACACAATTATCGTTTTGGATGATAACAAAAAATACCAAAATAATATAATTGATGAAAATAAATCTTTAAACAAGTCAATTAAATAACATTAAAATAAATTCAAGCCGACAGATATGTAGAACCAAGTATGTGCTGCATTTGATATGGTTTCTTGGTATTAACATTAGTTTCACATCCTTATAACCAAAAAAAAAACAAAAACAATAGTCCTGAACAAAAGTGAATAGATCCCTAAAAATGAATTCCTATTTAAATTAAACATTTTGAAATTAAATTCAACCTAACATTCAGTTGTACGATGATAGTAACAAAGTAGTCATGGATGAACTTCGTGATGAAACAGCTAAAATGCTTTCGTCACCAATAGTGACTATTTTTATATATGATTCATGTCGAAAATCATAAATAAAAGCGATTTTTGTATTATAAATTTTAAACATGTTGACTTATTTTCTCTATAATGGCATATATGTTTTATGTCAAAACTCAAATATTAATTCATATTGTTAAATTCTATTTTTATGTTTATACAAATAATATGTTCGGAAAACAAGCTGTAGCATTTTCATATTGGTAGTATATAAAAAAATATATACATTTTTCTTTAAATATGAGAAAAAAAAAAACAACAAGTTGAATGTTATAAAAAATATATATAAGAGATTTAAAAAGATGTAAATAGATGTAAGGAATTAGCTAAAAATGTAAGAAACTGTAAAAGCTATAAGGAAATATAAGGGCATTCCCACCCCACATTCCAAATTTTGGAACTCTACCTTGCCACATTAGTAAAAATTTTATTTTTTTAGTACTCAAATTCCTTCACTTCTCCAATACATGGAATTTTAACTTGAATTACCATATAAAATATTTATTATACAGCCGCTTGATAACACACACACATACACACACATATATAAATATATATATATATATATATATATATATATATATATATATATATATTTGAGTCCCCCCAAAAAAAAGAAATAATTGAATTTGAGGCAAAAAAATAATAAAATAAAGGAAGAAGTGGAATGTATGAGGTAGGGTTGGCAAAAATTCGAGTCCGAGTCAATTCGGGTCCGGACAAATCGGATATCCAAATAAAAATTTCATACCCGGACCCTGTTTGGATTATAAATCGGATACTCTGGCCAGACCCGGACATGGACCCAACTGTCCGAGGTTAAGACCTGATTGTTCGAATGTTCGAATTTGTGATATGATTTTAGGGCATTTCGATCGAAATTTTGTGTGACTGAACCCGAACTCGATTTTTAATGTCCGAACCCGATTATCCAAAGTTATTTTTATAAAAGTTTCTAAAGAATTTGCACTAGATTACACATAAACGTAGTTATCCGATGTCCGAACTCAATTGTTTGATTGTTCGAATTTGTCCGAACCCGAAATGGTTCAAAAATCCGGACAACCTAAACCAGAATGCCTAAACCCGAACCCGATATGGATTTAAATTCGGACATGACCAATTGTCCAAATCTTAAATTTGGACATAAATTTGGTGACCATACCCAGTTTTTTTCAGGTCAGACAAATTCGGGTCATTAGGTTGGACATATTTTTGCCAACCCTAGATGGAGGAACTCTAGCACATTACTCCTTGAATGTCACTCTATGAAAGAAGTTGGTTGCAACAATAACAAAAACTCATATGTAGAACTTGAGAGGGCCCCACTGGAACGCATTCCGAATGACATAAGAAGCTGCAAATTGTAAGCTAAATCCTCCTAGTCACATAAAAGACTAGGGTCTTTGTCTCTCTTTCTCAATCCAACGCACGTCTTTCTTTTTTTGATGCCGTCTTTCTCTTTCTCTTTCCGACGGCTCCATGAAGTTGAAAGGATCTCGGGTTTTCTATTCAAAAGGGTTTAAAAATTAGGGTAGATAACACTTCTCTCTCCCCACCTCTCTCTTTTTCTCTCTCTTAAGCAGAAGCTGGAATGGATACTGGGCCTAATTTCTTTTTTTGTAAATATGTGTTGAGCTCCCTTTTTTTGGGTTATGTTTTTTTGATATCTACTTATTTAGCACTAGGATCTTGTAAAATGTATCCTTTTTCTTTTTCAAAAATCCCATAATTTTCACTAATGTTTGTAGCACCACATGCAAAAAAAGGAAACAAAATAAATAAAAAGCACTCAGCGTAGTGAAATTTAGAATCTCTCTTGAGTGGCGTATTGCGTAGTTGAATTCGTCCTGTGTACGAAGGCATACCTCGATCCAAGTAACTATGGTTTTGGGCCCTAGGGATACATTTTTGCTAGTGCACTTCTAGTCCTGAAAGGCACTCTGTAGCATGCTTCACCTTTGTGTTTTGTTACATAGACATCTCTAGATAAGTTTTTGCCGTCTTACCCATTTTTTTGGTTCCTAGTGTGTTGTTTTCCCTAATGCTTGAATTTAGGCTTTTGTTACTCCTTTATGAAATGAATTTTATTCAGCTCATTATGCTGGTTTCTTAGAAATCACTCCAAGACAAGGCTGTGTATATCCAGACCAACTGAGCTGGATATTATACAGAGGATTTGCATAATTTTCCATTGTGGGGGTGCTGTACTACGCAGACACATATTTGGCCACATAATGTCCACAGGGTTCGATTTTTATTTTTTCTTGTGGGTCCTAAATCTTCGAGTTGTTTGATTGCAAGATATAAATTTTGAAATGGGCTGGGGTGCTATGTACACTTGCTAAGTTGCCACAGTGATGCCGTGCCATTAGCAGAGAATGGCCTCTCTCTGTTCCTTCGTTGCAGGTGTCGAGTCTTGGGCAAGGGATCTCCGAACGTCATCTTTGAAAGATTTGTAACCCATGAAAGTGTTAATTTTGTGATCGCATCTGAAGTTGGAATACCACGACTTTAGAATGCTGTTCAGAGAAATGACATACCTATGATTATTATTAAAGATGGTGAAATACTCTTGGGTGATATCAGCATGGTTAAAAATTTTATTGTATGAATTAGCCAGCCATGCTTTGACTATCTCGTAAACAGTTATTAAAGTCTACAGGTTTGTTTCACGGAAAGGATGTATGATGTCTAAATTTTAGTTTGTTATATAACTTTGCACTAACCACACGCAGAATTATATCATGTAATGACACTCAAAAAAGTTCTTGGTCGGCCCGAAATGGTTAAGCACTTAAGCTTAAGCAACTACTCATGTCACCTAGTGGCGATGGTTACAATGACCTAGCCTATACAAAAGGGGTTTAGGGTCTAGTTACATATCCGTTCCTAAACTCAACACTAACCTTCTCTCTTCTCTCTCTCGTGGCTGCAACTCCATCACGCCGGAGGTTCAGATTTGTACATAACACATATTGACGACTCTGGTGGCCGTATCTCTACTCAGTTCCAATTGTATTTCATGGGCGAATTTCGAGCAACTAGATTTCTACACTTCCGCATCCTAAAGATCCTTTAATCTACCAACAGTGGTATCAGAGACATTGTTGCTCAGATTATGACTCCAACTCATTCAAATCATATTTTGATACGCGATTAATGTGTTTAATGTTGCTTCAAATTTGTCAAAGCATGATTATTTATGTTGTTGAGTGACTTGTGCTGAATTGAGTCCATGAAAAGCATGACTAGCTATGTTTGGCCCAGTTAACTTGACCCGACCCGAATTGGTTTTTATATGGTTTGTTCATTCAGTTCTTCAATTATGCTTTTAATTTATACTTGGCAAGTTCCTGTGTTAATTGAATTGTTATGATTCTTAATTTATGTTGAGCATTCTTGAAAGCATGATTTTATGTATTACATGCTGGACCCCTAAACCTAGTCCCTGGTTGAACACTCAGAACCCTAACCCTAGAATAGACTCACTAATCCAGCCCCCTAAGGATGCGACTCGAGCAACCTTCCCATCCCGCCTTCACCTCCGTCATTATGATGACGACGCTCTGGTGAGGCTTTAGTGGCCTACGCGGCAACCCCCATGACATCGATAATAATAATTTTTTTTAAAAATTGAGGGTCAGAACACCGATGAAGGCCTCCTTGTTCTTCCATTCAACTCCCTGATCGCTGATCTATGCAACGTCATAACGAAACCCACGGTAACCATTGTTTTGGGTGAGTGTGAAGCCCATGCACTGAAGCCTCAGCAGAGCGTTGGTGGCGTGGGTGCCATCACTGGATTCGGCTTCGGCCAATCTACACCGTGGTGATGTCGATTGCAGTAGAGGAGGCGTCACACGTCTTATGAACCTTCAATCTTTGCTGGCCAGGGGGGTGTTCATCATTTGGGATGATAGTTAAGGTGCCTTCGTGGCTACCTGTAACGAAGAAAGGTATAACCGAAAAGAGAGGGGTAGTGGGGGTGGTGTTGCTGGTCAAGGGGGCTTCTATAACGCTAAGGTCGCGAGCAGGAGGAGCTTCAAGCTCCACTATTTTGAGTTGGCGAGGGTAGAGAGGACAAAGAAAGAATGAGGATATCAGGGTAAATGTTTTCAAGGTAGGGTTTCTGCTTTTGGGAAGTACCCATTTTATTTGGAGTGTTTTTGTTTTTGGAACTTGACTTCCTTTATTTTGGTTTTGTAGGAGTCCCTATCTGTTTGAACAGATATAATAGTATGACTGCTCAATTGTTTGTCTTTTGGCATGATTTAGTTTTTGTCTTTGTTTCATTGGTTATATGAATTTATTTCATATATTCTTATAAATGCATTTTATATTGAGCCAGGTCAAATATGTTATTATGTAGTGTTTAAATCCATTTCTTGAAATTTGAATTTATAATATTATATGAATATGTTTTGTATAATAATTTGCGAGTGATATTTTAATTTGATTCATGCTATGAGAAAAATTAAATAGATGAGCTTTATATGATTAAGCTCTTGTAACATGTTATTATAAATTCGTGTTGTATTTTTTTTGAATGTGTTTCATTACATTTGCACGTTGTTATATAAATATGTTGTATATAATAATATGAGTCTTTTGGTTGGATATATAATTATATATTATGTGTCATTAAATAGAGATTTACAATAAGAAATATCATATAAATTAGTTTTATATAACATAAATTCATACAGATTTGTTTTACATGATCAAGTTAAATAACTTTGTGAGACTCTCCAATTAATATGTTAATTAGTTTAACATATTTTATGAAAAATTGCGATAATTAAGTTATAGAATTTTCTGGTTCATATTTGTATGCGATGATTATAAGCCTAGTGAAACTTTCGAACATATGATTTGAATAAAGAGGTTTTTGATAATTTAATTATTTGAAGATATGCCTAAAACTTTATATATACTTTCATATATGAAAACTAAAAACTTATTAGTCGCACGCCTACTAGTGAAAAGCTGGATGACACAAACTATGACCTCTGGCATTTGAAGGTCCAATTCCTTATGAGTGAGAGCGATATGCTAGAACACCTGATAGTTTCTATGTCTACTTCAGTAGACAAGGGTGAGGATGGCAAAGATGTTACTTCTAGTAAGTAGTACCAAAAAAGCATAAAGGTATACCAAGCCTGGTTCAAAAAGGGCCAGGTCATCACACTACACTATATTGTCTTGCATACATGATGATCTGCTGGGAGAATTTGAGCGCTATCCCACCACTGAGGACGTGTGGGATCAACTTACGATCAAGTTTGGCTAGCCATGTACTACAAGGTTGTGTACCTTGTAGTTAAGGTGGATGCAATACTCTATTGACTCTAGTCCAAAAATTACCGAACATCTATGAGCCATGAGTGTCATAGTTTGAGATCTTAAGGTTGCCAAGCGAAAAATCTATGAGGAATAAGAAGTCTTGAATGTGATTGAGGCTCTCCCAGATGATATTGATCATTGGAGGAACTTTAAGCTCATTATGGCACATAACAACCTTCGATGTGATTTCAAAGTACCTCGAAATGGAGGAAGAGCATCTAAATGGTTTGCCCTTTCCAATGTGGCATTTGTTGCAAGAAGAAACAGACCCAAGGCAACAAGCTTTATCATGGAAAGCAATCGAAGAAGGGTTGTTGGCCCTCTTAGAACTCGCGACCTAACAGTAGTATTGCCAAGAAGGAAAAGGCTAAGAGCAATAGAAAGAAGAATATAACACATGTTGTTAAGTTCGTGAGTATTCTACCACAAGAGGGGGGGTGAATTGTGGTGTCTGATTTTCGCGTTGTGAATAACAAACACCCTTGTGACTTGTTTGCAGTGGGTGTTCTCAAATATTGCAAATGCGAAAATCACCAAGATAAATGCGGAAAATAAAGCACACACAATTTTTACGTGGAAAACACCTCTAGCCCAACTGAGGTGTGAAAAACCACGACCTACCTCATGTAGGATTTAACCACTTCACTAAACCGGGCTTAACTCGTTACAAATGTAACACACCTTGTTACAACTTGCAACGACGTAACCTCCTTCTCTAAGACAGGTTACACCACGTCCAAATCTCACCAGATTGGACACGTCCAAAGTCCACACGACTAGGACACACTCACTCACTTTCGACTGATCTGGGATCAAAGTCAACAAACACCTTACTGGGGGTGTTTCTTACTAAGCAGATGTAAGGTACAATGAAAATCCTATTATGCTAATATATTGAAAGCTCAGTTTAAACACAACTTGTGTCGGTCTTTCTTTTCTCAAGTGTAGCTCGAAAAATTCTTCTCACTAGAAAAACCACTTTTGAAATTTTCCTTTTTGCGTATGTTGTGTGTTTCTCGTTTTTCTCTCTTGCTTTCTTGTCTCTCTCAATGGGAGTGAAAAAATTGAGATTTTATACACAAAAATCCAATGGTCAAGACCAAAGAATCAGCTAAGTATGAAAAACGATTTTCAAGCAAAGATACTCCCCAACGGCTAGTGATAAACTTTTCCCAAAGTATAAGGGATTTATTATCTTAAGGGATAACCCTTATCTTCCCATAGCCGTGAAGAAGATTCAAAAGGCAACCAGAAATCTTTAGCTTTGAAATTTTATCATATCCGAAAATATAGGTAAAGGGAATCTTTTAGTTTTGGCAAATCTCCCAAAACCTATTTTCGCAAATCTCCCATAATATTTTCAAGAAATATCATTTCCAGAAAAATAGCAATCTTGGAGTTTAAAGAAAGTATTCTGGAGACCTTGGCCAACCGAAATGAATTTTCAAAGATAACCGGGTATGACCACTTCAATTTAGAAACAGCCTAGACACCATGTTTGCAGAGTTGTTCGCAACTGGTGTTCTGAAGCACTTAGCGTAAATACCGATTCAAGAGGTGTTTAAAAAGCATTTTCAATATTGGCATATTAACAAGAGTCTAAATAAATAAAACCTATATACCCAAGACTTCTTGTTTTGAACCAGTCATCTTGTCCAAGATTTGTGGAGTTGCTGTGAACACCAAGGCCACCTTGTTTGCTGGGGTTGTTCTTTGCATTGCTAGAGTTCAGGAACATGCCTTACAATGAACTGTCGAGATGGCGTTCTTGACTTAATATAGAATCACCAATTAAAACCTGTTTTGAAGACTTGTTCTCACATGTAGCAAACCAGTTAATACAATAAAAATTACAAACACCAGTTAGGCCTGTTTGGAGCAACATTACTTGGACAAATTTTGACACTTGGATTTGTTATCATCAAAACTTAAATATAATAACTCAACACATGTGAAGTGCTATAACTATGGAAAGAAGAGACACTTTAATCGGGGTTGTCCTAAGCCAGCTAATGTACCTCTTTCAATTAAAAATCCTGACTTATATATACGTTCTCATACATTCATTGCTAACACTCTTCCTTAATGGATTGTAGACATAACCAAGCACATAATTTAGGATAAAGCTGGATTTGAGAAATTCTGTCACTACCCGGTGGGTTCATGGAGTATCGTATTGGGAACGACAGTGAAGAATATGTTTTTGGTGTAGGAACATACCAGCTTAAATTTTGTGGATGAAACATGCTGCTCCTTTATAATGCTCTCTATGCACCTGAGGTGCGATGTTCCCTTGTGTCTTTTGTTTCTGTGATGAGAATAGACTTTTCTTTCAGTTTTTGTCCTGAGGGGTTAGACATTTTCTAATATTGACAGTTTGTTCTGGCCAGGCAACATGGAGAGAAGTTTCATTGTTTTGGATTTAGATGACACTTATCGTAGTAGATCTTCTGCTGTTGCCCCATATTTTGACTTTGATTTTGAATCTGTTAAGCGGCATGCTCAACTAGGCCGTGTAGGTCAAGATAGAATGGGTAGATTAGCTAAAGAAGGCCTTTTAGAACAACTCACTAAGCGTTAAGTTGCCGACATGTAAGTCATACCTACCTAGTGAAGCAACCATAAAACTTTTAGGTAAGGGTTCGAGGGCATCGAGTCCCTTAGAATTAATCCACTTCGACATCTACAGACCTATAAATGTGAAAGCACATCGTAAGGCTATATAATTCATTCCTCTTACATATGATTATTCACGATATGGATATGTATATATATTATCCCACCGCCATGAGGCACTTGATGTGCTCAAATGCTTCATAGCGAAAGTGGAGACTCAATTAGAACTAAAACATTAACACTTTTTGAATCGATCAAGGTTGTAAATATCTCTCTAGTACGTTCATGGAGTTTTATGGGGGAAAAAGGTATACAAAAATAACTAACGATTCCACGCAGTCTGTAGCAAAAAGGTGTTGTAGAGCCTAGGAATAAGACAATCTTGACATGGTCAGGTTAATGATGGCACAAGCTAACCTCCTAATGAGTTTTTGGGGGGATGCGCTGCTCACGACAGCTTATGTGCTTAATGGTGTGCCAAGCAAGAATATATCTGCTACCTCATATGAGTTATGGCATGGTAAAAAGCTATCTTTTGATCACTTACACTCATGGAGTTTGGCTAGCTATGTCCACAATTCGACCCACAAACATGGGAAACTTGGTCCAAGAGCTACCAAAATGGTGTTTTTAAGGTATCCTAAGCAATCTAAAGGATATGTGATATATGGGGAATATCCAAATGGTGGCATGGCGAAAATCAACTCCGCAACGTTGATTTTCTTAAGGATGAGTTCCTAAGCATTGGTAAAATGAAGAAGGACATCAAATAGTATGACATGCAGCAAGAAATTAATTCGATCATCTCTCGATAAGGGGGATAATTTGAATTCTCATTAAGTCACCGAGCATGGCACTGCTCCCCTATTCAAAAGGAACAAGGAAGGTTTCTCCACTCAGAAGAATGAGGTTTGCCTTCAATCTCCAACTACTGAGGAGAATCAACCAGAGAATGAGATTCATTTTGAATCTCCTAGTTCTGAACATACGATTAGTCCAGATATTCAGCATCCACATTTCAAAGGGATAGTGAGATTGATTCTTCACATACTAATGGTCCCACACCTCTTAGAGAAAGGGGGTGGGATTCTTCATCTAGGTAGACAAATGATAATGGTCCTAAAATTTGAAGGAGTGAATGTGGAAGAATTTCTCGATGATATTTTCAAATTGAAGAGGAAATATTCCTATACACTTGCTTGGAACTAGAGGAGCCTATCTCTTTTCAATAGGTGATTGATTTACAAAATCACAAAGGATGGATGGATGCTATGAAGGATGAGATGGACATGAAGACAAAACACAAGGTTTGGGAACTCGTTGATATTTGAAATTAACGTAAGTCTATTGGAAATAAGTGTGTTTTCAAGATAAAACTTCGGAGAGATGGATCAATTGACAAGTTCAAGGCCTATTTAGTGGTGAAAGGATTTACCCAAATTGAGGATATAGGCTACGAAGAAACTTTTTCTCCTGTAGTGATAGTTGCCTTCATTCACCTACTCCTAGCCTTGGTGGCTCATTTGGACTTAATATTGTTTCAGATGTACGTGATAACTCCTTTTTGCAATGGTTACTTGAGGAAGATATCTATATGTACCAACCTGTTGGTTTTGTATGAAAGGGTCAACAGGTCAAGGTGTATCGCCTTAAAGGCCTATATATGGTCTTAAGCAATCTTTCAAATGATGGTACTTTAGGTTTCATGAAGTTATTACTTCATTTGGCTTGTCTATGATTTGAAAGGACCATTATGTTTATGTCAAGAAAACAATGGGGGGAATTATGTTTCTTATCCTGTATGTTGATGGCATACTTTTGGCTGAGAACAACTTGGAGATGATCAAAACTACTAAGAAGTAGTTGTCCTTTATGTTTGAGGTGAAGGACATGGGTGATGTTAGATATGTCCTAGGTGTAGAAATGGTCAAAAACTGTCCCAAAAAGCTCATGGGTATGTGCTAGGAAGCATACATTACAAAAGTCTCAGAATGTGTTCGGATGGATAATTCCAAACTCATAAACACTCTAGTTGGGAAGGGTTTGATCTTAAGCCTTGATCATTGCCCTCAAACAAATGATGGGAAAGAGAAAATGAGCAATGTCCCTTACGCTAGTGTTGTAGAAAGCTTAATGTATGACATATTATGTACATGACCTGACATTTGCTTTACAATTGCACTATCTTCGTGGCACTGCTAATTTAGTCCTTTGTTATTAGGGTGAGGACCTCAAATTGAGAGGATACTCAACAGTTGAATGGGGTGAAGATCAGATGAGTCTAGATTAACCTCAAGATATGTCTTCACATTTGGTGGGGAGCTATATCGTGATCTAGTAAGAAGTAAGACCGTATAGCTCTGTAGACTATGGGAGCAGAGTATATCACTTGTTGTCTTGCCACTCAGGGGGCAATGTGGCTTAGGAGCTTTTTGAAGGATCTTTTTAATCTCAACTGTAGCATTAATGATCCTGTGAAAATGTTATGCAATAATACTATGGCCATTCAGTTTGCTAAGGATCCAAAGTTGCATCAAAAGACCAAACACATCAAGAGGTATTATCACTTTGTGCAAGACACCATAAAGACAAGGAGGTTATCATAATTATATATCCACTAAAATGATGATTGCTGATCCGTTGGCAAAATCTATTCCTAGAGATGTTTTTATAGCTCATATGATGAGTCTAGTACTTCATACAGTTTAGTTCTTGGATGTATCTGATTGTGTGATGAACACGTTTCTTTTGTAATGAGCATTTATGCAATAAAGATTGATGGTTTTTTTTTCTAATTGTCCATGATTTATTGTTTTACATTACGCATATTGAAATGCCATAGGCTTTTGATTGGCCTAGTCACATAGGCAATCGCCATGACACTTAAGTGGTAAGCAGGATGAGACTAAACCATATTGGCGTTATGTAATGCTCCCAAATGTAGATAAATCACTGTTTGCGTTCCTTTTATTAGCTTTCTCAATCAGAAATAATAATCCAAATGATCAGGCGTCACCGCCGTCCAACAAAGACAAGAATTTGCTTGTATATGAAAAGCTTAGCCATAATAATCAATGTTTATCATCAAAGGGCATTCACACCATCACAACCATTCAGACCATTTAGATAAATATAGAAACTGCACTAACATCAAAACCATTCAACCATCTCAAGAATTATACCAAAATATAGAATTCTGATAAAATATACAGTTTCAACACCAAAATACATCACAATACGGTGCCATGAATATCTCAATGCTAATACACCACCATTCCATATAGACTTCTTGGCTCACTTATCATCTTCAGCCATCCTGCCCGTCCGAGGGTGAATCACTGAACACTTTTTAAAACAAAATATAGAAACATTTCGAATTGTGAGCCAAAGCTCGGTACATGCATTCCTGTATTGTTCAACGATCAATGAAAAACTTTGAAAAGCTGATTGGGCCCACATTGTAATTCATTTTAACTAAAAATAGGGAATGAGATAAATATGAAAATGCATTGTCAATTATTATCTGATAGTGAACCCCTAGTAACTGTTACGATCTGAAGATAGGTGTACACCTGCCAAGTCGATCGGGAGACCTGGCCTGAAGCCTCGCGGTAACTGAAGGGCAATGTCCTATAACTGATAACTGATGGGGTCACTAATTATGTGATAAATCATTGATTAAACTGATTCATTGATGTACTTACTAAAATATTATAATTTTGATAAATATGTGCTGATTTTTAAAGATACAGACAATGAACGTACCTGAAATGTTTAAATGTAAGCTCACTGAATAATATAATGCACAAAAGTGGAAGGAATGATAGATTAGGCCCTGATTCTATACACAATTATCGTTGTAGGAACATACGGTTAGCAAAAAATATTTATTTCATAGCTAATAATTTAGTAAAAGAAAAGCAAGAGCATAATAGGGGCATGGAAAGAATGACTCGTAACTTAGTCATTCAAACTCTGATTGAGACTCAAAACCCCAATACAGAAATATTAGGAAGTCCCAAAAATCTTTCATTCAGAACACCAAGCTTGATTCCCACAAGAGAATTCCCAAAATGAGGCTAGAACACAAACATGTCAGTTTTGGTCTATTCTGCACAGTTTTGGTAAAATGACCATAACGTTTTCCACAGACCTCAGATTAAGGCGATTCAAAATAAATTTAAAATCTAACATAATGAACTAACTACCCACCAAAAATCATAATTTTTGAATAGGCCGATCATTACCAGTTTAATCCTGAAGTCTGTCTTGTTTTTCTAAATTTCTAGCCCTCACTGTTTTAGCTTTTCCCTCGCTTTTTTACACAAATACTCAACTTAAATAATTCCTTAAAAGCATGTAAACAAGCTTTGGTCCATCCCAATATCATACAAAATTACCATACTTAAATTCATTTCATAATCATATCCAGCAAAGATCATTTCTCAATCAAACACACACATAAACCAAGCTTAATGCTAGTTTAATCCAAACCATACATTACTTGCCAAAACCCTAGTTTATGGACAACTTGGACTCACTCCAACTCATTTGAAATCATCAAAAAACATCATCATAAACACCAATAGGTTAGAAGATGATCAAGTCAAAGATAAAACAATCAAAATCCAACACTTCATTATCAAGCTTGCATGATTAAGGATTAACCGTAACCTTAGCATGATCCAACCTTAATTCTTCCATGATCAACACAAAAATAACTCTTATTTATTATCAAAACATCATGATCAAAGATCACAAACATCAAAACAATAATCAAAACTAAAGTAAAAAGTAAAAACTAGCAAGATCAAGATCAAGATTACTCACTTTGCTTAAAGATAGGTAGAGATGGAGGTGATGTTTAGTGGTTTTGATGATGGAGGATGGTGTCTAGTGGTACTAGGATGTTGGGGGGGTCGGAGGCCATCAGAGCTGGTCAAAAAACTGGCTGAAAAACACCCAAATAGCTACTGGGCTGGCTGGCGTGAAGGAGACAGAAAGGAGAGAGAAAATGGGTTTTTGGGTTGAGTTGTGTTTTTTTTACTAATCCAACTATTGGCTGAGTTTTTAACTAGAATAGTAGCTTTTTGGGCTAGCCATGGTTAAGCTTAATCATGGTAATTATTTAGGTTAATAAGCAAACTTGTTGGGCTTCAAATCAGCCGAAATAAGTTGGGTTCGGGAATAAAATGCTTCATAATAATAACGTTTTTACGAAACTCAAAATTAAATTTTTGTAATGTTATGGAAAACAAAATAAATTATTTAGATTAAACTTGTTAGGGCCTACTATCAATTCTTCCAAAGTTTTACGTTAATGAATTAAATAAACAAATAAAATTCGAATTGCCAAGTGATGGCCCAAATAAATTTTTCCCCACCGGGGTGAATAAATATGATAAATAAATATGAGAGAAGAAAAAAATCATGAACAAGAGGTAATTAAATAAATAAACGTAATTAAATAATTTAGGGTTGGGCTGTTACAGCCTTCCCCCCTTGAAGAGTTTCGCCCTCGAAACTTATGACTTTATTATGTAATGCAAGATTACCTCAAATAATTGTGGATACTTGGCTTTCATTTCCTCTTCAATATCCCAAGTAGCTTCTTGGGAGGTATCATTTGACCATAACACTTTGACTAGAGGTATCTGCTTATTGCACAACTACTTAATCCTACGATCTAGTATTTGGATTTTTCATTCTTCATATATTAAATCCGTAGTGATTTCAATAGGTTCAGATACAGTGGTGTGGTTTGGATCTAGGGTATACTTTTGAAGCTGAGAGATGTGAAACACGTTATGCACATGTTCTAGCTCTACCAGTAGATCCAGTTGATATGTTACGGGATTTAACTTTTCAATGATTTCATAAGGTCCAATATATATTGGACTCAATTTGCCTCGTACCCTGAACCTCTTGATACCCTTAGTTGGCGATACTTTTAGAAAAACTTTATCGCCTACTTGAAGCTTCAAAGGCCTCCTTTTTTTGTCCGCATAACTCTTTTACCGACTCTAGGCAACCCTAATGTGCTCCTAAATCATTCTTATTGTTTCCACGGTCTCCTGGATCATTTAAGGGCCTATAATCAATGCCTCACCCAAATCACTCCAACACAGTGGGGATCTACACTTTCTCCCATATAGAGCCTCAAACGGGGCCTCTCTGATAGTGGACTGGTAGCTATTGTTATAAGAAAACTCCACCAAATGTAAATTGTCTTCCTATTTCCCTTGGAGCTCCAATACATAAGCTCTTAACATATAACGCCCCCAATTCCTGATTTCTGATTACTCTAACTTAATCAGTTATTTACTCATGATTTGCAGGGGAAGTCTTTTGGTCAGGGGCATTACTACCGTTCCATGATGGAACAAGGCTACCTAAAGTTGCCTGTAACCCCATGAGTGCTTGGCTAGCTAACGTTCAACAAGATTGGAACTCTCGCCCATTTCTTGCTACTTGCTGGCTTGCCATGAGGGAAATTATTCACTGATCCCTTACCTAAAACAAAAATGCAAAAACGTTCGAAATATGAGCCGAAGCTTAGCACATACATTCCTATGCAGTAAAATAAACTTTGAGTTAAAATAGTTGGACGCCGGCATTTCAAAATATTTTGTTTTGTAAACAGAAGAGAGAATGTATGAGTAAAGTTGATTTAACGGTTATTATCTAGAAGTGGACCCCTGTTGACGTTTGGAACGATCTTGAGATAGATGCACACCTCCCAGGCCAATCGGAGAGCTTGAGTTGCAGCCGCGTGAGTAAATTGAAGGGCATAGCCCTGATGATTGATAATTGATGGGGCCACTTGATTATGTGACAAAACATTGCATAAAATGATATTAATTATATGATTATCATATTGAATTTGCATAGTTTGAGAAACATGTGAGTTTTCAGAGAGCACAGGCAATGTACATACCTGGTCCTTGAAAAACTTTCTCCGTTGTAGTAGAAATTGTTTGCTGGCAGCTTGAAACAACAGAGGTGGTCTCACTTCTGCTCCAAACATGTCATTTTCTCGATTAGTGCGAGATTAAGAAATTTTATTACATTTCTTGACTTAATGAGTAATTTGAATTCGTTTGACTTTCCTTTTTATTATTAGCGTAATTATACTTAACTTAATTTGATTCTTTTTTATTTAGTTTTTATTCCTCTCCTTTACATAGCCAATGTTCGTTTAATATGAGCTATAGTGACGTAACAGTGTGACTTATCTTGAATTAGTTATTAACGATGTTATCGATCATTATCATTGTTATTGTTATTATTATTATTAGAATTGTGATTATTTTTGGTAATAATTGTTATTAATGATATTATTATGATTATTGCTTTTCCCTTTAACGAATCATCGTTAACCATTAAACTTTGGTTTACGATACGTTTTAAGGAGATTTCACGAACTTGGTCTCATATTCAAGTCAAGTTCCAATCATAACATTATTCATTCGCGAAATAAAATTACGAAGGCACATTACGTTAGTAGCTTCAAATTAAATCCACAAAACCACTTATTCCTTTTCCTTCCCTTTAACGCCCCAAATCCTCGAATCTCACCAAACCCCATACTTAGTTCATGATTGTCAAATGATGAATCTCCCTCCATTCTCATCTCCACTTTCCTCACTTGGAAAATAAAGGTTGCCGTAACTTACGCAACAATATAATACATATGCTTCTTTATTTCCGTTCGATTATCACCAAGGACTTGTTTAAAAACTACTAAAATAACCCAATTAAATTTTAACTCCAGCCAACATCTAATCTCCAATCCCCCACTCATCACGAACACACATACCCAATACAACATTATAATATCAAATTTTCATTCATTTTATTCAAAGATTCATTATAGTTCTCCTAAATCACCATACAAACCACCATCACTAAATCACCAAGTTATGATCATAAATTAACACACACTCTAATCTCATATATTTGTATACATATATCACTATTTAATCATCCACTAATTCATTTAAACATTATTCATTCGATAAAATTAACTTAAACATTATTCAAACCCTCAACCCTATTCCTTCATTTTCATAATCACATCCCACTAATCCAACATATTTTTTTTTTTTTTGGTTTTTAATCTCACTCACATGCACATTAGCATCCCCTTAAACTTCATTAAATCCACATAACAAACTTAACTTCCATTCTAATGACAATCCTAATCACCAACTCATGATTAGAACATAACACACATCTCCCATGTATATAATCCATCAATTTCCTTTAATCAATCATGAGCCTAGTCTAATATCATCTAATTAAACTAAAATTCAGTCATAACATTCAAACCCTAGCCCTTAATTGCTCAACTTCAAGGCCACAACCAATTCATGCCACATATTTTTCCTTGTTCATCTCGTTCAAATATACATTTCAAGTCAATCCCAAAATCACCATCAACAACCAATATCCAATATAATGGTCAAACCCTTCACTTACCACACTCACTCTCATCCCCCATGTTTACATCTCAAATCAAATCACAACAATGATTCAAGAATTTTGCAAATAAACACTTATCAATGATAATTACTTCATTTACAATCAAAATTTCAGCGTCAAAGATAAAAAATGAATAAAGTGGGAGTTAGGGTTCTTACCTTTCAACCCACTAAAATCAGTCAATATACACAGAAGGGGGACAATGGGACCGACTGATGGTGGCGCGGGGCGACGATGTAGGGCAGTCGGTGGTGGACCACAGTAGAGGGGACGAATAGGGAAGAAAAAAAACAGGGGGGTTAGGGTCTTCGGGCAAAAGGCAGAGAGAGAATGGGGGGGTTTAGATTTTGTTTTATTTGGTTTAACTTAATTATTCAGCCATCAAATTTAAGAAAATTTTTGTTACTCTTTTTCCTTTTTCTTTTTACCCCTTTTTTTTGCCACATAACCTTAATTCTAGAGTTTTCTTATATTTATCCAACTCTTGTTTTTATTTTTATTTTTATTTGTTACATACAGACACACACATATACACACACACACACATACATACATATATATATATATATATATATATATATATATATATATATATATATATATATATATAGACATAATTATATATAATTGAAGTAGTAATGTAGTTAGAAGTAATAAATTTGAATTTACATCCTTTAGAAATAAATTTGGCGAGGACATTGTCACATATTAGTCCTTTAACAACTAGGATCTTTTATTTAATTTATTTATTTACTTTGTTATTATTGCTATGCGAGCATTTAAATATTCATTAAAGCTTGAAGGAATTATTTAAGGAGTGCTATAAGGTTCATGTCGAGGTCACGTCATTGTTTCAACCTGCAATACAAATATATATATATATATA
>JACYFF010031956.1:14350860-14384013 GCA_017589665.1 Selenicereus undatus | reverse complement strand
TATATATATATATATATATATATATATATATATATATACACATAAATTGATAATTTGAAATGCGGCGCCCAACTTATTTAATTTGCGATTAGGGTAGTTTGAAGTAATTACCGAGAATTTTATGTTCGGGCCGTTACAACCCTCCCCCCTTAAAATAAGTTTCGTCCTCGAACCTTGCAATTTGAAAGAAACATTGTCCATACCTCAAATAGATATGGATACCTACTTCTTATGTCCTCATCGGTTTCCCATGTAGCCTCAGAAGAGTTACGGTTTGCCCACAAAACCTTAACCAAAGGAATGCTTTTGTTTTGAAGTTGCTTAACCTTGCAGTCTGACATCTATACGGGGCGCTCCTCATACATTAGGTTCTCAGCGAGTTTTATTCACTCTGTTATGATAATATGATTTGGATCTGGGACATATTTTATGAGCTGTGAAATGTGAAAAATGTTGTGCACATACTCAAGTTCTATTGGTAACCCAACCTGTAAGCCACAGGGTTTAACTTCTCGATAATTTAACAAGGACCAATGTCTCTAGGGCTCAGTTTGTCCCTGAGGTTGAATCTTCTCACTCCTTTGACTGGGGATACCTTTTGAAGATACTTTATCTCCCACTTGATACCCCAATCGTCTTCTCCTTTTGTCTACATAGCTTTTCTGTATGCTTTGGGCTACTTTGATAGGTTCTTGAATCTTCCTTATCATTTCAGTGGTCTCTCAAATCAATTCAAGCCCTACAGTTAACACTTCATTGAGCTCACTCCAATTAACCCAATGGGGTCCTGCACTTCCTCCCATATAGGGCTTCAAAAGGGACCGTCTTAATAGTGGATTGATAGATGTTATCATAAAGGAAATTCACCAATGATAAGTAATCTCCCTGCTTCCTTTGGAAGCCAAGCACACAGAGTCTCAATATATCTTTTAGGGTTTGATTCACTCTCTTGGTTTGCCTATTGGTCTCAGGATGATATGAGTTACTAAAATTTAACTTGCTCCCAAAAGCTTTTTGTGGTGCTAGCCAAAACCGAGCTTGAAACCTTTGGTCTCTATAAGATATTATGCCATTTTATATGCCATGAAGTCAAACTAATTCTTTAACATACGACTGTGCTAGTCTTTTTCCGTCCCAATTATCATGAATTGGTATAACATGGGTAGATTTAAAAGATTTGGTAAGTTTGTCCACAATGACCCAAATAGCATTCTTCTTTGAAACAGAGAGAGGCAATCCCATAATAAAATCCATTGATATTGAATCCCATTTCCAGGTAGGAATTTCTAAAGGTCTCAATTCTCTTACAAGGTGCTGGTGTTCAACTTTCACCTTTTAACATATCAAATACTTATCTACATACTCTACAATCTCTCTCTTCGTGTTATCCCACCAACAGTATTGCTTTAGATCACTAGACAATTTGTTCCTCCTTGATCCATTAAATAACGAGCAGTATGGGCTCCTCCTAAAATCTTTCGTTCACTTCTTCTTTATTGGAAACAGATACCTAGGTTCATAACCTCAAGGTTCCATCCTCATGTATCATAAAGTCAGGTGACTTTCCTTATATGACATTTTGCCTAAATCTCTGAAATTTGATATCATCCTTTTGACTTAACTTAATCTTCGCTATTACTGAGGGTCGCACCTTTTAATGCTAACGACAACTCGTTTCTTGACCCGTGTGCTACAACTTCAATGCTCACATCCTTGAGGTCCTTGGTGACGTTAGATTGGATAGCTATTATTGTGCGCAAACAATGCTGGGCTTTTCATCATTGGACTAGTCAAAAGTTTCCTAGATCTAAATTTGACTTTAAAGATGAACATATCCATAAATGGTAGTGATAAGAATGGTAGTCAAGTGAGTCATTGTCCATGAAACAAATAAACAATGGAGTTGGAAATGATTAATAAGGGAGGGGTTGTCATACAATGGCTAAAGTAAAGATGGTTAGGAGTTTTCAAGAATCCAAGAATAGAAGGCCATGGGCATTGTGGTTTGCAGGTAAGAATCATGAAAGAGCCAACAAATAGTCAACAATTCCTGAGTCATATAAGTAGCAAATACGATTATTCTATGCCATCTCAATCTGGTTGAATAGTTAGCAGGTTGACCTACAGATCAAGTTACGCTGTTTATGAAATATGAAATGAAATAAGAAAGGATTAGAATATTCAAAATAGGAGGATAAGTTTATTCGCTTACTTAAATACTTTTAACCAAAGTTTTGATTGCTCGATCAAGCCGCTTGGACCCCTCGCATGAATGGAAATAAGTTTGGGGTTTTGGAGCTCTACCAGGAATAAGGGAGTGGGCTATTACTATAATTGTGGCACTAAAGTATGGTTAAATGTCAAAGTCATAAATATAGTATCAGTATCATAAGATATAGGATAATCACGATGTCCACCATAGGATAATAGATGACGACAAAAGAGTTCTGAAGGAAAAGATTTGACACACTTTAGGAGGGAAAGGTGATTCAATTACATTTGGATCCAGCCATTGAATTACAAATAAGATAGTAGTAACGGAATTTCAACTAGGTAACCGTCTACCCACCATCGATATGATGAAATTGATGGACGAATTTGGATTTGAATGAACAAAGTATAAAATAGGCAATATAAAACAAATCTAGGTACGATTGCAAGATTACATAGAGAAAGGTCGTGTCTATACTTTGACGAATGGAATTTAGAAGCAAGAAAATTGTTGGGGTTACAACAGTCATTGTTCACTCACACAATAGGAGCTTAACTCGCATTAGTAAGAGTTCAACTGCATCTCTAACTCCAACAGGCGATGTGGGCTTACTACCATGAATAAACAGGGTGCATGATATATATACATATAAATACGCTTTTAGCAAAATGAAAAAGAGGAAGATGAAAGTCAGAAGTATTAGAATATTGACAACCACTTAAAATCGTGCAAAAATAAATTCAATATTTAGCCACAAGTTGCAAAGACATGGTGGATGATGCTGGAAATAGGTACGAGCACTCTTGAGGAACCATTAGCATTCCAAAAGTTTGAAATTAAGAGAATGATGATATAACATTAAAAGGAAGCAAAGCTCAATGATGGGGCAGATCAACCACATATAAGAACTGATAAAAATAATAGCATTAATGCAAATGACAAATTAATCAGCAAAGTTTCGTATGCTAATTAAGATCTTCTAAGAAAATGCTTTGGGTCGAGAGCAGGTAACATAGCAAAGAAACGATGTCGATACATAAGTCGAGATGATTAAGAGAGAAGTTGATTAATGACTAAAAGTGCTGAAAATATTGCTGATGTAAGATTTTATTTGCAGGAACAGATGACAAATTTCGAAGCGATGGGTAATTATAATATTACCATGATGCAGATGGATTGAGAATAACTGTAAGCGTAAACAATTTAAGAATGGAAGGCAATAATAGTTAGATAGTTCCAATCGTTGGTTACATAGGAACCAAAACATTGCACATAAATCCAAAAGCCAGGTTATCAGTAAAATAGTAATCTACGTAGTGATTGGATGTTAATGGCAAGAAGGATCTTTTAAACAAAGTTTTGATTGCTCGATCAAGCCGCTTGGACCCCTCGTCTGAATGGAAATAAGATTGGAGTTTTGGAGCTCTACCAGGAATAAGGGAGTGGACTGTTACTATAATTGTGGCACTAAAGTATGGCTGAATGTCAAAGTCATAAATATAGTATCAATATCATAAGACATAGGATAATCATGATGTGCACCGTAGGGTAATAGATGACGACAAAAGAGTTCTGAAGGAAAAGATTTGACCCACTTTAGGAGGGAAAGGTGATTCAATTAAATTTGGATCCAACCGTTGAATTACAAATAAGATAGTAGTAATGGAATTTCAACTAGGTAACCGTCTACCCACCATCGATATGATGAAATTGACGGACGAATTTGGATTTGAATAAACAAAGTATAAAACAGGCAATATGAAACAAATCTAGGTACGATTGCAAGATTACATAGAGAAAGGTCGTGTCTATACTTTGACGAATGGAATTTAGAAGCAAGAAAATTATTGGGGTTACAACAGTCATTGTTCACTCACACAGTATGAGCTTAACTCGCATTAGTAAGAGTTTAACTGCATCTCTAACTCCAACAGGCGATGTGGGCTTACTACCATGAATAAATAGGGTGCAGGATATATATACATATAAATACGCTTTTAGCAAAATGAAAAAGAGGAAGATTAAAGTTAGAAGTATTAGAATATTGACAACCACTTAAAATAGTGCAAAAATAAATTCAATATTTAGCCACAAGTTGCAAAGACATGGTGGATGATGCTGGAAATAGGTACGAGCACTCTTGAGGAACCATTAGCATTCCAAAAGTTTGAAATTAAGAGAATGATGATATAACATTAAAAGGAAGCAAAGCTCAAAGATGGGGCAGATCAACCACATATAAGAACTGATAAAAATAATAGCATTAATGCAAATGACAAATTAATCAGCAAAGTTTCGTATGCTAATTAAGATCTTCTAAGAAAATGCTCGAGGTCGAGAGCAGGTAACATAACAAAGAAACGATGTCGATACATAAGTCGAGATGATTAAGAGAGAAGTTGATTAATGACTAAAAGTGCTGAAAATGTTGCTGATGTAAGATTTTAATGTCAGGAACAGATGACAAATTTCAAAATAATGGGTAATTATAATATTGCCATGATGCAGATGGATTGAGAATAACTATAAGCATAAACAACTTAAGAATGGAAGGCAATAATAGTTAGATAATTCCAATCGTTCGTTACATATGAACCAAAACATTGCACATAAATCCAAACGCCAGGCTATCAGTAAAATAGTAATCTACGTAGTGATTGGATGTTAATGGCAAGAAGGATCACATTACTATTGAAGTAATGGTTGCAAAAAGTAAGATGAGTAGAGATAACTAATGAAAGCAAGAGAGACATATACCATCTTAAGGATAGGGATTTCTTACAAAAATGAATGTCATAAGGTAATTCAATAAGGGAAAAGATATGTAATGAAGTATTGCTGCAGCGATTGAATAGTTTTGGGCAAGACTTATTGTGAATGAAAAGGAATTACAAATTAAATTATGTTATTGCAAAACAGGGGGTAGCTAGCTCTAGGTGGTAACCAAGAAAGTCAAGAATCCCCAATAAAGGATACTAAATTATGCAATGATATCCAATAAAGAAGGTCTAATATCAGTTGGCCAAAGGTCAACGTACTCTTTTGAATCAATACAGGGACCCATGCAGCTAAAGTTTCAAAGATTTGACATGCTCAAAAGAAATTCATTTGGGTTTCAATTTGTATGCAAACACCTCACAAATCTTAGTACCCCACAATCCTATATTGTCGTGCTTGAGCTTGTGTCCTGGTAATGCTCCTTAGAATTTCACATCTCAAACTCATAGAATCACTAGTAATATTTCTATAGAGTCCATGCAATACACATATATATACATACTCGAGTCACCACTCCCAATTCTTTACCAACATAAACTACAACACATCAACAAGTGCCTTAATAGTCCAACCCATATAACCATTGTAATTCATTATACTTCTCAAAATATTATTTGTCTTCGCAAATCTTATATACTCTAAACAAAAATATAAATTATGACTTCTCGAATTTATTGTATTCAAAGGTGACGACTCCATCCACATATACGACATATCCTCAAGCCAGTTTTCCTATAGTTTAACTTCTGTAGATAATCGTTTTTCACCAAAATGAGCATGCTCAAAGTTGTGGACCGTCACTCTCGCTACTTTGATGAATCCAACATCTAAGTGCCCTTTTTCTCCCTCTCTAGCCCTTGTTAGTCCCAAGGAGCTTACTTACCATATAACCCGATGCTCCACTAGGTAAGATCTTCCCGACTTAATTTATTTTGCACAATCTAATGAGCATAGCTTGACCATGAACACCCATGACCTAATTCCAACATAATAAGAGAAATTATTTATATCATCCCAAGTCTAATTATCCTCCTTCTCTTCAGTATATACTATTTCCATCACTGCAAAACATGCTCTTATGTTATAATGACTTATATGCACCTAGCAATCGGTAGCCCACATAAGTTCACATAATTTGGAGGCACATTCAAGGCAACACTTCCTTTGCGTGACACCTTACCTTGACACATACAACCCATGCAATATCAAGCTGCACCCATAAGCTACTGAATTTCCAACAGCTAATTCACGATACTAAGTTATTATTGTAAAACATCCATATGGTGTGACTGACCCTCATACATTGACTGTATTGCACCATTGCAATGGCTATGTCATACTGATCCAATCCATGAATATTGCTACATAGTACATTTCCCCTGTTTTGCAAGTTAGTGTAGTTTGGTATTGCATTAATCACATAAGAGTTTACTAACGTCACCTTCTTATTATGTCTTAAACATCGCACTACCCAAAACATTAAGTACTTTCGTACATCTCAATAAAACCTCTAGATTGATCAATAAAACCTCTAGATTGAAAGCATCCTGGTAGCTCAAACGGGAAACCCCAAACTCCACAAAATTACTGCTATGAACTTAGTAAACTTCTTTAGAATACATACGTCACTAAGAAGCTAACTGATTGTTTTCTCACTCGACTTTGATAACGATGAAATTCTTAAGATGTTATTTAACTGTGTCGCTGATCTTAATCCCAAAGACTACAAGCTAGGTAAATGTTTAGTGAAAAATCCTCATGATGTGCGCATAAAAATAAACTCCTAGTCAGCATCTCGCCTCCCTGGTCCAACACAACTCATGGGCATCCCCATAGCTCACAGTAGTCCTAAACCTCGAGCGTCTTACGCTCACAATGTCTCGCTAACTTGGCTCTGATTCCACAACTGTAATGCCCCCAATTCTTGATTTCTAATTACTCTAACTTAATCAGTTATTTACTCATGATTTGCAACGGAAGTCTTTTGATTGGGGGCATTACCACCGTTCCATGATGGAACAGGGCTACCTGGAGTTACATGTAACCCTATGAGTGCTTGGCTAGCTAATGTTCAGCAAGATTGCAACTCTCGCTCATTTCTTGATACTTGCTGGCTTGCCATGAGGGGAACTATTTACTGATCCCTTACCTAAAACAAAAACAAAAAAATGTTCGAAATATGAGCCAAAGCTCAGCACATGCATTCCTATGCAGTAAAATAAACTTTGAGTTAAAATAGTTGGGGAACGCATTTCAAAATATTTTGTTTTGCAAACAGGAGAGAGAATGTATGAGTAAAGTTGATTTGCCAGTTATTATCTGGAAGTGGACCCCTGTTGACTTCTGCAGCGATCTTGAGATAGGTGCACACCTCCTAGGCTGATTGGAGAGCCTGAGTTGCAGCCGCGCGGGTAAATTGAAGGGCGTAAGCCCTAATAATTGATCATTGATAGGGCCACTTGATTATGTGACAAAACATTGCATAAAATGATATTCAATTTATGATTATCATATTGAATTTGCATAGTTTGAGAAACATTTGAGTTTTTGAAGAGCACAGGCAATGTACGTACCTAGTCCTTGAAAATCTATCTCCGTTGTAGTAGAAATTGTTTGGTGGCAGCTTAAAGCGACAGAGGTGGCCTTACTTCTGCTGCAAACATGTCATTTTCTCGATTAGTGCGAGATTAAGAAATTTTACTACATTTCTTGACTTAATGAGTAACTTGATTTCCTTTTACTTTCCTTTTTATTGTTAGCGTAATTATACTTAACTTAATTTGTATCTTTTTTATTTTGTTGTTGTTCCTCTCCTTTACATAGCCAATTTTCGTTTAATACGAGCTATAGTGACGTAACAGTGTGACTCATCTTGAATTTGTTATTAACGATGTTATCGATCATTATCATTGTTATTGTTATTATTATTATTAGAATTGTGATTGTTTTCGGTAATAATTGTTATTAATGATATTATTACGATTATTGTTTTTCCCTTTAACGAATCATCGTTAACCATTAAACTTTGGTTTACGATACGTTTTAAGGAGATTTCACGAACTTGTTCTCATGTTCAAGTCGAGTTCCAATCATAAAATTATTCCTTCGCGAAATAAAATTACGAAGGCACATACTTAGTCGTTTCCCTTTCCTTTAACGCCCAAAATCCCCGAATCTCACCAAACCCCATACTTAGTTCATGATTTTCAAATGATGAATCTCCCTCCATTCTCATCTCCACTATCCTCACTTGGAAAATAAAGTTTGCCGTAACTTATGCAACAATATAATACATATGCTTTTATCTCTTTATTTTCGTTCGATTATCACCAAGGACTTGTTTAAACACTACTAAAATAACCCAATTAAATTTCAACTCCAGCCAACATCTGATCCCCAATCCCCCACTCATCACGAACACACATACCCAATACAACATTATAATATCAAATTTTCATTCATTTTATTCAAAGATTCATTATAGTTCTCCTAAATCACCATACAAACCACCATCACTAAATCACCAAGTTATGATCATAAATTAACACACACTCTAATCTCATATATTTGTATACATATATCACTATTTAATCATCCACTAATTCATTTAAACATTATTCATTCGATAAAATTAACTTAAACATTATTCAAACCCTCAACCCTATTCCTTCATTTTCATAATCACATCCCACTAATCCAACATAATTTTATTTTTTTTGGTTTTTAATCTCACTCACATACACATTAGCATCCCCTTAAACTTCATTAAATCCACATAACAAACTTAACTTCCATTCTAATGACAATCCTAATCACCAACTCATGATTAGAACATAACACACATCTCCCATGTATATAATCCATCAATTTCCTTTAATCAATCATGAGCCTAGTCTAATATCATCTAATTAAACTAAAATTCAGTCATAACATTCAAACCCTAGCCCTTAATTGCTCAACTTCAAGGCCACAATCAATTCATGCCACATATTTTTCCTTGTTCATCTCATTCAAATATACATTTCAAGTCAATCCCAAAATCACCATCAACAACCAATATCCAATATAATGGTCAAACCCTTCACTTACCACACTCACTCCCATCCCCCATGTTTACATCTCAAATCAAATCACCACAATGATTCAAGAATTTTGCAAATAAACACTTACAAATGATAATTACTTCATTTACAATCAAAATTTCAGCGTCAAAGATAGAAATGGAATAAAGTGGGAGTTAGGGTTCTCACCTTTCAACCCACTAAAATCAGTCAATATACACAGAAGGGGGACAAGGGGGCCGTTGATGGTAGCACGGGGTGGTGGTGGTCGGCGGCGGCGGTTGGCGGTGCAGGGCAGCCGGTGGCCGGCGGTGGACCACAGCAGAGGGGACGAACAGGGCAGCAAAAAAAAAAACAGGGGGGTCGGGGTCTTCGGGCAAAAGGCAGAGAAAGAATGGGGTTGGGGGTTTAGATTTTGTTTTATTTGGTTTACCTTAATTACTTAGCCATCTAATTTAAGAACATTTTTGTTACTCTTTTTCCTTTTTCTTTTTACCCCTTTTTTTTGCCACATAACCTTAATTCTAGAGTTTTCCTATATTTATCCAACTCTTGTTTTTATTTTTATTTTTATTTCTTACACACACACACACACACACATATAAATATAATTTTTGACATAGTTATATATAATTGAAGTAGTAATGCAGTTAGAAGTAATAAATTTGAATTTACATCCTTTAGAAATAAATTTGGGGAGGACATTGTCACATATTAGTCCTTTAACAACTAGGCTCTTTTATTTAATTTATTTATTTACTTAGTTACTATTACTTTGCGAGCATTTAAATACTCATTAAAACTTGAAGGAATTATTTAAGGAGCGTTATAAGGTTTATGTCGATGCCACGTCATCGTTTCAACCTGTAATACAAAAATATATAGATATATATATTTATACACATAAATTGATAATTTGAAATGTGGCGCCCAACTTAATTAATTTGCGATTAGGGTAGTTTGAAGTAATTATCGAGAATTTTAGGTTCGGGCCATTACATAACATGTCCTCTACAATTTGATTCACTCTTTCTGTTTGCCCATCTGTCTCAAGGTGATAAGAGCTACTAAAGTTCAATTTGGTCCCAAAAGCCTTTTGAAGTGCTTGCGAAAAACGGGCTTGGAATCTTTGATCCTTATCTGACACTATATCTAAGGGGATTCCGTGTAGTCGTACTATCTCTTTAACATACAATTAGGCTAGTTTTTCAACTCCCCAGGTATCTTTGATTGGCAGAAAATGGGTCAACTTGGTAAGCCGATCGACTATAGCCCAAATAGCATTCTTCTTCGAGGCAGAAAGGGGTAAACCCATAACAAAGTCCATTGAGATTGAATCCCACTTCCAGGTAGGAATTTCTAGGGGTCGCAATTCACCCACGGGACGCTGATGCTCTGCTTTAACTTTCTGACAGGTGAAACACTTGTCTACATATTCTGCAACCACCTTTTTCATATTATTCCACCAGAAGTATTGCCTTAAATCTTTGTACATCTTGGTGTCACCTGGATGCACCGAGTAACGAGTATTGTGAGCATCATTTAGGATTTGTTTCCTTAATTCCTCATTTCGGGGCACACACAGGCGATTATGGAATCGCAGGGTCCCATCCTCATGTACTACAAACCCAGGAGACTTTCCTTTATCTAAATTTTGCTTTATTCTTTGGAGTTAAAGATCACTTTCTTGGTTCACTCGAATTTCCTCCACTATGGAAGGCTGTAAGGTAAGTGCTGATAATTAAACATGTGCTTGCCAATGGGACACTAGTTGAATTCCCAAGTCCTCAAGCCCTTTCAAGAGACTCAACTGAGTAATCACCACAGTATTTGAGCTATGTTGTACTTTTCTACTAAGGGCATCTACTACAACATTTGCTTTTCCTGGATGATATCGAATTTGGAAATCATAATCCTTAAGCAGCTCAAACTAACGTCGTTGCCTCAACTTGAGCTCCTTCTAGGTGAAGATATATATACTTCAAACTTTGATGGTCAGTATGAATCTTGCATGGTACTCCATATAAGTGATGTCTCCAAATTTGCAGTGCAAAGACCACGGCTGCTAACTCCAAGTCATGGGTAGGATAGTTTTTCTCATAGGGCTTGAGTTGTCGAGAGACATAAGCTACTATCTTATCTTCCTGCATCAGAACACACCCTAATCCTGTTCTTTGAAGCATCACTATAAATGGTATACTCCTTACCTTCCATTGGTAGTATTAAGATTGGGGCGGTAGTTAGTTGCTGCCTTAGCTCTTAAAAAGGTTTCTCACATTTTTCGGTCCACTCAAACCTGTCGCTTTCTTCAACAGATTGCTCAGGGGTGAAGCTATTTTTGGAAAGTCCTTAACGAATCTTGGATAATAACTTGCTAAATCCAGAAAGCTTCTAATCTTAGTGATATTAGTAGGCCTCCGACCATTCCGTGATTGCCTTCACCGTCTGGGGGTCAACTTTGATTCATTCTTTTGTAACCACATGATCGCTTCTTCCAACCAAAATTCACACTTCTTTAATTTGCCTTAAAGTTGATGCTCTCTCAGGGTTTGTAACACCATCCTCAAATGATCAGCATGTTCATATCTGTCCTTAGAATATATAAGAATGTCATCTATGAACACCACTATAAATTTGTCTAGGTAGGGTCTGCAAACTTTGTTCATAAGATCCATGAAGGTTGCGGGGGCATTGGTGAGACCAAATGGCATCACTGTAAACTCATAGTGACCATACCTAGTTTTAAACGCAGTCTTGGGGATGTCTTCAGATTTAATCCTAAGTTGATGGTATCCTAACCTCAAATCAATCTTAGAGAAGACTCTTGCTCCTTGTAATTGATCAAACAAGTTATCTATTTGTAGCAAAGGGTACTTGTTTTTTATGATGATCTTGTTCAACTCCCTGTAGTCAATATATAGCCTTAAGGTTCCATCCTTTTTCTTTACGAATAACACTGGGGTACCCCATGGTGACACACTTGGCCTAATAAAGCTCTTCTGTAATAGCTCATCTAATTGAAGCTTTAGTTCCTTAAACTCAATTGGTGCCACACGATATGGGGCTTTGGAAATAGGTTAGGCATCAGGGATTAATTCAATTCCAAAATCAATTTCCCTTTGCAGGGGTAATCTTGGTAAATCTTCAGGGAAAACATCCTCAAATTCACAGACTACATGAATATTTCCAACTTTCTCTTCCTTTAATTGGGTGCTAATATACCATAACACCAATATCCAATACACCCTTGACATAATAGCTTACTTGCTTTCATAGCAGAAATCCAGGAACAAGATTCTTCCTCTCTCTGCCCATAGAACAGTACTTCTCTTCCTTTTTCATCCTTCAAAATAACCTTAAGATCCTCGCAGTCAATCTTAGCTCCATAAGTGTACAACCAATTCATTCCCGAAATGATGTCAAAATCAGACAAATCAAATTGAATCAAATCCATAGGGAAGGAGGTTCCACCAATGGTAATAGGAACAAGTTTATAGGAGATGGTTTCAATCATAGAATCATTAGGTAGCTTGATCCTATAATTGGTTCCCATCCTCCTATCCTCCAGGTTCAATTGCTTGGTAGATCGGGTGGCTATAAATGAATGAGTAGCACCCGAATCAAATAATACACAAAATGACTTTGAATTTAAAAGGAGAGTTCCAGTAACTAATGTACCAGAGGTGGCAACTTCCTTCTTGCTCATTACATATGTTCGTCCTACTACTGCAGGCCTTGGTGATGGGGCCCCTTGGCGAGGTGGGGCTAAGGGTTTTGTTGCACCTTTGTCTACGGCCTTCATCCTTCGGGGGCATGTAACAATAAGGTGTTCAGGGCTTCCACACCTCATGCACTTATTAGTTCCTACTCGGCATTCAGGGGCGATGTAATTTGTTCTTCCGCATTTCGCACAGGGCGCTGTCGAGCCTGCAGGATGGCTCTTGGGAGGAGCAGGAGAAGGTTTCTTCTGGTTCACACTCTCACTAAGAGTTCCTCGCTCAAACCCCTCTCTTTTGGTTGATTAGATTCAGTGCTCTCAACTCTGTCTTTACTCGCTCTACTTTAGCCGTTCGCTCATATAGTTCTTAGTAAGTCAAAATTAGTTGCCCAGCTAACTGATTCCGAATATAGAAGGCCAAACCCTCTTCAAACCTTCTCATCTTCAACCTTTCGGATGATACAAAGTCAGGAACAAACTTGGATAATTAAGTGAACTTGGCGTACTACTTCACACTCATGGTGCCACTCATCTTCACCTCCATAAACTCTTTCTCCTTTTGTCTTTGGATCACAACTGGATAAAATTTTGCACTCAACTCACTCAAGAATTCACTCTAGGTGAATTCAGGCCCTACAAGCTTATCTTTAACAGTATTCCATCAAATATCAGCTTCACCAGTCAAATAATACATCCTAATGTTTACTTTATTTTCTTCTGGCACTTCTAGCACTGTAAAGACTTTATCCATTCCTCCAATACTACTAGATCATAAGTTCCATCATACACGTTAGGGTTGCGTTGTGCTACCTTATCTGCTAATTTGTCCTCTTTAGGAGAAGTTTCATTAGGTACTTGGGGAATCTGCTTCATTAATTCAGCTACTAAGGTCGGCCACTAGTTCGGGTCCCCAATGTTATTAGCTAACTCAAAAGGAATCGGTGGCATTTGGCCAAAATTTGGTGGCACATGATAGGAGGCTTGATCACCCAATCCCTGGCCATGATCCGATATTTCCTTTATATGAACCTCTGCATTGTTGTGCACTGATTCGGATATTCTGATTATACATTAAACGAGACAATTTAATCACGGGAATACTCAAACATATAAGATAAGCAGGCCCAACAAATACATGTAATATAACTCAAAGATTATTGACGACAAACCCAAAGCTTCATTTATCATTTCATCAGTGCTCATTTACATACATAACTGCTTGTTTATATACATGATCAGCAAAGCATATCACCTCTAGCTAACTAGGCAAAGTCAGTTTTGACTCCTACCTCAACCCCAAAGACTAACTAGCCCCAAGACACTAGATTCGTCACATGACCAAAAAGAGATGCAGACCATGTCATCACGGATGGGGAGGCTTGGACTGACTATATACAATGTCATATGCTACACAAAATACAACTATCCAATCTGACCATACCATATATACATACAGGGCTCAAAATGAAATCTACTAACACCAACCCCCTAGAACCACCTAACGATCCCTGGACGGATCGTAATCTGGGTCGGCCTCATTATTAGGCTCTTCGCCTGAATCGAAGTTGCTAGTCGATGCCTCTGACTCAGCATCACCAACCTCCTGCTCAACGTATTACTCTACTATCCTCTTGTCTATCTCCTGATCCCATTGTTTCTCCACCACTACCTTATCAATATCTGATCCTCTTCGGGATCATCCTCCTCCTCCTCCGGATGGCCTCGTCCTCAAAACTAAGCACCACTATCTCTGGTGTATCAAGGAGGTTTACCCGCACATGAACCTCCCTAAGACTGTCTGGCATCAATGGGGTACCTGGTGCGGGCGGGGAGGGTGGTCCCTGTGCAAGTGTTGGGGCTGCAGGCAGGGGATGCCTGATGTAATGGAATGACATGCTGAAGAGTCTCCATGGTAATCCCTCTCTGCTCAAACTCCTCTCTCAACAACAACTCTGTAGTGATAGTCGCCTGGGCTTGAACCCTAGGCCCGTCCCAACCTGGGTTCCCTGTTATCATAAAATGATGATAACGGAGCTTGAACTCCACCCACGGATCAACTATGGGTAAGGACTGGAGCAATCTATGTGCACGGACCGCAATACTATGAAAACTCAAAGACAGGGTCATGCGCATGAGCCTCTATACTAGCATGCAGCAGCACGATGTGAGCAATCATAGATGCACCCAACATCATGTTAACGCCATAAGGGTCCATGTAACAAAGAAAACACATATATGAGAAGCATAAATAACCATAATTAAGGAACATGCAAATGTAAGCAACCTGCATTTCTAATATCATTACTACATTTCTAATATCACTCGAGCAGTATACAATGGCCCTCACTACCAACCATTCTCACCCTCTTATTTCTAAACTCCATATTCCACAAAGAAAATCTCAACTTAGCTCTAATACCAAATCTGCAACGCCCCCAAATGTATATAAATCACTGTTTGCGTTCCTTTCATTAGTTTTCTCAATCAGAAATAATAACCCAAATGATCAAATGTTACCGCCATCCAACAAGGACAAGGTTTTGCTTATATATGAAAAACTTAGCCATAATAATCAATGTTCACCATCAAAGGGAATTCACACCATCACAACCATTGAGACCATTTAGATAAGTATAAGAACTATTATAACATTAAAACCATTCAACAATCTCAAGGAATACACCAAAATATAGAATTCTGATACAATATACAGTTTTAACACAAAAATATATCACAATACAGTGTTATGAACATCTCAACGCTAATGTACACCACCATTCCATATAGAATTCATGGCTCACTTATCATCTTTAACCATCATGCCCGCCTGAGGGCTATTCACTTAGCACTTTCCTAAAACAAAATGTGAAAATATTTCGAACTGTGAGCCGAAACTCAGTACATGCATTCCTGTATTATTAAACGATCAATGAAAAGCTTAGTGGGCCTGCATTGTAATTCATTTTAACTAAAAATAGGGAATAAGATAAATATGAAAATGCATTGTCAATTATTATCTGATAGTGAACCCCTAGTAACTGTTACGATCTGAAGATACGTATACACCTGTCAAGTCGATCGGGGGACCTGGCCTAAAGTCGCACGAGTAACTGAAGGATAATACCCTGTAACTGATAACTGATGGGGTTACTAATTATGTGATAAATCACTTATTAAACTGATTCATAGATATACTTACCAAAACATTATAATTTTGATAAATACGTGCTGATTTTAAAGATACAGACAACGAATGTACCTGAAATTTTTAATGTAAGCTCACTGAATAATATTGTGCACAAAAGTGGAAGGAATGATAGATTAGGCCCCAATTCTGTACAAAATTATCGTTGTAGGAACATACGGTTAGAAAAACATATTTATTTCATAGCTAATAATTTAGTAAAAGAAAAGTAAAAGCAT
The DNA here is from genome assembly GCA_017589665.1 of Selenicereus undatus. Lineage (NCBI taxonomy): Eukaryota > Viridiplantae > Streptophyta > Magnoliopsida > Caryophyllales > Cactaceae > Selenicereus > Selenicereus undatus. Next base: position 14,367,821 of record JACYFF010031956.1, on the reverse strand, counting down.
AACAGCGGCTTAGAAAGAATAACTCGTAACTTAGTCGTTCAACCTCTAATTGAGACTCAAAACCCCAATACATAAAGCTTAGGAAGTCCCAAAAATCTTTCATTTAGAACACCAAACTTTCTTCCCACAATAGAATTCCCAAAATGAGGCTAGAACACAAACATGTTAGTTTTGGTCCATTTTGCATAGTTTTGATAAAATGACCATAAAGTTTTCCACAAACCTCGGATTAAGGCGATTCAAAAGGCATTTAAAAGCTAACACATTGAAATGTTTACCCACCAAAAATCATAATCTTTCAATGGGTCGATCATTACCAGGTTAATCCTGAATTCTATCATGTTTTCCTGAAATTTCCAGCCCTCATTGTTTTAGCTTTTTCCTCCCTTTTTTACACAAATCCTCAACTTAAACCATTCCTGAAAAGCATGTAAACAAGCTTTGGTCCATCCCAAAATCATACAAAATCACCACATTCAAATTCACTTCATAATCATATCCAATAAAAAGATCATTTTTCAATCAAATACACACATAAACCAAGCGTAATGCTAGTTTAATCCAAACCATATATTACTTGCCAAAACCCTAGTTTATGGAAAACTTGGATTCACTCCAACTCATTTGAAATCACCAAAAACACCATCATAAACACCAATAGGTTAGAAGATGACCAAATCAAAGATAAAACAATCAAAATCCAACACTTTATCATCAAGCTTGTATGATTAAGGATTAACCCTAACCCTAGCATGATCCAACTTCAACTCCACCATGATCAACACCAAGATAACTCTTATTTCTTATCAAAACATCATTATCAAATATCAAAAACATCAAAACAAGAATAAAAACTGAGGTAAAAAGCAAAAATCAACAAGATCAAGATTATTCACTTTGCTTGAAGATAGTAGAGATGGAGGTGATGTTTAGTAGTTTTGATCCTGGAGGATGGTGGCTAGTGGTACTAAGATGTCGAGGGGGGTTCGAATGCCACCGGGGCTGGCCGAAAAACACCCAAATAGCTGCCGGGTTGGCTGGCGTGAAGGAGAGAGAAAATGGGTTTTTTGGTTGAGTTGTGTTTTTTGACTAATCCAACTCTTGGCTGAGTTTTTAACTAGAAAAGTACCCTTTTGGGTTAAACATGGTTAAACTTAATCTTGGTAATTAATTAGGTTAATAAGCAAACTTGTTGGACTTTAAATCGATCGAAATAAGTTGGGTTTGGGAATAAAACGCTTCGTAAAGATAACGTCTTTACGAAACTCAAAATTAAATTTTTGTAATGTTATGGAAAATAAAATAAATTACTTAGATTAAACTTGTTAGAGCCTACTATCAATTCTTCCAAAGTTTTATGTTAATAAATTAAATAAACAAATTAAATCTAAATTGCCAAGTGAAGGCCCAAATAATTTGTTTCCCACCGGGGTGAATAAATGCGATAAATAAATATGACAGAAGAAAAAAAATATGAACATTAGGTAATTAAATAAATAAACATAATTAAATAATTTACGGTTGGACTATTACATATTAGATGTGCAATAGTGATTCATGATAGTAGTGGTACATGAATGATATATCATAGTCACCATAGCAAGTCTAAGATGAGACTCCAAGAGTTGAATATGAAATACCTAATTTTATATTGAAGCCCAAAAGCCGAATTTTGAGTGTCAAAATTGACATTTAGTATGTTGACGTAGTGGCTCGGGTTACATTTCTAGTTAAAATCTAGATTGACGATTTGCATGGCATAATAGACTGACGTGCCTAGCTAAGTGAGAGTTATATCATGACACAAATTTCATATTGTGTGTGCATATAAGACGACCTATGTGAGGAGTGACAATTGACTTTCCTATCTTTTGTCACTGTGTGATTTTATGGACGATGACTCTTTGACTTAAAGTTATGATATGAACTCTAATCTTGGTGATACTACTCTAATCTGTTTCTTGAGGACCAAGATGTGTACGATTCAACAGAGTACATTAGGAAAACAGTTGAGCTAGGATGAAACATTGTGATTGTTTAAGGAAAAATGCATCCATCTCACCATGTTAGCCCGAACGATTATATTGAGTATATAATCACATGATACATTGTTTAGCATAAATGGACTAGGCATGCTACCAGTGATGTTTGGATGATTTTAGTTATCGTGCTTCATGAAAGTGTTATGTTAGTTAGTGGGTTGTTAACATTTTAGTACCCCGACGTTAATGACATTAATTTTTCTGACCCTCACCATTTGACATTAATGTTTAAGTACCCTAACCGTTGTAGGCAAGAAATTATGAATACTGAAAGTTTAAAAATCTGGTGAGAGGATGGTGTGTCAGCATTATAATGGTTGAAGGGTTGAGTAAAATACCGAAATTACTCTTGTTTTAGTTTATAAAAGTAAACCCCAATTGCTTGCTTGAAGTCTCGACAGTCGACCTCCTCCTCTTCCATCCTCACTAAATCTTCCTCCTCTCTAGACGATGGCCACCGCTGTAAAATTAGAAGTTTTCGGCGACAGAACTGAAGGCAGCGTGTGAGTGTACTTATATTTGTTTAGCTATTTTTAGGTGACAATTATTTGAATGCCCTAATGGTTTCCTGCAAAATGGGTACAACGCAGAGGAGGATCAATGGAAGGGGGTGACCGTTTCTAGAGTGCAAATGCATGCCCTAGATGATGTGTTATGCCTGAGTTGAAGTATGCAATATCGAGGTCCTCAAGGAACCCAGGTCGCCCTTACTATGAGTGTGGGAATTGTGGGTAGTTTCTAATGTGGGCTAGTGCAAGGAGTAATCTGCCAAAAGACAAAGAAGTAAGAGGGCAGGGGAGAGGGACGCAATGCAATGAAGAGGCTATAAAAGAGGAGAAACAGAGCACAACACTTCAAATGTCTGATGAAATGAAGGAGCTCAAGATGGCAAATACAGTTGAGCAAGGAAGGATTTATGAATCTTTGAAGATTGTCATTGCTTTATACATTGTCATTTGCAGTTTGCTGGTTATGATGATGCTGAAGTGAAGGGTTGGGTTGTAGGTTGAGTTGTTACCTGGGGTACTGCAATGTTGTAGGTTTTAGTTTAATCTTATGTAACTTAGATTGGAAGTGGTTTTCCCCAAGGGGTTTATTGTCTAATTTCTGTTTAATTTGAACCTTGTATGGATGATATTGTTAACCATGTGTATTTTACAATGGAAGAAATGATAGTATGGCCTGGCAAAAAGGCAAGTCCTTTGTATATGTGTTTGACTGGAAGATGGTTGTTGAGCATTGTCATTGATAACATGTGTGCATCCAAAAGCTTACATATGTGGCAATGCAAATCCAACAAGATCTAAAAAACATATAACTGGATGAGTTGTTTGAAGTGGCAATATAAACAGAAGCCACAAGAAGCAAAAAATTACATATAACTGTCAAAAGGCACAGAAGTTTTGCTGTTTATAGAAAAACAGACATAAAGAAAATTACATTTAGTTCCCTAGCATTGGCTGAATTGAAGATGGCTGAGCTAAAGATGGCTAAGATGAAGGTGGCACAGTTGAAGAGGCCTGACAAACTGTGGAGACTGGAGCTTGTTTCCTTGGCCTCCTCATGCGTTTCTGCCTAGTGCCATCTGAGGGAGATGGCCTTGTTCTCATCCTGATGAAAAGTTTGTTTCCTTGGCCTTTGCAAGTAAGTGAATTATGGTGGAGGTCGTTGCATTTGCTGCACCTCACTGGTCTGCTCCTCGTAGGCCTCTTTCTCCCCTATTCAGGACCCCTAACCCTGTCCTTTGCAATTGGTCCTCGTTTTTTGACAACAAGGGGGGTCAAGCAAAGGCCACTTAAAGGTATGCCAGAACCTTTGATCCTCAATTAGGTAAATTACCCCACTGTAGGTTGCTCTATACAACTCCAGAGAGTAGTATGGACTGCACTAATCCTCTAATTTGTAGTTAAGCCACAAGAGGCATCTAGCAGCAAGCTTACATGGTATGCCCCTTATCTCCCAAAACTCATAAACACACTTCTTCAAATTCAAGTCCACCACATAGTTCACCCCTTGTTGGTCTTGTACATCAAATTGCATGTGTCCATTTGGTTTAGCGTCACAAGTTCAAGCTTCCTTTCTTATCTTTTCCAGCTTCTGCCTCACTGTTGGTATAACCTTCCCTTCCCAGCTCTTTGCCTCACCCTTCCTTGTAGCAATCCATGTCATGACTTGCTTCCGAATCCCTTCAAGCAAATTGAGGATGGGTTTCTCCCTTAGTGTGTTGATTACCTTATTGAAGCTCTCAAAAAAGTTTGAAGAGTTATCTGCAGATGCTAATGATTTGTCAAACAAGTACCTAGCCCAATGCTCTTTTGGTTCTTTCATCAACCAAGCATATGTTGCTGGGCTAGCTTTCTACAGCTGATGCAGTGCCTCCTCATTGTCCCATATGTTATAGGCATTTGCAACTTTCCAAAGGAGTATCTTCAGCTCAGGGCCTGAAAATTTTCTCTTCATATTTCTCTCAAGGTGGACAACACACACTCTTCTTGAACAGTCAGGCAAACACTCTTTTAAAGCATGAATAACTCCCTGTTATGAAAAGGCAATCACAAATTATTGAATCATATGTATAACAAATAAATGATTCAAAGGCAGTAAAAGAAGTAAGTGACTGATTACCTTGCACCTGTCAGACAACACTGGCCACTTCCCATGGTTTTTTGCTCCCAGAATTTGTAGCAAAGCAGTGAAAAAATAGCCCCAACTGTCATTGTTTTCAGATTCAACAACAGCCCATGCCAAAGGGTAGCAATGATTCTCTGCATCCAACCCAATTGCTGTCAAAAGTACACCATTGTATAGCCCCTTCAAATGAGTCCCATCAACCCCAATGATAGGTCTGCATCCCCTCAAGAATCTATCTATTGCCCCCTTTAAATTGATGAAACATCTCTTGAACCTTGGTTTGGGTGCCATAGTATCACGAATTTCAACATGCTTATTGGCAGGTTGAGGATTATCCCAGGTAATGTAAGCATCACTACCAGGATTAGTTTTCTTCATCATCTCAATGTAATGAGCTAACTGTAAATATGACAGGTCATGCCTCCCTTCAATTTGGAACAACATAATCCTTCTTGCTCTCCTGGCAACATGTTTCTTTAATTCCACTTAATAGTTTTTCATTACTGCATCTACAATGTCCTTAGCATCCATGTCACCTCTTACCCTAAACTCATCAATCAATTTGTGGGCAACCCATGTTGAGTTTGCCATAGGATTGTTTACAAGCCTAGGACAGTTGTCAACATGCTTCTTCTTGTAGATCTTAACCTGAAAAGTCCTCCCATCATGTAATTTTGATGCATGTAGTCTCCATGAACACTTTGGGTGTGCACACCTAACTGTGTACCTATACCCAACATTTTTTTGGATTATCAAGTTAAACCTCTCTTGAACACAGTAATCCCTAACCACTCTCATACAATGACTCTTGTTAGTGAACATATCCTATCTCCTAATTTTAATCTTCCCATCATGCCGAGGCATCCATAGTTGCCCCTAATATATCTTGTCATTAGGATCTACAGCCCCTACATCATCATCACACTCAGAGTAGTAATAATCCCCTATTTCACCTACAATATTTTCTTCATCTAGTGAGGTTTCAGAATCACAAGGGACCTCTTTAGTAACATATTCTGTAGAGTCACTGCTACCCCAATCACTCCAACCATCATCCTCCACAACAACTTGATTCCTTTTCCTCAACTTAGCAGCCATTTCAGGAACAGCTAGGTCTATTATAAAGGTAGAAGAACTAAGACTAGGGTTAGATGAAGTTGGTGAGGTAGCTCTAGGATCACAATTATTGGCTGATGTGGGGATGCTGTTAGGATGACAGTGGGGTGTAGGGGTGGGGCTAGAAGGCGCTGCTACTACATAGGATGCAGGGATGGGGTCAGTTGTTGCTGGAATAGGGGTGGAGTCCACAGTTGTTGCTGGTATAGGGATGGGGTCAAAAGTTGTTGCTAGTATAGGGGCAGGGTCAGAATTAGTTGCTGTTGTGGGGTTTGATGAGCTAGGGTGAGATTCATAGATCTATTCTAATGCAAGGATAGGCTCAGAAGGAGTACCTAATGTGATGTTGGGGTCAGGGAGTTTAACTGCAATAGGGGTTGGGGGAACAACATAGGATGCAGGGGGGTCATTTACAGCTGAAAAGGGCACATTTAAGTCTAACAACTATACACAAGTAGGGTCTCCTGTACCACCAAAGTCATCTGTCTGCAATGTATATGTTCCCCTCATATAATGGACTTGACTACCTCCTGGTTGACTAAGTATGAACCCATCAATGTCCTGCATTGTCACAACCTCCTCATCCCCCTCCAAATTAGTCACACATTTAGCATTCTCATTAGGAAGAACTTCCATGACATCATCATTATCACCATCCAAATCTTCTTCACTTAGCCCAGGATTGCTTTGTGTTAGTTCCATCTCATCAGCTTCTTTCTTTTGTTGCTCCTCTAATGTGTCAGCTAACTCACAAAGTTTGGTGGTTTTCACTGTCTCTTTCATTTCTAGTTTCACTACAGCTTCATTCTTCCATAATCTCAAAAATTCCAACGAAGATTTGTCATCATCAATAGACCAAATTGGCTTCTTTGTACCTGGTCTTGTGTAATAGAATGAAAAATATTTGGGAGGTTCAATTTTCTTCTATGATCTCATAAACCACTTTGCCATGTTAAATAACTCAAACCCTAGCATTTGATCAGGGTCAATGTATCCCATTTCCAACACCTCCCCTTTGTAAGTAACATGAAGCTTCTTAAACCCCATCTTGCTTGGTCTACAAAAATGGAAAACAAAATCCCTGCTTACAATTTGTTCAAGTCTTCTACTTCATATTTTATGCCCTACACACATAGCATGCATCTTTGGACAGGATATAGCAGTTGCAAAGGTAAAAATTTAAACTTTCATAACCCTCTGTGTCTCATATACCCCTCGGCTGACTCATTCTTTCCCCGCCAACCCTGCTACAAACACTATAATTTCACATCTACCTTTCACATACACAATACATTCACCACTCAATGCAACACAAATGACTAACAGAAGTCACAATTCTCAACCTACACTACATCCTCTACAAGGGATTAACAGGGAGCATACCTTTTGAAAGATTCCACCAACAATTCTTGACTTCCACAACCACAATCTTCACTCTTCTCTCTTCAACTGTTTTGTTGGTTTTGCTGAGTACAAATGTTGTTCCAATCTTCAGGGTTTAATTCCCACAATGCGATGATCTTGGGAAGAAGAAGAGCAGTCGCCACAACATTTCTCTCTCTTCCTTTCACTTGAAATTTTTAATGGTTTCTGATTGTGGTGGGTGGAAACAAGTCAGCCGAAAACCTTTGTTGAAAGGAAGTCAATTAAAGAGCATTTTCGTCATTTATTTGCTCCGATCACCCCATTCACCGGATTTGTCATTTTTTTTTCCTAATCAAACCTTGAGGGTACTTAAAAATTAATGTCAAACGGTGAGGGTTAGAAAAATTAATGTCATTAACGTCGGGATACTAAAATGTTAACAACCCTTAGTTAGTTGATGACTTAATATAACACTATTAGTTATTTTCTAGTCGTAGGTCTCATTCTTGGTATGAAGCGTGAAGGGTTGTGACTTGTGGAGAGACATGTGACTTATGGCTTGCATGGTCGAGTGGGAGTTGTTAGCTAGCTCGAAATAATTAGGGTTAAATGGCCACTTATGCCATCTAAGTGGTGGCAGTTATAACAACCTAAACCTATATAGCGGGGTATAGGGTCTAGTTACATGTCAATCACATAAACCCTAAACACAACAAACCCGTCTCTCCCTTTCTCTCGCGGCTGCCTCACCATCACCCAAGGTTCGGGTTTGGAACGTGACATACATTGGCAACTCTGTTAGTCACCTCTCGACTCAGTTCCGATTGTATCGCATGGGCGAATTTCAAGAAACTAAATCTCTACGCTTCTGCACCCTAAAAGTATGTCTTTTAATAGGCCAATAGAATTGCTATTTGTACCATGATGCCAATGGAACTTGGGGATAACGATTGAGGACATGTTAAGGGTTCAACGTATTAAGTCGAGAAAGTTACAAAATGAATCAGGTTTATAGCAAATTGACTCAAGTAACAGATCATTATTCACCGAATACGGGTTCCTGTCTACAATATGGAAATATGCGAGGTTTACACGTGTATTTTTCTAAGGTTATATCATGTTCTATAGGAGCAAAAACTTATAATAAGAGTCACATAAGTATATTTATATTAGAAAAATGATAACAGTACAAACATCAAAAATCGTAAGACATTTCGAAGCAATTCCAGCCATGAGTCACGAAAGTAATTCATTTATTTAGTATTTTTTTCCAAAAATGTATACATTAAACTACATGTCTAGGTGACGTACAAGCACTTCAAAAAATAATTGTTTGATTGTACATAGACCTGATCAAATTGAGAGTCAGGTCAGATAGAGGGTCGGGTCATGAGGGTTGGAAGATAGGAATTGCGCGACCCTAACCCTAGCCGACCCTCATTTGGGTCGGCATATCCTTAACTCTGACCCTGACCCTGCGGGTACCCTTAGATCATCGGGTTAGACCGACCCTCAAATGTCTTGATATAGAAAATGAGATTTTTTTATTAAGTTTTCTTTTTATTATAAAGGTCAATATTAAACATCTGACAAAATAAAATGCCAAATGACAATATAATGCTTCACTGAAGCATATCGCAATTACAAACACTCTAATGTGCAATTTAGTCATTAAATCAATAGACCGATTAGTTCAGTAAAATGACTACTCCAAACATCAGAGAGGGAGCATTAGAAGGTTACGAACTAGTGAGATTTGGTGAGGTGAATGGGGAGAAAATGTTAAGGGAAAATGGGAAAGTAAAAGCCAAAAAGTTTTGAACAAATAAAACCGAAAGTATCTTATTTTTTATTTTAGTTTTTAATTTTTTTAAAAAAAGTGATGGTCAAGGGGTCGGATAAGAGGGTCAAAACCTTTAGTCAAGCCCAACCCTCAACACAGTCGGGTGCCCTCAATTTGAGGGTCGAGGCGGATTGGAGACCAAAAAAACCGACCCTAACCCTCATTTTTTTTTTTAGGGTCGGATCAGATCGGGTCGAGTCGGATGGGACAGGTCCCCGACCCGTTGATCGGGTACATTAACGCCTACCCACGAACATAATACGTCTGCATTAGAGGCATCCAGGCTTAGTCAACAAATTATGAGCAATAATGTTGCCTACACAAATATGACACAATACACAAACAGACGTCACGCGGTATGCTTATTCGTTCAAAGGAAGCATAAAAAAGTATTTGATAAGGACTTCTAACTTGAAGTATATAGTCAGTGAACTGGCTGGCAATGAATTTGGTCAGATTTTGCAAGTTCATTGTTGATTTGTTAAAACTTGCAAGGCTGGGACTCCTTTGATTTTGACATCATCCAAGTCTAACTTGGACTCGGAGCTTATATAATACATTGGACAGCCAACAACTTCATACGGAGTATGTATTACGTAACGGCTTTGTGTGGACTTCCGTATTCCTCAGTAGTCATTGTTATTATTTTGTAGTGGCCTACTATATGTAATGCCCACTGAGAATTTTCAGATCAAATTGACATCCGTATTTGGAGGCTTCTTAGATAAATTTTAAATGGCAAAATTGTCCATACAACACCACCACCATCACCTTTCAATATAGATCCTGTTTTTACGGGATCTGAAAAGATTCAGATGCTCTTTTTGGTTTTGCTAAATAAAAGGCAAGCCCTTCAAATTTTGTTAGCTATGACATAAATATGGACAAGTTACACCAGCAATATCATTAAATAGAACTAACAACAACTGGGTCGAGGGACTACACAAAATAACAATTGACAGGAATTAATCCACCTCAACATAAGTGGCTTCATATATTAGCCTTTCTGTAGCAATTCTTCAGCATTACATTTTACCCCAGGTTTACGATTATCTCTCAGTATTTTTGGACTAGGAAATAATATAGTTGATGTAGCCGTGACTTGTGTTAGTCTTTTAACTTTGCTACTCACAATTACTAGGGAGCCCGTGTTTATAATTAGTTCACGGGTAACTCCAACAGCTCTCGGTTAAGAAAATAATACGTTACATTGAGGTAAATCATTTTAATCATTTTTGTAAATGTGGAATATCTGTAAAATTTCATCTTACTCGATTAGGCAAATAAGCCAAACATGGAGAAAATAAGAAATTACTTTAAATTTTGCTCTCTTTCATGCGTTTGCCATCAATTAGAAACCGATTTTAGAAATATCTAATTCGAACTGAATAACTCAAAATTTTTGAGAGCTTCAATACTGGAAGGACATGTCGCCAACCCCACTTAACGTTGTTCTCAATGCTTTAGATATAGATTTGGTACCTGTCTCACTAACAAAGCATTATTAAAAGCTTTTTAGTTAAAAAGATGAGGAAGCACCAAGTTAAGAACTGAAATGGAAGTGTTTTGGAGACATAGTATCTGCCCACTGATCAGTCACATTACATTAAGCACCGGGACATGTGATTAGGCAAGGCAAAATAGCATCTCACCACTTTTATCAATATTGCTTTAAATTTGCCATGTCTTGTCAAATGGTTTGAAAAGCTGATCTCTTATGTAGTAGCACATTTAATGTGTGACTTGTTCACCAACACTACTTGATGTGTTTAAATTTAAGACATCCTTAATTTTCTTGTTCGACATTAGAGAGAGTGGCTTATCGATATGCATCTTTGATTTTGAATGTAGTATCTTTTACCAGCTAATGTTTACACTGCTTTTTTATAAAGCATTGAATAGGAGGTGGAGGTGGTGTAAAACATGACAAAAGTCTTTTCGGGTGATTCTGATGGAAAAAAAACTGAAAAAGAAACAAATCTTCTTATGTTTTTGACAGACTGTAAATTTAAAATTAAAGCTCCTGAACTAATAGTTGTATCTTGTCATATATAAAATAAGTACTTTTCTTATAGTAATTTTGTCTAGACTTTACACTTTCTTGATCATATTGTATTTGAAAAGCAATTTTAAGTTCTTGCATCCCTATTTTTTGAGAGAAATCTCTTCTTAACAAAGTATAATATTAGGAGAAAAATTTCCTACATAATCTCTTCCCTCATTCATCCGGTTTTTCCCTGATATCATTCCCTTGTCTTTTTAAAGAATTTTTTTTTGGGTAAATTCTCATCATGTGATTACTCCCTCTTTTTTCATTGAATGATCCATGAAAAAAGCCATTTCGATTGGGTGGTCTTGACGAAGAAAAAGTCAAAAAGAAACAAATCTTCTCATATCTTTGACAGACTGTAAATTTAAAATCAAAGTTCCTAAACTAGTAGCTGTATCTTGTCATATACAAGAGATGGACTAAATTCCATTTTTGCTATACAAAATGTCAACTTATTCAAACACACATTTAAAATAAGTACTTTTATAATGTAACTCTGCATTATCATGTACATACTACGTTGAAACTAAAGGACTAGCTCTCTAATATATAGGATAGCAAGAGGGGGATGTGAAATAGAGGCGATTAATATGCATACGCAGTCCATCAGATTAGGTTAATTCAAGCTAACCTATTTCCACCGCTTATGTTTTCTTATAGTAATTTTATCTACACTCTACACTTTCTTGGCGATACTGTACTCAAAAAACAATTTTAAGATGTCACATCCCTATTTTTTGAGAGAAATATCATATTAGTAAACTATAATACTGGAAAAAATATTTAGATACGTATTTAGCAAGATACACATCATTTTCCCTATATAATCTTTTCCCTCATTCGTCCTTTGTTTCCGTGATATGATCCCTTGGTTCTTTTAAAAAATATTTTTCAGTAAATTTTTATCATGTGATTACTCCCTCTTTTTTGGTTGAAAAGTCCATGTTCAATTATATCAAAGCTAAAAATCTTAATTTATATGGGCATTGCATTTAAATTGAATGAATTTTTAAATTTTTAGTTGTGAATGTTTTGGGTCTAAATAATGAATATTTGACCTATATATGATGGATTTTTTGGTTTAATTGATGAACCTTTTGATATTGTAAATGATAAACCTGTTTTGTTATACGATGTGTTTTTTCAGCATGTGTACTAACAACGTAACATACGTTCAATCAAAAGAAAAAAAAATATGTTTCCTGCGGTGTATCTTTTATTACCTGTATTGTACCTTTTGTTCCTTGCAGCGTTTCTTTTCCTACCTATATTGATAATCTTAGACACCTTGAGCTATGTAAATAAGATAAACAAGTGGGCACGGGACCAATTATGTTGAACTACCTATATTTATAGATGTGTGCCTAACCATATATATAAATATGTACCATAAAATTGCTGCTATATTTTCTATTTTATCTAAAATTTACAGATACTAGCTTTTTAAAATCCTACGATAAAAGCAGTGGTGAACCTGAATACGGTTTGGATATCCAACATAAATCAATCTTGACCAATTAATGCATGCCAACTCAAACAAATATTAATTTTGTCACAAGAAAGGATGATCTTTAGTAAATTCTCGTGAGGTGGAAGGAGGGGCAACCTTGTCATTTCACAATTAATGGACTTTTGACACCATGTATTTATAATCCTTGTTCTCAGCTTCATAGCCTTCTCGTTTCAGCAAAACACTCAAACCACCTTCACCCCGCATACATAGTTTTCAGTTAACATTCTTCCTTTTGTCACCAAACAAAAACCATCACCATGGGAACCCCAAGAAGCTCCACAAGGGTGCAGATCGTCATCATGATCATGATCATTATCTTGCTCTCGCTTCAGCTCACGCATTCTCGGCCTGACCCAAGAACTCGGACCACGCAACCAACACAAGCAGACTCAAGTTCTCATCAAGCTTCTTTTTCATGGCAGTTCCTTTTCGCAAATGCTCCTAAGAAGTTCAGCACTTATGCTAATCAGGACTACCCAGTTTCATATCGTACCGTTCCCGGGGGACCCAACCCTCTCCATAACTGAACAGCTTAAACTATGGAGCTTCAAAGTTTTGGACCATTATTAGTTCGTCTTCGATCATAGAGTTATTAATATACATTTTTATACAATTTTTTTTGTGTGTGTGCATATGGGGCGTAAACGTTAATGTAGGTAAGATTCAATTTCAAAGTTCGATAATAACTCCCACATATTTTACCAATTAGCTTGCATTCAATTATACATGTTTTTGTCGTCTGTTTTTTTTTTTTTTTTTTGGGGGGGGGGGGTATGAATATACACTTTTGTGGTTGAATACTATGGATTTTGTTTTTATTCTTTCCTGTTTAGTTAGCACAACCATGTGGTTATGTATATGTATCTTTACAGCAATTTACATTATGGATTTTGTTTTCTTCTTTTCCTGTTCTATATTGCATGTAGTTTGTATACGTTATTGCAGTTTTTTTTTTTTTTATTAATTTGGGTATATATAAAGTGTAAGGATTGATGTACGCATAATTACAATAGTACGGATTTTTGATAATACCTTTCACAAATTTTACCCATTGCACTAATTTATATACACTTCTTATTTATATTAATTTGGGTAGATATAGCTTGCGCTCCCTTATATATATACACTTTTAATTTATAGTTGAATTGCATGGTTTTTGTTGTGTTCTCTTCTTGTCTTGTACAATCATGAAATTTTGTATATGTATATTTACAACGATTTACATTATGAATTTTGCTTTATTCTTTTCCCATTTTGTGCAACCTATAGTTTGTATCTGTAATATTATGGTGATTTATACAATGGATTTTTTTGTTCCTTTTTTTTTTAAATAATGATTGTTTCTCGTCTTTGTTAGCTTCTTCTGGCAGTTGGAAAAAATTGTTTCTGGACTATTATTTTCGTCTTCAGATGGTAGTTTGTTAAACCAAAATGTGTTACATTGCACTTTTGTTTTTTTATAATTTTTTTTTTTTGTGGAGTAGATATCAAATGTTTTTGGTAGTATGATAATCAAACTTTTTGAATATTAACGGATACAAGCATTTTTATAATAAGTAAGACATATATAACGTTGCTTATATTTTATTTCATCATTTCACACCCAAGTAGATGGGATTCCAAGGATCTTGATTCTTAACTCAATCATTCTCTATCCTGCAATTAACCATTCATTCAAGAGGTGGATCTTACCATATGTGAAAAAGGGAAAATCACTAGACAAATTTCTTGACTTTTAAGATTAGAGATAGTGGGTAAACTAAAATATATTTAAGTTAGCCACCTAATTACTAGTTTAATAGAGCACTTATGTGATATTCGGTTCAATGTAATGTTGTGCAATCAGTCTTGTAATATAATTATGATTACATAATTTATGGTAATCATAATTACAAAATAATTTTTATTTGTAATACTCTCTTACAACCAAACAAGATAATGAAAAAACAATTATAAACTTATTCACATTACAGTTATTTATATCCAACCAAATATTACCTTATTGTATTTGCGAGAGCTAGTGAGTGTTTATTTTCCTTTATCTTTCTTTCTCAATGCATCAAGTACTGTCCAACAAATCAATTCTCCGCGTGTGAAAAAGTCAAGTACTAGGCAAATTTCGTAACTTCTAAGAGTCAAGGATAATACTAATAGAACAAATGTAATTAGTCCAATTCGTGGTCAAATAAAACACTTATGTATATTAATAGCAATATGCTAATTTTCTGATGTAGCACAGTTAAAAGGGGCCATCTTTTAGACATTAGCAGTTACAAAGCCCCTTATCTATATCTATAAAATTGAGTGACTTTACAAGTTTTTGCCAAGTTCCATAACACTATTGCTGAAGATAATAAAGTTTAATTAATTTTATTTCTTTTAGCATGCATACAATTTTTTTATTTATTATATAATCTACAAGATCTTCTATCTTCTCCTTAATCAATTACTTACAAATATCATTAATAAACACTTACTTGCAAAGATGGCAGATGCGTAAACTTAAAAAAAAAAAAAAAAACAATAGATGCAAAGATTCTTTAACTGATAAATAAATATGAACAATGAAAAAATACTGTTGATTAAATATTTATAATTCTAAATATTGACATATTAGTATACTCAAATTTTACATCACAAGGAGAATAGTTCTAGTAATAATAAATTTTGAAGTCTGTTTAGCATCTTGATAACTAGTGCTTTCCATTTATGAATATGCAATAGGATCTAAATTCTTGATTTAAATTTTGAAAGGACATTATTTAATGCATTGGTATTTTTCAAAAATTTATTTGAAGAACACTATTTAAAAAGAAGTTTATGTGTCTTAAAGTTAAATTGATCAATGTTATTAGTTACTACTACAAGTTAAGTCTTCATTTTTGCACCGTCCTCAAACTGTTTGCAAAGTATAGAAATATCAACTGAAACATTCCGACTTTAAAATATATGTGTTTAATCAATTTTGTAGTTCTCCTTCAATTAAAAAAAAAAAAAAGAATGACAAAAAATGACCGGTAGTAAATGTGTTAGTTACCGACCATAGACGATGCCTAACATTTAAACAATGCGTAACATTCAAATAAATACAAGTCATGTAGAGAAAAGTCTTATGTTTCAAGCGCATCAACAAGACTAATGACCGTATTTGCTGCCCTTCTTATCATTTTACCAATATTTAACCTAAATTTCAGCATTGCCACGTGCTTTTCATATATTTCTCCATAAGAAGCAGGAAGATGACAAGAGGAAGCATCAATCTATGAATAGTCGGTCGCATATAGTGGTATTCATAGATATATAGTTGGCACTTAACCATGCCTCTAATTTCAGTTTTTTGTTCGATTATATTCCAATTAGGAGATGACATATCTCCAATTGCAAGAAAAGTACTCCCTTAACGCGCTAAGTAGTCTAACAACTAATAATCCCGAGTTGGTGATAGTTTCCGAAAATTGCTATGTTATGCAAGCGTAACACATTATCCAATAAATTATGTGGTTGTAAAAGGATTGAATTTGAAATCTGCTACGTTATGTAAGTGTGAGAGATTATCTTACTGATTAAGGGTTTGTTGTTTTCGTTGAAAAATATGGGTTGGTAAATGGGTGCAGTTGATTGAGATTGATTGAAGTGAGTTGAAATAGGTTGAAGTGAGTATTTTTTGTTGAAGTTGGTTAAAGTGGATTGAAGCTGATTAAAGTCGGTTGAAGTAGGTTGAAATGGATTGAATTTTTTTTTATATGATGGGTGGAAGTTCGTTAAAATATTGGAAAGTGAGTTGCCGTTGATTGAAGTGGGTTGAAATAAGTTGAAGTTGGTATTCTTTTATTGAAGTTCGGGAAGTGGATTGAAGCCAGTTGACATGGGATGAAGTTAGTTGAGATTGATAAATTTAGATTTACTAACGAAAAGAACAGGACCTAAGTTTGTACAAAGAATGAGAAGAAAATGAGGGGAAAAAAACAAGCACTACCTTGACAAAATTGAAGAATGAAAATATGTCATAGACGACGATAAATTATATTGGTAACTGTTTGGGTGGCTACTTAACGTGAGAATACAAATAAAGTTTTGATGCCAAACAAATTTGATAAAATTTGCAATTGTTTACTGTCTCTCGCTCATTTTTTCTTTGGGGTAGTTTATGAATTGATCTAGTATTGTTCATGTTGAAGACGACATATGATTGACTTGGATCTTCGCTTGCGAACCACGAGATTAGTGTACTATGTAATAAATGTAACTGAAATAACAATTTGAAATAATATATTAATTTGGTTTTAATATAAGGAAATTGTTTGACAAGAAACACTTCTAATGAATTTGGGAACTTGTGTCAATCACATATTAGCAAAGCTATTGTCATATATATATATATATATATATATATATATATAT